>CM031233.1:371555720-372271604 GCA_018340775.1 Taxus wallichiana var. yunnanensis
GGTGTTCAGAGCTAAATTATCGGGGATTTGGATTGTATTTTTTCTTAGAGGTTCCTTGTAACCATTTTCCTCGAAAAGTCAATTTTTATTTTCCCCTATATTCATGTAATGACAAGGGCATCATGATAAAATGGTTGATATGTTTCTTAATTTTCTTATTTCCCTTTGAAGTGTCAGTTCTTTCTCCTTCTAATTTTGTCTCCAACTTTCGGATCGTAATCAACTTCTTAAATTTCATAGGTGTTCATGAAAACCTCATCTCATTTATTCATTTTATTCAGGCCCACTTGTGAAAATACAATAATAATTCATATACCTTAAGTGTTTTTACTCATTAGTTAGGATCCTCATTATTAGCCTATAATGACTCATGTAGATCCTTGGGATTAATGTGTGGATTGTTTTAAACTTTCCTTTAGAAACCTATACAGGGGTTCCTGAGTGCTTACATTTCTTCATGACTAATATTTCAAGTGAGTTCTATATCTACCCCTAAATTTTCATTCTTGACAGACTCGAGAAATTCTCCCATTTCCATTCCTTGTCTTGTACCTTTCTGGTCGTATCTTGGGTTCTCTCACCCTGAATTAGGTAGAGTCAAAAATATAAGGGAAATAAGCAACACCCTTTGTTAAAGTTCCTCCCCATCACTCCCTTGGAGAGATTATATGTGTGAGTAGAGGAAGACCCCATCACGACTACATAATGATAATTCATGTGGGTCCCTGTTGAGCCCTTAAAATGACTAAGTCCTAAAGCAAAAGATGAGCACACGAGAAAATGCAATACGGAGAAAAGGATGTAAGTAAAAGCATTTAAGGAGAGGTATTTTGGCATGAAAAGGAAATGGTTTAAGGACTTATCCACATTTCAGTAAAGGGTTTCATATGCAAAAATGTAAAGCTACGGATAAGTGTAATGATGGAAAGGTTGTTACATGGAAACTTGGAGCTCAAGAAAAGGATATTCTAAGGAATATTTACGGTTATGGGCTATAAATTTGAGGTTATTATGGTTAGATTACATTTTCATGGCTTGGACACTCGAGTATATAGGATATGATGACATTTGGCATGTGGGCCTACTTCTGGAATGATGATCAGGCAAGCTTCCATCCTATTTAAGGAGGCATTTGGATCTAGACAGCAGGGGGATTCTATAGGATAGATGGGGTATTAGGTGTTATAGGTTAGAGGATGAGTGCGTATGGTTCTGTAATGGTGGCTTCATGGTGATAAATTTTTAATGGCTCTAGGGGTAAAATAAGGTTTCTAGATGTAGGATGTTATTATCTAGATCTATTCGATCTGTTATGACCCTTTTGATGTAGTATGACTATTGTAAACACTTGTTAATCAATACATGAAGGATATTTATGAACATCTGTGTTTATGGGTTTGAACCGTAAATTATTTCTTGTTACTCATGGTGTAGATCTGGTTATCTTATGTTGTTTTAATGCTTATGTTCATTTCATGGTGCATATATGCTTAGATATAGTATCTTTACTTTTTGTTAGAGTAAATTCTGTATTTTTGTTTTACGCAAACATTCCTCCATTAATGGTAAATCCTTCTTATGAATATCCTATAAAGGATGGGTTTGACATCCATGAATTCCTTGGGTGAGTGCCTAGCTGATGTTGGGTGATAGGATGATGCACTTGGGGTTTGAAGATAAGTAAGAGGTAAACCATGAATACATTTTGGTTCCATTGTCGAGACCTATTTTGAAGCTATTACAAGAATGGTGTGTGATGATAGAGTGCTTGACCTTGGATAGTGTTAATACTTGGCTTAAGAACACAAATGATGATTTTTCTCAAATATTTAACAATGGAGCTGATTTTGATGCATGTAAATGGGTAGAGGAACATTTGTATCATGAGATCTATGAGACATTCTTTTGTTGTTTTCAGTAGAGTTATATGAATGGTTGTCATTATATGCTTCGAGGAATATTTGGCATTATCAACCTTGTGTTTGGACCCAAGAAGAGTATCAAAGGTTGTATGATGTTGATCTAACCTAGACTCATGTTGTTGATCATTGGTGGAGTGGTGTGTTGACTAGATATACCCTAGAATACATGATTTCTATATATTCTTTCCTAGAGATTACAAAGTTTGAGTTCTTGAAGGAACCAAGAGAATAATTCTTATGTGTTATACCATAGCAATTAAAATCCTAATCATCACTCTAAGTATGGAGGCATTTCCTATGGCTGGCTAACTTCCCACTAGGTGTGGGGCATGGAAGCTAGTATGGTGAAATATGGTGGATCCTATGGCAGAAGCAAAGAGAGAAGAGATATTGCTCAATTATAATTAAGCACAAGAGAGGAGTTAACAATACAATGAAAATTTGATGGAGTGATTGATTTATGGAGGAAGACATTATGGGAAGGATTTGAGGTTCATATGGAGGGTGTGGGAATTAATTAGTCTATGATCACCCCATATTGGAAAGTGTGGGAGAGAAATATGCTCAAATTTGGGTGAGAGATCATCATATGAAGAAAGAAGGAGATCCATACATGTGCATATTATCCCACCTAGTAACCAAATATTGGTGTTTAGTTTTCTAGTTTTTGAGAAAAATACTTCTAGTCCAGTTGGTGTTAGTGAGAAAGTAGCATCAGGTAGATATCATTTTACATTACACCCATCTATGCCCATGTAGACATTTCTGGTGTTTTGAGGTATTTTTTCTAGAATCCTTTGGGTAAGGTTTGGGTACAAAAAGTTTGGGTATCACATTTGGAAGTTGTGTGAGAAACACATTTAGGAGTGGTTCAATATCAAAATTGTTGGTGTGTAGTTTAGCATGTCGGTGGAGACGTAAGGTGCAAATACTTTAGGACACTTACTACTAATAGAGGAGGATCTTGTGGATTGGGAGGAGTGGGAGCTAGTGGATCTGGTGGTGGAGGAAACACAGGAGGGAATCAAGGTTCTAGATTTGGTAAACAAGGGTGTTAACCACATCAGCAAGTATTTTTGAGATGTCTCTTCATTTTCCTAATTACAAGGGTGTTGAGGATACTCTAGAGCATGTACAAAAATGTGAGTTTTTATAATGTGATGTTGGTGAGAAAATATTTTTAGTGGACAAAATTCTTGATTTCGTGCCAATGCTATAGGAATCTAAACCTAGAGCCTCTACTTAACCGGTGTGCAGCTATCATATATGCATGCGTGTGAAAAGGTGGATTTTTGTAGTGGCATGTCAACCAAGGATCCAACAAGGACACTCCACTGACCCTACAATAAAGCTATTAATCTCTTGCTAGGGAATACTTTGTCTAAAACTGGGAAAGGGAGTGAGAATTGAGGTAGGAGAACTAATGTTACAAGTAGAAAATTAGATTCCTGCACACACACTAGTTATAAAATTCATCACATACATTTGTGAGAAGAAACAAATTTTTAAGCATCATTAATACCAAATGAAATTTTATGAGCACAAAGTATAAATAAATATCTTAATAAAATAAAGATAGAAACTCCTTCTTATTGTATTAATTTCTCAAACAAAATTTATACATAGTGGAGAAATGGAGGAAATTGAGAAGGGGGGGAAGGAATAATTTGGCTATCTCCTTTGTTCTCTCAAGGTAGAATACACTCTTGATCTTACAAAATTAATTACCAACCCTTTGAAATGGGAATGTCGTTACAATTTATAGAGTAGAATCAACTCCTCATCTTCCTCATGACCCTCCATATGCCTTATTTAAAACTTTAGACTATTCATATTCCTACCAAATATTTAAGTCCCTTTTATAAAATCAAGGTGACTTAATTTACATTATGTGTGTAAAGTCACTTTTAGGTGACTTAAAGTCATGTCAAAAAGAAAACCCAAACGTGAAATTAAAATATTGGAAAGTCGAGGAGAAATTTGGGGGGGAAGAGGAGAGAGAAAGAGAGGGAGAATAAGAAGAGGAGATGTCATTCCCGATGAAGTCTATTGATCCTCATTGATGAGAAGATCCAAATGTAGTGAAACTTTGAATCTTCAAAATCCTTCCACACTGTGAAACTCCTTCAAATTATCTCATGAATCACTCACCAATTTGAGTGAATTGTTCCACTGATGATCGTAACTCCCAACCTGCGTATGATATACCTGTGACCTGAACTATGTAGTGAGTGTCAAAAAATGTTGTCCAGTTCCCTGAGATGATCATCCCTCTATGTCTCATTATGCCAAACTTTCCCTTTGAGAATAACTGCTTATTAATAGTAAGTTTCTAGATGGAAGGATTACTATTTTTAGTGAGAGGTGATTTTTTCCTCTTCATGATAATGTTGATGTGATGAAAATATTCATTCAATCCTACACACACTACCTTTTTTTTACCACTTCTTGGGGTGACTTACTGTTTTTAGTAAGCACCCATATAAGGGACTTACTATTTTTAGTAAGTGGTCATTTCCACTATTTTCTACTTTGAACACTCATTCTGGCTCCCTCATGATCTTCAATGCCTATTGCCTTTGTCTCAGCTACTTTTGATGATGACTTTCCAAACATAGCAAGTGCATGACGGGAAAAATAACTATTTTTATAAAGTGTGTTTCCACTGCTCGATTTGCGATGGAACATAATTATTTGGACTCATATTTTCTTTATGATCAAACCCTCTAAATTTCACATAGTTTTCCCACTAGAATGCCTAGAAATAAAATTTGAAATTTCCACCTAGTAGTGGCTTCGAGCACGAGCTGCCATGGTGGCCATTAATGGAGCTCAAAATTTATAGGTCTAGTTTTTGTCTTTGTTTGTGATGAAAAAACTCCATTGTGATAGGTTTTTTATTTGGATCTTGTGTGCAAGTTTTTAGCTTGATCGGACCATCAAATTGTTGGAAAATCCAACAAATGTGAGTTGGTGCATGAAATGAGGATTTTGTTGGAACAAATGTTTCAGGCACCATTCAACCTCTCATTTATTACATCTTGATTATCTTGAAAAATGTGGAATTCTACAAAATATGGAACCTCAATCCAACTTGTATCTTGCAAGATATGAATATTTTTTGATTGGGTGACTTCATGGTTATCTAGCAAAAAATATTTTTTTCTCCTCGTTCTTCATTTCTTCAACACTTTCGATCAATATTTCCCTAAGACCTATATATTTTCATGGAGTGGATGGTTTTGTTTTGGCCATGGTAGAGATTTTTTTGAGCAATGATGGTGGACCATGTGTTTGGACAATCATGAACAAAACCATGGCAAGGTATGAAGTTGTGTAGAAGGAATGGGGGAAATAACGGCTAAGTGTCGGATTTAAAATTTTCAAAAAATGCACATGGAGGGGTTGGGTACATTTTTATGTCCCTAACATCCCTCACCTCAAAGGTATATGAGGGACATCAATTTTCATGCCACGCTAGGTGACAACACATGGCACTTAATCCAACAAGAGGATTGGAGCAAAAAGGATTAGCAAGCACCTGGGGGCTAGAAACTAGTCATATGGGTGACCAGAGGTCTCCCATAGGGTATGGGAACATTTTTCAAGTTTTTATGTCCCTCACCTCAAAGGGAAATGAGGGACATCATTTTGCACAACACACCTCAGCGTGACACATGGCACTTGATCCAACAGTAGGCGATTGAAGCTCTGCAAGCACACACTGGGGCTAAACTATAAAGTATGAAGGCCACATGAGGGTCCCGAGAGGTCACATGGGGGTTGGGTATATTTTTCCAAGTTTTTGGACTTGACCTTAGGGACGTCGGGGACATAAAATACTGCTAGACTCCTGAAATCGACACATGTCCTCCCGAATATTGACTAACTAACCCGAGCAGTCTCAAGAAGGTAACTTGGAATGATTATAACTTGAGATCCTGGTGGAATTGCTTGGTAAAATTTTATATGATCTGACTGAAATGGCCTTTTGAATCCAATGGTGTGGGTCTCATGTCTTGATTCATCATTTTTTTCCTTGAAAAATTAGAATTTTGGTTTAGTACTCCACTTGTGCTCGAGAAAAATAGCTGCATACCGATGTGCCAAGGTGTTGTGAAAAATATTATTTAACCATAATGTAGGGATTTTAATCCTCCTTTTGGATATGATTTTTCTCCTAACTCTATTTGGAGCTCCTAGAATCTTCTCTCGAAGCCCAACAATTTGTTTTAGGCCTATATGTCTTGCTAGGCTTGTGAACCTTGTTTTTACTCAAACTTCTCCAAGTCTTTCAAAAATTCCCCAAACCTTACAACATAATTTCCATGATGTTCTTAGGTCTTAAATTCACCTCCATGTTTAATTTGGCCCCTATGTTCTTGCCCCAGGAAGGTTGTTTCAAACTTGGGAAGGCCATCGATAACCCTTCCCAATATCTTTGCTAAAATATAACATCTTTTAGAACTTCCTAAAATCACTTAAGGGATTAAATTGAATTTCCTACATCACCTAGGGGACCAATTTGACATCAAATATGGGGTGACCAGATAGAAAATTTGACTAGGGGTTCCTAAGAATGATAAAACATGAAACTTTCATCGTAGGGGTATAGTTGTTGTCCTTGGACTTGTTGCACATTTGCACGACAACAACTGGCTCTAGCTTGGGGACATGATATGGAATGAGCATAACAAAGACTTGGCATGAGAACTCCCAAAATCTCAACTTACAATATATTGACTAGTGCCTTATCCATTAGGCCTTGCGGAGTCATGTACAACCTATAATAAGAGAGAAAGAGAGAGAAGAAGGAAACACACACACACATACAAAAAGACAGAAAGGAAACACATGACACACAATGGGAAGGGAAACATGATGAAGTCATAAATTGGCCATAAAATACCATTATTTTATCCTACCAAGTTACCTTTGAAAGTAGATTTAAATGTAATCTTGAAACGTATAGTTTGTTTAAAATATAGTATAGGATATATATCTTGTTCATTATTAACAAATATTTTGTTATCTATTTTGTTCGCTAATCTTATTGATTATTGGGAAAAGATGAAAAGTCTTGTGTATGCAGGCCATAAAGGAAATATAATGATAGTTTTGGGAAAAGTGTAATTTATCATGAATAGTACATTTAAAGTAAAATATGATTTCATATTCAGATTCCTCTCAAAAAATTATGCAAGTTCAAAAAAATAATCATCTCAATCTGAGATTGCATGCAAAAGTTATAGTTGTTTTAAGTTAGCTTTGAAACTCATAGATTTAGTTATGGAACTTATAGGTTTAGTTCTGGAACTCACAAACTTAGTTTTTGAACTCATATATTTAGTTCTGAACTTAAAAATTTAGTTTTGAAACTTGTATATTTAGTTCCGGAACTTGCAATTCGTATATTTATATTTTCAAGCAATTAAAACAATGGAAAAAGCTGCAAGGTATAAAATGACAGTTAGTTCGAAACTGCAATTCATGGACAAAGAATATTTAGTTCCAAAACTTACAGATTTAGTTCCAGAACTTGCATAAAAGGAATGAAAACTTTAGTTCTGGAACTTACATAAAAGGAATGACAACTTTAGTTCTAGAACTTGCATCAAAGGAATGACAATTTTAGTTTTGAAACTTGCATAAAATGGGAACTATGAATAATCAGAGAATCCAATGGAAAATATGAGAGAGGTTTTTGTTCATAGAAATTTGATTAAAAAAACATCATTCATATTTGCTACAGGTATTACCAATAAATAGAAATCTAACTTCTAGTGTCTTTATGATCGAGGAAAAAGTCTATCGAGAAAAGTACTAAAAGTTCCATAAACGAAACATAAAAGTCAAACAAAAAATATGAGAGAATTTTTTTCATAGAAATGTTTTTAAAAAAACCTCATTCAGATTTAATAAGAGTTTTACCAATGAAGAGATATCTAACTTTTAGTGAACTTTAGTCCAAGGAAAAAGCGTATCAGACAAGCGTCAAAAGATCCACAATCAAAAACAACAAATTCAATGGAAAATCCAAGAAATGTATTTGTTCAAAATAATATTTTGAGGAAAAATCTGCTTCCAATAATGTAGGAGAATAAAATCATTTTGATTCTTGTTAATGAAAAGAAAGAAGAAGATTTGGGAGTAAATCTTCCTAAAACAACGAGATAAGACTTTGACTCCAATAATATATCTCTCTCCATATTTTTTGGAGATGAAGATCTTAGTTGTTAGGATTGAAATAAAGATAAGATCATATTGTATTTCCTAAAATAAGGATTTGGTTGGATGGATGAATTATAAATGTAACCTTCCACACTGAGATATGTAGTTTTTTTCTCCCAAGAAATAAAGATCTATTCTTTCTTTCCAATATTTAGAAGTAAATTTATTTTGCAAGTTCTGAATTAAAATTATGAATTAAGTCCTCTTCCAAGGAATTATCTAACCACTCATTCCAAGGAAGATGGATCAATTTGTTAATGTTTATTTCTTTATTTCTGTAATTTTCTTTTTGTTGTAAATTTCTATTTTTATGTTATGTAATTTCTTTTGTGAACTGCGGATGTCTTTTCCTGTTTCTATTATTTTCAATTTAGAAATTTCCTTTATGCAAGTGTGTTTACATTTTCTGCAAGTGTGATTTCCTTTATGCAAGCGTGCCTTTATATTCTTGCAAGTTTTATTTCCTTTATACAGGTGTGTTTACATTTCTACAAGTGTGCCTTTAAATTTTTGTATGTGTGATGTATTTTATGCAAGTTTGGATTGTATTTCAAGGAGATACTTTCCAAGATCTTATTCTCTTAATGCATATAGAATTTGAACACCAACTGGATTGACATTATTAATGAAGAGGATTAACAACCCTCATCAAAACACATGCAGAAAAAGGAAACACACCTAGCAATCACCTATGGTACAAGGCATGGGGGACAACCCACTTTCATTGAAGCACTTTTCATTTCTCAAAAGTTACCCCTGAAGAGGCAACACCAAATGATGATGTTCTGTGAATCCATTGATGGGTTCTAGAAAGTAACCTCCCCTCCTCAATTGTTTATGGAAGCTAGGTGCTTCCATGATTGTCCTTTTACTTTGTAGGAGTGATTCCATGTGAGCTTCTTGATGCTCAGGTATTTACTTGGAAATTATATTGCCTTCATGTTCTTTGAAATTAGTTTCATAGTGCCAGTTGCATTCCACATTTATCCACATAGATGATTCTCCATCGAGCATCTCATCACCACCCCAAAGCTGATTTTTGTTCAAATTACTTGAATATTCTAAGTTACTTTCTTTCCTAGGTCTATGCTCATTGACATCTTCTCCATAAGAATCATTAGATTCATCATTTATCTCTACTCCCTTTGTGAGGTTTTGAGTGCGATGAGAGGATTGGAAGGAAACTCATACTTGTCATGTATGTCCATGATAGTAGTGAAGAGATCAATAATCACCTCGGGATCTTCGAAACTTCTACTACATCTAGGATTTCTTGCATAGAGTTATGCTTCATCATTTCCTACAGATCCTCTTTATACACCTTTGAAGAATCTTTATTTTTCAGCTCAAGGAAACTATCTAGAGGGGTTACCCCATCATTTTGAGAATCACTGTATTTTATCATTCCTTTTTCCAAAGGAGCTTTAGCTTCAAAGGCCTCAAAATTTCTTACTTTAATTTTTTCATCATGGAAAGATTCTTCCTCTTCAAATGGGAAAGAAAATACCTCAATTTCATCATTGTATCCACCAACCATTGGCTTGAGAGGGACATCATATTTCTCATCTAGATTTATTTCAACATATCCCATCTTCACACTAGTTGAGGTTTCCAAGTCAGCTTCACACTTGTCTTCTAGATTCATGGCTTGCATTAAAATTTCAAGAGTGATCTTAAGGTATTCTATTTCTTCTACCACTCTTAGTAGTCCTTGCATAGATGGTTCTTTCCCATTGTTCAAGGGATCATTGCAGATTGGCTTAGTCTCTTCCTGGATGACATGATCGAGGGATTCTTCATCTTAAAATGGTAATGAAATATCTCCTCATCATAGATACGCACATATGCTGATTTTTCTATTTGAAAATCATCAAGAACCATTTCCTCTTCTTCATGGTTTGCATCATCTGGAAATTCGAGGTTGTCCTCTTATAACTTGAATCTCCTCAATGCTTCTTCAAAGTCCAAATATCTTTGGCAAGGAATGTATGGACCTATCAAGATGGGGATATCCAATTCCTCCCCATTTTCCATAAAGTGATTCATCTTCCTACTATCTTGACACAAGATGTTAGCTTCTGGGCTTTCAAACTTTCATACCATGTACCTAATCTTCTTCTTAGGAAGAAATTTCTCCATGTATCCCTTCAATGGTATGGTTTCAAATGACCAATTCATCTAAATTTTCCCTCCCAAGTCTTGGTAGAAACTTCTACTTAGCAGCATTTCGAATGAGGCTAGGACATCTACTACCAAAATCATCGTTGAAACTTTCATGTCTGGAAATCTGGCAAGATCCATTGTGCATCTTTGACCTTCCCTACAAGTGAGACCTATTTTGACTCCAAAGATTAATAAGAGCCACTAGGTGTAGTCATGGTAAGTTTGAGAGCCTTGACAACCTTCAAAGGAATCACGTTGTATGAGGCACTAGAATCTATTATGCAATTATTTAGTACATATTCTCAACAAGAAGGGAGACATAGAAAGGTTCAAATTTATCAGTCTTTGATGCACTCAGAGAAAGCATGTTTTGTGAGGGATGTGTAGGTGAGTTTGGTAGCATGCTTTTGGAACTATAAGTTATAACATTGGGTGTTATACTACCACTCCTAATGTATCGAGACAAACCTCTCAAATTTTTTCAGGATGAGTCCACAAATATTCGGTTTCGTAATCTGCACTTTGGCTTTGTTTGCATATTCTATGAAGTCAAAGGGAGTAGATGCGGACAAGGGGGTGAAGGGACTGATTTTGGAGTCTGGATAGGCTTGGGAGTAGGATTTTATTTTTGGGGAATGGAGGGTATTTTGAAAGGTACACTAGGAGCTTTCAAAGTACTAGATTTTACAGGATCAGATTTAGATTTAGACTTGGAAGAGACATTAGAAGACTTACTTGGGATTGCAGGAGCCTTCTTACTTGCTATGGGATCAGGCTACAATAATGCAAACTTCATGGAAGATGGAAGTGGGGATCCACGACTGATTATTTTGTTTTTTCGAGTCATTATAGGAGGATCATCAACCTTGTTTTATTTTGTAGAAGTGGAGGGAGATTCTCTTTTCTTGGAGTGAGAACAAGTGACTACCACACATGAGAAACTAGGTACATCTTCTTTTTGTTCTTCATCATCTACGGAATACTCAAAAAATCTGATTTTTCTATCGTTATCAAGTTCATCATTCTCTAGGAAGTTGCCACCTTCACTTTCTTGAAATCTGCAATTTATGTTCACAAGTGGGGTCTCTAGGGCGAGCCTTTGGGGTGCTCCTGCAATTTGATTTTTGTTTCTTCTTTGAGAAGATACTCATTCAAATAATTCCCTCTTCAAATATGCCATCTCATTCACCAAATTTTGCAATGATGGATTGGTTCTCTCATCTCCATGATGTTGATCTTTACCCTTTAAGGCACTCTTGATCTTTCTAGATAGGATGATATCATCATCAAGTTTAGTGGTCATCCTTTATGCTTCTACAATGTTTCTTGGTTGGGATCTTCTTAGAAAAAATCCTACTTCTGATGATTGGGCATTAATGAAGAATCTCTTGATATTATTTTCAGATGGAGAATCTTCTTCCAGTATCCTGCAAAGTAACTGTTCAAAGTGAGCCACAAAGTCTCTCATGGTTTCACTTCCTCCTTTCTTCATTTGAGCCAACTGCACCAAGAGGTCCTAACAGTCTTCAGTCAATTTGAATATTTCCTTGAAGGTAGTCTTGATTTCATTTGAACAATGATGGATCGGGCCAGCAGGAGGTAGAACCATTCTGCTGCTTTTTCTTGGAGGGACTCTATGAAAAGTCTTATAGTAACATATTCATGTTGGACACCAATAATTCCATGTGACATCATGAATGCAGCGATGTGCTCTTTAGGATTTTCTATGGAGAGGTGGTTCAAGATAAATATGGCGTGTATTTCTTCGCCATGGAATAATGGGTTGAGGTCTTTCTGCTTTATCATCCATAATTATTTTTTCTTTTGCTTCATCCGTTGCTTATAAAAATTCTTATTCAAACTCTTCTTCTTCTAGAAACTCAATTCTTAATGGTGATGCAAAAATAGGATAGTTTAAAGGCAAGGTGTCAACATGAGTTTTGATAGTCTTTGCAGTGAACTTCTCAAAGCACCGGATGGAGAGGAGGAGTGAGATAAGAAGTATGGATTATCTCTATTCATTATTTCTAATTTTACAAAGACTTAAAACACCTCTCGACCTATTCAACTGGTGTATCTTCCTTGATGACTTTTGGAAATTATTAAAGTGGGAATATGAAAAGACACGTGGAATATGAAATGTCACGTGAAGGATTTGAAAGTGTATCTTCAAGTAATGGATTTTAATGAATTCTCCTTTTAATTTTTTCAATATTTAATTTTTTTTGTATTTTGGAACCTTAGAGTTGTATTTTGGGACCTTACGGTCGTATTTTAGGTGCAAATGCTACTAAATATTCCCGACATGTGGCTACTAAATCTTCCCCACGGTGGGTACCAAAAACTATTGGTGAGAAATTTTATCGAGGTGGATAAACTTGCTGATTTATGCCAATGCTATGGGAATCTAAGTCCCTCTACTTACTACGGTGTAGCTTCCAGTATATGCATGTGCATGAAAAGGTGGATTTTATAGTAGCTTTTGACTGGGATCCAATAGGAAACTCCATGACCCTGCGGAAAAGCTAGAAATCTCTTGCTAGGGAAGACTTTGTTTGAAAGTGGGAAAGGGAGTGAGAATTGATGTAGGATAACTAATGTTGCGGAGTAGAAAATTAGATTTACGTGTATTTGTGAGAAGAAACAACTTTGTAAGCATCATTAAGACCAAATTAAATTTGATGAACACAAATTTTAAAGAAATATCTTAGTAAAAGAAAGCTAGAAACTCCTTCTTATTATATTAATTTCTCAAACAAAAGTTATACATAGTGGAGAAATGGAGGAAATTGAGAAGGGGAAGGAAGAATTTAGCTATCTCCTTTGTTCTCTCAAGGTAGAATACACTCTTGATATTATAAAATTAATGAAAACCATTTGAAATGGGAATGGCATTATAATTTATAGAGTAGAATCGAATCCTCATATTCCTCATAACCCTCCATATGCCTTATTTCCAACTTTATACTATTCATATTCATACTAAATATTTAAGCCCCTTTTGTAAAATCAAGGTGACTTAATTTACATTATGTTTCTAAAGTCACTTTTAGGTGACTTAAAGGCATATCAAAAGTGCAAACCCCAACGTGAAATTAGAATATTAGAAAGTGAGAGAAATTTTGGGGGAAGAGGAGAGAGAAGTAGAGGAGGAGATGTCATTCCCGATGAAGTTCATTGATCATCGTTGATGGAAAGCTCCAAATGTAGTAAAAATATGAATAGTCAAACTCCTTGCACATTGTGAAATTCCTTCAAATTACCTCACGAATCACTCACGAGTTGATTGAGTTGTTCCCCGATGATCACAACTCCCATCCTACATATGATATACCTGTGACCTGAACTATGTAGTGAGTGTCGAAAAACATTGTCTAGTTCCCTGAGATGATCATCCTCTCATGTCTCATTGTGCCAAACTTTCCCTTTGAGAACAACCTGCTATTAATAGTAAGTGTCTAGATGGAAGGCTTACTATTTTTAGTGAGAGGTGATTTTTTCCTCTTCATGATCATCTTGATGTGATGAAAATATTCATTCAATCCTACACACACTACCTTTTCTTTGACCACTTCTTAGGGTGACTTACTATTTTTAGTAAGCACCCATATAAGGGACTTACTATTTTTATTAAGTGGTTATTTCCACTATTTTCTACTCGAACACCCATTATGGCTCCTCGTGATCTTCAATGTTTTTTGCCTTTGTCTCAGTTGCTTTTGATGGTGAATTTCCAAACATAGCAAGTTTGTATAGGAAAACTTACTATTTTTAGAAAGTACATTTCTAGTGCTCGATTTGTGATGAAACATACTTTTTTGGACTCATCTTGTCATTACAATTAGAACATCTAAATTTCACATAGTTTTTCCCACTAGAATGCCTAGAAATAAATTTTGAAATTTCCACCTGGTAGTGGCTTCGAGCACGAAGCTGCCATGGTGGCCATTAATGGAGCTTGAAATTTACAGGTCTAGTTTTTTTCTCCATTCTCGATGAAAAAGAATCCATTTTGATAGGTTTTTTATTTGGATCTCATGTGCAAGTTTTTATCTTGATCGGACCATTAAATTGTTGGAAAATCCAACAAACGTGAGTCGGTGCATGAAATGAGGATTTTATTAGAACAAATGTTTCAAGGCACCATTCGACCTCCATTTTGTTGCATATTGATCATATTGAAAAATGTGGAAGTATGGAAAATACGGAACCTCAATCTGACTTCTATCTTGCAATATTTGAAGATTTTTTGATTTGGTGACTTCATGGTTATCTAGACAAAAAATATTCATTTTCTCCTCGTTCTTTGTTTCTTCAACACTTTCAATCAATATTTCCCTGAGACCTATGTATTTTCATGGATTTGATTGTTTTTTTCCATGGAAGATCTAGTTTGGAGAAACAATGGTGGACGGTGTCGAACAATCATGAACAAAGCCATGGCAAGGTATGAAGTTGTGCAGAAGGAATGGGGGGAAATAACAACTAAGTGCCGGATTTGAAATTTTCAAAAAATGCACATGAAGGGGTTGGGTGAATTTTTATTTCCCTAAAATCCCTCTCCTTAAAAGGATGTGAGGGACATCAATTTTCATGGTGTGCTAGGTGACGACACATGACACTTAATCCGATGACATGGGATTTGAGTAAAAAGGCTTAACAAGTACCTAGGGGCTAGAAACTGGTCATATGGGCGACCAGAGGTCTCCCATAGGGGATGGGAACATTTTTCAAGGCTTGATGTCCATCACATAAAAGGGAAATGAGGGACATAATTTTTCACAATGTGCCTCATCCTGACACGTGGCACTTGATCCAATAGTAGGGGATTGAAGCTCCACAAGTACTTGGGGGTTGAACTATCAAGTCTGAAGGTCACATGAGGGTCCCAGAGATCACATGGGGGATGGGAGAATTTTTCCAAGGTTTTTGTATCTGACCTTAGGGACTTTAGGGACATAAAATCCTACCGGGCTCCTAGTATTGATATATGTCCTAAAAATTGACTAACTCCCGAATAGTCTCCAAGAGGGTAACTTGGAACGATCATAACTTGAGCTTACGGTGGAATTTATTAATAAAATGTTATATGATAATGACTATAAATGGAATTTTGAATCCATTGGTTGGGTTCTCATGTCTTGATTCATCCATGTTATCCCTAAAAATCATAATTTTAATTGTGTACTCCACTTGTGCCCGAGAAAAGCGCTGTAAACGATGCGCAAAGGTGTTGTGAAAAATATGATTTCACCATCATGTAGGTATTGGAATCCTATTTCAAGATATATTTTTTTCTCTTAACTCCATCTCGTATCTTTTGGAATGTTCTCATGAAGCCCAACAATTGTTTTAGGCATGTGTACTACCTAGGCTTGTGAACCTTGTTTTTACTCTAGACTACTCCAAGTCTTTCAAAAATTCCCCAAACCTTCCAAAATAATTTCCATGATTTTCTAATGTCTTCAATTCACCTCCATGTTGAATTTTCCCTTTCGGTTTTCCCAGGAGGGTTGATCCGATCTGGGAAGGCTAGTGAAAGCCCTTCCCAATATTGCCAGAAGATAGCATCTTTTGAACTTCCTAAAATCACTGGGGAAGAAATTGAATTTCATAAATCACCTAGGGGACTAATTTTAAATCAAATATGGGGTGACAAGACTAATGAATTTGACACAGGGTTCCTAGGAATGATAAAACATGAAACCTTTAGCACGGGGGTATCGTTATTGTGCTTGAAATTATCAATTTCCATGTTGCACATTTGCATGACAACACACATGAAGGGAATAACTTCCCCATAGTAGAAATAAAGTTATTTTACAACATGTTGCAAGGGTACATACACAATTGGTACCGAAATTATGACCCTCATCAAACAACGGTGGATTATAGTGCATTACATGATGCATTTTTGGTGGAATTCCACATTCCTGAGTTTGAGAAGAAGAGCATCAATGTGTTGAAATGAATTCAAAAGGGTATTTTAGAGAGTGTATGGGAGTATGATGCCCACTTTAAGACTCTTCTGTTAAAATTATCTTATGATATACATATATCTCATCATGTCTCATGGTTCGTTAGAGGATTGATCATGCCTTTTAGATGAGCACTTTCCCATAAGACTTTCATGGATCTGCATGAGGCCTTGGAAGATTCTCTATGTGATGAAGCCACTTTGGATGCATTAACACTATAGTAAGACCATTTTTAAAAGTATAGATTGTTGCCATGACAAACAAGCTTGAGAAATTATCTGTGAAGTCATCTCATGAGACTTGTAATGGGCTATGGTGAATAGATTTTGGAGTAGAGGGACACACAAAGTACATTTTCCAACATAAATCGATGCATTCCATGTCAAGAGATTGTGAAAATTTTCATGGAGTTCATGATCTAAATATATGCCCATTATTGTAGCACATACTTTGCAAGAATGTGTCTTTTTATTGTAATATTTTCTCATCTATGACTGATGATACAAAGGATTATTGGCTAATAGACCAAATCCATGATGTCATCGATCTTGGTGTGCATTAGACTAGCATTGGAAGTAGTTATAAGAATTAAGGTCATTAGTATGAAGGGCACAGAGATGGAGGCAGTCGAGGAAGAGGTTTTCATGGAGGATTTAGAGGCCATGGTGGTCAAGGAGGTAGGAGTGAATTTCCTCATGGAACTTGTTATAATTTTGGATCTATTGAACACTATAAGTATGAGTGTCCAAATTTTCTACAATGCTCATGGTGTAGGAAGAAGCATAAGTATGAGGAGTTCCTGAGTTATATGATCACATGATCTAGAACCAAAGGAAGGAAAAAGCATGGGAATTCGAGTGCGGAGCTAGATGATCCATAGTGGATGCCTAGGGTAGTGCATAACCCTAAGTTAGAACCTATCTTAGTGACTATGCAAGTTGAGGTTGCACACAAAAAGGAAACACCAAAGAAAAGGCCTCTCATTACAAGAGAAGAGGTGTTACATGGGAAGTATCCTAATCCAAATCATCAAAAATAGGTCTACCAAGAGACCATGGAGGTGATTAGGATCCTGCAAGGGGAGATTCAATGTCTAAAGGAGCAATCATGGAAGTTGTAGTAGAAGAAGAATGATGAGGTATGTTAGAATGACATTAATGAGGTTATATAAGTGTTTAAGATGTTTTTCCAAGAGAATATTATCCCTCCTTAGGAGAGTGGATGAGAGAGAAAGTCTTGAGTGCTAGAGGTGAGCATAAAAGGTGGGTCTTGTGTGCTAATCTTCCTCCTCACAATATTGATTATGATAAAGAGATCACATTGAATGCAATTGTGGATGGATGGATCTGAAGTAACATTCTAATTGACATGGGCCTTTGAGGTCAATGTCCTTACTTTGGATGCATGGAATCAAATGGGAATACCCCCATTACATCCATCTTCAAATGTGATGTATATGGCGAATAGGAAAAAGGATATGCCCATTATAGTATTGAAGGATGCATCCATAACCATCCAAGGGGAAAATTTTACTAGAGATTTTGAAGTCTTAGTGCTTGCCGAGGTAGATAACTTTCTAGCATTACTTGGATGCCCCTGGTGTTATAAGAATAATGTTGACTTGCACTTCAACAAAGGTTACATAAGTTTTAAGAACAAAGAGGAGTGCATCGTTATTCCACTCATAGATGGGAATTTTTTTCCTTATGTGGAACCCTTAGGAGAAGAGGACTTGGATAGAATTTATGTGTGCACCATTAGAAAACTGAGATTGATCTTCCATTAGAAGGAGTCATTCAATGGGAAGATGTTTAGTCCATGATTAATACAACTAGTGTGGCATGTGACAATAGGGAACATGACACCTATGAGCTGATTGAGAGACAATTGAAAGGAACTATGACTTGAGTTTCTAGAGCGTGGTTAGTTAGCTTCCTGGGAGAAAGGTAGTTACCATGCTACATTGGGAAAGGTAACCCTGATGTCTTTCTACACATAATGGAATCCTAGTGGACATGTCAAGTTGAGAGAAGGAATATGCTTACATATACGTTGTGTAGAACAACAACATGTTGGTTGGAGACCCATTGAGATAACCTCCTAAAATGGTGTGAAGTGAGAATCACACTCTGTTAGGTTTCTCAAAGTAAAGAACCTTCCAAGGTATGTGACTATCATGTGAAGTAGTCCACCTCATTCCACATCCAAGAGTGTGAGAGATCCTAGATGGTAGGCACAGAGGCCTTTCCTCCTTTCCTATGGGAGCATAATTTTTATTCCACCCTATAAGGCTACTTGTGCATGTGGTTTATTTATTCATAATTGTGTTGTTAGATGGGTAATTAGAAAGAGTTAATGGAAGATATTATCAAGAATTTTTATTACCAAAGTTTGAATCCATCGGTGAGTTAGGCATTGTACATAGTCAAGTGCCTTACTATGGGAGATAGTGCCCTAGTGGAGGACATGAATCTAGATCTGTTCAATGAACCAAAGTTGGAGGTATGCTTTGTGGAAGAAGAGGATGAAGAATTAAAAGTTGAGTGTGCCTTCCTAGCGAAGGAATAAGGAAGGTTGGTCTACACGATAGACAATGAATAGGTAGAGATCTTGGATGTTAACCATACATAAGGTATGCACAAAGTGTTAGATAAAATAGATGAGCAAGCGTGTGCTTACCATGAGCTCTTAAAGATGAAGAAAGTTAACATTGGAATAGAGACAAAGCCTAAAGAAGTTATCATTGGAGATTTCTTGATGGAGCAAGAAGTGTCGAAGATCATGTATCTAGTGCACAAATTCAAATATTTATTCCCGTGTGGGTACCATGAACTAAAAGGAGGGCATCAATCATTGGGAGAAATGAGGATTAAGTTAAAAAATGGTGTGTAATGAATTTGGAAGAGGCCTTATATGATGAACCTGAATCTATGTGTCAAGGTTAGAGAGAGGAGATTGACAAGATGATAAAATATGGAATCATTGAAGCAATTGAAGAATATGAGTGGGTGATTCGATGGTAATTAGCATTAAAAAGGATGGAAGGATAAGTATTTGTGTTGACTATAAGGATTTGAATGTTGTGTGTGTCATAGATCCTTTTCAACCCCATTTACTAAGGAGTTCTTAGGAGTAGTAGGGTGAGAGATCTATTCTTTTACAAATGGATTTTCAAGTTACCACTAGGTGAGGATTGTAAAGTAGGATGAGGAAAGACTACTTTCACCACTTTGAATGTGGAATTTTTTATTTACGGTTATGCCTTTTGGATTGAAGAATGTGCCTGCTATATTTTCATGTGTTGTATTACAAACCTTTCAAGACTACATCCATAAGTTTCTACAAGTTTACCTAGATTATTAGATAATGTATGGGTTAGTAAGAAACCATTGTGACAATTTTATATTGATGTTTGAGAGATGCGGGAAGTTGAGTATCTCTCTTAACATTAAGAAGTGTTTCTTTGCTACCCCATTTGGCACTTTAATATGTCACATCATATGCAAGGAAGGGTTATTTGAAGACCCTACAAAAGTGGATGTTATCTTTGGATTGGAGGAGCTTACCGGTCAAAGAGAAGTGCATGGATTCTTAGGGTAGAAGGTATATTATAGAAAATTAATCAAGGATCTTTCCACCATTGGAAGATTTTTGATACATAAGAATAATTTTCATTGGGGAGAGGCACACTAGGTGGATTTTAACACTTTGGAGGAGAAGCTTACCACCCGCGTCCATTTTGCACTTTCCCTCTTGGGACAAGCCCTTACATGTTCATGTTGATGCATCCAATATGGAAATTGGAGTGGCCTTATCACATCCTCGAGAGGGGATTATTGACCATCCCTTGTGTTTTTCTAGTAGGAAACTAACTCCAGTAGAACATAATTATACAACCATGGAGCACGAGGAATTATCGGTGATCTCATGCGTTGCATAATTTTAAGCGATTTTATAGAAATGTCTTTTATTTTCTACATGGACCACATGGCATGAAATTAATTAGTGAACAAGCTTGTTTTGTAAGGGTGCATATACTGGTGGATCTTGTTGTTTCAGGAGTTTGAGTTTATGGTTGTGGTGAAACCCGGAAAAAAAATTTGGACGACCATTTATCTCGAGATTGACTCATGTCGGGATGCACAAAGCATTGAGGACATAATGTAAGATGCATAGTTGTTTAGATTGCAACGTGTGCCCTTTGATTTAAAGGATATTGTTGTTTTCTTATGAATGGGTGTGATGCTTACAGGAATAAAGGCCTTGGAAAATAAATAGTTAGTTATATGTGCCACACCCTACATGTTGATCGGTGGAGACCTATAAAATCTAGGTTAGGATGATGTTTTACAATGGTGTGTGTTAGAACATGATTGTACTATAATCATGGAGGAATCACATGGGGAAATTGTAGGAGGTCACTATGTAGGGAATACGACCACGCGTAAGATCCTATTAACATGCCTTTGGTGGGAAACATTTTATACAAATCCTATAGAGTATTGTAATGCTAATGACCATTTCAGTACCTTGGTAAACCAAGATAGAGATATGAGATGCCATTACGGCCTATTGCTAGTGCAGAGCCTTTTAAAAAATGGGAAATTGACTTTGTTGGTCCTATTTCCCTAGCCATGCAGATAATAGGTTCATGATACATTATCACTTGTATAGAATATATCACAAGGTTGGAAGAAGAATGTCATACAAAGGATTGTATAGGTATGGATTGTCATTGAGTTTAATGAGTGATAGGGGTACACATTTCTTAAGCGAGACTATTATAATCTTGTAGGAAGAATTTATGGTGGCACATCACAAAAATATGCCCTATCACCCTTAGGCTAATGGGACTGTTGAGGCATTTAACAAAATATTGAGCCACACATTAACTAATATCTTCGATGTCAAAAGGAAGGACTGAGATAACAATTTATTTGTAGTACTATGGGAATATCATATGAATTATAAACATTTGAACAAATCTATACCCTTTTAATTGGTGTTTTGTGTGGAGGAATTTCTTCTTACGGAATGTATGTTACCATTCATGCATATTCTACACATAGGAAGATTGGTGATAAACAAGCATTAGAAGAGTGCATTGATAAACTTATGTAGATAGATGAGAGGTGCACCATTGCTAGGTGGATTCGGATGGCGAGAGAAAGTGTGACAAAAGGTATAACATGATCATCATATTAGAAACAAGAATTTTGAGGTTAGGAAAATGGTTCTTTTGTATGATTTTGATTTTTGCGCCACCCAAGGAAATTTAAGGTGCGAGGAGGATATTGTTGGAAAAATATGACTTTAATGCGGTTGTACGGTAGTAGGTGTCATAGGAGTTAATGTAGGAAATAACAAAAAACTATAAATAGAAGTTTAGGGTTGAGTTATTCTTCTACCTTGTGTTTGTTGTTGAAGAGCTCTTGTGAACTATGGCATGCTTGTGAAGAACTTGCAAAGATTTGGATGCGAAGTGGAGGAGTTGGAAGATTTGTGAACCAGGGTGGAATGGAGTACATAGACATGCATGGAGGATTTTGGTTGTTGGGTCCCCATGGGATTTATGGTGTCTTGTGGAAGGATATTTTTCCAAGTTAGGGTTTGCATAGCTAGGGCACATGTTTTGAAAAATGTTGTGGAAGGAGTGGAGACGAGGAACATATCGGTGTTAGAGCATGATGCGAGGAAGAATTTACTAGGACTTGACAATAGAAATGGCATAAAGTAAGGGATCAAATATTTCACCAAAGAAAGAAGGTCAAGGGAAAGGGAAAACTAGTGTATTGACAAGTTTTAATGAGGAGTGGTACGTGGAAATGCAGTACCCATATGTCATTCTAATGGGGATGGAATGGGTTTATCATATGTGCAAAATGGTTATTAGTGATTATAACCATAGAACAAATACCACATAGAGGAGATGGTGTTGGAGCTAGTTCACCCAACTGGAGAGAGAACACAGGATGAAAAACTTGTGTATGATGATTCTTTGAAGATGAAATTCGAGAAGGCTAGAATTTTGCAACTTTATGAGTTGTTATATTTCAATATACCTAAATTTTTTTACCAATGGTTGATGTCACGGATTCTTGAAGACTATTTTTACTTTACAAGAAGGATAATGTGTTTGATTACTCAATTTATCTCTAGGTACCTTTGGACTTATCTACACTCAAGAATCATTGGAGGATGACATGGGAAATAAGGATTTCATTTATTAAAAAACCACAGAATATGAGTATAAGAAGGGTTCATGCTACTTTGATATTACCAAGATCATTAACGCAATAATGAAGATGGTCTCACACCTTCTCACCAAAATTAAATGGAGAAGAGCGGTGGACACAAGTGGGAAAAAGGTGGTGATACATTTCTAAGAAAATTTCAAAAGGATCGAGTCTACAATCTCTTGGATTTCATTACATAGGATATCATAAATGTTGCGAACGATGGGGACAAGATCATGTTTAGTAACATCCTTCATACTATTATGTTTTTTGAGGTTAGAGTGCTTGATAGGATGAATAAATGTGTATGGGAATACCACGATGATAAACCTTCCCCAATAAGAGGTTTAAATCATATAATTGTGATACAATTACTACTCCATAAAAAGTGTGCTTGGATAAGTGGTAAAAGAGAATGCACAATGCATTTGGGGAAGAATGGAGAATACCTGAATAACTACCAATCTTGGTGGATGGTGAGGTTGATTTTGTAGTATACCGTACTTATGCATAGGTAGATTTAATCGATAGATGGCATGAAAATTCCATGGTGTAAACTACCATTTTCCTTCACAACGAAGTAATTTCAAAGTGTAGTGAACAGGTTAAAGGAGACCAAGAAACTTAAATGTAATCTAAGTGAGGTATATTATGATCACCATGCATTGTTCGAACTTTAATATATCCTAATAAGCACACATATGTTGAGAAGTACGTCTCTCATGACATACATATGGTAAAATTTGTGTCAATACCTATTACAAGGAAGAAAACAACAAGGGTATATATATACCTGAGGCCCAAGTTTGAGAATGGAACATATGTTTAGGATGATGTATCCATCCTAGAATACCACACTAGAAGGAAGAATGTGGTTCCAAGGAGGACAAAGAGAGAGGAAACTCCAATAAGTAGGGTGCTAAGTGCAAATATAGTTCAAATCATAGGAGTGTAGGAGTCAAGCGCTGACCCTAGTACTTATAATCAAATGAATAAGTACCCCATAAAGGAAAATTCATATGAGAAGGAAATTACCCTATATTAGAAGAATCACCTATGAAGAAGAAGTAAAATATGGTGCAAATTTTAGAATCGAGGATATGGAAAGTGTGAAGGGTGATGAGTCTAAGGAGGAGGATGAAGAGCGTGAGGAAGGTAAGAGTACCCCTATTCATGATGTATATGAATCTAACAAAGAGAAGAATGATTATGAAGAAGGAACTCATAATGTGGAAGTGAGGAAGAAGTGGGGAAAAATGCAAAATACACCAAACTTGGCCAAAGTACAATTGAAGGACACAGTGGAAATGGAAGTGATAGGAATTATAAAGAACTTGGTGGAGAACAAGGTGGAGCATAATGTTGAGGAGATATTGAGAGAAGAAGAAGAGATCATAGACAATGAAAAGAGTCTAGTAGTCGGCTTCCCAAAGGAGGTGTGCTCTAAAGGAAAAGGAGTGATGAGTGTAAGGACACATGACTTATGTTAATGAACCTAACAAGATCCTATACATGTAATTCCTAGAGCATAGTGTTAACTGAAAAACTCTTTTTTTGGTCATCATTTGAGAAAGATAGTTTGTACACCCGCACAAGGAAGATGTTGTCATGGAATTTTGAGTCAAATTTTTATGATCCGAGTTCTAAGTTGGCGTGGATGCGGTGATATAAATGAAAACCCTAATGAGGTAAATCCTATCGTGGATACTTAGAGGCTAACTAATGAGAAGTTCTGTAATGCACTCAACAAGGTGCTAGTAGTAGTAGAGGCTCAATTATTTAGGAGGAATATTAGAATCAAATCCCTAGAGGATGAATTGGAGGAACAGAATAAGGAGATAATATAGAGAACAATGAGATAAAAGGGAGAGAGACTATCATTACATAGCTAAAGGATGAATTGAGGGAAGAAAAGGAGAAAGTGTGTGAGGCCTACAAAATGGTAGAGACTATCTAAGACTCCATCATTTTAGCTTTCCCAGATTTGGCCCCTCTTGAGTAGAAGTGTGAGTCATATTTTCTCTTCTTGGAATATTTAATGTGCTTGATCACAATGGAGAATAAACCACTTATGTTTGAGTCAGTAGAAGAATCTTTGGGGTGATAAATAGAATTGGAGAAGCCTTTGTAAAAATAGTAGTGCACATAACAAAAGTTGTCTATGAAAATTGTGGAGATAGGGACAAAGTAACAACTATATTTTTTTCTAGACACAAGGAAGACCTAAAAGAGTTCCATGAAAAGAACAAGAATAATACGAGTGTAATGGGAAACAATCATAGCTGATGTTGAGAAAAATTCCAAGGTGATTGAGGACATAAGGGCCTCGATTAAAAATGAAGTGAAGGAATTATATACTAAAGTCACACGAAGGATGAATGTGTTGAGCGACCTTAGCAAGTAGATGGAGAACATTGTTGATACGCTAAAGGCTAAGAGTGAAGAGCTATCATTTGATGAAGTCAATGCACTCATAGGGGATTTATTTCAAAAATCACAGAGTGAGGTGGATGCCGGAATAAAATTGAAGCATTCTTGAATAAAGACTTCCCAATCCTTATACAATAGTAGCAATATTATTTTTTTATTTGGATACAAGTTATTCTCTCCTTACATTCTTTATTTATTGATTATTGAAGGATATATTGTTTTTGATGACAAATAACACTTTTAATGTGGGGTAATGTTGATCCCTTAAAATGAATAATTCTTAAAGCAAAAGATGAGTGCACGTGAAAGGCACTATGTATAAAAGCATGCAATTAAAAGTGCATAAATAGGGTAGGTTGGTGCGCGAGAGGAAAGGGTTTAAGGTTTTAAGGACTTAGTTGCATTCTAGTTAAGGGTATCACATGTAAAACACATGAAGTTGTTGAAAAGCGTAATGATGGCAAGGTTGTTACGTGAAAACTTAGATCTCAAGAAATATATATTCTAGGGAATATTTATGGTTACAGTGGAAAGTGGAGGTTGTTATAGTTATTTGGAATCTTCATGGCTTGGGCACTCAAGTATATAATATATGATTCCATTTGGCATATGGGGATGCTTTTGGAATTATGATCGCATGGGCTTCCATCCTATTTAAGGAGGCATTTCGATCTAGACATGGGGATTCTACAAGAGAGATGGGATATTGGGCATTAGAGGTTAAAGGCCAAGTGTTTATGTTTCTAATATGGTGGGTTCTAGTGATAAATATGTAATGAATCTTAGGGATAAAATAGGGTTTCTAGTTGTAGGATGTTATTATCTAGATCTATTTGGTCCATTATGACTCTTTTGATGTAGTATGGCTACTATAAACACTTGTTAATCAATATATGAAGGATTTTTCTGAGCATCTATGTTTATGGGATCAAAACCTAGTGTATTTCTTGTTATTCATGGTTCGAGATATAGTTCTCTTATGTTTTTTTAATGTTTATGTTCTTTTCATGGTGCATATATGCTTAGATCTAATATATTTACTTTAGTGTTAGAGTAAATTCTTGTATTTCTATTTGTGCAAAAATTCCTCCATTAATGGCGAAGCCTTCTTACGAAGCTCACATAAAGGAGGGGCTCATCTCCCATGCGTGCCTCATGTGAGGTCCAATTGATGTTGGGTAATAGTTTGGAGCATTTGGGGTTTGAAGAGATGTAAGAGGAAAACAATGACTACAGTCCCTCCCTCTCACCCCGTCCCTGTGCATTTGTGTCCCTCTCTCCCATAGGGGTATAGATTTGGGATCAAAAGTAAGTAATGTTTCCTTTCTCCATTAAATAGGAATTTATGCTACTCATCTCAATCCATCTACTCTTTTTATACATGGATTTGATAATATACTTAAGCAACTTTTGAGAACAATATCTCTTCCCCTTACTATGGTATCTTACACTCTTAATATTTTATATCACGTTACACCTCATGATGTTCCTTATACTATCCTTTTATGCCATCCTTCGTTACATACTATCCATACACTTCTTGTTACACATTCCATAACACACAATTCCCTTACTACACCTTCTTCTATGAATACTATTATTTTATATTCTACACTTCATGTTTCTACTCATTGTGATGCTATTTTTACACATGATGATCATGACATTACCTACATTGTACATCCTTCTCCTCTTGGTATTCTCCCTAGTTATACTGATATACATGATCAATTTTTATCGGTACCCATGACAATCCTCTCATTATTTCTCACTCTCAATGCACTTCTATTGATCATATGCTTAGTTCTTACAACATTGCATCTCTATATTATTGTATTTCCACTCATGCGCTATGTACACTTTGAAACCTAATTCATTTTGGATTTAACACTCTTCGAATTTTGGATAATACTATTTTTAGTGCCCATACTTCCTTCTTCAATTCATCCTTTAAGGTAGTAACCCTGATGTCATACTCCACAATCTTTCATGCCACTACTACTTTATTATTTTTCTTCTCGGTTGATTTTTCTTCTTTTGTTGGTGCACTGCAAACTTGGTTTTTTTAATAACATTTTTACCAACTCCTCCAATTAATTTCACAATGATGGATATACATCCTTTCTCTTTTCATCCAATTATAGGTGTGTTGTTGCTATTTGACTGAATGCACGGAAGGCCATATCAATCACATACTTAACATGCTTTTCATATTTCTTGAGTGTCTCTTTCAATTTCTACACTTCATGTGCCTTTTCTTTATTTTAATCAAGAAATATTCAAATGGTGGCTACCTTGTCTAAGTTTCTTTGTGATAACTATGTAACCATCATATTCAAAGAATTATTGGCCTTCTCATTAGCTAACTTTTTTAGCTTCTTTTGTAATCAACTCCTTTCATGCATTCTTAAGTTTGTGCATGATAAATGTGTCCTTAAGAATTTAAAAACCAAGCTCATCCATATCATTCTACATGATCCATGACAACATCTTCCTCATATGAATCAATGAACCTCTTGATTCAATCAATTCCTATCCATAAAACTCCTATGTAGCAATAGTTTTTAGAAAATATGCCTGCAACACCATAGCTTGATCATCAATATAGATTATCTTGGTTGTGTACAAGACCTCATCCTTTTTCCTTATTCCACTAATGTTCCTTCCTGTGGGTAGATTCTTCTCATTTTGAGTATGTGTATTGGTTCCACTTGACGGTTCATCCCTTATCTCTGTTTTATCTCCTTTATCCTTTTCTTCACCCATGGGATGGTCATAATACACCTCAAGTACCTCATGTTCTTCGTGCATATATTTATCATGTGTGTTGCTCTCTTCTTTATGCCCTTCTTCCTCTATGTCAGGAGGCCTGAGGCTTCTTGGTCCTTTTTTTCTTATCCCAAAGGATATCCTCTACCACTTCTTCTTCATTATTTTTTTCCTCTATGCACCATCTTACATCTCCTCCTCATATTCTCTAGGATCTGTTAAGGTTGTGTTACGATTGGTGACTTCACTATTTTTATGGCCTTGTATCACTATCTTGTTTTGTACACATTCTCTTTAGCTTGCTTACGGAACTTTGGTCAAGTGTAGCACTATTTTCTTTCTCCTTCTCTTCCTCCTCATCATGTGTCTTTTATTCCTCTTCTTATCTTGAAGGAGTGGCCTCAAGTTCTTTGTTTATTTAAACTATTTTTGGAACCTTTGGTGTCTCGAAACCTTCATTTCATCTTAATATATTTTTGTCGACCAAACTTGGCTTCAAGTATATATACACCTTTTTGGCCTACTCAATTACAACAACTAAGGTTGTATAATTCATGTTGATATCATTTAAAATCATGGTTTTAATGTAGGCTACCTTCATTGGGTACACATACATCTTATGCGGTGTACGTAGTCAAAATATACCTTTTCAACATCAAACCTTAGCTTACGCGTGTTTGTGAAATTATTTACTGACACTTGAAAGTAGTGTGTGAAGCCTTTTATTTTTCCTTCAAATGCTACGTGTTTTGGTACCTCATTGATAAGGGTTGAATTATCACCTAAAGCACACATAGCTACTAAGTCCCTCCTTTGTATTTTCTTTTCAAGATGTGATATTTAACCAAGTACTCATTCAATAATCATAAACCATTACGAGACACTCGACTTGGAAACTCATGTAATAAGGAAATACAATAGATCAAACCATTACCAATATCAATTACACCATGTAATTTCCAATCGACTTTAAGCGGAACTTGATCTCGGATGCTGAGTTAACCCCCAAAATAAATTTTTTTCTTTTGGCCATCGAGAGGCAAAATTCTCACCATGACAATTTGATGAAAAGAGGTTTTATCATTCCCAATTGGTGCCACCTTTGTAGGAATAACTATGAAGACATTAGATCTGTTCTTACACTTTGATTATGCCTTTAGAGTTTGGAACTTTGTCCTTTCCAAATTTGAAGCTCTGGGTGATGGGAGGATCTTACTGTGTTGTGGAACCAATGGAACCCACCATTCGGACATTGTGCTATCGGAAGAATGCGGAAATTAGCCATCCCGCATTTAATTTGGAGGATCTGGAAGGATAGAAATAATATAGTTTTAGAAATAAGCATGAATTTTAAACTCACTACTTGGCAAGATCTCCCAAGGCATTTAAAGAGGACATGGTAGATTTAAACCTCCTAAGAACAATTGTTACCACTGAAAATGAAAAGCACATCTTATCAAATTGGCGAGATCGGATATTGGAGCACCCGGGAATAGTGTGGATAGATCTTTGGTCAAATGGCATCCCATGAATCCAATTGGTTCAAGCTTGAACTTTGATGGTGCCTCTAAGGGGAACCACTGGAGTCATTTCTTTGGAGGAGGAGCAATACGGGACCATAAAGGTAATTTGATTATTGCATATCTTTGGAAAAATGGGAATCAAACCAATCATTTCACACGAAGCTTTATCTCTGTTCTCTACGGGATTTGAGAGTTGCTCGGACCCAAAATATCGAGAACCTCATTGTTGAAGGGGACTCCCTTAATATTATTAATCATTTTCAGTCCTCTTCTATTATTTTTGGAATATCAAAGATTTTATCTCACTTCGAGTCCATAAGCATAATCATACCCACAACATGATCAGAATCATACATACTTACAGGGGAAGGTACAAACTTCCACCTTTCTGATGGCCAATTATGGCATTAATATAAATTTCACTATTTGGGATAATGATAGTATCCTAATCAGCTTCACAACAACATACACGGACCTTCACACTATTGCAAACAATCTCTAAAGATATGCTTTAATCTTTGGAGGAAATCCATAAATTCTTCCATAATAGTTTTGTTTTAGTTTATTTGGCGTGGCATATGATATCTACTCCAAATGATGGCAAGATTTTGTTTAGGAACTTCAAGTGGAGCAAATTCTAAATTTAAAAGAGCGCCTTGCAGAAATCTGATAATTGTTGATATTCGGTTGCCAAGCTCCGCATGAAAACCGAAGATAACTCCTGGTTCTCGAGGATAAGGGTTTCGCGCGACTTCACGCTTGATTTCGGATCAGCAATCCTACACCATTTCGTGGGAGGACCAACGGCTACAGTTCCCATTTTTATGCGAATATTTATAAAAAGCGAATCACTCTCGACGCCCGAAAGGTTTTGAAAATTGTACATGCTGCACATCCTTGTGAAGATGGGAGGGCCTCCTGCCAGATTGAGCCGTGTCTGGAGACCACATTGGAAAGATAACCTGTGAGCTTTTGGAACATTCTTAGTATTGGCGGATTCACCAACTTTGTGGAGAGAGTCTTCCACATGGGCATGATTCAACACATCTCCTCGCTTTGCCAAGAACTGGAATGAGAGGATGGTCACTATGGAGGCAAAGAAGATTCTTATTAATGTGAACTCATAGTCTGCACAGGACGGCTAAGATGAGGCCTCGGCTTGGAAGGATACCGCTTCTTCTTCATAAGAGGGTTATCAAAAAGGCGGTTCCCCAGAGAGAAGATTTATGGAGGAGGAGGATGAAATTAATATTCAACACAAATGCACTCCTGTTAATGCGCTCTAATTCCTTCTCAATATGATGAACTTCATGGATCAATAGCATGATGCTTCTCCCGCTACATGCTCCATGGAAGTAGGGTCCTACTCTCCTACTCAAGCAATTTGAATCACTTTGATCTGGGAGTAGGTTGGTTTGCTTTACCCACTTCTAGTTTCAATTGCTCTCTTGAGCGCTCCATTGATGTGTGGTAGGTGCTCCTTTATCTCGCATTGAATCCAACTTGATGAAATATCATGATTAGGTTTTTACAACACTTCTTCCTCATATCTTATGTCCTTCTATTAAATTCCATGGTCTCCCTTCCTCTTTGTATTTCTTTGGACATAATTTTTTATTTCTTTTTTGCTTAGACTTCTTCTTCGCCCGGCCTCGATGCGAGTGCACTCAAATTTGAGTCTCATGCTTCTCCCTCTTCTTTATAGTTGTGAAAAAAAGGAGGTATATCTTCACTTCCTTGTCTCCTCCTTCTAAACGTGTAGAGGAGCTTCCTTGCCATTATTTTGAGAGGGATGAACGTATTCTTCCTGGATGATCATTGAAATTGTAAATCATCCTTCACATGCCAACATTTCTCATCCACTCTCTTTTCAGCTTTTGTAAACGGATAACCCTTCTAGAACTATTGGAGATTAACAATAGCTTAAATTCTTAATAGATTTGGACAAAATCTGATATCATATGAAAAAAATGTCTCATCATGAGGGACTAGGAGCATTAGAATAGCCAACTTGATGAAATACACAAAAAATGTACTCATGACTCTTACGACATCCAGACTTGGGAAAGCGAAGACTAGATAGCTTGATTTTATCCTTTACATGGTAAATACTCCAGAGTCTATATTTAGCCTGGAAAATGGATGTGTACTATGTATCATGAGTATAATATTGCAGCATTCCTCATGTTTAAAGGAATCATCGAAGGACCGTTCTTAATTAAAAAAAGCATCATGAAATAAAATGTAACCATTGTCACCTAGGAATGACTCTTTGGGGCAATATTGTGAAAATGGAGTAAATGAAAAGTGTTAAGAGGAGCTAGATAAGAACGGCATTTTTTCTCATATGACCATTATTTTTGTTCTTGGTATTACTCCATTTGGAAATCGTTATCATATATTGATCTAAAGGCCTTATGTATCTAATTTTTCTTTGTATTATCGGGTTCCCTTTCCTTTTATCTCCCTAACCTTAGATCTATTGAAGTGATATTATCCTCTATTAAGTCTCGTTAGTGTCAAAGTTATTTCAAGGATTTTTTCTTTGTTGTTGTAACTTTTATCTTGTGATAAGGGCTTCTCTCAATTATCCTCTCACCTATCTGGCTTATTATAAAACTTTTGTACACATAGGATATAGTCCAAGTGTGATATTTATTAAAAATGTACCATCTTTTTACCTCTTAAAAAAACAGCCATAATCTCAGACAATGTTAGGAAGATATTACATCTTGAAACTAAATACATAATAAAAATGGTGTGAATATAGAGGTGTTATGCATGTTAAAATGTATGAACATCCATGAGATTCTTTCAATTTAAATATGGATATAACTCTATCTCATTAACTTGGCCCTATAGTTAGGTATTTATAGTTTCATTATTGGGACTTTGTGTGTGGTGTGCTCCTTTAAAATATCAACCATCTTGATAACATGATCATATCTTATGTCCTTCTCTTAATATCATGTGCCTCCCTCATAATTTTTTATTAGACTTCTTCTTTATTCTTTGGAAATATTCTTCACTTTGAAAATCATAATAATCCTTCTTCCAAATCATATAAGTTATTTCCTTGCACATTATTTTGAACCCTAATAAATTTAGGATCTTCTGAAATTACTAAATCATCCTTTAAGATGCTTCATCCTTTTCATAAACCTTCAAAAATAGAATAAATAGATTTGGACTTCATATGATCACACTATTCATTAGATATACAAGTCAACACAATTGACATAGTCCACTTTTCTCATCGGTTTTTCCAAAAATAAGTACGAAAAAAAAAAAGGTGTAACTTTTGAGGACTGTCCTTTTCGAGGAAAAATGGCTGCAATGAAAAAGATCTAATAGCTTGGCATTTCCATTCATCATTTAAATCAATTTATCAGGCCTTATGTATCTCCTCTCTTATCTCCTTACTATCACAAATCAATGTTATTTGAAGGGATTTTTCTATCTTAGGAACTGCACATATTTGCATAAGGGCCATCAAGTGTGATAAAACAATTTTAGGATATTTCCAAGTGTCATCTTGTGCACTCTTCAAAAATATCTAATCTTATCCCCAAAATCATAGTCCATATCTTATTCGTAACATAAATCCATCAATTATTCATTTGGCCCCATATTTCATGTACATTCAACTTTGTGATAAAATATACAACCATCTTGATAACATGATCATATAATTTACATGCACCCCATTGTTATTTTATTCTTTGGAAATATTCTTCACTTCATCATCATAATCCAAATCCAATGGAAGTTATTTCCTTATGTTGCGAAGCTAATAAATTTTCCAATTAAAGGCACGGTAAGATGCATCATCCTTCCAAAAAATAGAATAAATCTTCATGAACACACAACATCAACCATTGACATAGTCTCTCATATTTTCCAAAGTAGGTGATTTTCAGGAACTCCTTTTTTTGCAAGATCTAATACCCCTCATCATCATAAATCAATTTATCATTTGCACTCCTCTCTTCTATCCTTCAAATCAACTTTACATCTATCTTGCACAAATTTGCATTAGTGTGATGATTTTAATCGTTAATTGTCATCTTGTGCACATGTGAAACCTAATCTTTCCCCAAAATTAGTCCATCCAGGTATTGCATCTTATAATACCACTCCTCCTGTACATCCTTGACCACCACAGATTCTCCTTTCCTTTTCACTTTCCTTTTTATTTCAAATATGTAATTGATGTCTTCCTAGGTCAATTGTGTTCTTCAATACAAACCTTCACAACGGTTATCCTTCTAGCCTTAACTATCCTTATGCATAAGATACTTTACTTTCCTAAGAGCTCTAAGGAATTCTCTTCCCTAACTTGCCAAATTTAATCCCAAAGAACTCTGCAAACCCTAACTTTCAAAAAAATTTGGACATTGGAATCATAATGTACTTGAGAGGTGGGGTGAATCATTCCTTACAAAGTTTCAAATCATAATTTAGATAGCTTATTCAAAAGTCAAAACCATTTAACCATCCATTAATGTGTGCAAAAAATCAAATATCATATATACAAGAAAACATAAGTAATATAATAAACAAAATACAACATATATAAGTGGGAAACCCTTAAGGGGAAGAAAAACCACTAAAATAAAATCTTTATATTGATATGTTTCAAATTTTGTGAGGCATCAACTCCAAAAGGAGCACCAACTCCACAAGGAGGATAAAACCCCTAAAATAATTAATGATCCACTAAACTCCTTTAATTTTGTTCTTATTTATGATATATTTATACCATAACTGATAGAGACAAGTGATTCAGCTCATACTTCTTAAAACCTTCATTATAACCCTAGGTTTTCAAACTTGCACAATCTAGCTCTTTTCATCACTTCTAAAAGCTTCAAACTCTTACATACATGATTAACATAAATATTTAATATGCAATGCACTTGATCTGATCTCAATTCATGCTCATACACCTATAAAAATATCTCACCCTTTTCACACTTGCACTCTCACCACTAGATCACAAAAGCACCAAAAACAATGTTATAAGCTTCTTCTTAATTCAAATTCAAAAAATATCTTTTTCCCTGATTTTTAATGACCAATACATAAAAAAAATCCCATATACTTTTCATAATAAATACATGTGACCCATAATTGTCATCCTAGCAAAAACCTTTCTTCCATGCACAAAAATCCTCAAAACCCATGCATTGGAATGCCAAAAAATCTCCTAACACCAAAAATAATTTTATTCATGATTTAAAATTCATCACACATGTTTAAAATAAAATTTAAACATCATAAATGGTTGAAATTATCATGAACCAATCATATTATTTTGTTTAATGGGCCCATTTCTTGATTGTCTTCACAAAACTCTTGTTTCCAACACACTTTCTTCACCTTTTAGCTTCAAGATCATAAAAGAAACACCTCCAATATGCAATGTGACCCATTTATGGAAATTACATAACCTTTATAACACTTCTAAACAAGTTAGAGATGATGAAACACCCATTGGTTCAAACTACAACAACATTTTCCTTCACTGAGAACAAGTTGCCCAGACAACAATTTCCAAAAAGTAACTAGTTATTACCATTCCTAAAAATTTCAAGAGCCCTAAATGGATTCATTTGATGAAAAAATCATCCCTCTTTTATATTCTAGGTGATATAAATCATCACCAAATCCATCTCACTCTCCAACCAACTCAATATTTGAGTAATTTTTTTTTATCCTAGATAGACAAATATCTTCTGTCCACAAATAGACCTAGAAACCATATAAAAACTCATAATAATGAATACAAACTTATTTCACTATAAATAACTCTGAATTATATTTACAAAACAATTCGAATCACCTCCTAAATCCTCTTATATCTCTTGCAACATCCACTTTATTGAGGATTTGCATTTGTGACAGCCCCAAAACTACCCTTTGATCAGTCAACCTAAATAGGGCACACTTTTCCATTTTAATGCATCAACATGGCATGAAAAATATTTTTATGTCAAGAACAAATCACTTTCTCAAAACAATGTCCATTTATTTTCCAAATCCAGTCGGAACAACCTTGTCCAAAACTGAACTTCTTCATAAAAAGACTTGTTTGAGTGGGGTCCACTCATCACCATAAAATCTACAATACCTTTATAGAAATATGGAATAGTAATATACATGCTACAATCATCATCCATATACTAGGAAGAAATAATGACCACTTAGGAATCAAATATTTCAAACCACTTTCAAGATAGGGTTTCAAACTCATAAATAGTTATTTACCTTCTTAACATTCATTCATAAAAACCTAACAATGAAATAACCTAACAACATGTCAATAATCTCCCCCTTTGTCATTAATGGAAAACCACTTGAACTTATCCCCATTTTTACATTAATGAAAAATGATACCTTTAATTGTATTTTCTTCACATTTCTCAAATTCATATGATCACCTCTTGGTTATGAACTTCAACCAAATGTATGAAATAAGCTCAAAAGCTTGAAAATCCACTCAAATCTTGATTTTAGCCACATTTCAAGGATTGAAACACAAAAATTCCCCTAGGAATAACATATAAATCATCTAATCATGTCAATAAATCATAAATAAATTAGCATTATACCTCTATTTTGAGAAAAAAGCACCATTATCGACCTTAGGCATACACGAACTAGTCATTTTCAACCTTAAAATCTATTTTTCACATTGTTGGGCCACTATAGCTAACTTTACCTAAGACATAATCTTCATGATCATGATAAAAAATTCATATATGAGCTTTAAATATCCATCATACCTTCATTAATTAGATTACATTTCTTGTCTAAGAACAAAAACTTGAGTAGTCTTATGATTCTTGTCAACGTCTTACTTTGAATACACAAGTACCTAAAGATTTTTTTTAGTAGCTTTAAGACCAACTTAGATAGGAAATAAGACACATTTCATCCTTTATCACAACACTCTATCACTCCCATTGGACTCAATACCACCATATCTATCCCAAAAGCATAAATTTAAGTATCTTACCTTGATATCATGTCAAGAAATCACTTTCGTCACTTTGTGGAATGCCTCTAACATGATTGGTACCTATGATGACTTTTACTATAGAAGGTACAAACATTGACATGTGATTTTTCTTAAGATGGTGTACTCTTATGACTTAGGAAATCATGTTTGTAGAAGATAAGAAGTTATCTGTTGGGAATAGGTACATTCTGTTGTGTTTTTGCTTAATTGAAAATGAAGCAATCCATCTCTTTTATGTAGGATAAATTCACTACTCGGGATTATGAATTTGAGTTTCAGTTTTCATAATTTAAGAGGAATCAAATAACATTACCTTGGATCAATTCCATTGATCCAAGGTATGCTTCTAATTTACATGTCTTGTTATCATGATGTCTAATTTGGACAGATGGAAGAGTTTTGGATCCTGGAGTGTGTGAAGGTTATGAACGACCCTCTTCATGGATCTCTACTTCGTATTTAATCTAGTAACAATCTGGTTCTTCTTTTCTATTATTGTATGATGAGTTGTCATTAGGGACTTTGGACCTAATATAACTATGTTTTAAAACTAGTGACTATATCCTAAGGGTTAAACCTAACCTAAGTTAATATGTTCTTATGTTAATTGGGAAGAAAAAAAATTAAGAGGGACCTAAACTAAAACTATGAACCTAAGTTAATTTCCTAAGTTAGTTTCTAACGTAACTAAGGGAATAGATAATCTAAGGAGCCTATGAAGTGACATGGGGGAAAGATGTATGTGGGAGGTAGCGAATTCAAGGAATTTAAGACAATTTATCAAGCCTCATCTCTTTCTGTAGCCAAATTTGGCAAAGGCAGTTAGAAACTTATGATGGATGAATTGAAATTTTCTCCAAAGTGATATGAGGCATGTTTGTTTGAATTGAGTCCACTCAAAATTTGGAGATGGTAGTAGTGGGAAAGAAGGAAGGACTGACAGTCCTACTCTGCATTTAATTTTTGGAAAATTGTGAAACTACCTAGGAAAAGGTAGAGGATTGGTTTGGTCGATTGATTTGGTTTCAGAGATTTTCATGAGGTTGTTTTTGTTTTCAAACATCTAGTTCAATGTTTTCATGTAATGTGCCAATGTATGAGTTTTTCTCCCTTGCATGTCATGGAAGAAAGCATTGGAATTATGAGACTATAAGGAGGAGATTGAGGAATTTTTTTGGGGTTCTTGCATTTAGAAAAGAAGATTGAGGCTCTTCTTGGAAACTTCTATGAATCGGTGAAGGAAAAGTGCTATCAAGAATGATAGGATCTATCCATTAAGATTCTTGATTTTGTTTAAGTGTTTCATAAGAATAACTCTTCTCTTTGGAATAGACTGGTTTTTTTGTTGTTGATATGATTTCTCTGCTTGAGGTTTTTGTGTTGTTATTGGGAATGATTTGTCGATTCTGTTTGAATGATGGAAAGAGTGATCTAGGTTTTTGATTCTCTTGATTGATAGCTGGGTTATGCTTTAATCTTGTTGCATGGGCTTGAGATCAAGTCAAAAAATGTATATGATCTTTTTTGAATTGTTTAAATCTGTAGGAACTCAGTTGTTTTAAATCTGTGGAACTTGTTCTAAAGATCTTGTTTCTTCACCATTGGAAAAATTCAGTTGATAAATTGTTTGAATGTCTTATTATTGTCTGCATTCTTCATGATTTTTTAATAAGAATAAACTTCTATGGCTATGGCTTAAACATACTCTATTAAGTATAGAAGGGCTATTCAAAATTAGTGAATGTGTTAGTTTTTGTGAATCTTGGATTTTTTGTATTAATTTTGTTGCAGACTTCCGACTTTGTGAAAAATTAGGAAAGGTAAATTACTGTGGGTTTTACTTGGCAATTTTTATTTTTAAATCATGCAAATGTATTCTTCTTCTATTTCCTGGAATTGTTAATTGTTTGAAATCCTGATTTTCTGAAGCTTGCAATGAAATTATTATTCAGTTTCCTTCTATTTATTTTGGGTCTTTGGATAACCTTTGAAGGTATGAGATTTGGTGCTATGAAGAGGAAAAATCCCTCGGGTATGGTTCATTGTATTTTTGTTATTGTTGTTGACTTGAACTTTTGATAGTTCTATTGACATTGGTTATTGCATTGGGTTAACCTATTTCTTTGATCTTGAGCCATTAAAAATGGTTTTGATTCTTTCCTATCTTAGGCATTGTTTTAGTGAAAATGAAATCAATTACTCCTATTTTGGTTTAATCGTATTGTTCACTTATTTTTCTATATGGGTTTGAGTTGGGAAGATGGTTCATATTTACCCTTCTGTTATTTATTCTTATATCTTTGTATCTTTTGGGAGATGGTTTAATTGTTATCTTGTGGTAATCTAGGCTATCTGTACCATCTCCTTGAATGATGGAAGGTAATGGAATGTGTTGTTCTTCATTCTTTCCATTAACTTGGTTTTGATTATTCAATTCGAACATAGATTAGATCTCTTTTGGGAATTTTGGTTTGTTTCATTGGATAAAAGGACCGTGTCAATATAGGTCATTATTTTCCTATGGTTCTCTTGTTAGGTTATGGATCCTGTTTTCATGTGTGAAAGTGTTGAAGACTATACACTTTTCATGTATCCTCGCCGCCCCTGGGGGTTTGGGGCGTAGCCCCAAAAAAAAAAAAAATAGGCGTAAAATTTTTGGCCTCGAAAAATGCACCCGACATATCGGGAAACGTGCTTTTCTCATATGGGTGAGTTTTTGACCCATAGGTTTATGGGATGGGTTTTGCCCATGGTTTTGATACCATACGGTTTTGTAAAAGCTGCTTAGCGATTGTCTATTTATATGGTCTTATGCATATGATAGATGTACAAGCAAATGTATTGCGAGATGCGTTTTGAATTCATTTGTGTGAATTCTGTGAGAGTTTGTTGAGCATAGCTCCAAGCGGATCTGGGTATTATATTGAGAGAGCGGTGGCTTGTAATAAAATCGAGCAAGTGATTCTTGGTGGGCGTAGCCCAAATTGGGTGAACCACGTTAAATATTGTCTCTTTGTGTTGTGTTATTTTATTCTACAATTTTATTTGAGATACGTAATAATTTCTGCATATTAGTTTCTTGTTGTGATTGCGATTCTGTGAGGATTATTCCACATATTTTATCCCTTATTTCCTAACAATTGGTATCGAGCACTGGTTTGGTTTCTTTGAAGTGTTGAATCGTAGGGAAATTTTTAGCTTGAGTGGGAGCTATGGCGAGATGAAGGAAGATCTAGGGTTGATAAATTCAACGGGTAGAATTTGAGTCTTTGGAAGATGCGAGATGGAAGATTACCTTTATCGAAGGATCTTTATACTCCATTGTATGAGAAGGTGAACAAACCCTCGAGTATGACAAATGTAGAATGGGATTTGTTGGATCGGAAGGCACTTGAAATGATCAGTGAGTCTTGCATCTTGGGTATTATTTAATGTTTTAAAGGAAAAGACTACAAAAGATCTAATGGATGCATTAGGAAGTTGTATGAAAAACCCTCTCGCCTCTAATAAGATATTTTTAATGAAAAATTTGTTTAATATGAAGATGTCGAGAATAGTTCGATGTGAGATCATTTAAATGATTTCAATACGGTAGTGAATATGCTAGCTTGATTCAATAGAATTTGATGAAGAAGTTAGGGCTTTATTAATTCTATACTCTTTACGAGAGTTGGAATAGCACAGTAATGGCGGTAAGTAACTCGGTTCGGCTAACTCGAAGTTGAAGTTTGAGGATGTTTTAGGGGTGATTCTAAGTGAGGAAATGCGAAGAAAAATCTCCGGGGAATCTTCTACTTTAGGGAATGCTTTGATAGTGGAAACTAGAGGGAGACAGAAGAATAGAGGAAACCGTGGAAAATCAAAAGATCGAGCAAGGTCAAAATCCAAGAACAAGATTGTATGTTGGAATTGTGGAAAGCTTTGGGCATGCAAAGAAGGATTGGGAGTTGGGAGCTTCGGGATAAGAAGAAACAACAAGAAGAAAACAAGGAGGCAAATGTGGCAACGAGTAATGTATGTTAGGATGCTTTGATTCTTTCTTTGCACAATATTATTGAATCTTGGGTTTTAGATTCGAGGGCTTCTTTCCATGCTTCTCCACATAGGCATTATTTTGTTGATTATGTTCAAGGAGATTTTGGGCATGTTTTTCTTGGTGATGATGATGAGCCTTGCAGCATAGTTGGAAAAGGTTCTATTCATGTTAAGATGTAGAATGGGAATACTTGGCTATTGAAGGATGTCAGACATGTGCCTACATTAAGATGAAATTTGATATTGGCGGGGTAGTTGGGAAGTGATGGTTGTACTGTGATATTTACAGCAGACTCTTGGAAGGTTACCAAGGGTGCTCTTGTGGTGGCAAGAGGTTAGAAGGTTGGAACCTTGTATTTAACCACTGATAGTACTAATGATTGTAATCTTGTGGCTTCAGATGCAGATACAACATTATGGCACTATAGGCTCGATCATATGAGCCATAAGGGCATGAACATTATAAAGAAGAATTTTCCTGGATATATAGAAATAGGTTTGGATTTCTGTGAGAACTGCATATATGGGAAACAGAAGCGAGTAAGGTTTCTCAAGGTTGGACCTACAAAGAAAGAGAGTAAGTAGAGCTGGTGCATTCGATGTGTGGGGCCGGCTCAGGTATCATCTCTTGGGGGTTCAAGTTATTATGTTACTTTTATTGATGATGCAACAAGGAAAGTTTGGGTTTATTGTATTAGAAACAAATCTGATGTATTTGACACTTTTGTTAAATGGAAAGCCTTGGTAGAGAATGAAACAGGTCTTAAGCTAAAATGTCTCAAGTCAGATAATGGAGGGGAGTATTGCAGCAATGAATTTAATGATTATTGTTCTAAGAATGGAATCCGTAGGCAAAAGACGGTTCCAGGAACTCCACAGCAGAATGGGGTATCAGAAAGGATGAACAGAACAATAATGGAATGTGCTAGGAGCATGAGGTTATATGCAGGACTGCCTCTTTCTTTTTGGGCAGAAGCGGTGAGCACAGTTGTGTACTTGATAAACAGAGGACCCTCAAGTGCCTTGGATGGAGGCATACCTAAGGAGGCATGGTATGGTAAGAAAGTTGATTATTCATTTCTTAGAGTCTTTGGATGTGAAGTGTTTGTTCATATAGACAAGGATGATAGGACTAAGCTAGAGGCTAAATCAAAAAAATGTACTTTCATTGGTTATGGTGGTGATGACTTTGGGTTTAAATCTTGGAGTATTAAGGACAAGCAAATCATTCGATCTAGGGATGTGGTCTTTAATGAGAAAGTCATGTATAAGCAACAGTTGCAAGAAAACAGGGAAGAATCCAAGAAAGAATATGCAGTGGTAGAGGATCTTCCGGATGGGAAAGTGACACATGAATTAGTTCAGGAACCCCCTCAATAGGAACCCCAAACTCCTATATTGAGGAGGTCTTCTAGGGTAAGAAGAGAACATGAATGTTTTTCTCCTTCTCTTTATTATTTATTACTCACTGATAGTGGAAAACCAAAGAGCTTTGATGAAGCAATGCAGGTAGATGCTAGGAAGAAGTGGGAGCAAGCCATGGATGAGGAGCATCAGGCTCTCATGGAGAACCAGACATGGGATTTGGTAAAGCTACTCGAAGGAAAAAGAGCATTACCAGAATAAGTGGGTGTTTAGAGTCAAGAGGAAGGAGGCAAGAAAAGATACATGGCCGGTTGGTGGTCGAGGGTTTGCATGAGAAACAAGGTATAGATTTTGATGAGATTTTTCTCCTGTAGTAAAAATGACTTCTATCGAAGCTGTTCTTGAAATAGTGGTAGTAGAAGACTTGCACTTAGAACAGTTAGATGTAAAGACTGCATTTCTCCATGGTGATTTGGAGGAGGAGCTATATATGTAGCAGCCAGAAGGATATGAAGTCAAAGGTAAAGAGGAGATGGTGTGCAAACTGAAGAAGAGATTGTATGGCCTGAAACAAGCTCCACGTCAATGGTATAAGAAGTTTGATAGCTTCATGATGGAGCAAGGTTATATCAGATGTCATTCTGACCATTGTGTGTATACAAAGAAATTTGAGGATGGAAGTTATATTATCCTATGTTTGTATGTTGATGACATGTTGGTTACAGGTAAAAACATGCAGGAAATAAAAGTACTCAAGAAACAACTAAGTGAATCCTTTGATATGAAGGATTTGGGAGCAGCCAGACAAATCCTTGGTATGAGGATAACTCGGGATAGGAAGGAATGGAAGTTGACTTTATCTCAAGAAGAGTACATTAAGAAGGTATTAGACAGGTTTAACATGCAGGATGCTAAACCGGTTGGGACTCCTTTGGCAGGCCATTTCAAGTTATCAAAGGAGCAGTGTCCCAAGACAGAGCAAGAAAGAAACTAGATGTCCAAGGTACCTTACTCATCAGCATTTGGTAGTTTGATGTATGCTATGGTATGCACTAGGCCTGATATTGCCCATGCAGTGGGAGCTGTGAGTAGATTTATGAGTGATCCAAGTAAAGAGCATTGGCAAGTAGTAAAGTGGATCCTTCGGTATTTGAGAGGGACCATGGGGATAGTTTTGTGCTACAGTGGATCAAAAACCACTTTACGTGGTTATGTAGATTTAGATATGGCTAGAGATGTAGACAGCAGGAGGAGCACGACAGGTTATATTTACACTGTAGGTGGGACAACAGTGAGCTAGATTTCATGACTACAGAAGATGGTGGCTTTTGTCAACCACGAGAGGTTGAGTATGTTGCTGCCACAGGGGCAAGCAAAGAGATGATTTAGTTATAACAATTTCTTGAGGAGTTGGGGCATAAGCAAGAGGAATGTAAGTTGCATAGTGATAGTCGAGTGCTATACACCTAGCTAAAAACTCGCTTTCCACTCAGGACAAAGCATATATAGTTAAGGTACCATTTCATCGAGGACAACTTTGGAGGAAGAGAAGTTGAAGTTAGAGAAGATTCATACCAGTCAAAATCCTCAGAGACATGATGACCAAGGTCGTCACAAGAGGAAAAACTAAAGTTGTGTTCAGCTTTGGTTGGTCTTCACATAAACTAGTGAAGGGTTGAGAAGCTTGCTCGAGAGGAAAACTAGTCTCAAGTGGGAGATTGTTAGGTTATGGAGCTGTTTTCATGTGTGAAAGTGTTGAAGACACTTTTCTGTACACTAAGAGTACTGTACACTTTTCATGTATCCTCATTTGGCGTAAAATTTTTTGGCCTCGAAAAATGCACCCGACATATCGGGAAATGTGCTTTTCTCATATGGGTGAGTTTTTTGACCCATAGGTTTATGGGACGGGTTTTCCCATGGTTTTGATACGGTTTTGTAAAGCTGCTTAAGCGATTATCTATTTATATGGTCTTATGCATATGATAGATGTACAAGCAAATGTATTGCAAATGCATTTTGAATTGATTGTGAATTCTCAGAGAGTTTGTTGAGCATAGCTCCAAGCGGATTTGGGTATTGTATTGAGAGAGCGGTAGCTTGTAATAAAATACGAGCAAGTGATTCTTGGTGGACGTAGCCCACATTGGGTGAACCACGTTAAATATTGTCTCTTTATGTTGTGTTATTTTATTTTGCAATTTTATTTGAGATCTGTAATAATTTCTGCATATTAGTTTCTCTTTTATTGCGATTCGTGAGGGATTATTCGCATATTTTATCCCTTATTTCCTAACATCTCTTTTGATCATACGGGAGAGATTTGAGGGTGGTGATATTTCTCCCTCTCCTTCCTTTATTCTTCTTTCAGCTTCACACTTGGTGAAGATGTTGTCCTTCTTTGGTCTATTTCATTATGCAACTTCTTGACTGCCTGGTAAGAATGTTTGTAGAAAGTTGTTAGGATAGTATAGCTGAAGTTGAATTTAATTGGTTGAAATGTTAAGTTTGGTTGGAAGTATCGGGTATGGTTTAATGTGTTTGTCTAGAGTATAAACTTAACTATTCTAATTACTTAAGGTAGTGAATGCAATGGTGCATCTTTTTGAGAATGGAGTGTAACTCTTTTTCTTGTTGGAAGTAATCCTACATCTTTAAGTGGTTTGATTTATCTTGTTTGGTTGTTAACTTGATTTGGATCCTAGTTCTGAGTTTGGGTATTAGGATACTCTAAACCTGGACATTTAAATGTTATGATGATATGGTTATTTTAACTTATTCTTATGATATTTATGTTCAATTGTTGGAAACTCAGATTTTAGGATGAATATAGGTTAAGGAAATATTGAGATGGAAGTATTGTTGTAAATGATCTACTGTTGAACTATGCCTAAAATCTAGTTAGGATAGTTACTTTTTCTATTAAACGGTTTTAACTGAATGAGTAATCATGAAAAGAAATGTAAGAAAGTAGTAGTGAAATTCTGATGAAATGTTTCTTATCTGAATTTTGTTTCATTTCTTTGATATAAAGTCAATAGCATGGACGGTTGAAGTTGTTATATCTTAGGACCTAAATTTACTATTGATTTGTTAAAAATCTCTCTCTCTCTCTCTCTCTCTTTCTCTCTCTCTCTTATTTATTGATTATTGTAACTCTTTTTGGTTGTCTTTCGAATTGCTTGAACATTGTTTCATAAAAAATAGAATTATTTTTATGAAATAGTTAGTTAAAAGCACATCATTTTAATGTCTAGTTATTATCATGCTCGATCAATGAACTAACTTTGTCTTTAGCAATTTTGCAAATGGGCTTTGTAAGTGATGAATGGGGAAATATTTTAGGAAGTTACATTTGTTTATCAAGAGGTGAATCTTTTTATGATGAAAAATGGCTCATTATTGTAATGTCTTGGATGGAAAAGAAAGTTGTATCTGGAAGTGATTGAATGTTATTATTTGATATTTAGCACTATTTGAAGTGTTTGAACTTGTAAATGTATGAATCCTCCATCCTGAATAAAAGATGTTCGATATTTGTTTTCACTTGATGTAATTCTTATTGGTATGACTTGAATGGAAATGTTAAGTAATAATTTATCTTTTAGACAAGTAACATACCTTATGATTTGGAATAGAATAAACATAGATATGAAATAATGTTGTAATACCTTCTCTAAGTGAAAAAATAACTTGTAAAGTTGACATTCTTACACTAATTTTCAACTTGATTCATTAGGCTATAAATTAATCAATGGATTTTTGAGAATTAGACTTTGTATATAAGTTAAAAAGTGCAGGGGATTATAAATTAACATTAATCCTCAATAAGGGAAAGGAAAGACAAATCCCTTGAAATGAATCATAGTCTTAATTTAAGAACTTTTAGATATGAATCTTGATTGCTATCTATAGGTAGTGAAAGTGTCCTTTCTTTTGTATACTTTCTTACTAAATTAGAAGGTAGGAAAAGGATAATTAAAAAGGGAATTAGAATTCATTTCAATGAAGTCTAATATGGAAAAGGACCTACTCAGATCTTATATAAGCTAGGGATGATTTAAGTGAGAAATTAAATAACACTTCCATGTGTGTTGGGACTTTTATGTAAAACATGAATCAGGATGTTAATAGTTTAAATCATGGTATATGAATTAGATAGAAAACAAATTTATCTGCATAAATTCATTTATTGCAATCTTAAATCTGAATCTTTATGATTAAGGAACCTAGTTATTTAGTATGGTTGTTGTAATTAATCGGTAATGAGGAAATAATAAGATATAACTTTCTATCTAAGGTATGTTCATCCAGATGAGGAAAAAACTCAAGTGGATGTTGACACATGCCAATTGCAGAAAAGTACCTTCATGATGAATAGGTTCTTCATAAGGATACTATGTTGTAGTTGACATGTTTCAAATCCCTTTCTAGTTTATCCAATTGGACTAACATAAATTACGACTTGATCATAGTTACGCCTAGGTAGAGATAGGGGCATGACTTAGTATCGGGGTAAAATCTTATTGACTTAGGATAATAAATAGACACACCCAATCGACGTAAGTTGATTGAGTATGTCTATGTACCCTTAGTCACTGTAAGCAGTCCTCCACACTAGACCATGTTGCTAACCTTGGCTAGGGATAAACCTTGAACAAGTGGACTGACAAAATTCAGGGAAGACCATTATATATAACGAGATCAAATAGGATGAAGGATGTATTCCATTTGAGGAGTATGTCATCTAGGGATGTAAAGATGCACAGTATGTTTAAAATGTTTTTCCAAAGTATTGCAAGTTCTTTGGTTGTGTTGTCCTATGTCACTCATTTTAAGAAGTAGGATTTCAAATGAATTTTGGTAACAGATATTTAGATAGGCTGCTTAAATAGAACACTTGATACCTCTAAAAAGGGTAACAAAACTAAGTATATGTAGTATAGACATTATAAAGTTAACATGAGAAATCAGTATGACACCGAGTCATGAAATGAGAGATCATTGTTTCAATGACTTACTTAAAGTTGCATATGGTTTCTGTTATGAGATTGATCAGCTTGGAATGTGTGTTCTAAATTGTGTTAATTTAGAATAGAGAACATTATTCAAATAAAAAAATCCCTTGTTTCTAAAGTCTTGAATTGGGAATGCTACACTTTGGAACTTCCTAAACCATCTTATAAATCCTTAACAATAATATTTGTTGAGATACAACAATTATTTGGTCTTAACGAGGATAAACTTAGAAAACCATACCTTATATGCCTATAATTCATTAATACAACCTTTTAGATGAATACACATGAACCCCCTAGTCATGAATAGATTTTTCACACTGAGCATTAGTTACACTTGTAGATATCCTTTTCTCTATATCGTAGCACTCTATCTGACTATATGAGATATTTTAAATTATATTGATTTTACCCTTCCATTTTCAAGACTTGAAAATACTTCTAGAAATCATTGAGATAAGATAACATGTGTATCATGGTATAGACACCTAAAATGAAATTATGTAATTTTATTTCTGAAATTTTACTAACTATCCTCTTTCATTATAATTATTTCTTTCCCATTAATTATATAATGTTTCCCTATATTCTAGTCGATTAATGACACTTTTTTAATTAACTAACCTTTATCACATTCCAGATGCCAAGTAACGACACTTTGTTAGTTATAATCCTATTCAATTCAATTAATTAACTATTCGAGTTAATTAAGCCTTTTTATAATGGATTTAATCAATAAACCCTTTTATTGGATAAATCCATCTTTCATATGATTCAAATCATATAAAATTCCTCCTAAATCACTTCCGAGATAGTCTAAAAATCTTATTCTATCATATTAATTAGTCCTAGTTGATTAATTAAAGCACCCCCAACTCCCATGAGTTTTTAATCACTTATTAATTCCACTAATCAAGCTTAAAAAGACTAAATATACTTTATCATTTGTCCCACATTCATTGGGATTCAAGCTTCTCCCAAATAAGAATGCTATATAAAGGATTCTCCTACATCCTTCACCCTCACACCATACTTTTGCTAGTATTCTCATATAAGCATATGATAAGAGCCTTCTCCATTATTTATAATAGCTACTTCATCTTTACATACATTATACCATTGTTGTGTAGAAACAAAGATCCAAGTTTTTCCTTGTAGCCATTTCTTGGTCAAATCCTTACCTCTCTTTGGAGATCAAACACATATATTTGATTACTCATGATCTAAAGAGGCTCATGTTTAGAAGTAATCATACATTAAAATATTAGGAATCGTTAGCATTAGGTGATGTTATTCATGTTTATGTAAACTAGAAAGTTTCCTTTAAGCTTTAATAATAATTTTAATGGTAGATATAGCTTTGCTTTGAAACTACTAGGTGTTAGTTTATTTCAATTAGCTTAGAAAATTTAACATGAACACATTTGGCATGCCCAGTGGGACTTACTCCATTGTCCTTTGCATTAATTTCAAGCTTTTGTAGATTAATTTCAATTTTTGGTTTACTAACCCTCTTTTTAGAAATTTTAGATAAATATGGAGTTTCTTAACTAGTTTGGTTAAGGTTGCTTTGTTTTAGTGCTCTTTTTAGGAATGAAGGAGGTGAGGTGCTGCCAAATTTGGATCAAATTGGAATTTTTTTATCTTTTAAAAAAATTTCATTTTAAAACTTGTGTTTTGATGATACACATGTGCCTTGCATTAGTGTGAAGTACCCTTATATTACCTTTGTTAGGCTTGTGTTATCATTCTTAGGCTTGCAATACCATCACTATGATTGCACTAGCATCTCTCTTCTAAGGTTATCATTGGATTGAGTATTGTTGTTCTATGTTGAAAATTTGTTCTCTGTGTCGAGTCTATGCTATTTTTGTCGGGCTTGCGGTAGCATCTCTCTGCCTAAGCTAGTGTAACATTGTCTATTTTTTTATCTTAGACCTACATTTTTCCAGTACCCTTACATTTTATATGTATTCTTGTCTACTATGCATAGGATTGTGCTACCATTCATAGGATTTCACTAATGTGTTGTGTAAAATTTTGGATTTTTTTAGGTTTCAGATTCTAGTTTTGATGTTTTTACTATTTTACTGAGTTTTCTTAACTTTTTATTTAGGTTTTAACATTTATAAGCATATTTCTAACATGTTTTCAAGCTGTATTGAATGTAATATTTCCATGTTTTTCTTAAGTTAGACTAAATTTTGTGTATTCTCTTCTCTTGCACCTTAGGGTGATCTAAAAAAACTCTAATTACACGTGTTGTAAGTTTCCAATGGGGTAAAAAACCTCATTAAGATCAAAGATAAAAAATGCACCACTTTATTCAACACACTATATTTACACATTTTGTTTAAGAGCTATAACTCCTCCGCTTTCAAATGGGGGAAGTATCTTGGAATAAGCCATAAAAATAATTATGAGGATCACCCCAAGAACCTTAAAGTAGTCCATACATTAAGAGAACTAGTGGATGAAATGGGAAGTGTCATGATACCAACTTGAATAGTACACCTTTATGAGATTAGTGTTAAAATTATCTTCACCCAACCCTAGTGTGATACAACTTAACGTAATGTATTTCTCATTGTGTCAAAGTGGGTAAAGTAAATGCAGGATACTTTGTCCAAAGCATGGTTCTTACCTTGGTTTTCTTGATGGATTCGAGGGGTAATAAATAATCTTGACCTCAATATGGAGGGGTTTCTAGGATACACATGGATGTTGATTATGTTTTGTTTGCGCACCATTTAAAATAATGGATCAGAAATCTTCTTTTAGATACAATAATTTTCTGTAAAAAAGCTATAAATCACACCAAGATAATGTTATGGCTTGAGAAAAAACTTGAAATTTTATTAGTACTTATGATTGTACTTATAAAGTGATATGACAAGAATGTGATTATCACTTATTTAGTTAGATACATATATGATTAACACAAATTATGATTTACATCCATAAATCAGATTCTTGATCTATATATAGATTTTTAGATAGGTTAGAGGCTATGAAATCAATAGTCTCCTCCTTTTCCTTAGTAAGTCAAAATCAGGAACAAAGATGTAATTTTCACCAAAGGATTTGGAATCTTCCTCTTGAGTGTCGTAGAGTTGAGTGAATGTTGATTCAGTGCTTGAGATGTTGATGTGGTTGTTTGAATCAAATTATGAGGCAATGTGGTAGTCTTCTTCCAAGTTTTCAAGGTCACTCTCATATTGGCATTTGACTGAACAAGATACTCCTAGAGTTTTATTTCTTCATCATATGCTTCCCAAAAGGCATCAGTGGCTTCCCAGATACGTTGTGTTGTAGAAAAAATAGCCTCTAAGTGATCAAATGGAGCTTCCTAGATTGCACAAAGTTCAAAATCACGAGAGCAAGTTGTATTGCTCCCAGTATAGTGGATGATGGACAATAGGAAAGGAATCAACTATGGGAAAGTTAGAACCTCATAATTCCATCTGAAGACATCATGCTAGACAGAAGATCAGTAGATAACAAGAAAAAACTAAGCATTTTGATTAGATTTTAGCAAAAAATGATGAAAAAGCATAAAAATATAGGAATCTCTAGCGATTCAGGAAATCACTAGCGATTAAAATGAAATCTAATTATTTTACAAAAAAATTAAACTAATGGATTAAGACATTAATTTAACAAAAAAATGCTATTAAACATGTAAATGATGTATAAACAAAAGTATACCACGATGTTTCTTTGAATTGTCATAGAAAATGAAATAGATAAAGATAAAAGGCCAAAAAGGAACACCTATTGTCACATTGGTTAAAGGTTGAGTGTGTGCATTTCTAATTTCCAATCCAAACTGATTGTGTGAGCTTCCTTTTGGCTAGGAGGAACTACCTGGAATACAAAGAAAGACCACAAGATATAATTAATAGTAAATGTTAGTGGACTGTCTAATGTGAGCTAGATCCTGGAAGTGTGATACTTCCTCAACAATTGTCAATCTATTGATATATAACTCAATATTAAATATATGAACATAAAAATAAAATAATATAATGCTAGTGTTCGATTTAGGTGTCTTAGACTACTATCACTATCAATCGATTAAATGCTTGATAACTATCTTGGTGGAGGTCTTGGATCGGGTTGTAGGTTTGGTATATGGTCGAGGGTCATAGACTAGGTCAGGTAAGATCTAGTGTATTTTGGGTTGGTTTTGGGGTATTAGGAAGCTTGTTGGTCTAAGAAAATTTTACCAGACACAAGAACGATGCCACCATGGTCAAGGTGACCGATGATGGTTTAGGTATGACTGATTTTGGTTTAAGATGACCAATATGGGTTACTGTGGGTAATGGTAGAATGTAAAAAGTGGGTGTCTAGGCTCTCTCTATATCTTCAAAAATATTTGGGAAGGTATGTGGTGAGGTTTTAGGTGGCGTACCAAGTTTGGATAAGGTTCTATGAGATTTTGGGGATGTTAGGGCCAGTTTTGTGAAATTTGATAGGAGATACAAGATGTCGATGTCGGTTGGGTGGTGATGCTAGTGAAGAGGGGAAATTAATGATAGTTAAGGTAATCGGCGTTGGTGGGGAAATTTAGTGGTAGTTAAATAAAAGGAAAAATTGGACTTCTTTGTGATTTCACAAAGGATGAATAGAGGATGGTTGGGTTCATAATAAAATCAAGAAAACTTAGGAATGCCTAAAGTTCAAGTACAAAGATCCAAAAGGTTGTGGGTGGTAGGTTGGGTAGATTGGTAAAAGGTTAGAATGGAGTAATGCATGGAAAAGAATAAGATCCAGTAATAAAATATAAAGAACCTATTAAGTAAGTATAAAATGATGCAAATCAAATACACTTACTTTTATTTGCAAGCTCTGGTTAGTGAAGGATGGTAGTGGTTGATCCATGAAGAAAATTTTGGTCGAGTGTTGTGGAAATACTTCCCGGAATAGTCCCATGAATGCTAATTCCTTTAGATGAGTATTAGGTGCTTTCTTGGTCCTTTGGTTGAGTGCATTTTGTTCTGGATGATGAGAATTATTTGTTTCATGCTTGAGTACAATATATCTCTCAAAACTCGAATGACAGCCTAGCTAAAAGGTTACAAAAATATATATAAGGTAACCGATGACGGTTAGGGTGGTGGCATCGGTTGAGGGGTAACTAATGTTGGTTAAGGTAGGAAATCCTAGGTTTTCCAAAAATAGGAAAATATTTGTTATTTTTGGCGTGGTCTAATTATCATTCCGAGTCTCAAGTGAGGGTTAACATTTAGATAAGTGGGAGTGTTGTTGGAGAAGGACTATGAATTTAATTTTAGGGTTAGACTAAGTCCTAGTTGGTTAAGATAAGCAGAGAATTGGTCTTAGTTAATTAATAAACTTAGGAATAAGTCAATGGTGAGCTGTCTAGGTGATGTGGCAAGGATAGGTGTAAATTAACTTAATTAAAGAAATTAAATTAATTAATAATGTGAGGATGAGCATTAATTCAATTGTGAGTAATTAAATTAATATGAATGTGAGGTAAAGATATAGGGTTAGGTGAATATATTACGTTTATTAATTAAAGGGGACTAAAGGGAGTGTGACCCAAATTTTGTGTCTACATTTGCCCCTTTTTGTATGTAGCTTTTATTGGTAATCGATGCGACAAAACAGAAAGTGGTTCCTCCAAATATAGGTGATAGTTGGGTTACCCCAAGTAGGGTTGAAGGTGATCCACCTCAAACCAGGAACTGATGAGGTGTTAAATGGAGTGAGTGAGTGGTTTGATAAATGGGTAAGTGATGAAAGTGATGGTAGGTGGGTTGTAGGGAAGGGTATGGGCATTTTGGGTAATGGGTAAGGGTCATATTTGGGTCATGGGTAAGATTCATATAAAATAATGGGAAATGGAAATCGAACACATGCACACATATAGACTACGACATGGTATGAGGTGGAAGAGATTGTAAACTCTACGTCATCTAAGGTCAATAGGTTTATCCAAACAATGTTGAAATGATTCAAGTATCCAGGGTATAGGATATGATCTAGAAACACAACTTAGGTTAGGTATAGGAACATTTAGGTATGGTCCAAGACACCAAAGGTTTGGCTAAGATAAATAACACGAGAAATAGGCAAGGTAAAGTCATTAGTCTAAATAACACAGGTAACAACATCGCAAGGTATAAGGAGTACACAAATTCCAATGTCAAAAAATGTGGTTCAAGTCAGGGTATGTAGGTCATGACATGGGTAAGGCCAGGGTATAGGTAAAGAACATGTCCTTAAACATAATTAAGGAAATGTATAGGTATTTTAGGCTTTTGGGTAGGGTGTAATAGGTGTTGGTATGGACAAAAGTTGTCGGAGCAACATTGTGTTGAGGAAAAATGGGCATAGGGTAGGTCAAAGGGTACTCACGAGGTGTGACCGATGTCGGTTATGGTCTAACCGATGTCGGTTGGCTAGGGCATGACATGACCAACATCGGTCATGTTGATATCGGTCTAAAAAATAAAAATATGTGCTTTACGAATTCATTTTGACTTTTACACTTTTAGAAAATGACAGAGGAGAAAGTGAGGCCTGGAAAGTGACAATACGAGGCATTGAAATGAGTTGGCGAGTCACGTAGTGGGTGATTGGCATTCAATTGGCAGGTATAAAATATGGATTTGATTATTTTGATTCATTTGGAGGTGATACGTTGATTTTTGCATGGCAAAGGTGAGAGAAGTTGTGGGAGGTCCATCGACATAGAGACCGAGAGGTGTCATCATGTAAACTTCATCAAGTAGAGGTAGGGGAATTTCTTTACTTGTTATTTGATTAAATTATGGTTTAAAATGAAGAAATTTGGGTGGGAATATGGATTTTGAAATGGGGGTGAAAATGGGTGAAATCAAGGTGGGGAATGGAAAATTTAGGTTAAATAGGGTGGTAATTAAAATTATGGTGAATTGGGGTGGGTTTGTTTGGTTATAGGTAGGTTTTAGGTGAGTTTTTTTGAAATGATACATGGGGATGGGTTTTCATTTTTCATTTATGCGATAGAGACCAACATCAATCAAGGTTTGGACGACATCGGTCATCTTTGGCCAACATTGGTCAGGTCTTATATGACTGACATTGGTTAAATGGAACCAATGAAAGTCAAGAAAAAGTGGTGATGGTGAAGGCAATTGATGCCGATTAAGGTTAAGTAAAAATAGGGGTAAGAAGGGATAGGTAGGAAAGGAAAATATGTGAAGAAGGGGTAGGTGAGAATTAATTGTAGGGGGAAGAGGGTAAAATGTGATTGTAGTGACATGGGATAGGTAAGTAGGTGAAATGAACTAAGATAGTGGGTAAGGATGACAAGGGTCAGTAGGTTTGTAGGTGAATTGGGTAAAGGGGGTAGGCATGATGGATGTGGTTGGGTATGGTTTGGTGGGAAATAGGTGATTTGAGGTAGTCAAGTCTTGACAATGTTGTGTTGGATGATGTAGGTGAGAGACTAGTTGAGGATGCTGGACTGAGTACCACCCATACTAGTGCATATGTGGCCTAGTGTGACTATGGAGGAGTGGGTGCACATGACCGAGGTTTTCCGAGTACGATCCGATGCTATAGGTGTATAACATGAGATCATAGTTTGATGGTCACTCTCATCGATATATGGGATTATGTGACCAATACCTTCCACTTACTGATGGGAGAGATGACCATCACCGTAAAGGATGTGTACCGAATCCTATGGCTTCCTATTATTAGGGAGCTAGTGTATTCCATTTCATTAGAGGCATTGGTGGAGCCAATAGTGGTTGTATTTGGTGAGGTGATGGGTGAGATGAGGTATCACAATATGAGTCTCACTTATGGAGATATGTATGCAGCCTATCCGTAGGAGACTAGGCTATTTGTGTTGATGATGAAGGCAGTGGGATGTTTTTCATTACCATATTATGAGGGTGGATGGTTTTCGTAAGAATTGATGGTGGTGCTACATGATATGATTGAGGAGAAGATACACTTTGCTTGGGCACTAGCTTTCCTAGTTTAGTTATATAGGGAGCTATGGGCCTATGGCGAGATTGAGGAGATTTGGCATATGTTGTATGTTTTTATGACACTATTGGGCATATGAGCACATTGTATGTGTGCGCCTTGATTTGTTTTCCATGACATGATTGGTTCAAGGGTGGTTTGCTCAGAGTGGGTTTCGGGTGATGGGTATCAGTTTCTAGATAGCTAAGAGTGGTGAGAGACACCTATGATGTGTCATACTATAAGTAGATATTGGAGGGAATTTTGGTAATGGATATTGTTTTGAGGTCTTATGTTGACTTTCCATCTTATAGAGGCATGAATGAGGAGTTGAGAAGCTCTAGCTATTGAGATGGATATAGGGGTGGAGGTTTGGGGAGCACGGGATGATTCCCATGGAAAGTGTTAGATGGAATTACTGGAGAGATGACATGGAGAGACCCATGTCACCATCATGCCTGAGAGTTCCTATAGGATAGGAGGCGTAAGCACAAGATAGATGTATTGATGACACTAGATTCGCTAATGGTTATAGGTAGTGGTGGGTGGTACAACTATGAACACCACCATCGAGACCAAGACAAATATATTTAACCACTATCATAGTGTAAAGGGATACTTTACAAGGTCGGGTGGCTTCCATGCGGGCATAGATTATAGGTTTACAGGATCAAGGCATAGGTAACCACTTTATAGGATCAGTGATGGGGCTATAGTCCCTGGTTGCATAGGGAAAGGTGCCCATGTAGGGTAGAGATGGAGATGGTGGATAGGTAGCTTTCTTACAGGTACATGTGATAGGTTTACAGGGCTAGCTGGCCACTACACATGCACAAGTTGTTTCCTTATAGGCCGAGGTTGCAGCAGAAGGACAAGTACCCTAATATACCTAGGGATAGGGTCCCATATTACATGTACTTTCACATGCAGGAGGATAGACATTAGGGAAGGGGCCGAGGCCATTATTAACATAGAAGATCTCATATATTATAGTGATACTAATGGTACCACCTCAAACTATGTCGATGGTGAGGTTTAGGGATTCCTTGAATGAGTTTTACTACTTTGTCGGGATCTCCTAAAGAATGTTGGTATAAATGTCCCTTCATATGCTAAGTATAGAGCCCTAGCATGCTACTAGTGAGTGGATGAGATCTAGGACTCATAGTTCAAGGAGTACAGGGGGCCATTGAGCCCATGGATAGGGCTAGTGAGAGGTTACGAGTTCTTGGAGGCTAAGCCCGAGTGAGGGCTAGGAGGAGATTAGACCGAGAGCTAGGGAGGGTGTAGACATGATAATAGGGCAGAAAAAAAGGTAGGGAGGAGGAGATAGGTGAGACTAGCCCAGAGGATATTAGGTGGGGTGATGATTAGTCACTTGATATGATCATTGTTTTGATTTTTGATATATATATTGGTCGCGTTCCAAATATGTGAGGTTGTATATGATATATTTTCGAGATACTTGTATTTATTTGTATCTATGTATATATGTATTGATATATAGATTCTCCCATTTATATGGTCGATGATAATGATTGAATGGATGTTGTATTTGTTTTTAATTTCCATTATTATTGTGTATTGATGGAAATTAGGTGAATTAGCCATAATTAAATTTAGGTTTGTTAAGCATGATGGAGTCTAGGTGAGTTAGGCATGATTGAGTTAGGTATAGGCATGGTGGAGTATAGGTGGTTTAGGCATGATTGAGTCAGGTATATGCATGGTGGAGTCTATGTGGTTTAGGAATTATGGGCTCAAGGTTAGTTAGGCATGATTTGGTCATGTTTTTGAGTTTGATTTAATTTCTAATTTTCTTATAGTATGGAAAATAAATTATGACATATATGTATGTTATGATGTAATTTTCCAAATGTTTGATATCATGGAAATGTGAAATGATTTACATATGAGATGTTGATGTGATAAAATGGTAGATATGTATGTTTGTATATTTGAATATTTGTTTAATTTCCAAGTTTTTTGTAAAATGGAAACTAAGGTAGCTTGTGAATAAAAAGGGGGGGGGGTTGAATTGGTTATGTTAAAGAGTGGTTGAGATAACCTCCAAGGTCCCCATGCCCTTATAGTGTTTCCTACATAGACACAACAAAAAGGGGCCTCACGCCCATGTAGTTCTCCCATAAGCTAGGGAAGAATATGTTTGACATAGAAGGATGGGTTGGTAGGTTTTAGGCATGATTGACTCTAGGTCCACTAGGCATGGCTAAGTTTAGGTCACTAAGGCATGTTTGAGTCTAGGTCATGTAGGCATGGCTGATTTTAATGAAAGGGGAATCCTTAAAATGTAGGTGTTGATGGTCTTGTATTGTATATGAGAGTAAACAAGTAATAAAATAGGTGAATGGTAAGAGGAAAAAAGAGTGCCACATAATTGAAAAGGACCAATAAAATTCTAGCATACCAAAGTGTTAGTGAGAAAATTTGTCGGTGGACAAACTTGTGGATTTCTTGCCAACACTCTAGGAATCTAAGTCTCTCTACTTAACTGGTGTAAGCTGCTACATATGCATGCACATGAAAAGGTGGATTTATGTGGTGGACTTTTGACTGGGGATCCAATAGGGATACTCCACTGACCCTATGAAAAATCTTGCAGATACTGCGAGGGAGAAATTTTTCTTAAAAGTGGGAAATGGGAGTGATAAATGAGATAGGGGAAATAATTTTACATCTATGAAATTGGATTCCTTCACACACTAGTTAGAAACTTCAACACATGCATTCATGAGAAGAAACAACCATACAAACAAAAACAAGACAAGGTAAGACTGCGAACTCATAGTTTGTAAAATATCCTCATCGAAAAGGATACAAAATCCTTCTTCTTATATTGATACTTAAACATAAGTTGTACATAGTGTGGGAATGGAAGAAATTTGAGAGTGGAGGAAAGTAGAATAAAATGGCTATCTCCTTTGTTTTCGCTAAGTACAATGCACTCTTGAGTTTAAAATATCAATCGCCAACCCTTTGAAATGGGAATGGCATTACAATTTATAGAATGAGAGGTGACTTATCATCTTCCTAATGACCCTCCATATGCCTTAATTCTAACTTTAGACTAGTCATATTCCTACAAAATATTTAAGTCCCTTATATAAAATCAAGGCGACTTAATTTACATTATGTTTCTAAAGTCATTTTTAAGTGACTTAAAGGCATATCAAAAAGTGCAAACTCCAATGAAGAATTAGAACATTTGAAGATAGATAATGTTGGAAAAGAGGGAAGAGAAAGAGAGAGGTAATAAGAAGAGGAGATGTCATTCTGATGAAGTTTGTTGATCCTCGTCGATGGAAAGCTCTAAATGTAGTGAAACTTTAAATCTTTGAACTCCTTGCACATAATGAACCTCCTTCCAATTGGCTCATGAACGCTCACTAATTTTAATGAACTAAGATGGATCTTGAATTCCCTAAGAAAAATGAATAGGATTCTCTTGAACAATGATTTCCCCCTAAATTATTATCCTTGTACGACCCATTGTGTCGAAACTATTCTTTGAGTGTAAATTACTATTTTTAGTAAGTGCGAATTGCGAGCCAAGATAACCTTTGTGATGACCTTACCTATGATTCTCCCTAATTTTTCACCACATTCTTCATATCCTCTTCAAATGGTGGCTTACTAGAAGTACATAACCCTATGTAGGGAGACATGCTATTTTTAGTAAGTGCACCACGAATGTCAAATTGCGACAAAACGAGTCTTAAAATTATAAGTTTCATTCCAAGGTTCCACGCTCTAAATTTTGAGTAATTCCTTCATCTAAAAAGTGGGAAAATGATATTTTCATTGGCATGGGCAGAATACTAACAAAAAAATACCTCCATATCCCTAAAAATTAGGGACTTCATCATGCAAAAACTAGTTTGAGAGAAACTAGCTTTTTGGAGATCCTTCCTCGAATTAAGGATGATTTCACCATTTGGATCTTTAGGAATTTGAAAATTTCTTCAAAGAGGGCAGAATTATGAAAAAAACACATCCCTCCATATTCCTAAAAATAGGGACTTCATGGCATGAAAACTAGTTCATGTGAATCTATATTTTTCAACAATCATTCCCTCCAATTTTCATGTGATTTCAGCCACTAGAACCTTGAGAAGTGGAGAGATAACTCATTAATTTTTTCCACTACTGTGTCATGGCGGCCATTAATAGACCTTGAAATTTTTAGGTCTGGTTTTTGTCTCCATTCACAATGAAATAAAATGCATTACGATAGGTTTTTCATTATGGCACTTCACATGAAATTTCTCTTCAATCTGGCGACCGATTTGATGGGAAATCAAGATTTTTCCTTCGTAGAGCCAGAAAGAGGATTTCTTCACTACGAGAATTCCTTTCTAAAAATTTTAGGTTTGAATATGAGTTTTTAATGGCCTTCAAGAGAGAATAACTCATAAACAAATGGTTTGTCAATCGTGCTCCGTTTTGGAAACTTTCTTAAAATTTCAATTTTATGGCAATGGGGATTTCAACTATTCTTCTTCTTTGTTCTTTATTTCTTCTTATTATCTTGATGAATTATTCTTATGAGACCTATGTGCCATCATGGAGTGAAGTATAATGTGTTGTAATGGATCTGGTTCAAGCTTTGACAATGGTGGAGTGGTGGACAGGTGTTCTCTACAGTTTTCTTCTAGTAATCGAGAAACAATAAGAAAAAACTAACAGTGAGATTTTTTCAAAATTTTGGGTTGGAGTTGGGTGCATTTTTTCATTTTTGATGTCTGTAAGCTAAGGTATTTGAGGGACATCAAATTCCACAATGGTCAATAGGATGACATGTGGCGGTGATCCGACGACAAGGAATGAGTGCTCCAAAATTATCTTTAAAGCACCAAGGGGCTGAAAAACTTGTCATATGTGTGACCAAAACACTCTCCTATAGGGGTGGGCACATTTATCCATGTTTTATGTCTCTCACCTTAGGTACATGAGGAAAAAAATTTTCCACAATGTTCCTGGAGCTAACACGTGGCATTTGATCTGACGACAAGGAATGGATTCTCTGAAAATGCACCGGGGTTGCAAGTCGAAGAACGTGAGTGACCAAAAAACTCCCCATAGAGGCTGAGCACATTTATCCATGTTTCATGTCCCCGACCTTAGGTAAATGAGGGATATCAGTTTCCATGGTGGTCCTAGAGCTGATACTTGGCATTTGATCTGACGACTGGGAATGAATGCTCCAAAAATGAACTCGGGGGTGAACTGTCAAGTCTGGAGGTCACATGAGGGTCCCATAGGTCACATGGGGGATGGGAGAATTTTTCAAAGGTTGGTGTACCTGACCTTAGGGATGTCGGGGACATGAAATCCCATCAGGCTCTTGGTGCTAACATGTGTCCTCCCGAAAAATGACTAAGTCATGAACTGCCTTTGAGAGGGTAATTTGGAACAATGATAACTTGAGCTCTTAGTGGAATTTATTGGTAAAATTTTATATAATCCTAACTAGAAATGAAATTTTTAATCCAATTGTGTGGGTCTCATGTCTTTAATCATCCATATGATTAATTAAAAATTGGATTTATTATTTGAGACTCTATTTATCCTTGATAAAAACTACATGAAACTAGAATTCGTATTGGTGTTGTAAAAATAGGTTTTAACCGTCATGTAGGTATTTTAATACTCTTTCTATTGATATATATTTTTACTTCTAACTCTATCCAGGAGCTCCTGGAATCTTCTTTTGAAGCCTAGTAGTTATTTTAGGCTAGTGTACTACCTAGGCTTCTAAACCCTATTTTTTTACTCAGATCTGCTCTAAGTATTTAATAACTTCCCAAAAACTTCCAAAATCATTTCCCTAATGTTATAATGTCTTTAATTCACCTCTATGTTTAATTTTTCCCTTCTATTCCACTCTAGGGGTTTGATCCAGTCTAGGAAGGCCGGCGATAGTCCTTCCCAATACCGCTGCTAGAAGATAGCATCATTTCGGATATTCGTGAAATCTCCTAAGGGGAATGAATGGACTTTCCTAAATCACCTAAGGGATGATATAAAATTAATCGAGAGGTTACTAGACTGAATGGATAGAGTTAGGGTATCATGGAATGATATAACTTGAAAAAATTGACAATGGGGTATCATTGTCCTACTTGGAAATTGTCAATTTCCTTGTTGCACATTGCACGAAAACAAATGGCTCTAGCTTGGGGATATGAAATGGGTGAACATAGTGAAGACATGACATGGGAATCCAGAATCTCAATTTTACACTATATAATTCATTGACCAAAGTGCTTTATCCTTTGGGCCCTACGGATTCATGTATAACTTACAACAAGGAAGAAAGAATAATGAAACACATATGCACATGAAAAGGATAGAAAGGCAACACAAGACACACAAAAACAAGGCAAACACATGTAATATAAATTGAAACAAACTTATCAATCACCTAAGGTACAAGGTGGGGGACAACCTGTTTTCACCGAAGCACTTTTCATTTCTCAAAATTTACCCTTGAATAGGAAACAAAGAATCATGATGTTTTGAAGTTGTTGACGGGTTCTAGAAAGTAGCCTCCCTCCTCGGCCTACTAATTAAAGCCAAGTTCTTTCACAATTGTCTGTGTACTTAGTAGGAGTGATTTCATGCGAGCTTCTTGATGCTTAGGTCCTTTCTTGAAAATTCCACTACCTTCATATTCTTTAAAATCAGTTTCATAGTGCCATTTTCCTTCCATGTTTATCCATATAGTTGGTTCTCTATCAAGTGTCTCATCACTTGCCTAAAATCTTATTTTCATTCCAATTCCTTGGATATTCTGAGTTACTTTCTTTCTCAAGTCTATGCTCATTTACATTTTCTCCATGAGAAACATTTGATTCATCCTTTATCTCTACTCCATTGTGAGGTGCTTGAGTACTAATGAAAGGATTGGATGAAACCTCATACTTGCTTTGTATTTCCATGGAATGAGTAAAGAGATCAAGAATAATATTGGGTATTCCATAGCTTCTACTACATCCAATATTTCTTGCATAGAATTATGCCTTATAATTTTGTGCAGCTCCTCTTTGTATGCCTTTGAAGAATATTTATTTATCAGCTCAAGGAAACTATCTAGAGGGATTAACTCATAATCTTAGGAATCTCTCGCACACTCACCGATCCTTCATCAAAAAGAGCTTCATCTTGGAAGGTCTCAAATCCCCTTGCTTTGATTTCTTCTTCATGGAAAGAATCTTCATCTTTGAATGGAAAAGAAAATATATATATTTTGTTATTGCATCCATCAACCATTAGCTCAAGAGCGGCATCATATTTTTCATCTTGCTTTATCTTGATATGGCCAACCTTCATGTTGGTTAAGGCTTCCAAATCAGCTTCATGTTTTTCTTACATATTTGCGGCTTACATCAAGAGCTTGATATCTGAAGTTAAGGTCCTTCGTTTCTTTTGTGGCTCTCGGTAGTTCTTGTACGGAGATTTCCTTTAAGGATTTCATAGGCTCATCACAAGCTGGTTTGTCTCTCCATAGATGACCTAACTAAGATCATCTTCATCCCCAGAGATGGGAATGTGAATAACTCCTAATCTTTGATAAGCATATAAGATGTTTTTAATTGTTGAAAATCATCAAGCACGATTTTCTCTTCTTCATAGTTTGCATCTTCGGTAATTTAGGGCTGCCCTCTTGTAACTTGAATCTCCTCAATGCTTCTTCAAAGTATAAATCTCTTTGGGAAGGAATGTTTAGACCTATCAAGATGGGGATATCCTCTTCTTCCCAGTTAAAACAAAGTGATTCATCTACATGCTACATTGTTACAAGATGTTAGCTTCCAAGATTCCAGAATTTCATACCGTGTACCTCATATTCTTCTCAAGAAGAATTTTCTCCATGTCTCCCTTCACTTTGGTATGGTTGTAGATGACCAATTCATCTGAATTTTACCTCTCAAGAATTGACATAAACCTCTCGCTTAGCAACATTCTAAACAAGGCTTTGACATCTACTAACAAAATCATCACCGAAACTTTCTTGTCTTGAAATCTAATGAGAGACACTGTGCATCTTTGAATTTCCCTACAAGTAATATCTCTTTTGAATCTAAAGAGTAACAAGAGCCACTAGTTGGATTCATGGTAATTTTGAGATCCTAGGTGACCTTGAAAGGCATCATGTTGTCTAAGGCACTGGAATCTATTATGTAATTGGTCAATACATATTCTCAAACTAGAAGGGAGACATAGAAAGGTTCAACTATATCAGTCTTTTATGTACTCAAAGAGAGCATGTTCTATGAGGGAGGTGTAGGTGGGTTTGGTAGTACTACTTTAGGATGATGAGTTATATCATTGAGTGTTAAAATAAAATGTCGATGTAACGGAAAAACCTCTCAAATTGTTCAGGATGAGTCTATAAATATTTAGTTTCAATAATGTGCACTTTGGATTTTTTCGCATATTATATGAAATAAAAAAGGAGAAGATGCAAACAAAGGGGTGAAGGGACTGATTTTGGAATCTAGATAGGCTTAGAAGCATGATTTGATGTTTGCGGGAAAATGGTATTTTGAATGGCACATTAGGAGCTTTTAAGGTATTAGATTTTACAGGAGCAGATTTAGATTTAGAAATGGAAGAGGAATTAGAAATCCTAATTGGAATAGAAGGAGACTTCTTACTCGATATAGGGTAAGGATTTAACAATACATACTTCATGGAATATGGAAGTGCAGATCCTTGACGATTATTTTGTTTTAGGGATTTGCCATATGAGGATCATCAACCTTATATTCATTCATAGCAGTGGAGGGATATGATCTTTTCTCGCACTAAGAACGAGTGAATACTGCACATGAGAAAATGGGCGCATACTCTTCGTCTTCTTCATCACCTTTGAAATACTCACAAAATCTGATTTGTCTATCGTTCTCAAGTTCATCAATCTCTAGGAAGTTTCCACCTTCACTTTCTTGTTCAAGATCTTCTTCACTTTCTTGAAATCTGCAATTTATGTTCATGGGTGGGGCCTCTAAGGAAATCCTTTGGGGTGCTCCTGCAATCTGATTTTCATTGCTTCTTTGGGAAGAAACTCATTCAAATAATTCCCTTTTTAAATGTTTTATCTCATTCACCCACTTTTACAGCGATGGATTGGTTCTCTCATCTCGGTATGTTGGGTCTTTTCCCTTTGATGGGTTATTGATCTTTCCAAAGAGGATGATATCGTCATCAATTTCAATGGCCATCCTTTTTGCTTCTACAATGTTCCTTGGTTGGGATCTTTGTAGCAAAAATCCTACTTCTAGTGCTTGAGCATTGATGAAGAATCTCTTGACATTATTTTGAGATGGTGAATCCTCTTTAGGTATCCTATAAAGAAACCTTTCAAAAAAAGCCATGAAGTCTCTCGTTGTTTCATTTTCTCCTTTCTTCATTTGAGCCAACTGCACTAGGAGGTCTTGATAGTCTTTAATTGATTTAAATCTCTCTTCAAAGGCATCCTTGATGTCATTCCAACCCGTGATGGACCGGGAAGGAAGGAGATAAAACCATTTTGCTGATTTTTCTTGGAGGGAATCCAAAAAAATTATCAAAACAACATATTCATGTTAGACATGAATAATTCCACTTGATGTTGTGAAAGCAATGATGTATTCTTTAGGATGTTGTGCATTATTACCTTTGAACTTTGGATAGTTCTTATGGGAACTCTTTGGTAGAATGTGAAAAGGAGGTTCAAGAGAAAGAGGGCATGTATTCCTTCCACATGGAACAATGGGTTGAGGTATTTCTACTTCGTCTACCAGCTTTGTCTCTATTTCAGCTTTTAGTTCAGCTAATTCTTCTTCGGATTATAGCACTAGAAAAATCTGTAATAGGAATATGAAAAGATACTATAGAATGTGAAAATTCACGTGTAGAAATCAGAAATGTGTCTTTTAGCAATGGAATTTCATGAACTCTTTTTTCTAGTTTTTCAATATTTGATTTTTTGTATTTTGAGACCTTACGGTCGTATTTTAGGTGAAAATGCTTCCAAGTCTACCCCACAATGGGTGCAAAAAACTATTGGTGAGAAAAATTTTGGTGGAAAAAAATTTGGATTTATTTCCAATGCTCGAGAATCTAATTGCCTCTACTTAACCAATGCAACTTCCATATATGTATGCGCATGAAAATTTAGATTTATGTGGTGGCCTTTCGATAAGGGATCCAACAAGAACACTCCACCGACCCTACGAAAAAGCTTTCAGATACCTAAAAAGGAGAAATTTGTCTAAAAAGTGGGAAAGGGGGTGAGAAATGAGATAGGGGAACTAATGTTACATATAGGAAATCAGATTCCTACACACACTAGTTAGAAACATCAACACATTAATTCATGAGAAGAAACAACCCCGCAAATGGCAATAAGATGAGATAAGACTACAAACTAATAGTTTGTAAACTATCCTCATCAAAAAGGCTATAACATCCTTCTTCTTGTATTGATGCTTAAACAAAAGTTGTACATAGTGTGGTAATTGAAGAAATTTGAGAGTGGAAGAAAGTAGAAGAAAATGGCTATCTCTTTTGCTTTCTCTAGAACAATGCACTCTTAAGTTTACAAGATCAATCGATAACCCTTGGAAATGGGAATGATGTCACAATTTATAGAATGAGAGGTGACTTATCATCTTCCACATAACCCTCCATATGCCTTAATTATAACTTTCTACTTTTCATATTCCTACAAAACATTTAAGTCCCTTTTATAAAATCAAGGTGACTTAATTTTCATTATGTTTCTAAAGTCACTTTTAAGTGGCTTAAAGGCATATCAAAAATTGCAAATCCCAACAAAGAATTAGAACATTTGAAGAGAGAGAAAGCTAGGGGAGAGGGAAGAGAAAGAGAGAGATAAGGAGAAGAGGAGATTTTGTTCTGATGAAGTCCGTTGATCCTCGTTGATGGAAAGCTCCAAGCATAGTGAAACGCTAAATATTCTAACTCCTTGTACAATGTGAAACTCCTTATAATTAGCTTGTGAATGCTCACCAAGTTGAATGAACTAATATGGATCATGAATGCCCTCTAAAAAATGACTAGGATGTCGTTGATCAAAGAATACTTGTCTAAGATCACACAAGGAGTCCACACGGGATAGAAGGCCCAGAACCAAGGGCGCAGAAGGACAAGAAGGACCCGCACACGAGAGGAAAGTTCAAATTTTAGGACTTAGCCGATTTTGAGCATGAAGACCTATTTTTGGAAGATGGCGTGTAGACCACATCAACGATGCAGAGATGTGCATGCCATGCATTTTCTATATTTGGAGAAACGGTTCGAAGTGTTTATGCATGGAGATAAGTTGAGAATAGAATTGACACTTCAATTAACTGCAAGAGGACTATAGATAGTGCACTTGCATGTGTGGCTATGATTGTAAACAACATGTGGCTATTAATAGCATGTGACCTATTTCTAGAATAGATAAGTGGTGAAGGGAAAGTCCCCACCCTATATATATGATGTTAGGTACATAGTAGAAAAGAAAGAGAATAGAGAGTTGGATGTATGTATGTGTAATAGAGAATATACACATATGACTAAATCATTGTATTAGTTCCATACGCACATTGGTATAGATTGACAATACTATAAGGAGATTCTATATTTATTAATAAATGGAAGATATTGGTTGAATCTAAGTGTCATTATGTGTGTAGTTGAATAGTGCATGTTATTAATTCAATCATGATTATTGTTTAAGCTTATTATTTCATATATATGAGGGTAGAATGCATTATAGAATGATGGATTAGATATGAATCTATATTTTTCTTCCTTCATCATGTCAACATCATGTTACAAGAGGGACCTGGTACCTTTGTGTGCCTCGGTGAGCACTCGAGTCTAGGCTAAGTGATTTGTCGGCATGACTAGGGTGTTATCTAGTAAATTCTAGGCTGCATCATTGGTTCCATTCTTTGGGACCTCTTTTTAGTTGTTTTCAGGATGGTTCACGATGAAGACATACCAGTTAACTCTAGAAAGTATTGAGGAATGGATACGATCTAGAGGAAGAATATGCACGATGGTTCAGCAGTGGATTTGAGTTTAACGCACACACTTGGGTAGAATAGAACCTGTATGACAACTTATATGAGAGATTTTTCATTATCTTTCTAGTAGAACTATACGAGTGGCTTACTGCTTATGCATCTCAATAGAATGGGAGGTATCACACACTTTTCTAGACATAGGAATAATTTCGAGGCACTCTATGATGCTTTGATATGATACGGACTCGTGTGGTGGATATGTGGTTTTGTGGTGTTCTAAATAGTTATATTCTGGAATATTTAATTTTGATGTACTCTTTCCCAGAGGTAGTTGAATTCTTGTTTTTACCGTATCCAAGAGTAATATATTTGCATGGTATTCCACTAGAAATCAAGATCTTCATGGTCACTTTGAACTTGGAGATTTAACAATGACCAACTAAACTTTTCCACACGCGAGGGTAGGAACATGTTTTGTTTAGGATGGAAAACCTAGCGATAGAGAAATAGAGAGAGGAAAGGCATCTTAAGTATAATGAGGCACGCAAGAGGGAGATAAGGAAGCAATGTTCCATTATAGAGAGTATGGCATGGAGGAGAGAGATGGCTCGTGAAGGATTTACAGCTCACGTAGAAGACGTGGAGCCAGAGCATCAGGAACTCCCCCATCTTAGAAAGCATGTTAGAGATACCTTCTCATCCTTACACGGTAGTGTGCTAGTAGAGACTACTTGGGCCATAGGAACGCATCTTAATCCACCTGGTGACCTATCCTTTGTTCTTTGTTTTTCAAAGATCTAGTACTGACAAGTAACTAACAAAATAATTTGGAAAGTAAGAGAGTAGGAGTAAGTCATGGATCAAGTACATCAATGGCAGGATAGACAACTTCAATTTCATTTATAGGAGCATTCTTAGGTGCATCATCCACACAAAATGTGAGCACACAGAATGTTGGATTCACCTCTAGAAGTGGAACTACCTCACAAATTGTAGGGGTACAATATAGTACAATTGTTAGAGCACATGGGAGTACATCTACAGGCCCTATTCCAACAATATGTGGTGGATCAGGAGGTATAGGTGGGTCTACTTCTGGTGGTTCTAGTGGTTCTAGAGGTAGAGGGAACATAGGAGGTTCTAGATCAGGTGGACAAGGTTCACAACAACCACATAATATCTATATGGAGATGTCTCTTCATCTTCTAGAATATAGAGGTATAGAGGATGTTTCCGAACATGTGCATATGTGTGAAATCTTGTGGCATGCTAAATGGATCATAGCTACTGAGTGAAAGGCAAGTCAATTTTCCACTACACTACAAGGACGTGCACATAGCTGGCATAGGAAGTTTGACCCTGATAAGACTTGTGTGGATTATATAGCATTGAGAGATTTTTTCTTAAAAGAGTTCCATATCCCTAAGTTTGAGCAGAAGAGTATAAGTGCACTCAAAGATATCAAGCAAGGCACTACCGAGATTGTATGTGAGTATGAGACTATTTTAAGACACTTCTATCTAAGATATATTATGATATTCACATTGGCCAACATGCACAATGGTTCGTTGGAGGATTGATTACACCTTTTAGAAGGGCGTTGTCACATAAGACATACACTAATCCGCGTGAAGCACTAGAAGCAACTTTGTGTGCTGAGGTAGTTGGGAGCATTGACACTGGCATTAGTCCATTCCTAGAGGCATAGATTATAGCTATGGAAAAGTAGTTAGAGAATCTATCAAAAATTCAGCCCATGAAACACGCTCAAGAATTTGGTGTATAGATTGTGAAGTGGAAGGTCACACCAAGGATAGTTGCCCTCGCAGATCTATACACTCATTACTATTGGAATGTGAAATTTTTCATTTGAATCATGATGCTAGTCACTGTCCTTTATTATAGCACGTGATAAGGAAGAATGTATCTTTCTTTTGCAAGATTTGTAGGTCCACAACCCATGATACTGAGGATTTTTGGTTGATTGGTCAGATCCAGGATGCTATAGACATTAGAGTACAACAAACAAGTATAATAGATAGTTCTAAGGGTAAGAATGAGCACCAGGATCGGGATCATAATCAAATGCGCTATGACAGGAATGAGGGGATTTTTGAAGGAGGTCATGGAAGGGGACATGGATATCGTGGTGGATATGAAGGATGAGGACATGGTGGAGGAAGAGGATATTTCCCTCATGGAACATGTTATACTTGTGGATCTTTTGACCACTATAGGCGTGAATGTCCTCGAGAATATTGCATGTTCTTTCTACGGGAATAACCATAGCTATGAAGAGTTCCTGAACTTATATGAGCATATGAGTAAGTAGCATAACCAAGAAAACAAAGGCATCATGATGCTTAGAATATATCACGTGGTAGAAGATTAGTGGATGTCAAAGATAGTAGAAGAACTGCGGCATTGAAAATGAAGATTACTACATGCACTGAAGTAGCACGCATGAAAGAGACATTGCGCCAGAAGCCTATGATCACCAAGGAGGATGTTTTACATGCGAGGTACCTAGATCCTTCTCATCAGAAAGAAGTTTACTAGGATACCATGGAAGTGCTAAGGAATCTTTAGGGTGAGATACAATACCTAAAGGAGAAAAAGAAAGCATCAGAGATAGTCCAAACTGATATCGATGATCTGTAAGAGGTGTGCAAGATGTTGCACCAGGAGAACATTATTCCACTATTAGGAAGTTGGTTAAAAGGGAACACTCTGCACATAAGTCTTGAGACTGGATGAAAAATTCTACATGCAAATCTTCCCCCTGATAGCATTGACTATGACAAAGAAATTACTCTGAATGTTGTTGTGGATGGGTGGCTGTTGAGCAACATATTGATCGATATAGGTGCAGAGGTAAATGTGCTTACATTAGATGCATGGGTACAAATGGGGAGGCCTCCATTGTAGCCATCATCTAATGTGTTATTTATGGCAAACTGGACTCGGGAAACTCCTATAGGAGTTTTGAAAGATGCATCTATAACATGACAATTTTTAGGTATTAACACTTACGAAGTGGACAATTTTCCAGCCTTGCTTGGAAGCCCTTGGTGTTATGTGAATAATTCTAACTTGAGATTCAATAAGGTGTATATCCACTTTGAAAACAAGGAGGAAACAATTGTGATACCTTTGACAAATGGGAAGTCTACACCCTATGTTGAGCCTATAAGTGAGGAGGACTCAAACAGAGTCTATGTACACACTATTCGGGATCCAAAAGTCAATGAGCCATCAAAAGAAGGCATCCTATAGTGGGAGGATTCTCATTCTCGTTAGTGATACTATGAGTATTTTTGCAACGATTGGGCTCATGGTACATATGAATTAGTAGGGTGCGAGGTGAAAAGCATGGTTGTGTGTAAGAATGGATTTCATTCAATTCGATGGATGTGTAGCACATTACCTTTGTATATATGGACAAAATATATTACTACCTTTCGAAGGCCATGGAAACATAGTTGACAAATTGAGGTAAAAGGAGAGATATGTTAGTATATACACTACGCAGGATAGAAGCATGCTAACGGGTAGTCCACAGGGGATAATCTTATAAACTAGGAAGAGATTGGAATATCTTTGTCTACTAGGTTTATAATGAAAAATACACCTACACAAATATGAACTTATCATAGTGATCAACCTATTTAGCATCACATTCAACAAAGTGTGAGAGACTCTAGACAACATGATATGAAGCATTACCACCTTCACTATAGGTGCATAGATTTTATTCCATGCTACTGAGGATGTGCACGCCTTGGTATGTATATGCGAGAACTACATCAAGAAACTAGAAACTTGCAAGATTTGACTACAGGAATGATCTAGACATTTGACTACTTCTTGACTAAACCTCATGTAGCAGAGGAATTAAAAATTTTCAAGTGCTTAACTATGAGAGATAGTGCAAAAGCAAAAGAGCACATTTAGGAATTATTTTATGAGGTAGAGTTTGGAGCATGTTTTGAAAATGATGAAGAAATGGATTCCTTAATACTTGAATGTGCTTTCCTTGAGAAAGAGAAAGGAAAGATGGTTTACATCGTGGATGACAAGGAAGTTGAGAACCTAGATATTGAACATTAACATGGGGTGCACGAGGTTTTGGATAGTGCAAAAAAGGAAACGTGTGCCTACCATGAACCCATGAAGACAAATAAGGTGAATATAGGTTGGGAGGCTGAGCCTAAGGAGGCCATAATTGAATATTATTGGTCAGACTCGGAGGTAGCAAAGATCATCTAGTTACTCAGGGATTATCAGGACTTATTACCTTGAGGATATCATGAACTTAAAGGCATGCATGAATCACTTGGGGAAATGAAGATCAAACTTAAGGATGGTGCACGACCTAGTTAGAAAGAGACCTTACAGAATGAATCCTAATTTTCATGAAAAGGTAAAAGAAGAAATTGATAAAATGTTGAAATATGGAATTATCTAGCCCCTTGATGAGTCAGAATGGGTTAGCTCAATGGTGATCATCATCAAGAAGGATAGAAAGATTAGGATATGTATGGAGTATAGGAATCGAATGATTCATGCATCATAGATCCATTCCCTACTCCATTCACTCAAGAAATACTAGAAGGAGTTGCAGGGCACAAAATATATTCTTTCACGAGATAATTTTTTTGGGTATCATCAAAGTTAGGATTGCTCAAGAGGATCAAGAAAATACAACATTTACTACTTGAATGGGGCAATTTTTCTTATCTTGTGATGCCCTTTGGATTTAAAAACACACTGTTGTATTCTCATGCATAATTGTTTAGGCATTCAAGAATTTTATTCACAACTTCTTACAGTCTACCTAGATGATTGGACAATATATGGGTTAGTGAAAGATCATTGTGAAAATTAGCACTTAATGTTTGAACGATAAAGACAACTCGACTATCTATTTTAATATCAAGAAGTTCATATTTTCTACGCCATTTGGGATAATGTTAGGACATATAATCTACAAGGAAGGTTTTCTAGTTGATCTAGCTAAGGTTGCAATCATTTTAGGCATGGAAGCACCTACCGGTCAAAGTGAGGTGTGTGGATTTTTAGGTCATACAAGATATTATACAAAATTCATAAAAGGATATGCCAAAATTTCTATACCCTTGGAAGAATTGATGAATGGAAAAGGTACATTTTCTTAGGGAGAAACACAATAGTGTACATTTGAGATATTACAAGAGAAACTTACTACCACTCCCATTTTATGCTTTCCCTCATGGGATAAACCATTTCATGTACATTTGGACACTATTGGTATGGCCATTGGCTTGTGTTAGCTCAACTGGTGGAGGTATTATGGATCATCTAATCTATTTTGCTAGTGGGAAGTCGACTCTACTAAACGAAATTATACAACTTTAGAGCGTGAAGCTTTGTCAATGATCTATGCATTGTATAAGTTTTGACAGTACTTGTTAGCAACACCATTTTTGTTTTATACAGATCACATTTCATTAAAGTACTTGGTAAACAAGCCCATCTTATAGGGGTGCATATGAAAATGGGTGCTCCTATTTCAAGAGTTTGACTTCACAGTTGTGGTGAAGCCAAGGAAAAACAATTATGTACCAGATAATTTAACTAGAATCAATTACGGAGAGGATGCACAAATAATTGAAGAGACAATGCCAGATGCACAATTATATAGGTTACAACATGCACCCATGGAATTAGAAGACATTGTTGTCTTTATATGAACAAGTATGGCACCAAAAGGAATGAAAGATTTAGAAAAGAAGCAACTTGCTATACACGTGGCACCGTTTATGTTAATTAGTGGTGACCTCTACAAGCTAGGTAGAGATGAAGTATTACGCCATTGTGTATTAGAGCATGAGCATAAGGATATTATGGAACAAGCTCATGGTGGTATTGTAGGAGGCCATTATGCAGGTGATGTGACTTCCTAGAAGATTCTACTTGATGGATTATGGTGGGAGACATTATAAAAGGATTGTAAAGAATATTGTAAGGTGTGTGATCATTTTTAGCACCTGGGAAAACCAAGGCAAAGAGATGAGATGACTTTGAGACCAATTACTAGTGTTGAACCATTTGAGAAATGGTCCATTGATTTTGTGGGACCTATTTCACTAGCCGTGCACAGGACTGGGTCACGCTATATCATTACTTGCAAATATTATCTCACTCGGTGGGCGTAAGCAGCACCTACCAAGGATTGGATGGTAACTACAACAGCTAGGTTTCTATGGGAGAATGTTCTTACAAGATATGGATGCCCCTTAAGCCTGAAAAGTGATATAGGTACACATTTTTTGAATGAGACAATCAGGATCCTATTAGATGAGTTTATGGTTGGACACCATAAAACTACACCTTATCATCCTTAAGCAAACAAAACTGCTAAGGCCTTCAACAAGATTTTGAGCTAGACTTTGACAAAAAATTGTGATGTTGGAAGAAAGGATTGGGATGACAAAGTATTGGTTGTGCTTTGGGCATAAAAAACAAATTACAAGAGATTGAACAAAGCCACACCATTTTAGTTGGTGTTTAGCACGGAAGATATTCTCCCTATTAAATTTATGTTACCTTATTTGCGCATTATGTGTGCTAGAGGTCTAGCTGATGAATAGGCTTTAGAAGAGCATATTGAAAAGATGATTCAACTAGATGAGTGTTGAGCCATAAGACGATGGATTCGAAGGGGAGAAGGCTAGGCGAAGGCATGGCATGATAGAAACATAAGGGATAAGAAGTTTAAGATTGGAAAAATGGTACTTCTTTATGACTCAAAGTTCTTGTGCCATCTAGGCAAGCTCAAAGTACATTGGTTGGGGCCATATGTTATCACTTCTATACTTGAATTAAGTGATTTTCAGCTAGAATCACTTGATGGAACACGGCTACCCAGTTACTTTAACGGGAGTAGGCTGAAGCCCTACTATAAATAAGTCTTCTTGGTGTTTGTAATAAGGTAGTATTGCCATTTAGTTTAGGTTTTCAATTATGTATTTCCTTCATTGTCGCTATGCTTTGTCAATTTAGTTGTTGTTCTTGTGTAATAAGTGTGCTTGCACACCTGAAGCTAATTACTATATGAAGAATGTTTATGCGTAGAGGAATGCACATACTTTTCATGTGGGGTGGTTGTAGTTGTCCAAGAAAAATACTGTGGGATTTGAAAGGTGAAAGGAATAAGTTGTTATAGGTGTGCTTTAAGTCAAAAGAATATTGCTTCTCAAAAGTGACCAAGGATGGAGATGAATGAAAGAACAAATATAACACAAGGTAAGTGGAGGCCATGTTAGCTACCAGGAGAAGGTACAATGACAAGGTACTCAGGTGTAGGAGCATGCACTAAAGAGAAGTATGTGACCAAAGGGTAGGAAGGTGTGCTAGAAGGTTATAGTTGGGTGTGAAGATGTACCACATGGAATGAATGGATTTGGTCAATGAATGAGGGGATATTTGGTAGGTGAAGGAGTAATAAATGCATCAAAATTTGAAAAAATTATATAAGGATGGGATGCAGATTCATTTTTACCATTACGACTAAGAGTATTTGAGAGAAGAGCCAAGTGTGAAGAGCTAAGTGATTGAGTTAAGGTGTGAAGGGTGTGAAACCAAGAGTGACAACTAGATCTATGTGACAAGAATCTTGTAGCCCTAGTAGTGAAGGGTTTGAGCAAAGTAGGGAGATACAAATGAGTTAGGTTATGAATTTTCCACCTAGGGCATAATTGGATCAAGCTAGGGTTTGATTTTTAGAGTTATAGAGTTGAAGAGGAGACATTTGTAAGGTAGAAATGGCACCAAAGAAGGCATCTGCAGCAGCAGTAAAAGGAAAGAAGAAGGTAGTCATTGAGGAGGAAGAGATGGCACCCGAAAGCCATTTTTTAGAGATGTGATACCCAAAAGGAGCCATCATCATCCAGGAATGGGGTTCAACCATCAAAAAGAGAAAAGTAAGTGAATACAATCACAAGAATCTAGAGAACAAGAAGGAGCTCAATTCCTTGCTAACTGCTAGAATGAACAAGTGCATGGCAGATGATATGCCGGTGTATGACGATGTAGGTGAGAAGCTCCTGAAGAGAATTGGGTTTTATTAGTTGTATGAGCTTCCATATTTTGGGAAGTATGAGCCCTTGTATCAGTGGCTCATGAGCAGGGTACACGAAGACTTCTTCTACTTTATAGGACGTAGAGTTAGAATTTCATTTATGCTTGTCTCATCAGTTACAAGTCTGAAGGCCATGAGAGAAGACATAAAAGGTGACCTTGCAGATAAATCTGTGATTGTAAAGACCAAACAGGAGTTAGGGTACTGAAGGGTCCGCGCAGAATGGACATAGATAAATTAAATAATTGTCTAGTTTTATAAGCTGCAACACACCTTGTTACTAAGTTGAATGATCAGGAGATGTGGTCAAAGGTTAATACTATGTGGTTACATGTGGTGCGTAAGATGTCGAAGGGACAATATATAACATTCTTTGGGGTTTTTCTGCTATCACTAGTATTCATGGAGATTGGAGTACTAGATGGACCAAAGGATAAAGTATGGGAATACCCCATGGAGAAGAAGTCCCCAAATTTGAAACATTCAACAAATACCTATACAAGGAGCCCATGAAACATGATGTAAAGTAGAGGGTGGAGAAGTGGTATGATAGGCTCTGTGTGGAATTTGGGGAAGAGTGGCGCATCCCAAAGGACCTACCAGCAGTGGTAGGGAAACAAGTTTATTTTTCTATATATCAGAATTTATACATCACACACTTCCCAATGAAAGATGGAGTTTAGAGCCCTTGGTGCAAGTTACCTTACGCATTCACTGCAAGGTATTTTCAAGAATTTTTCATATATTTACAAACACACACCGATTAGTCTTCAATGCAGATAAGGTATACTGTGACTACCATACATTACGGAAGAAGTATGTATATCCTGGTAGAAGCGCTTATATAGAGAGGATCATTTTAGAGGTAATTAATATCAAACCAATAAGTTTGGCTATAGAAGATATGGGGGAAGCATTAGTTTATCTCCAGCTGAAGCCAAAAATGGAGAACAAAAAATATGTGGAAGGTGAGTTAAGACTTCCAGTACCACCAAAGTGAAATCATATAGTGGAGAACATCCTAGTACCTAATCCTATAGAGCCAATTGAAGTATAGGATGAGGAGGAGGTGCACAAAGATAGTGGTGGTTTGTAGCATAGGGGTAGAAGACATCCTAAAAGTCAGAGTGAAGCTGAGCATGCTGTTACCCCACCTCAGCCACAAGATGGGGATGATGAGGACATGAATGCAGTCCAAGGGGAGCACAAGTTTAAAAGGGTATTAAGGAGAACAAGGACCCAAGGTGCTACTCCAACCAATGTGTGAAAATCACCCAAAATCTCTCCACAGAAGGAGGCTACTACGCAAAGAAGGAGGAAGTTGAAGTTGAGTGAGGAGGTGGAAGAGTAAGAGGAAAGTGCACCTAATTCTCCTACACTTTTAGAGGACACAAAAGAACAGGGTGAGGAATCAAAGGAAAAAGAAGAGGAAGATAAAATACCAGAGGAGACATCTCGGAAGGTGTTCGGGACATGGAGATGAAATTCCCAAATTCGGAGGCTAAAGTTCCTAAGAAAAAAAGGTCTAGAAGGACAAGTGGAGAGCAGATTCCACCGGTGATGGGGTATGTAGAGGACACAAGAAAAATTTTCCAAACCCACTTCAGAGCATGATCGTGCAGAAGGATTTATATGGCTGGGAGTTGATGGATGAGGATATGGTGACTATGTGCACTAGGAAACAACTATCATGGTCAATACACACCCACATGGATGAGACCGACTTTGATGTGTGAAAATATTCATGCATTTTGAGATGATTAAAGAAGGAACCTCAAGCTAGAAACATGACAAGTAAAGCCTACTATCATGTCTGATGAGTAGGTCAGCAATTCACTGGAGAAAGTTTCCACTGAGGTGGCTAGAAGAAACATGGAAAAAGCTGCCACAATAAAGTGCTGTGCAAAGATTTGAAGATAACAGATGCATAGATAACATGTGTAACATAGGAGAGGGACTTCATGTAGAATAAGAATGAGGTGTTCATAAGCATCATAGAGGAGATTGGGGACAATGTAATCAAAGAAAGGCCACACTTGGAGGCCAAGGTACCACAAACATTTCCTTCAGCAATACACTATGTGCAAAAATTGGTGGACTTGGTACTCAAAGATGAAACTATGTGTATGCAAGTTCCGGAACACTCTGAACAATATTTTGATTGAGAGAAAGCATCTATGATGAGAAAAAATGCATCTTATGAAGGGTTGTTGCAAGCATTATAGGAAGTATTGAAGAAAGTAGACCAGGATTTAAATGTATGCACATCTCCAGAGGCGCTTATCAACATCAAGACTCTCAAGAGAAAAATGAGGTCTAGAAAGTGATGAAAGATGAGACATTGGGCCACATAAAAAGGTTTTCAATGGTTAAATAGAAGCACGAGGCCCTGGCAGCAGCACAAGAGCCGCACAAGACTCGGCTAGAAGAGCTTGGAAAGCTGATTGCGCAGAAGATGGACCTTTTAGAAGGAAGAATGACATCAATGTCCAGTGTTGTGTTGGTTCTACAAAATGAGAAAGGAGAAATTGTGAGGGATGAGTTGGAATCCATTATTTTGGACATCCCAAAAAAATTAGAGCAAGCACTCATTGACTGGAAGGTATTGGAGGCTGAAATAAAGGAGGAGTATCCAAAGTTGATACTACAAATTGATACAGAGGAGGTTTCCTAATAACCTCATAAAAATTCTTTATTTATCCACATTATTTCATTCTTATTCTTTCCTTCAAATTTTTGGAGATACCCATTATCAAGATGACAATGAGATTAGTGTGGGGTAATGTTGATCAAAGAATACTTGTCTAAGATCACACAAGGAGTATGCACGGGATAGAAGGCCCGGAACCAAGGGCACGAGAAGGACAAGAAGGACCCATGCGTGGAAGGCAAGTTCAGATTTTAGGACTTAGCTGATTTTGAGCATGAAGACCTATTTTTGGAAGATGGCGTGCGAGACCACATCAACGATGTAGAGATGTGCATGCCATGCATTTTCTATATTTGGAGAAACGGTTCGAAGTGTTTATGCATGGAGATAAGATGAGAATAGAATTGACACTTCAATTAACTGCAAGATTACTGTAGATAGTGCACTTGCATGTGTGGCTATGATTGTAAACAACATGTGGCTATTAATAGCATGTGACCTATTTCTAGAATAGATAAGTGGTGAAGGGAAAGTCCCCACCCTATATATATATATATATATATGATGTTAGGTGCATAGTAGAAAAGAGAGCGAATAAAGAGTTAGATGTATGTATGTGTAATAGAGAATATACACATATGAATGAATCATTGTATTAGTTCCATATGTGCATTGGTATAGATTGAAAATATTGTAAGGAGCTTCTATATTTATTAATAGATGGAAGATATTGGCTGAATCTAAGTGTCATTCTATGTGTAGTTGAATAGTGCATGTTATTAATTCAATCATGATTACTATTTAAGCTTGTTATTTCATAGATCTGAGGGTAGCATGCATTGTATAATGATGGATTAGTTATGAATCTATATGTTTCTTCCTTCATCATGTTAACATCTGTTACATCAACCCTAAAGAGGGACCTAGTACCTTTGTGTGCTTCGGGTGAGTGCTCAGTATAGGCTAAGTAATGTGCTAGGGCAACTAGGGTATTATCGGTAAATTCTAGGATGCATCGATGCTCGAACAATGATGTCCCCCTGAATGATTATCCTTATACGACCCATTATGTGAAACTACTCTTTGAGTGTAACTTACTATTTTTAGTAAGTCTAAATTGCCAACCAAGATGACATTTTTGATGACCTTAACTACAATTTATCCTATATGTTTACCTCATTCTTCATATCCTCTTCAAATGGTGGCTTACCTGAAGTAATAGATCCCTATGTAGGGAGACATAATATTTTTAGTAAGTGCGCCACGAATGTCAAATTGTGACAAAATGGGTCTTGAAATTCTGGGTTTTATTCCAAGGTTCCATGCTTCAAATTTTAGTAATTCCTTCATCTAAACAAGTGGGAAAATGATATTTTCATCAGTTTGGGAATAATAATGAAAAAACAGCCCTCTATATCCCTAAAAAGTAGGGATTTCATCATGAAAAAACTAGCTTGAGAGAAACTAGATTTTTTTGAGATCCTTCCCTCTGAATGTCAGATGATTTCACTCGCCAGATTTTCAGGAATTTGAAAAATTATTTGAAGAGGGAATAATGATGAAAAAAATACATCCCTCAATATCCCTAAAAAATAGGTACTTCATGACACAAAAACTAGTTCATGTGAAACTAGGATTTTCAACAATCATTCCTCCAATTTTCGTGTGATTTCACTCATTGGAACATTGAGAAGTGGAGGGTAGCTCACCTGATTTTTCCACTACTTTGTGTCATGGTGGCCATTAATGGAGCTTGAAATTTTCAGTTCTTTTTTTTTCTTTCTTCTCAACGAAATCAAATCCATTGCAATAGGTTTTCCATTATGGTGATTGGTGAAATTTCTCTTTAATCCGATGACTGTTTGATGGGAAATCGAGATTTTTACTTCGTAGAGCTAGAAAGAGGATTTCTCTTCTGTGAAAAGTCCTTGCTAAGAATTTTAGGTTTTACTATTATTTTTTAATTGCCTTTAAGAGATAAGAACTCAATAACAAACGGTTTGTCAATCTGTATTCCGGTTTGGAAGATTTCTTCAAATTTTGATTTCATGGCAATGGGGAATTCCACAGTTCTTATTCTCTATTTTTCATTTCTTCGTCTTATCTCAATGAATTATTCTTATGATATCTATGTACCATCATGGATTGAAGGATAATTATCTGTAATGGATCTGGTTCAAGATTTTACAATGGTGGAGTGGTGGAATGGTGTTCTTTTCAGTTTTCTTCTAGTAATGGAGAAGCAACAAGAAGCATAAAAAGCTTGACTAATAGTTAGAAAATTTTCAATTTTTTTGTTGGAGTTGGGTGATTTTTTTTTCATGTTTGATTCTCCTAACCTCGGGACATGAGGGACATTAAATTCCATGGTGGTCAAGAGGACAACATGTGGCGACGATTTGACGACAGGGAATGAGTGTTCCAAAATCAACTTTAAAGCACCGAGGGGATGGAAATTGGTCATATGGGTGACCAAAAAATATCCTAGAGGTATGGGAGCCTTTCTCATGTTTTATTTCCCTCACCTAAAATACATGAGGGACATCAATTTCCATGGTGTTCTTGGAGTGACACGTGGTGCTTTATCCGACGACAGGAATGAATGCTCCAAAAATGCAAAATAGGTCACGTGAGTGACCAAAAGACTCCCCATAGGGGCTGAGTTCATTTTTACATGTATTTTTTCCTTGATATTAGGTACATGAGGGACATCATTTTCCACGGTGGTCCTATAGCTGACACGTGGCGTTTGATCCGACAACATGGAATGGATGCTCCAAAAATGCACCTAGGGGTTGAACTGTCAAGTCTGGAGGTCACATGACGGTCCTGGAGAGGTCAAATGGGGCTGGGAGAATTTTTCAAGGGTTGGTGTACCTAGCCTTAGGCACATTAGGGATAGGAAATCCCGCCAAGCTCCTCATGTTAACACGTGTCCTCCCGAAAAATGACTACATCCTGAACTACCTTTGAGAGGGTAACTTGGAACGATTATAAATTGAGCTCCGAGTGGAATTTATTGGAGAAATTTTATATGATCCTGACTTTAAATAGAATTTTTAATCTAATGGTTGGGGTCTCATGTCCTGATTCATCTAAATGATCCCTTAAAAATTGGATTTATGATTTGAGACTCCACTTGTTCTTGATAAAAAAACTACCTAAAAATCCTATGTGCAAGGTTTTGTGAAAAATATGATTTCAGTGTCATGTATATATTTGAATAATATTTATGATGATGTTTTTTTACTTATAACTCCATCCGAGCTCCTGAAATCTTCTTCGAAGCCTAGCGGTTGTTTTAGGACTATGTACTACCTAGGCTTGTGAACCTTATTTTTTTACTCGAGACTACTCCAAATTTAAAACCTTTCCTAAACCTTCCAAAATCATTTCCCTAATGTCCTAAGGTGTTCAATTCATGTCCAAGTTGAATTTTTCCTTCCGTTCTTCTCTATGGGTTTAATCTAGGCTTGGGAAGGCCAGCGATAGCCCTTCCAAATACCGAGAAAATAGCATCTTTTTAAAATTTCCTAAAATCACCTAAGGGGAATGATTGTAATTTCATAAATCATCTAGGGGATGATATAACATTAATCGAGAGGTTAAAAAATTAATTGGATAGATTTGGGCTATCTTGGAATGATAGAACTTAAAAATTTGACATTGGAATATCATTTTTGTGCTTGGTAATTGTCAATTTTCTTGTTTCACATTTACACAAAAATAGTTGGCTCTAGCTTGGGGACATCACATAAATTGATCGTAGTGAAGACATGACATGGGAATCTAAAATCTCAATTTTAGACTATATAATTCATTGATCATTGATGTAGCCATTGTCCCTTGCAAATTCATGAACAACTTACAACAAATGGAGAGAGAAGAAGGAAAAAAACATGCACAAAAAAAAGACGGAAAGGAAACACATGACACATAACAAGAAGGAGACACATGGAATAATATCCTATGGTAAAAGGTAGGGAGACAACCCACTTTCATTAAAGCACTTTTGATTTCTCAAAAGTTACCCTTGAAGAGGAAAAACTGAATGATGATGTTATGTGAAGCCGTTGTGAGGTTCCAGAAATTATCCTCCCCTCCTCAGCTACTTATGAAAGCCAGGTGCTTTCACAATTGTCTATGTACTTAGTAGGAGTGATTCCATGTGATCTTCTTGATTCTCAAGTCCTTGCTTGGAAATTCCACTACCTTCATATTCTTTGAAATCAGTTTTATAGTGCCAATTTCCTTCCATGTTTATCCTTATAGTTGATTCTCCATCAAGTGTCTCATGGCTGCCCAGAGCTGATTTTCATTCCAATTCCTTAGATATTCTGAGTTACTTTATTTCTTGGGTCTATGCTCATTGAAATCTTCTCCATGAGAAACATTTGATTCATCCTTTATGTCTACTCCACTGTGAGGTGCTTGAGTACTGACGAAAGGATTGGATGTGACCTCATACTTGTCTTGTATGTCCATGACATGAGAGTAGATATCAAGAATCAGCTTGAGGTCTTCCACAACTTCTACTACCTCCAATATTTCTTACACGGAGTTACGTTTCATCATTTCTTGCAGCTCCTCTTTGTACACCTTTGAAGAATATTTATTTTGTAGCTTAAGGTAATTATATGGAGGGATTACCTCATCATCTTGGGAATCTCTCGCACTCTACCAATCCCTCATAAAAATTATATTCATCTTGAGAGGTCTCGAAACTCCTTGCTTCTATTTCTTTGTCATAAAAAGATTCTTAATCTTTAAATGGCAAAGAAAATATCTCCATTTCATCATTGCATCCATCAACCATTAGCTCAAGAAGCAGTGTCATTTTTTTCATCTTGCCTTATCTTTCTATGACCAACCTTCACATTAGTTAAGGCTTCTAAATAAGCTTCATGCTTTTCTTTCATCGGGAGCTCGAGACTGAGCTCATGGTCCTTTATTTCTTTTGTGGCTCTCAACGGTTCTTGTATGAGATATTTCCTTCAAGAATTTCATGGTCTCCTCACAAGATTATTTTTTTCTCTCCATAGATGGCCTAACTAAGATCATATTTATCCCCAAATGGGAATGAGAATAACTCTTCATCTTTGATAAGAATATAAGTGTATTTTTCTTCTTAAAAATCATCAAGCACCATTTCCTCTTCTTCATGGTTTGCATCATCTAGTGATTGGGTATGCCCTATTGTAACTTGAATCTCCTCAATCCTTCTTCAAATTCCAAAGCTCTTTTGGAAGGAATTTCTGGAACTATCAAGATGGGGATATCCTTTTCTTCCTCCATTTCCATAAAGTGATTCATCTTCCTGCTACCTTGATGCAAGATATTAGCTTATGGGACTCTGTAATTTTGTAGCGTGTACCTCATATTCTTCTCGGGAAGAAATTTCCCTATGTCTCCCTTCATTGGCATGGTTACAAAATACGAATTCATCTAAATTTTACCTCCCAAGTCTTGGTAGAAACTTCTACTTACAAACATTTTGAATGAGGTGGGACGTCTACTACCAAAATCATCGCTGAAACTTTCTTGTCTGGAAATCTATAGATTAGGACCTGTGCATCTTTGAATTTCCCTATAAATGATACCTCTTTTAACTCCAAAGAGTAACAAGAGATACTAGGTGGAGTCATCGTAATTTTGAAATCCTGGGTGACCTTCAAAGGCATAACAATGTCTGAGGCACTGAAATTTATTATGTAATTATTTGATACATATTCTCCAACAAGAAGATTGACATAGAAAGGTTCAAATTTATTAGTCTTTGATGCACTCAAAGAAAGAATTTTCTATGAGGGAGGTGTAGGTGGGTTTGGTAGTACTCCTTTAGGATGATGAGCTACATCATTGGGTGTTAGAATACCATTTCTGATGTATCAGAGAAACCTATCAAATTGTTCAGGATGAGTCCATAAATATTTAGTGTAAGTAATTTGTACTTTGTCTTTTTTCACATATTCTATGAATTCAAAATGAGTAGATGAAGACAAGGGGGGTAAATGGACTGATTTTGGAGTCTGGATAGGATTAGAAGCTTGATTTGATGTTTGGGGAAAATGGTATTTTGAATAGCACGCTAGGATCTTTCAAGGTATTAGATTTTATAGGAGAAGATTTAGATTTAGAAATGGAAGAGGAATTGGAAAGCTTACTTAGAATAACATGAGTCTTCTTACTTGCTATAGGGTCAAGCTTTAATAATGTAGACTTCATGGAATATGGAAGTGCAGATCCTCGACTGATTATTTTGTTTTGTGGAGTCGCGATAGGAGGATCATCAACCTACTTTTCATTCGTAGCAGTGGAGGGAGATGCTCTTTTCTCAGATTGTAAACAAGTGAATAACACACATGAGAAACTGGGCACATCCTCTTCATCTTCTTCATCACCTTCATAATACTCACAAAATCTGATTTGTCTATTGTTCTCGAGTTCATCAATCTCTAGGAAGTTTCCACCTTCACTTTCTTAATCAATCTCTTCTTCACTTTCTTGAAATATGCAATTTACGTTCATGGGTGGGGCCTCCAAGGCAAGCCTTCCGGGTGCTCCTGCAATCTTATTTATGTTGCTTCTTTGGGGAGAAACTTGTTCAAATAATTCCACTTTCAAAAATGTTATCTCATTCACCCAATTTTGCAGTGATGGATTGGTTCTCTCATCTCCAGGATGTTTGGTTTTTCCCTTTGATGGGTTCTTGTCATCATCAAGTTCAATGGCCATCCTTTGTGTTTCTATAATGTTCCTTGTTTGGGATATTTGTAGCAAAAATCCTACTTCTAGTGATTGAACATTGATGAAGAATATCTTGAAATTTTTTTGAGATGGTGAATCCTCTTTAGGTATCCTCCGAAGCAACCCTTCAAACGAGCCACAAAGTCTCTCATGGTTTAATTTTCTCCTTTCTTCATTTTAGCCAACTTCACTAGGAGGTCTGACAGTCTTCAATTTATTTTAATCTCTCTTAGAAGAAATCCTTGATGTCATTCCAACCTGTGATGGACCGGGTAGGAAGGAGGTAAAAAAATATTCTTATTTTTCTTGGAGGGAATCCATGAACAATATCATAACAATATCTTCATGTTGGACACCAAGAATTCCACATGATGTTGTTAAAGTAGCGATGTGTTCTTCAGGATGTTATGCATTGTCACCTTTGAAATTTGGAAATTTCTTATGGGAACTCATTCTTTGGATCTCGAAGAGGAGGTTCAAGAGTAAGAAGGCATGTATTCCTTCCCATGGAACAATGGGTTGATGTATTTCTACTTTTTATGCCATCATTTTCTTTGTTTTAGCTTTTACTTCAACCAATTCTTCTTCAAATTATAGCACTTGAAAAATATGCAATAGGAATTTGAAAAGACACTCGAAGAATGTGAAAAGTCATGCATAGAAATAAGAAATGTGTCTTTTAAAGCAAAGGACTTTAATGAACTCATTTTTCAGGTTTTTTTAATATTTGCTTTTTTTTTTGTATTTTGAGACCTTGTAGTCATATTTTGGGTGTAGATGCTACCAAGTTTGCCCCATGGTGGGTGCCAAACACTGTTGGTGAGAAAAATTTTCAGGTGGAAAAACTTGTGGATTTCTTACCAATGCTTTTTGAATCTAAGTCCCACTACTTAATTGGTGTAATTTCCATATATGCATGTGCATGAAAAGTTGGATTTATGTTGTGGCCTTTCGACCAACGATCCAACAGGACACTTCACTGATCCTATGGAAAAGCTTGTAGATACTGCAAGGGATAAATTTGTCTAAAAATTGGGAAAGGGGAGTGAGAAATGAGATAGGGGAACTAATGTTATAGGTAGGAAATCGTAACCCTACACACACTAGTTAGAAACTTCAACACCGCATTCATGAGAAGAAACAACCTCGCAAATTCCAACAAGATGAGATAAGACTATGAACTCATAGTTTGTAAAATCTCCTCATCAAAAATCTTTAAAACCCTTCTTCTTGTATTGATTATTAAATAGAAGTTATACCTAGTGTGGGAATGAAAGAAATTTAAGAATAGAGAAAATTAGAAGAAAATGGCTATCTCCTTTTCTTTCTCTAGGTACAATGCACTCTTGAGTTTACAAGATCAATCACCAACCCTTTGAAATGGGAATAGCGTTATAATTTATAGAATGAGAGGTGACTCATCATCTTCATCATGACCCTCCATTTTCCTTAATTCTAACTTTAGACTATTCATATTCCTATAAAATATTTAAGTCCCTTTTATAAAATCAATGCGACTTAATTTACATTATATTTCTAAAGTCACTTTTAAGTGAATTAAAGGCATATCAAAAAGTGAAAACCCCAATGAAGAATTAGAACATTTGAAGAGAGATAAATTTGGGGAGAGGGAAGAGAAAGAGAGAGAGAAGAAGAAGAGGATATGTCATTCTCGATGAAGTTTGTTGATCCTTGTCGATGGAAATCTCTAAATGTAGTGAAACTCTGAATGTTTGAACTCCTTGCACATTTTGAAACTCCTTCCAATTAGCTCACAAACGCTTTCCAAGTTGAATGAAATAATATGGATATCAAATGCCCTATGAAAATGAATAGGATGCTCTTGAACAATGATGTCTCCCCGATTGATTATCCTTGTATGACCCATTTTGCTGAAACTACTCTGTGAGTGTAACTTACTATTTTTAGTAAGTGTGAATTATGAGCTAAGATGACCTTTTTGATGACCTTACCTGTATTGATCATGTTGTCTAATTTTTTCCCCCTCGGGAAAAATTGATCAATGCACCTTGCACGCGGGAAAAATGGAGGAGGTTTTAGTCATGCGAGCTCTCATCCGATTTCAAAGATCAAGTGTAATCAAGCTTGAAAATGGAAAAGAAATGGTGGTAAGGGAAGGATGAAAAGATTAGAGCTAAATAGGGGGAAAATGGAGAAAATATTGAGGTTTTCATACCTTCGCATTTTTGGCGCTTTGGGAAAAATAGGGAAAAAGAGTCAAAAAGTTTGAAATTGAAGTCCAAAAGTCTGAAATTTTGGATTGTCTACAGTTTTCATTGGGTTTCTAAAAATCTCATGTGAAAAGTTGGAAAATGGAGCCAAAAAGTCCAAAATTCTAAAGTCTGAAAGTCTGAAATTTCAGAGTTTTGGGTTTTTAGGTTTTGAAATTCTCAAGAAAAAATGGAAAAAAATCACACGAAATGTCCGAAATTCCAAAAGTCCAAAATTTTAGACTTTTGGGTTTTCAGGTTTCATACTTTCAAAACTCTTAGAGCATTTTGGAAGATGAACAGTTTTTTCTCTAAAATGAAAATTTTAAAAATTTTGAATTTTGAGATTTGAGTTTTAAAAATCCTAGCTCGCCATTTTTGTAAAATGCACTTAAACCTTTAGATGGCCATAACTTTTGACTAGGAGCTCAGATTCACACAAGGGAGGAATTTTCAAAAGCCTCACAGGATATATTTAAATGAGTGAGACTAAGTTCTTAAAAATGAAAAATATAGTTTTCCATTTTTAGGGTTTCTAAGGTGTCTCACCTACTACCATAATGAAGGAATGGGCTTCCTTCCTTGCCCAATAAGGAACAATACATGCGGTATGGGCTATGTCATGGTTCCCATCACTATTGCAGAAGAATTCAATGCATTTTAGAGGTGGTTGGAGGAGGATTTGAATTCTTCTATCTCCTTCTCTCAATTCTTCTATAAATTGTAAGGAGGGGCATTTTTCTAAAGGTTGGACATTTTTGGCTTTTCCCCTCCCTTCTTCTCTTTTGCAGGTGAATTTTTGGAGTTCAAACCTCCCCATTCAAACTGTAATGCAATTTTGTGCCTCTTGGCCATTGTAGTGTATTGTATCAACTTTTGGAGCAAATAATGCATGTCTGTGGATGATTTTCAACCCTCTCTGTATTCATTGGCTCCATCTGATCTCTCATTACATTTTGGTTATCTGTGTTAGTGGTTGTATTACATGTTTTATGGTTTGTGTTTAATGGCAAAGTAGGTGTTCAACATTCCTTTGGTGCATCACCTTGTTAGTTTTAGGATTTATTTTTATGCATCTTCTTAACCCTGTCTCCTTGGCAAGTTAGAGTAGGTTTCAGAGTAGATCCTCTGGAATATGAATGCATGCACCTAAATAGAGGAATATGAAATGGCCTTCATCCTGGAGATTTTTTCCAATTGCAAGGTACCACACTTTGGGAAAATCTCAATGTTATGCAATCACACTAATAGTTTCAACCCATCGAGTTACGAGACGTTTAGGGGGTACTATGATTATGCATCAAAAATCCCTCTAGGTTTACCTCTTTCTTCATATCCTCTTCAAACGGTGGCTTACTCAAAGTAACAAACCCCTATGAAGGAGACATGTTATTTTTAGTAAGTATGCCATGAATGTCAAATTGTGAAAAAATGGGTCTTGAAATTCTGGGTTTTATTCCAGGGTTCCACACTCGAATTTTGAGAAATTCCTTCTTATAAACAAGTGGGAAAATTATATTTTCATCAGTGTGGGAAGAATAGTGACAGAAAACAAATCCCTCCATATCCCTGAAAAATTAGGGACTTCATCATGCAAAAACTAGTTTGAGAGAAATTGGATTTTTAGAGATCTTTCCCTCGAATTTCGAGATGATTTTGCTAGCCAAATTTTTGGGAATTTGAAAATTTCTTTAAAGAGGGAAGAATGCTAAAAAAAACACAACCATCCATATCCCTAAAAAATAGGTACTTCGTGGCATGAAAACTAGTTCACTCAAAACTAGATTTTTCAATGATCATTCCTCCATTTTCGTGTGATTTCGCCCACCTTTGAAATCTTAAGAAGTGGAGAGGTAGCTTGCTGATTTTTTCCACTACTGTGTCATAGAGCCCATTAATGGAGCTTGAAATTTTTAGGTCTGATTTTTTTATCCGTTCACAATGAAATCAACTCCATTGCGATAGGTCTTTCATTATGGTGCTTCACGTGAAATTTATCTTCAATCCGATGACCGGTTTGATGGGAAATCAAGCTTTTTCCTTCATAGAGCCGGAAAGAGGATTTATTCATTGTGAGAATTCCTTGCTGAAAATTAGAGGTTTGAATATGATTTTTTAATGGCCTTCAAGAGAGAATAACTTAGCAACAAACGGTTTGTCAATCGTGCTCCAGTTTGGAAGATTTCTTCAAATTTTGATTTCATGGCAATGGGGATTTCCACTGTTCTTCTTCTCTATTCTTCATTTCTTCTTCTTATCTCAATGAATTATTCTTACGAGACCTGTGTTCCATCATGGAGTGAAGGATATATGTTTTAATGGATCTGGTTCAAGCTTTGGAAATGGTGGAGTGGTGGATTGGTGTTCTCTGTAGTTTTCTTCTGGTAATGGAGAAGCAACAAGAAATAACTAACAGTTAGAATTTTTTTCAAAATTTTGGGTTGGAGTTGGGTGAATTTTTTTCATGTTTGATTTCCTTTACCTCAAGTACATAAGGGAAATAAAACTCCATGGTGGTTAAGAGGATGACACGTGGAAGTGATCCGATGGTAGGGAATGAGTGCTCCAAAATCATCTTTAAAGCACCGAGGGGCTAGAAACTGGTCATATGGGTGACCAAAACACTCTCCTAGAGGGATGGGAGACTTTTTCCATGTTTTATGTCCCTCACCTTAGGGACATGAGGGAAATCAGTTTCCACGGTGGTCCTGGAGCTAACACGTGGTGCTTGATTCGATGGTAGGGAATGGATGCTCCAAAAATGCACAGGGTATGAAAGTTGGTCACGTGAGTGACCAAAAGCCTCCCTATAGGAATGAGAAATTTTTTTGTTGTTTGATGTCTCTAACCATAGGGACATGAGAGACATCAATTTCCATGGTGGTCTTGGAGTGACACGTGGCATTTGGTCCGACGAAGGGAATGGATGCTCCAAAAATGCACACTGGGCTGAAGCGTCGAACTGGAGATCGCATGAGGGTCAAAAAGGTCACATGGTGGCTGGGTGAATTTTTAAGGGTTTTTTTACCTAACCTCAAGGACAATGGGGACATGTAATCTCTCAGGTTCCTATTATTGACACGTGTCCTCCCGAAAAATGACTAAGTCTGAACTACCTTTGAGAGGGTAACTTGGAATGATGATAAATTGAGCTCCCAAAGGGAATTTCTTGGTGGAATTTTATGTTACTCTAACTTTAAATGGAATTTTGAATCCAATTGTGGAGTTATCATGTCTTGATTCATCCATCTAATCCCTTAAAAATAATATTTTTGATTTGAGACTATACTTGTGCTTGTTAAAAATGCCTAAAAATTCTATGCGCCAAGGTGTTTTGAAAAATATGATTTCACCATAATATAGGTATTTGAATACTATTTCTATAGATGTTTTGTTTTACTTCTAATTCCATCCAGAGCTCCCAGAATATTCTTTTGAAGCCCAACATTTGTTTTAGGCCTGTGTAATGCCTAGGCTTGTGAAACCTATTTTTGTACTCAGACTACTCTAAGTATTTCAAAAATTTCCCAAACCTTCCAAAATCATTTCCATGATGTTATAAGGTCTTAAATTCACCTCCATGTTTAATTTTTCCCTTCTGTTCCACTCTAGGGTTTAAATCCAGTCATGGGAAGGCCAGCGATAGCCCTTCCCAATCCGCGAGAAAATAACATCTTTTCATAATTTCCTAAAATCACCTAAGGGGGAATGAATGGAATTTCCTAAATCACCTAGGGGGATGATATAACATTAATCGGGAGGTTACTAGACTGACTGGATAGATCCAAGGTATCTTGGAATGATAGAACTTGAAAAATTTGACATTAGGGTATCGTTGTCATGCTTGGAAATTGTCAATTTACCTACTACACATTTACACAACAACAAAAATATTGGCTTATGAAGGTAAGACCACGAAGGCATTACATAATTGACTGTTCTAAGGGTGAATAAAGTCACATGATCATGAAATGTCACATTTGTGGCAAGTCCCTTAAGAAGCTAGAATATTAGAAAGGAAATGCACCGAGGTGAACAAGGTTAGTTTGTAGCGTAACTGGGGTGAGATAGCATTCCTTTTTGGTAGGAGACATAAGATTAAGATAGGAAATATATGACAATGTAGACAACTAAAATAAGCTTACACTTAACATATCCTTTAATACAACTGATTGCCAACACTTTGTTAATCAACCCTTCTTCGTTCCATTTTTGGATGCCCATTTACAACACTCTTTCAGTCGTATTCCTCCTATAATCAACTTATTTTGCTAATATATCTCTTATTAGCTAAACATTCCTCCTTTCAACCATTCATAACCTCCCTAGTTCTCTCTAGATCAGTTCTATTGGCTTTGTAGGCTATCTATCAGCCACAATTTCTTATCAAGACCCCTCCCAAATCTTAATGTGTCTCTAGTCACTTCCTAATCAAGTTTAACTAGCCTAATCCTAAAGAATGTTTATCCTAATACAATCTAAAAGTGATTTTTGAGCTTTAGTCCCACATACACCTAAATTCCTTGAGAAGACAAAAGCAAAGCACATAGCAAATAGACTATAAGATTTTCTTTTTTATTCTTGAGAAATTCACCATTCGAAGAGCTAAGCCTCCTTTCTTGCATTTTCTAGCCAAGTGCTTAGGTTGTATGGGAATAGTCAAAAGGTCTTGTATCCAAGTTTTGATGAGCTCCCATTCCTAGGTTCTTGAAGATCAAAACAATCAATTTGATTTCCATGGACTCTACATAGGTCATGTTATCAAAATTACCTTGAGGGGTGAATTAAATGCAACCTAGAGGTGGTTGGGGTAGATTTAGATTTCCTCTCTCTTCCCTCTCTCATTCTTCCTATAAATTGTAAGGAGGGGCTTCTTTCAAAATGTTGGACATTCTTGTTTTGCCCCTCCCTTCTTCTCTTTGGCAGGTGAATTTGTGGAGTTCAAACCTCCCATTTAAAGCTGTAATGCGACCTTGCCTCTTGGCATTTTGTAGTGTATTGTATCAATCTTTGGAGCAAGTAATGCATGTCTGTGGATGATTCTCAACCCTCTCTGTGTTCATTTGCATCCTCCTGATCTTTCACTGCAAATTTTGTTATCTGTGCATGATCTTGCATCACATTTTAATGGTTTGTGTTTATTGGCGAGATAGGTGTTCTTCATTCCTCAATGCATCACCTTTGTTAGTTTAGGTTTATTTTTATGCATCTTCTTACCCTATCTCCTTGGCAAGTTAGATTAGATTTTGAGTAAACCCTCTACATTTTTTTGTGTGCATCTGAATAGAGGAATAGGAACCGGCCTTCATCCAGAGAGCTTTTCCGATTTCACAAGGTCCCACACTTGGGAAAAGCTCCATGTTATGCAATCACACTGAGATTCTCAACCCATCGAGTTGCAAACACTCAGGGGTGCTGTGATTCTGCACTAACAGTTTTGGCATGCCTGATGGGACCTTAGAGGTCTTCACTTTTATTACAACAAGATCGATGTGCACTTGTTGTAAGGTACAACTTTGAAGGAGCTTAAAATCACACATCTGGCGACTCCAAAAGAAGCATAATCCACTGGTTTCAGTAGTCTAAGCCTGGCAAATTTATGAGAAGAATATAGACCAAGTCAAGAACTAAGGAGGAAGGATTATTTGTTCATCTACACCTATCTCCAGGAAGAGAGAGAAGGGGAAGAAGAGCTCAAAGATCTCCATCTCCACCTAATAGAACCTTGTCAACACCTCCACCTGGTAGGCCTTTCATCCAATCAATAAGGGTTCTCGGGAAATCAGAATGGCACAACCACCACCGAATCTATATGTCAATTTAAGCGGCAAAGCAACCCACTTTCTCTCAATGCACAACATCCAATCCCAGTTGCAGCATTGAAGAAAATTCCATACTTCACTGGAGAGAACCAGACTACTCCTGGTGATCATGTTAAAGACATTGCCAACCTTTGTGTAATTCATGAAATCAATGAGATGCAAGTTCTTTGTCAAATTACTTGGCATCCTCATTCAAGGGGAAAGCTTTACAATGGTTCAGGAGCCTTGCCTCAGGTTCTATTCAAAATTGGAATCAGCTATGTATAGCCCTCCATGAGTAGTTTGGGGAAAAGGGAGACAATTTGTCCCTTTTGGAGCAGCTGACAACTATCAAAAGAGCTCCCAATGAGTAGTTGACTGATTTTAATTTCAGATTTCAAAGGACTTGGGAGAGAATTCCAGTGGCAGTCAGGCCAACAGCAGAAGGTGCTTTTCTTTACTATCTCAAAGCTCTAAATTCTGATATTTCTATGTTGATTCAGTCCATGGGAGGCATAACTATCCCTATGGCTTATAGCATTGCCATTAGGGCTGAAAATTGTTTGATTCAAGCTAGAAAGCTAGCTCCTAGGCCTCCAATGCCATTATATCCAAGTTTAGAGAGCCCAAGTACTAGCCAAGTGCCTAATTTAGCTTCTATTCCCACTCCTAGAAATCAGAGTTCAAATGAAGCTTCTACTTCATCTTCTAGTGCCTCAAACGAGCTTCAAGAAGTCATGAAGCAATTGCAAAATCTAGGTAATGAGCTGGTTACACTCAAAAGGCAGCAAGCTCAAAGTTTTAGACCTTCCTTCAGCCTCAAGCTCAGCCTAACAGGCAGCCATATCAGCCTCAAAGACCACCCAATCTAGCTGCAAATCAGAATCAAGCAAGGCCTCCTGCCAACAGACCATTTCAGCCCGATAACCTCAATGTTGCATCCACATCTAGAGCTTTGGTACGGTGTAAAATAACATGGCCCAAGAATATGATTGGTGTTTCCCATGCAGTCAGCCACATAACCAATCAATGTGCTTTAACGGTGCATTAAATCAGGCTCTTATGGTGCAAACCATTGGTGGGTCGCAAGAGTCTAGCCATGAAGAGGATCAGCAGCAAGAAGCACCTCAGCAAGGAACATCTCCAAATGAAACTACTCTTGTCAATTGGCAGGCTGAAGATTTCTATGGTATGAATCAAATACCCTCTCAAGGTGTTGCAGCCAACACAAGGTCAAAAAGGAGAAATTTGGGTGAAGGACAACCATTGGATCCAAGTAATCCACAACCTTCTACCACTCCACAAGCTTTTGGCAAACAAAATGTAGTCCTAAACATGCAAGGAGCACCCAAACCAGCTCCTAAACCAACTCAAATACCAGTTGTTGCTGCCCATGTGCAAGGAATGAATGTGCAAGCTAAAGGACATCGAGGGATGCTTCATCCCCATTCAACATCATTGATCAGATGAAGAAGACAAATGTAAATATATCAATGTGGGAATCACTATCTATCCTAGGCCAAAGAGATTTGCTACAAGCTGCCATGAAGGTGGCCAACTTGAATCAGCAAGTCCGAATGCAAGAGAAGGTGCTCACAAATGCTACCCACTGAAGGGAATCATGGAGTTCGGCAAGGTAAAATGTTGAAGCCCCCTCCTTTTTATGTCTCATTAATCATTGGAAACCAATTGGTTCAAAATTGCATGATTGATTCCAGGCAAGTAGCTCGGTGATGCCCAAGAAAATAGCTGATCGCCTAGGACTTCAATATGAAACCATATCCAAAGGGGTAGTGCAATTGGATGGGATAGTAGTAACTTGATTGGGGTGATTAGAAACTTGAGTCTTACCTTGCATGCATGTCCAAATGTTGTTATTTTACAAGATGTATCAGTTATAGACCTTCCACCACTCTTTGCCCTATGTTTGTCAAGAGATTTCATAGCCAAGATTGGAGGATATTTGTCTCGATTGATTGGTCACACATCTTTGTTCGAACGAGGTATGGAACCAAAGCTACAATTGGGTCCGAACCTATTGCAAACTTCCACATTGAGCCCTACACTCCAAGTCAAATCAATGCCAACTGTTCGGAATTTGATCAAGAAGATCACCCAAGCACTGATGAAGCTGACACGAAGGTTGGAAGCATCCCGGATCTAACTCTTGATGAATGGGAAAAAAAGGCACATGCTTTTGATCCTTATCAAGAAGTAGAAGAATCTGAGCTAGGAGTGTATTGCATACATGAAAAAGATCAGCCCATTCCTAGCATCACCAAGCCAGACCACAAGGATGACAATGAGGTATGGCAACTATTTTTTGATGGATCAAGGAGTAGACAAGGTGTGAGAGGGGGAGCCATGTTGGTTTCACCTCAAGAAGTAAGGTACTATTCAGCTTTTAGATTTCAGTTTGCATGCTCCAATAACACTGCTGAATATGAAGCCTTGGTATAAGGGATGCATTGGGCAATAAAGAATTTGCAAGTCTTTGGTGACAGTGAATTGATTCTAAATCAGGTCAAAGGGCAACATGCTGCCAAGAATGATCTACTCAAGTGCTACAAGAACGAGGTGTGGGACCTCATTGAAGATTTTAAGGGCTTTCACATCAAATCAGTTCATAGGAAAGAGAACCAAGCTGGCATGGGTGTGATTGCAACATTGGGGCAGCCTTTGACGTTGTGGAGAGCATTCAAAAAGACAAGGTACAGCCAAACATCCATGTGATTGTGAGGCCTTCAGTGCCAGATAACAATGTAAGTTGGCAAGTGTTTGAAAATGATCAGAAAATCATCCATTTCTTGCAAGAAGAGGTTGAATTCTCAGCCAAAAATCAGGAAAAGTTAGAGCAGCAGTATGGTGACCAAGTGGTACAGCTGAGAACTAACAAGCTGCCCAAGGGACTTATCACTTTGGAGTCCATTTTCAATCCCAATGATCAATTTAGGAAAGAGAAATCAAACATTCAGGTCAAGAGAGAAGATTCAGTATCCATCTTGGTGGAAGAGAACAAACCATTGCAAATTGGAAAGATGACAACTGAACAAGAAAAGTATGAGTTCATATAGTTGTCTCAAGAGTTCCCTGATGTGTTTTCTTAGAGCTACAAAGACTTGAAAGTTTCAATCCCGAGTTAGCTCAACACACCATTGAGTTGGATCCAAATACTAAGCCCATCAGGCGAAACAAAGGCTAGTCAATCCACACATGGAACCTCTCATGAGGAAGGAATTGAATAAGTTGATTAAGTCAAGAATCATATTCCCAATCAAGCATTCTAGTTGGGTTTCCAACTTAGTTCCAGTCAGAAAGAAGAGTGGAGAGATCATATTGTGTGTTGACTTCGAGAGACTTGAATAGAGCATCTCTCAAGGACCATTACCCACTCCCTTCTATGGAGAAAATTTTGCAAGTGGTGGCTGGCTCTGAGAGGTTTTCACCACTTGATGGCTACTCGGGCTACAATCAGATTATGGTGAAGGAAGAAGATCAGTTCAAGACAACCTTCACAACCAAATGGGGAACTTATGCATACGGGGAAAATGCCATTTGGGCTGTCCAATCTTGGAGCTACCTTCCAAAGAGCAATCGACATGGCGTTCAAAGGTTTGATCAATAACGTGGTGCTGATATACCTTGATGATATCATTATTTTTCAAAGAATGCAGCATACCACCTCTCTCATTTGAAACAAGTCTTCCAAAGGTGCGGGAGATTTGGAGTGTCGTTGAATCCTAAGAAGTGTATCTTCCTAGCACATGAAGGAAAGCTCCTTGGCCATATTTTCTCCAAAGAAGGATTAGAAATTGATCCAGAGAGGGTTGAAGCCATAAGAGCACTACCATTGCAAGCCACAAGAAGGCCCTTCAGAGTTTCTTGGGGAGAATAAACTTTGTTCGGAGGTTTGTCCAGATTTTGCAGCCCTTGTCAAACCTATCACCAAAATTTTGAAGAAAAGCATGGCTTTCAAGTGGACAATATAAGGAAAGGAGGGTTTTGAAGCAATCAAAGAAGCCATCTCCCAAGCACCAACTCTCATCAACCCGGATTTCTCCAAGGATTTCATCCTCTATGCATTTGGAGGTAATGATACTATTTCTGCCATTTTGGTGCAGCAGAACAAGGACAATGATGAGAAGCCAATTTCTTTCTTCAGCCAAAGCCTGGAGGACTATGAGGTGAGATATTCTTTTATTGAGAAGCATGTACTTGTAGTAATCAGAAGCTTGAAGAAATTCAAGCATCTAGTCTCAAACAACAAAGTTCAGTTGTTGGTCTCTCATGCGGGAGTAAAGGACTTCCTCCTCAACAAGGATTTGAATGAGAAAAGGGTAGGTTGGATCACTCATGTCATGGAGTATGACATTGAGATCAAGGTCACCAAGCTTGTAAGAGGAAAAGGATTGTGTGAGCAGCTAATTTTGGGCAAGCAAAAGGGAGTATGCAATGAAGAAGAGGCTGTTTTGACAGTTCAAGACAGCCATGTGTAAGGTAGCACTCAAGAAGAGGATAATGTTGTCCCCACTCCTTGCTGGACCCAAGGTATAATGCACTTCCTAAGCATGGGCCTATGCCCTCTAGAGATGAACAAGACCCAAAGAAGACACTTCAGATTGCAGGCTGCCCCATATGCCATAGTAGACGGTGTTTTGTTTAAGAAAGATGTGAATGGAGTACTGCTGAGATGCATTGGTACAAATCAAATTCATAGGGTGTTGGAAGAGTTCCATGGTGGACCAGCTGGTGGTCATTTTACACCAAGAGTGACAGCCCTAAAAATTATGAAGGCTGGTTATTATTGGCCCAAGATTTTTAGTGATTGCTTCGCATGGATTAAGAGGTGCAAGAATTGTGCATTCTTCACAGGTAAAGAGAGGCTTGTTGCCCTCCCATTGCATCCAATTTTAGTTGACCAGCCATTCATGCAATGGGGTTTAGACTTCATTAGAGTCATTAATCCCAATTCAAGCCAAGGGCATAAGTGGATTTAGACATCCACAGACTACTTCATCAAATGGACCAAAGCAGTAGCACTCAAGGAAGCAAATGAGTCTAGCATCTTAGACTTCTATGAGGGGATAGTAACCAGATTTGGCATACCTGCTACAATAATCTCAAATAATGCATTAGCATTCATTGGATCCAAGGTGACTAAGTGGGCTGTCCAGAATGGGATCTACCTAAGCACTTCATCAAACTACTACCCTCAGGGTAATGGCCAGGCTGAATCTACAAACAAGAACTTGTTGAGGATCATTAAGAGGACTCTTGATGAGAATCAGAGGTCTTGGCATACCAAACTGAAATCAGCCTTATGGGATGATAAGATAACTCCCAAGAGATCCACAGGTAACTCTCCATTCAGGCTTGTTTATGGAAGAGAGGAAATCTTTCCCATGTCACTTGAGTTGCCAACATTGGAACTCATGAAGTAGTTAGAGTTGCTAGAGTTTGGGCCCATGGAGGTGAGATATGTAGAGTTGATGGAGCTCCAAGAGATCAGAGATCAGGCATCCCAAGCAATGGAGAAGGATCAAGCTTTGATCAAGAAGACCTTTGATAGGAAGGCCAAGAGTAGATCTTTCCAAGTTGGAGATCTAGTGTTAAAATGGGACGTGGATAGAGTAAAACCGGGAAGGCATTCAAAATTTGATGCTATTTGGAGTGGCCCATACATGGTCACAAAGTGTAAGGACAACAATGCCTTCCAATTGTCTTCATTGGATGGTAAAGAACTACAGATTCCAGTCAATGGAATCTATCTAAAGCATTGCTAGTAAAGGGAAATTCTCCACCTTGTAAATATTAGCTTAGGTTTTCATTCCTCCAAGTTCTTGTGCACATTGTTTTTCTTTGTAAGTTGTTTTACTTTTCCTAAGTGCTTTGGCAGCACTTCTTGCTATCCCTGGAGATGTTTTGCAGCCCTTGCTTCCATCAGGTGATATTCCATCTTCCTCCTTGCAAAATTCTAAGTCAGTTGGGGTTCTGAACAGACAACTCATGACTCCATGCCCAATGGATGCTTCAGGCAACTGGTAACTTCATCCAGCAGGCAGATGACCCCATTGAGTCACCAAAATTGTTATCCAAAATTCACCCCTCAAGGTAATTTTGATAACATGCATCAAACTATTTTGTCCTAAGCAAGTAGATTGATTCAAGGCCTGAAATCATGTTTTCGGGCCCCCGGCCTTTTTCTAACTCTCCCATCCAAGAAGAAATCCCAACAAGTTAGAAAAAATGGAAAAAATGCAAAAAATAAGGTTACAGGACTGTTTTAAAGCATTTCGGGTCTGAAGGGTTCGGGTCATACTGAGGTTCGTCGTACCAAGCTTGGGGCCAAAAAAACAAAGAAAATTGGCTAAGTCAGACATTTTTGTCCTAGGTGGTCCGCGGGACAGTTGGGACATCGGGATGCGAGGGACGCGAAAAGCGAATCAGCCGAAAGCAAGAAAAATCGTCTAAGTCTTGTTTTGCACGGTTCGGGACAGCCAGGACAAAAGTATGCACGAGACGTGAATCGAATGATTTGCCGGACAGACATTCCATTTCAGGTGGTTTGGAGATATTTTCCCTAGGAATTCCGTGGGACAGTTGGGACAAAAAAGTATATGCGGGACGCGAATCGGTTGAAGCAGGAGATTTCCGTGCAGGATAGTGGGACAAAAGTACGCGAGGGATGCGTGGGACGTGAAAAGGTGAAAAAGGCCGCAAAAGAGACAAGAAGGCCCGCAGATGAATCAGAATGTGCCATGTGTTAGAAATGGAAATTTTTGGAAATTTGGCTAAGTGTTTCACCAAAAATCCAAAAGGAGTGTTTTAGCCCGCCCCCCTTATTGCGAGGCAATAGAATCTCGCCACGTGTCCAGGTGGTGCCAGAAATTGGAAAAGCCCACAAGGAAATTTTGGAGGGTCAAACCCGCATCCAATGGGGTTTTGACATGTGTCCAAGTCAAAATGTCGAAGTGACCCACGAAAAATTTAGGAAAGACAGGCCCGCGTCTAATCAGCGCCTGCCACGTGTCTTCACCTCATCGGCCCGACGGGAAAATTTTGAAAAATTTTCCAAAGGCAAAAACAAAGGGAAATGGTCAGGAAGGGCCCACGTCCAATGAAATCATGCCATGTGGCACTTGGGTGGTGGAGCACAGGAAAATTTGAAAATTTTCCAAAGACCAAATAGGTAAAAAATTCAAACTTTTTCCCACCGATCCGATTTTGGCCTGTTTTTTCCCTAGATCTTCAAATCGCCATATCTTTCGATCCAGAGCTCAGATTTTCACGTTCTTTATATCAATGGAAAGATGGTGAAATTATCTACATGATTTCAGGGTAATTTTTAATTTTGATGGATTTTAGAGAGAGAAAATCAAAAATTCCTCGGCACGTGGTAATGGCGAAATGACGTTTCAACAACCAGCTTTAATGCAAAATATAGTTCGCCACTTTTAAGTTTTCTAGGGTTTTCGCCTACCACCATAATGAGATGAATTAAATGCAACCTAGAGGTGGTTGGGCTAGATTTGGATTTCCTCTCTCTTCCCTCTCTCATTCTTCCTATAAATTGTAAGGAGGGGCTTCTTTCAAAATGTTAGACATTCTTGTTTTGCCCCTCCCTTCTTCTCTTTGGTAGGTGAATTTGTCGAGTTCAAACCTCCCATTTAAAAATGTAATGCAACTTTTCCTCTTGGAATTTTGTAGTGTATTGTATCAATCTTTGGAGCAAGTAATGCATGTCTATGGATGATTCTCAACCCTCTCTGTGTTCATTTGCATCCTCCTGATCTTTCACTGTAAATGTTGTTATCTGTGCATGATCTTGCATCACATTTTAATGGTTTGTGTTTATTGGCGAGATAGGTGTTATTCATTCCTCGGTGCATCACCTTTGTTAGTTTAGGTTTATTTTTATGCATCTTCTTACCCTGTCTCCTTGGCAAGTTAGATTAGATTTTGAGTAAACCCTCTGCATTTTTTTCATGTGCATCTGAATAGAGGAATAGGAACCGGCCTTCATCCAGAGAGCTTTTCCGATTTCGCAAGGTCCCACACTTGGGAAAAGCTCCATGTTATGCAATCACACTGAGAGTCTCAACCCATCGAGTTGTAGACACTCAGGGGTGTTGTGATTCTGCACTAATAGGTCCATTTTATTTTGTTGGTAATCTAGAGAAGTAGAGGTTTGAATACTTTAGCATGTTAATTTGATCTTGGTTCAAAGTCAATGTATTATGCTTAGTGTTGATCTTGTTTATCTCTCATCTTGATGGTGCCTAGATTTTGACTTAGCTTTGTTATAGAACTATTTAGGTGGTAGTTCTTATTTATGTAACTTAGCTTAAGAAAAATACACGCAAACATATAGCATGCCCAGTGGGAACCTTAGTCCATCCTCCATTAATGGAGTCATTATAAAGATTTTATTTTAGTTTCTAAATTTTTGTATTTAATGTTTCTAGATTAGTTTCAAGCTTTCTAGATTGGTTTTCCAAAGTTTTTTAGATTAGTTTCAATTTTTTAATTTCACTAACCTTTTTTGTATTAATGGATAAATATCAAGTTTATTAGCTAGTTTAGCTAGAATTGTCTTGTTTTTGTGCTCTTTGCAAGATCAAAGGAGGTGAAGTGCTACTAAAATTGAACCAAATCAATAAAATTTTGATATTTTTGAGATTATTTTTGAAAAATCCCATGTTTTTTTAGCCACCTACAGGAAAGGGAGCACACATACCATTCGTGAGTGCGCAGTACAACTCTGACTATCATTTTTTGATAGAGGCACGTAGGCACCCAATCTATGGCACACATGCCCAAACTATGGCACACACGCCCAAACCATGGTGCTCATGCCCAAATTATGGTGCACACACCCAAACCTTAGCACAGGCATCATTAGCAATCTTCCGAAGGCCATAAATTTTCTCCCGAGCTTGAAACGACTCTGTTTTTGTTGCATTGGAAAGGTATTGAAGAGAACTACACAATGAAATCATAAAATTAGGATTTTGACTTACGAAAATTTATGGTTTACATTATTAGGTAAATAATCATTTTCTAATGTATCTTAAAGTCTAAAAAATTATTTTCTTGACTATTCTAACACTTTGAAAGGTTTTGTGACACTAATCAGTTGGTTGCAGGGTTTTGTTTTGTTATTTCAACTTGCATAGCTTAAGTGTTTTCATTTCTTATCTTGAATAAAGCTTGTAAAGTGTGTATGCTCTCTCCTCATGCCTTTTTGGTGATCTTGGAGATCAAAAACACTTGTTCAAACTTTATGTCATACTTTAAAAACACTTTTTCTATGATGCTAAAAAAGTAAAATAGATTTCCATATGATTTGTCTTAGTGGAATTTTCACATTGCGTATGCTCTTCCTTCACACCTTTTTGGTGATCTTAGGAATCAAAAGCAAAGTGTAAATTCTCTTTCTTAAGTTTGCAAATGGAAAACTACTAAACTCATTATCTATAGGATCTAACACTTGCTAAATAAAGGAGACGTCAAAAACAAAACACAAAACCCTCTAAATCACGTGTTTCTTGTAGGTTGCTAAATGGTGTGCCACATAAAACCACACTTAAGTTAAAAAGATAAAAAAATAAACCATATTCAAAACACTATATTGTAGGTTTCAGAAAAGGGTACATCCCTCTCCACTTAACTAGAACATAACCCCTTTGGCATAATGCCTTAAGCTAAAACAATGGGGGTGGTAGAAGGAACCCTAAAGTATTCCACGTAATAGGGAACTTTGTTGATGAAAGCGGGAAGTTCTTCGCACTACCTACTTGACTAGTTTTCCTTGTGAGTTAGCATTACAAATTTTTACGTATCGCGACCCCCGGGAAGAGTACATGGTGGATGAAATTAGTTCCCAGTGTACTTGAAGGGGGAAAAGCTGAGATACTCCTAAATTAGTCATTGCGACTTTTTAGGTAAATCATTCCCACTATTAGATGGCTTTGTAACACCTAGGATGAGAGAACCACCTATGAAAATATACTTTGGCTAGGATCCCACTTTGACTAGTTTAAAATGGTGTTGATGTTGTGAGCCATTATTCACCATGAAACATGTGATGCATTACTTTCACTTAGTTTTTCACTTACCCTAAGGTAAGGTGAAACTCTGCCAAAGTGAGGCCAACATGTTTTTACCCCCATTTGATCTACTTCCTTCACTTTATTTTGACACTTTGTTTATTAGAAGAGGAATGAATACCTTTGCATTATCAATTGATTGTTTCGCCACTTTTTTGTCATTTACGCCCATCCATGTTTGCGGTTAGGTTAGTTAAACATCTAAACTGTGTGGAGATGTATTTATATCATTGGTAGCCTTTGTGATCTTGATACCCACATCAAGATCGTCATCATAGTTAGGATTGATTCATCATTTTATCTCCCTTTGACATGTTACCCTATTTGCATTGTCTCAACATAATTAAGATACTTATGTCATGTTTCTCATAAACATGATCTAAGTGTCCACATTGTGGCATTACACTACCCACATTTTAAGACATCCTTAGTAAACTTTGACTTAGTTTGATTTCAAATATTATCCCAAATCTTGAAAGGTTTCACTTACTTTGTTTGCATCATTTCTATACCACTTTGACACTAATATCTCACTTCTCTGTGAAGCTTGATAGATGTGTCCAATTGGTGTGGTTACGTGGCTTACATTTGTAATCCTTTGCCCTTTAACGTTTAGACCTTGTTGGTTGTTGAACTTATCATGGTATCCTTTGATTGGGAGTCGCATCTACCCTTTGTTAAAATTTATGCCTTGTTCATTTCGAGCTTGACGTAAATGTTGACATTGTGTTGATCATCTTTGCATCGAACTCACTTTGCACACACATTTGCATAGGGTGTATTTCCTTGTTGATTGGATTTGTGTTTCACACTTGCATAATTGTTCCTTGTGATTATTCATCTAGAAAAATTGTTTTCTAGGACAAATCCTTTTTGATCTCGTTGAGATTACATCATCACAATGTTTATTTTCCTTAGAACTTCTTTGGAAAATCATGCACGTATCTCCATACTTACAAAATTTCTAGTTGGTTGCCGTTGTGCTACCCAAATCGACATGTCACTTCCTTCCCTTTGAAGGAGTTCCATCACACTGTCTAGATCTAGAAATTTTTTCTTAAAATGACACCAACAATGACTGACTATCACGTGGTTTCTCACACTTACAAAAATATGGAACCTAGGTTTAGCAATTCAAATAAAAATATTCCCATTACAACTAAACCTCATTTGGTTCTTCATGCTAGATAGCCCATTCGGGTAACTTGTTCCCCACCTTCATCTCATAGTCGGTGGTATGATTTGGACACTTTTGATCCAAATTATTATTTGATTTCCCTCCACTCTTCTTTTAATTCTAATCTAAACATTTCATATTCTTCTAAGGATTCCAATCCAAATATTTCCTCCGACTCTTCTAATGATTGATTTAAACTACTATTCATATTCATCTAATTTTACTCCTAAGTCATCTAGTATGACTCATATTTCATGGTCCTCCCTATCTTTATAGCAACCTCTTCATCATACATTTAATATGACTCCTACATCACGGTCTTCCATTTCTTTGCAGTACCCCTTTTATCAGTTTCCTCAATGATGTCTTCTTCCTTTGAAGATAGATGCGACTCCAAATACCTCAAATCAAACATCTAATACAATTTTTGAATTGTGGTCCTCTCTTTCTTTGTAGGACCCTTGTTATTATTCATCGATGTGATTCTTGAATCATGATCATCCCCTTCTTCATAGGACCTTCTTCATCAATCACCCCAATAAGTATTCTTTCTTTGAAGATTCATGTGACTCAAAGTTCTTCGATTCAAACATATGAATCAACCCATGCATCGCAATCTACAGACTTTGGACTTAATTCTAATAGTTTATAAATGATATACCATCATATAATTAGGTCCACACCACCTTCTTCTACTCTTAAGACATCTAGCTACACAAATTCGTTGTCCCCCATCATCTTCTTCTATCAATCATCATCAAACATCTTCTAAGTATTCCACACTTTGAGTGAACCTCTTTATTCTAATCAACCACCTTTGTCGGTTGATCAACAACTCATACCGATTGATCTCTTTCAAAATGAAGAAACAATTAGGGCATTTATAGGGGCATATGAAGACATTCCTTTAGCGAGATTACGAGAAAGGATTCTCTTTATACTTTGATGTGTTTTGCGTATTGTGGGGAAAATGTGGATACCTTTTATCAAGAAATGGAGGAAGAGCCTCGAGATCATGCAACTTGATCCTCCTCTTACTCTTCCATCTTCACATTCTTCATTATGTGATGAAACTCCTTGGTCTTGCATTTATCCATGGCCTATCTTCTCATCACCCAATAACTCTTTTTCTATCATAATTCCTCAATCAAAATCTCTTATGGGGTGAACGCCAAGTACCTCTACATCTTCATCTAAGTGTGGGTCACCTTCTAGTATCCCTCCCTCTACCATTTGTGGGACATTTTTGAGTAGTCTACTATCTTCTATTCTTGGGGCACGCCCAACTAGCCCCTTGTCTTCTAGGTATGGACACCCCGGGTAGTCCATCATCTTCTATTCTTGGGCCACATCCTAGTGGTCTATCATCTTACATCTATGGGCCATGTCCTAGTATCCCTTCTTCTTCTATTCTTGGGCCACATCCCAAAGTAGCCCTTTGTCTTCTATCTATGGGTCAAATCCTAGTAGCCCTTTTTATTCTATTCTTAGGCCACATCCTAGAAGCCCTTTGTCTTATATTTATGGGTCACATCCTAATAGCCCTTCTTCTTCTACTCTTGGGCCACATCCCTAGTAACCCTTTGTCTTCTATGCATGGCTCACTTCCCAAGTAGCACATATTCTTCAATTCTTGGACCATATCCTTTTCATCAATCACATATTTCTTATATCAATGGTTGTGGCAAGCCCATGGTCATTTCTCACATCAGTTCTAAATGTCCACATTCACTTTATTCTCCTTCTCAAGATCAGACAAGTCACATGTTAGCTTATAAGAAACCCAAATAGTTTCTTAATCAATCTCAGATCAAAACTACAAAGAGCTCTATAGCTCCCAACAAATCAAATGATCTTAAGGTTAAAAATCAAATGCAATTCAAGAATGCAAATCAACGTAACCATCAAGTATGACACAAAGTGCATAAACCTCTAGATGGGGAATTAAATCTCCCACATACAAAATCCATGTTTTAGGATAAATCATAGTCATTTATTGAGTATGATCTCACCACGATCATCAAGATCGGGGATAACATGACTCTTGATAAGCAAACACACTTTGTCTCCCTTATCAAGGAAGTTGCAAACATTGTTGTTGGATCTTACCATATAGAGTGAATTTTTGGTCCCACCTTTCCAAAAAATATCAAAAATCTAAAAATCAAAACAATGCAAAAATACAAAAAACATGAGAAAACACAACAAAAATCAAAGGTACAAAGATCAAACATTGCAATCATGGTATTTGCGTACACATGGATGTTCTTTATTCCCTTTCTTTCTCTTCCTCTACAAGTCTTCCTACCATTTTCATCCCTTCGGTGATATTTTGGTTAGCTTATTCACACGCATTTTGCAATAGTTATCTCTATGGTATTCATTTGACCCTGGTATTTTATCACCTTGTTAAATTAAAGAATGACTGACCTCTTAGAGATCCTATCACATTCAACATCTAATAAAATTTTTGCAAAGAAATTTTAGACATATTTGTTGACACTAGCCAATGTCGTCATCACAATCACTTTCACCTCCTTCCATTAAGCCATCGTGGTTCTTAACCCCTTCTTAAAAAAAATAGCTAAAATAAGTTTATAGAAAGCAAAAGAATCAAAATGAATTGAAAAATCAAAAGCTAAAAGCTAAAAGAAAAAGAAAATTTATATATAACTCTCTCTTAGGGTATTTCCAATAATCTCTATCGGGGCTATGGATGCCTGACTAGAACTAGAACAATGTTGTGATTAGAATCAAATACATCTCTATCGGGGCTATGGAAACTTGGCTGGTAGTGAAGAAATGTATGGCTATCCTTCCACCCTTCATTCACAAAATTGCCTTTCAAAATCAATCATTCCTACACATTGGCTAGGGTGTCTTCACTTTGTTGTCTATTAAATATTCCCTTCAAGAGGTAATTGAATTCCATGCACACACACTGGATCTCTATGAGTAGGAAGGATTAGTATGTTACCAAGTGTCTTTTTTAGACCTTTTTAGACTCTTACTTTAGTCCTTATCTCGTCTCACGATTTGTGCCTTTGGCTAATCACTTCTTCATCATGAGGCTTCTAGGCTACATTCATATCACTCACATCATTCTTCTACTTCATTTCGAACATCCATGTGTATAAGATTACTTTTTTTCCATGTTTTTGGATACCTTTGTCCTCTTTCACCAAAATAATATTCTCCTTCCTTTATATCATGTGCTTTTAGGCTAACTTACGCTGGGGGCATCCTTGCTTCTTCCCAGCACTTCATTGGTTTATGTTCATCATCATGTTTAACCTATCCATAATGGCCTTGGGTCCCGCTTCTACACGTGAAGAGTTTTCCTTTGAATACTCCCACTTAATTGCTGGGGAATTTTTACATCTTCACCTTTCTTGCATGCACGTGGCCTTATGCCCTTGTACATCCCATCTATCACTGGGGGCATCCATACTTCCTCATCTTCTTGTACATAGTTTCAAAAATATTTTGAAATCATCAAAAACATTCAAATATGTTAGAAAGATCAAAAAAATCAATTTGATTACTATGGAGTCTACATAGGTCCATTTTATTTTGTTGGTAATCTAGAGAAGTAGAGGTTTGAATAATTTAGCATGTTAATTTGATCTTGGTTCAAATTTAATGCATTATGCTTAGTGTTGATCTTGTTTAGCTCTCATCTTGATGGTGCCTAGATTTTGAATTAGCTTTGTTATAGAACTATTTAGGTGGTAGTTCTTATTCATCTAACTTAGCTTAAGAAAAAAATGCATGCACACGAGACAAAAAAGTTATCTTTTTTTATTTTATTTTATTTTGATAGACTGATCGATGTGGGAAGTCTATCTAGGATGAGTAGATTATCTCCTTGAGGTCTTTGTGAAGCTGATCAATGTGGGAAGCTTCAGAATATTTTTATTTTATTTATAATAATAGTCCTCTTTTATGTTGAACTATGTACAATATGGATAGCTTTTGTATAGATGTCCTTCAAGGGAGTAGTCTATTTATAACAGAAAGATAGAAAGGTTATATGCCCTTGTTGAGGGAGTCATATTTTTGGCTAGAAGTTTGAATCAAGAATAATTTAAAAATCCTATATGTTACTTTTGAATATTTTTTGGAATTTTATGTCATGGACAAGACTATAGAGAAGGATAGGCTCCTATTACAAAGACAAAACCATAGTACACTGAGGGTTAGCTATGAAAGAAAGGTTTTAAGTGATGAATGACCATGGGATTCCATCATGAAAAGGATGAAAAGTATCCATAAGAATCATACCATGAGTAGAGTCATGGTACTCATATTGAATATAAGGATGAGAGGTGATGGGTAATCACATTATTCTTGTTTAGGTGTCGATCCTTAAAATAGGTAAATTGAAGGTGAAATTTTTCAAGGGATGAGTATTTAAGTAGATAGAAGGTTATATAGGACTTAATTAAATAATAGAATGGTCGAAGATGCAAGGCATTGAGGGCTCAGTTCGAGTTTACCTTTGAGTGAAGAAAAACAATAAACATCTTATCTATAGGTATGAGTAACGATATAGGGTCCAAGCTAATTAGGATAAAATTTTCTTCATTTACTTTTCTCCTCTTTTGTTATATGTTGATTTTCATTAAGGACGAGGTCGGTGACCTAGAAGATTTATTCGTGGACACATGTATCATATGCATGTTTGATACATTTTGATATACTTGGAGGTGGTCGAGAGCATTGAGATGACATTCATCTAATAAATCATGTTGTGCCATACGGTCTTGGTGAAATTCATCATTGTTAAGAATTTATTTGAGTGAGATAAGAAGAGACAAAATCTAGACTTCAAGAGTTAGGAAAATTTTTGTATTGTAGACTAGAGAGAAAGGTGAGGTAGAAGTTGAAGTACAAACACTAATATAATAAGCCCATAAGGCAAAAGGAATGTGCATGTGCCAATCCTTTCCAGTATCTCCAACCAATTTCATAAGAATTTTGTTTAAGGTTTTGTTGGTTGATTCAACTTGGCCATTTGTTTTAGGTTAATAAGGTGAAGAAAAACTAAGTTAAATGCTAAAGGCATCACCGAGTTTCTATAGGGTTTGTTTTTGAATTTTTTTCCATTATCAGTAATGAGGTAGTGAGGGACACAAAAGAGAAAAATAATGTGATGATTGATGCATTCACATATTTGCTTGGATTTTTAGAGATGACATGCCACGACTTCCACCTATTTAGTGTAATATTTTGTAGTGGTGATAATCCATTGATGATGTTGGGAAGAATGAAGATTGATATCTCGATAAGATCCAAACCCCATTGAAAGGAAATACAAAGGTCTGGTATAACCTATAAGGCATGCCTAGGTGTGTGATGAAGATTAGCATGTTGTTGACACTTCACACAACGTTTGACATAGTAAAAAAATCATGGTTTAGGGTTGGCCACTAACAGCCCAAGTGAAGGATACATTTAACAACACCTAAACCACTTTGAAGTGATCCCCACAAATCTCTTCATGAACTTCCTTGATGGTATATAGGATTTCAAAACTTTTAAGGCATCATAACAGGATACCATAAAATTTTCATTTGTAAAGAAGACCACCCATGATGACATAGCAAGAGAAACCTTTGAAAAATGCTCATTGTCCATTGTGAGTAAGATCTGGAGGGAAAATTAAAAGGGAAAGGTAGTCAATAAACTACTTATACCAAAGGTCATGTGAGTCAGTTTAAATTTTTCCTACAAGGTTGATGTCTCGAAATAGATAATAAGGTGATTACAACCTTTGTATTGTGATAAATAGTTTAGATTCAACGGGGAAGTGGGAATTTGAGAAGCACGATAGGCCATGGTGTTTGTAAATTTATTAGTACAATGCAAGGTGGTTTGAAATTAAAAATGGTCAAAGGTAGTCAAAAACATGTCCACTTGATGTTTATACTTTTGAATTATTTTTTTACGACACTTTGGTAGATACCATTAACTTGGCTTACACTCAACCTGGGAATCACCAAATATATTAATTGATTTAACATCTAAGGTGATGGTAGCTTGAATACCTAATACAAGTGCTTCATATTTGACAATATTATTAGTACAATCAAAATCTAGTTTGAAATATAATGGCATAGGCTCACCATCAAGAGGAATTAGGATAAATCGACACCACCCCCACCACGACATTTGGAACCATAAAAGAATAAGGTGACATGGTAAATGGTATAGTCCAAAGAGAGGGTAATGATGGATTCATCCAAGAAATTGAATTTAGTGGGTTGATTTCCAGAGAGAGTCGCGTCTGCCCGAGTTGGTCAATGATGGTTTTTCCTTTGAAAGATTTTTTATGGGTGAATTTAAGCTCTAGGTCCACAAGAAGCATGAGCCAACATGCAACACATTGATGTTGGTAGGGCTTGGAATACATGTAATGTATGGGGTTAGTATTGGTGAAAACAAAGGTTTTGTGGTTTAGTAGGTAATAGTGAAATTTAGTGGTGACAAAAAATAAGGCTAAGTAGCTTTTTTTGGCGTGAGTGTATCTAGTTTTAGTCTAGAAGTGTATGAATTATATAGTAAACCACTTGTTCCTATGTTTCTCATCACAATGAGTGAGCATGGCACCCAAGGAATGATTAGTAGTAGAAATGTAAAGGTAAAATTGTTGGTCATCCTTAGGAGGAATGAGCAAAAATGGTTAGAGGAGGTATTGATTTAAGGCATCAAAGGATTTGTGGTATTCATCATCCGATTTGAAGGAGATTTCTTTTTGAGGAGATGATGAAATGGGTGGTAGTGGTTAGAAAGATGTCAAATAAAAGAAAAATAGATTGCAACTTACCTTGCAAACTACGAAGTTGAGGAAGGTTAGTAGGTGGAGGCATTTTGAGAATAACCTTGATTTTTGTGGGATCAACCTATATTCCCCACAAAGAAATGATCAAACCAAGGAGATTTCTATAGAGAACATCAAATACACACTTCTTAGGTTGAAGGTGAATGCAATACTTGATGATATAGTCAAATATGACATTCAGGACTATAAGGTGTTCAACCCGATGTTTGGATTTGGAAAGAAGATTATCAACATAATCTTCCAATATGTGATGCATAATGTCATGAAAGATATAATTCATAGCTTGCTAATATGTAGCACCAATGTTTTTAAGGCCAAAAGGCATGACACGATAGTAGAAGGTCCCCTAAGGAGTGATGAAGGTGGTTTTGTGTTGATCTTATGGGGAAAGTAATATTTGGTTATAACTCGAGAAACCATCCATGAGTGATAGCATCTCATGGACAGTGGTGAGATCAACTAGTTGGTCAATACTAGGTAGAGGAAATTCATCTTTGGGGTAAGCTAAGTTAAGGTCATAGAAATCCATGAAAATACGGAGTCCCCTATTACTTTTGTGATAGGAACAATGTTAGATATCCATTGGGGATAATCAATGGGTAGGATGAAGGAAACCGAAAGAAGGTGTTGGAGTTCTTCTTTGACCAAAAGGGCAATGCAAGGGTGCATTTTCTATAGTTGTTGTTTCACTAGTTTAGCTTCAGGAATGGTGATGATATTTGTACCACAACGTTTGGGTCAATACTAGGGAATATCGGTGTAGGACCAAGAAAAGGTGTTTCTATGATCCCGAAGGAAAGAAGTAAAAGCTTCTTTTTTAGCATCATCTAAAGATTGGACTATCTTTAGAATGTGTGGGGCATTCGAGTGTGAATATTTATTTCTATGGTCGATTAATTTAATATGGTTTTTGTCTCAAAATGTAATGACCAATGAATATAATAATCTTCCGCACTAAGGTAGGTGAGAATAGAATCATCATCCTAACATTGAACAACGTTAATAGAAGGTGTATCATCATCGATCATGTCAGGATATAGGAAGGGGAGAGATGAGGATCCTCGCCATCTCGTTGATAAGTTAGAGGTCTAAGGGAAATGGTGTTCATGAAATTTTTTTTTTGGAGTAATGGATTACGGATCCATAGACTTTGTAGGTGAAGGTGGTGAAGTTGGTGAATAGGGTGAAGAAGGTTTATCATCCTCATTGATTTTGAATCGGTCCTTCTTGAGATATGGTTTGGAAAATAAAATACCACTATGGTATTTATGTTTAGGAGTGGTACATAGGATGAAAGTATGGCATACTTGTTCATAGAAACCAAAGCTAAAGACCTTCCATGCATAGTGATGGAGGAAGGTGTGGGCGAAGTAGTGGTTGGTGAGATATTGAAGGTCAGATGAAAATGATCAAGTTTGGTAAGGTGGCTCAAGAAAGTAAGTAAAAGTATCAAGTACACCATACGTTAAGTTTTTGTTTAGGTGGGGATGACCATAAGGGAATACCTCGCCTATGTGGTGATCATAGTGGGGATGTTAGCACATGTTACCAAACTCTTGAGGAGTAAGGAATGTGTCAATGTTATATAGACAGTAGTCCCCTAGAGTGAGACGTTGAAAAACACCTTTTAAGGGATTGGTAGTTGATATGTGGGTATTTGGAATGGAGGAATTACTAGATAATGGGGGAGAAGAAGTATTTATTAGATAAGAAGTAGATGGGCTAGTGGATGGGACAACTCGAGAGGTTGTGACAATAGTGGGAATAGAGGAGTTAGGTGTAGAAGAGTTAGCAGTAATGATGGTGGATGGGGCGGTGGGTGATGGAGAAGTGGCGTCGGTGGTAGATGTCTTAAGCTGGTATGAGGACATCATTAGGTCTATACAACATGTTATAGGTTTTGAATGATGAAGGTTTAGCTAGAATGGTATAGTTATGTCCTTCATGTTTCAATTTGACACAGATGGTGTAAAGTTGAATTAACACAACCCATGATGTCGATCCAAGGTCAGCCAAGAAATAGGTTGTACTTGAATTCCCCATCTAAAACATAATTTTTTTGGAATGGTACGGGGCCCATACGAACATGGAGAATGATAGTGCTAAGGGTGGAAGTTATGACATCATTGAATGAATACAACATAACTCGAGTTATTATGCATGTAATTGGTGGGGATGCACATTTGATTATATGCATGGAAGGATATGATGTTAATGTTAGCACCACCATCGATCATAATGCGTCAAACGCATCTATTATCAATGTAGATGGAAATGAATTGGGTAGGATCATGATCAAATGATTGGAGAGGTATACTCTCTTCATCGAGAGAAATTGAGAGTGGCTACACGATGAGCGGTAGTGGTGTAGAGGAAGGGGATGAATTAGTGAGAGAGGCCACATGGTGAGGAGTGACAATGGAGGCCATAGGTGTAGGGTCGTTAGGTAAAACCTTGATGGATTACAAAACCTCCATAATGGCCTTGCGATGAGACTTAGAGTTTTGACGAGTTCATATAAAGAAAATTTGAGCAGAAATTGGTGTAATTGTTTAATCATTATACGATGGGAGACCCCTTCAGAAATAGGGTATGTGGGTCCTCAAATGGTGATTTTTTTTGTGGGTGTAGATGTTATATTGGGCATAGGATTGGCAGATGGGCTTGTTGTTTTCTGCTCTCCTTTGTCTTTACGGGAATGAGTGGAAATTTTAACCATATTAATAGGGGGTAGGGGAGTAATTGATTTGTGATAGGTGTAGCGATATGACGGGGAAAAAGTATGGTGAGGGCATATACTGGTGTTGTGCAAAGAAGGTAGTGCATTGACATTTGGGTAGAGGTTTGGCTAGCTCTCTTATGTGGACCATATTGATCTTGAATGTTGGAGGAGGATAAAAGGGTTGTGGAGGTGGAGATGAAGGTCATTGAATAGGTAAGGGCGAGGATGTGTGGTGTTTGGTGAAGGTGGAATGGGGTCCTCATCTACAAGAACATATCATCAATTTTTTCTTTAGGAGGACATAGTTGGAGCAAAATGGTCTTAAGAGCCTTACAATTTTCCACATCATGCCTTGGCACATGATGGTAGACACAAATTTTGGTATCGTTAAACCTTGTTTGTTTGCATTTGAGTAAGTTATAAGGTCTAAGTGGTGGTAATGTGATGACAATGGTCTCTAAAAGGTTTTCTAAGATGTTGGCATACGACCCTGCCAATAGATCACAATGTGAGGTAAGTGTGGGTTTGGATGGAAGTGTCGGTGATTTTGGTGGGAGAGGAACCACGGGAGGTGGAATAGGTTTGACCACTTGTTTGGTAGGTAGTACAATTTTGGTTTTGGGTTATACCTTCTTAAGAAAAGATGTAGTGTATGAACTTGCAGTTAAAGGTGTTGTAGGTTTAATTATCTCTTTAGAGGGTAGTGGGTTCTTGGATTTTTGTTGCACCTTCTGGGTAAGGGTGAAGAAGGTGTGTGTTATGTAAAATGGAAGAAAGATAGTAGTAGAGGATAAGTTAGCCAAGGTGATAGTGGAGGTGTAGTGAAGGTTTTTGGAAGAGGCAAGGTGGGAGGTATTGGTTGAAGAGAAGGGAATATCATAGGTAGTGATGAGGAAGCTTGAAGTGGTGTGGGTATAGGTGGTAAAAAGGATACAAGTGGTGGCGAAGGTGTATGTCATGTAGAAAATTTAGGTGTGTGAGAGGCTCATGGTGAGGAGGTGGACTGCTATGTTTTTAGTTTACCTTGGGTAGGAGGTTGTTTGGCCAAGGTTGATGGGTGAGGTCTTAGGATAGATGGAAGTGGTGAAGGAGAAAGAGGGGTGGCAGGTGAAACAGGTGTATGTGGCCTAGAAGGTTGGGTCTTCCTCTTAGGTGGGGGAATAGTTTTTGCATGGGCTTGTGAGAATGTGGCTAAGTCCGGCTTGACGGGAGGATGGACTAGGCCTCGTGTTGGCATGAATCCCAATGTGGTAGTGGTTACGGACATGGGGAAGGCATAGGTGCATGCAATATTTTAGGCATAGGAATAATTTTGGTTGTTGGTAAAGGTTTAAGTAGGGTTGAGGGTGATGAAGAAGAGGCTACTCCAACTGTCATGGACAAGGTTGATTTGGTTATGCGAAACACCTTGGATAGACCATGAAAGTATCAATGACAAAATTTTCATCTGAGGTTGAAAAGGGTAGCCAAAGGCATCCCTAAAGCATGGAATTATCAACATAATCCAAATGGTCAGCAAGATGTGAAAATGACATTGTTATAGGAGGAGATGATGTTGATTTGGTAGTAATCCCTGTAAAGAATTTCTATGAGACAGGGAAATGGTTGGCTTTAGAATCTTTGGGTAGAAGCGTCGAGAGTAAATCAACAGGATCTTTGAAGGATGATGGAGAGTTGTCACCAATACTTAGAGATGTTTCTAATGGATCTCCTTTGGGAAGAGGAGATGATGATTCGAGATGATGTAGGTTCTATTTTAGTGAAGGGGGGATGACGAGGCCATAAATTATCCATAAATTACCATTATTTTATCCTTCCAAGTTACCTTTGAAAGTGGATTTAAATGTAATCTAAGAACTTATAGTTTTCTTAAGATAGAATATAGGATATATATCTTGTACATTATTTAGAAATATTTTGTTATCTATTTTGTTGAATAAGCCTATTTATTATTTGGGAAAATATGCAAAGTCTTGTGTATGCATGCCATAAAGGAAAGATAATGCTAGTATTGGGAAAATTGGAATTGATCATGGATGGTATATCTAAACTCAAATATGATTTCATATTCATATTCCTCTCAAAAAATTATGTAAGTTCAAAAAAATAATCATCTCAATCTGAGATCGTATGCAAAAGTTATAGTTGTTTTAAGTTAGCTCTGGAACTCGCAGGCTTAGTTCCGGAACTCGCAGAGTTAGTTCTAGAACTTGCAGGCTTGGTTACGAAACTAAGCATATTTTGACAGTTTTTGAGGAATTGTGAAAGATTAGAGAATCCAATGGAAAATATGATAGAGGTTTTTGTTCATAGTAATGTGATTAACAAAAACTCATTTATATTTGCTACAGGTATTACCAATAAAGAGAGATCTAACTTTTAGTGAGCTGCAGTCTGAGGAAAAGTGTATCAGACGAGTGCTAAAAGTTCCATAAATAGAAGTAGAAAAGTAAAAAATAAAATATGAGACATATTTTTTTATAGCAATTTTTTTAACAAAAAACTCATTTAGATTTGCTACAGGTTTTACCAATGAAGAGAGATCTAACTTTTAGTGAGCTGTAGTCTGAGGAAAATTGTATCAGACGAGCACTAAAATTTCCATAAATAGAAATAGAAAAGTCAAATGGAAAAACCGAGAGATTATTTTGTTCATAGAATTTTTTTAATAAAAACCTCATTCATATTTGCAAACAATTTTTACCAATGAAGATAAATCTAACTTTTAGTGAATTGTAGTCCAAGCAAAGAGTGTATCGGACAAGCATCAAAAGTTCCACGATCAAAAACAACAAAGTCAAATGGAAAATATGAGAAAAATATTTTGTCAAAATCATATTTTGAGGAAAATACTCCTTCCAATAATGTAGAGGAATAAAATTATTATGATTCTTTTTACCGAAAAGAAAGGAGAAGATTTGGGAGCAAATCTTCCTAAAATAAGTGAGATAAGACTTTGACTCCAATAATATATCTCTCTCCATATTTTGTGGAGATGGAGATCTTAGTTGTTAGGATTAGAATAAAGATAAGATCATATTGTATCTCCCAAAATAAGGAGTTGGTTGGACGCATAAATTATAAATGCAACCTTCCACACTTAGATATGTAATTCTTTTCTCCCAAGAAATAAAGATCTATTCTTTCTTTCCAATCTTTTGAAGTAAAGTTATTCTGCAAGTTTGAATTAAAAGTATGAATTAAGTCCTCTTCTAAGGAATGAGCTAGCCACTCATTCTAAGGAAGATGGATCAATGTGTTAATGTTTGTTTCTTTATTTCTGCAGTTTTCCTTTTGTTGTAAACTTCTGATTTCATGTTATGTGATCCTTCTTCAGTACAATTTTTGTTGTGAACCTGCAGGTGTCTTTTTATCTTTTAGTTATTTTTAATTCAACAATTTCATTTATGCAAGTTTCATTTCTTTCATGCAACATTTATTTATGCAAGTTTAATTTCCTTTATACAAGTGTGCCTTTATATTCCTACAAGGGTGATTTCCTTTATGCAAGTGTGTTTACAAGTGTGCTTTTAAATTTCTACATGTGTGATTTATTTTATATAAGTTAGGATTGTGTTTAAAGGATATGATTTCCAAGATATTCTTCTTTTAATGCATATAACCTTTAGACACCAACCTGGATTGACATTATTAATGGCAAGGATTAACATGACCCTCATCGGGGAGGTGAGAATAACTCTCTTGTGGGTAGGAGAGTTCATATTGTGGGTTGTTCATCGACTGATAGGTATGAGGGTTTCCTCGTCGAGATATGGTGGAATCCTATGTGGGTGAAGGGGAGATGAAGGAGATGCCTCTGTAGGTAAAATATATCATGCAAGAATCTCCTTGATAGATGAAGTTGGAGGAAAATGAGGAAGATCCAAAGTATAATGTCGAAAACAACATGAACCTCATGGACATTATAGTCATAAGTCAAAAATTTTCGGTTTGGTTAGATTATGGGGTGTGATTTAGGAATGAATTCTTGAAGATATGAGGTTACGATTAGCTTGAGTGCATTAGGGTTATCCAAGACTAGATATCCACTATCTAACCTTTCTTGGAAAATGTGTTTGAATGTTATATAGTTACCTTCACTATGACCTTTAACGTGATGATAGTTGCAATAATCATGTTCCTTATATGATGTGGCTATAGGATGAGAGGGGTGAAAAAAGTATGTGGCTTGACGGGTGGAATCTTGATCACTACTCGAATTTTTAAGTTTTTGTAAAAATGAAGAGTAGTGCTCTTATATTGAAGTATATTTTTGTTACTCCTTCTTGAACTAAAATTCTTGAACATGAGAAAGATTGGAGGAAGGTTTTGATTTGTTAGATGGATGAGATGGGCCACCTTTTAAAAATACCGTATGGGAAGATCCTTTTCTTTGGAATAATTATTTTTTGGTTTGGAAGAGGAAGAGGCATCGTTTGATTTAAATGCAACTTTTTTTTACACCTTATTTGTATATTTTTCTCTTCAATGACACAAATTTTAAGTTTTCTAGCCATGGTAAACACCTCATTGAACATGTAGAAGGTTTGAAATTAGATATTTGGTGAGATGAGCCTAGTATAAGCCCTAGTGAACAACTCTATAAGCTCAGTTTGAGGTAGTTGGAATGTGAGATGGTTGATGAGGCTTTGCCAATGAGAAAAAAAAATGCACTATATTCATCTTTGTGTTGTCGCGTTGAGTACAACTAGGTCATGGCAACCTTCTTGAATATATTGATCAAAAAAATGTCTAGGAAGGATTGAGCCACTTGGTAGAATGAGTAAATTGAATGCCTAGGTATACAACTATACCAATCTAATGAAGGTCCTATTAAGGACATTGGTAATGTCCGAGGTAGAGAGTCATCGTGAGCGATCGAGATAACACCCATGTTTGAAATACCAAAAGTGTTGTTGGGAATTCTTTTCTTTTGAACCAGATTAAATTTGGGCATTTCTAATGTGTATGGTATGGATGAATGGGAATAGATGAATGAATGGGATCATTAAAAATTTCATTGAATGTTAAAGACGTGAGACCAGAGACCGATGCTTCCAATGTCTACATCTTTTCCATCATCATTTTTATAAGGTCATTGGTAGGTTGTGATGATTGGGCACCCCTTGTAGTATAAGGGGGTAGATGATGAATGTATGATGAGGAAAACATCCTAGTATATGGTGATGTTGAGTACAAGAATTGGGAGGGGGGAATATATTCTACTAGAAAGTATCCTAAATATGCGACAGATGAAACAGGATCTGTTGGTGATAGTTATAAGTAGGTGGAGTGGATGTAACAAATCTTGTAGTGATTGGGGGAGATAGTGAGGGATAGAAAGGACAATGTTTTTGAAGGGAGTGTGGGATGTTGATATCATAGGTGTCCGAGAAGTAATGGGTATATAAGAGGTGGAGGGTGTAGATGGGCCTACACTCAAGAGGGATAATGAAAGAATTGTTAACACCATAGGATAAAATGACGTCAAAGGTGTGACATATTTCATATATGTAATAGATATTTATGATGTGGGGTTAAGTTGGGACACCTTAGGTGGTAAGGTAGAAGAGGGTAAGGCTAAGCTAGTACTAGGTGACACGTAAGCTGGGTATGAGGGAAGGAGGAATGGACACATGCATGTTGTATACTAGCTATCCTGATGAATCCCTAGGTGATGAATAGGCTAAATCATATTGTAAGGTAGTAGGGTTTCGGTCAAGGATTCTTATGAACTCCTTGTCACCGGTATTGATGATAATGGGTTGAGTGGGATCCATAGGTGATAGGATGGAAGGAGGTGATGGGCTAGGCGGGAGTGGTGAAGGCTAACGTGGAATACTGAGGGCGTTGGCTTTTCATGAGTAAAAACCATGTAAGTAAATGTAGATCGGTAATCTATTCTCTGTAAATGACAGAAAAATAGAAGGAATGGAGAAAATAGTTCGGAAGGTGAAAAATGGTGCTATTTTAATTGAAAAATTAAAACACGGGAACCAATGATGGTTTGGTAACTGATGACTAGTGATAGAGGGTAACCGATGACGGTTAGGGTGACTGATACCGATTACTATGGAATAATAATTTATTTGATAAATGTGGTAATAACTGATGAAAATGAAGAAAAATCTAGATTTGATAGTGATTTCAAAGACCCAGAGGTATGATGATGTATCTGAGAAACCCCAGAAAGAATAGAAATGTGATGAGTGATAGTTTGGTAAAATGAAAAAGGTAGGAAACCGATAACAATTAGGTAAACCGATGACGACCGGATGATTAAACCGATGATGGTAGCTGGGTGATGTCGGTCACTATGAAATTTGAAAAGATAGAGAAAGGTGAATTTTGTGACTTAGATAAGATAAAATACCAACCTAGAAACTTGAATATGGTAATGATGAACCCTGACACACTCAAAATCAGTTGGAATACACCAACTATGATTATGGAGTGTGAAAGGAAGAAAAGAATGGAGAATATAACCTCACAACTCAAAACACAAATCAAACAAAAATAAGAAACATGAAATCCTATTGGTGAATTTTATGTGTCAGCTTGTTCTATTTATGACTAACTTGTGAATATAATAGATTTTTAGTTTGATAGAAGGTGCCCTATGAAAATCCAAGATCTAAGGATGGTTTTAGGTAAAGTTTTGGCGGGGGTGGTCCTTTCTCTGAGATAATGACTGGATAGAGAAACCAACTTGGTGCCCACTGTTAATCATCTAATCGTGTGATCATTGAGATTCTTCCGGGTAGGATGATGTTTAAGAATATGTGTAAATTATTTAATTGGTTTGGTATAGAGAATGTTAAAAGTGAACTATGATTGAATTAGTCAACCATTAGTTGGGCATGAATTTTAGTGTATAGGTTTCCCTCGAATTAATGTGAGCTGCAATGCAACACCCCAGAATGAAATACAAATGTTTTAAGCCCAAATCCACAATTATGTTCAATGTAGCAAATTACAGATCAAGAAGAGGAGTTCTCTTTCACTAATGCCATGCAATAGAAAAGAAGACATGTTCTTTTTAGAGCACCAAAAACACAATTTATTTTAGACAATAGAAAGAAGGAGAAGATTCTAGAGAAGAAAATTAATGTGAATACTTTTCAAAGGGAAATAAACACACAATTTTTACCTAGGAATGAAAAAATGCAAAATAACCCCTGATGGGTCCCACTAGGCATGCCAAAATGTTTCACCGGATTTTTGTAGATAATGAAATAGATAAAGGTAAAATGCCAAGGAGGAATACTGTTGTTATGTTGGTTGAAGGTTGAGTGCACGCATTTCTGATTTCGATCCAAATTGATTATGTGAGATTCCTTTTGGCTAGGAGGAACTACCTATAATACAAAGAAAGACCACAAGATACAGTTAATAAAAAAGGTTAGTGGACTACCTAGCATGAGCTAGATCCAGGAAGTATGATACTTCCTCAATGATTATCAATCCAGAGATATATAACTCAATATAAAATAATTGAACATGCAAATAAAAGAATCTAATGCTAGTGTTTTGATTTAGGTATCTCAGATTACTATCAATGTCAATCCAATTAAATGCTTGATAACTATCTTTGGTGAAGGTCCCAAGTCGGGTTGCGGGTTGGGTAGGTAGTATGAGGGTCACAAACTAGGTCTAGTTAAGATCGGTGTAATTTGTGTCATTAGGGGACTTTCTAGTCTAAGAAATATTTATAAGATGCAATAAGCGACGGTATGGTTTAGGTATGACCAATTCCAGTTTAAGATGATTGATATCGGTTATTATGGGTATGTGAAGAATGAAAAAAATTGGGTGTCTAGGCTCTCTCTATGTCTGCACAAAGAGTTGGGAAGGTATGTGGTGAGGTTATAGGTGGGGTACTAGGTTTGGGTAAGGTTACATTAGATTTTGGGGATGTTAGGGGTAGGTTGGTGAAGGTTGAGAGGAGATATAAGAATCGATGTTAGTCGGTGGTGATGTCGGTGAAGAGGGGAAACTAACGATGGTTAAGGTAACCGAGTGTCGGGTTGGGTAATTTGGTGGTTGTTAAATAAAAGGTAGAATTGGACTTCTCTATGATTGCATAGAGAATGGAGGGAGGATGGTTGGGTTTGTAATAAAGTCAAGAAGACTCAGGGATGCCTAAAGATCAAGTACAAAGAGCCAAAAGGTCATGGGTGGTTTGATGGGTAGATTTATAAGAAGGTGGGAATGGAGGAATGTAGGGAAGAATAAGAACAAGTAAAAAATATAAATAACCTATTAAGTATAGAAATGATGCAAATCAAATACACTTGTATTTGCGGGTATAGTCACTTTTGCACCCACTAAGAACAAGGGAACCTCATGCATGCCACCTATCACCTAAGAGAGCCTTTGGGCACTCACCCGAGGTGCGAGAGGGAGCTGAGTCTCTCTTTTATGTGAGTCTAGTGGAAGGTATAGCTCATGATTATGACTTAGTGATTTAACAAACATGAAGCACTATAGAGCTCAAGACATATTCTACACCCCTTCAGCCATAATAGAACCAAAGTGCGAAACGGAAATAATAGAACTAAGATTTGTACATCTACTACTATACTTAACCATTTAAGAAAGATTCATGATTATATAAGAATAGAAGTGCAATAGTAATATGCAGATAATATAGAGAAAGAGTCTTAATACATTTGTCATGGAAACCTTATCACATTCATTCATAGTGTTTACTTATAAAATATTACAGAAGGTAGACCATAGTCATGCACCATGTGTGGATCCATACATGTATTCTCACAAGATAAAAATTTCATTCCCCATTTTCCCATTACATCCTTACTGGAATTCTATACCCATTTTCATCCCATAGTTCTCACTAGTAATTTTGTAGAGCTCCACTACCTCACTTTCATCTCCTCTTCTTTGCCAAGGGCATGTGTATAAATAGGCCTTTGAGCTCTAACAAACTCCTCTGCAGCCTCAGATTTGGCCCCAAGTGTTAAGGTGTGGGTCACCCGGGTGCATGCCTCTCCATGTCATGATTAACTTTTTGGATCTTTCTATCACAAGGTATATTCCCTCTAGGAAACCCTATCGCCAAGCTAGAACCTTATCCAAATGGAACACGTTCTTCATGTGTTCTATCTCAAAGGAAAAAAATGGGTGAGTCCCAAATTGTTCTTAGCGCAATGCACACATCCTAGGTTCTTCAAGAATCCTTTTGAACTCTGCCTAGCATGCCTACACTTACGCACTTCCCTCGGCCATGCACGCCTACGCGCCCTTAAGATTTGGAAGCTAAATTAGGGGTCCAACATTACCCCACACTTCACTTGCTCTCTACCCTGGGAACCTTCTCAAAGAATGCAGTATAAAAAGAATGCAAGGCCTTGCCTTGGAAAAGAATGGGGTGAAAGAATACAGAAAGGGGGAAGAGAAAGAATAGTGGGAAATTTTCCTAAAGAAGGAGGAGGGGAAAGTTTTGCTGGAGGTCGGCCTCCAGTGTACTCCAAGTGCTGACTTCCTTCTACGCTTTAGTGCAAATGTCACCAACCAAGGTGCTCACCTCATCGTAAGTTAGCCCCTCCCCTTGTGTGGTAATGGTTTCCACCATAGTCTCCAGTTCTTTAGCATGATCTTCCAGGGCATCCATCTTCCTTGTGATGACCTTGTAGAGCTCTTTTAGCTGGGTTTTGATTAAGACTCACTGGTTCTCAATGGCTTCAGATTTCTTTTCTACCTCGGCTATGATCCTTTCCCACTTGGCTCTATTGCCCTTATTATTTTCTCTGAATTCCTTTAACTTAACTTCATCGCTAGCAAGTAGTATGCTTGTCACTTTGTCTTGATCTGTGCAAAGTGGTCGTAAGTGACCCCGTAGTTTGTGCAGTTGTTCTTACGTCAGCGAGCACCTTTTTGTATTCAGCCATGAGTGCAACGACCTTCAACTTGTCTTCTTTCTCCAAGCACGCCACTACCTCTTATGCTGAATCTAATGCCAAGGGCTGCCTCTCCATGGTGAGGATCCGAGTCAAGTCCTCTAGGCACTCCAAGGAGGATCTATACTTTTGTGTAGGAGGGTTAAGGTCCGGGTGCTTCATGATAATCGATTGGGAGATGAGCTCCACCTTCTTGGAAACTTCGTGCACCCGACTTTTTCCTCCTGAAGCTCCCTCTATAATTAAGCGCGATTAATTTCTCAAGGATGAGATCCTTCATTAGCTTCACCACTTCTTCCTTCCTCTTCTCCAATAGGTCCTCCAAGACTCTAACCCTATCATTTCTACCGAAGATCCTAGCCTTGATTTCCACTGAGACTTTGTTTAGTGCATTACACAATTTCTCATCTGATAGTTGTTGCATGTTTATAATGGGGTTTGCACCCCTTTCCTTCAGATAGCTTCAATACCACTCCTTGGTTAATCTCAAATTCAGGCTCATCGAGGTGGGAGTCGAATGCCCAAGATAGCATCTTCCTCATTCGTGGGTATCCACCCTTAGGGTCAAAGGACTCCATGGCAGTGAGCTCCTTGGTGGGCATGGTACTTTAGAAATGCACATGTAAAACTTTGTTGGGGTCATCAATGTAACCCATCGCTATTTTTCCCCCTTCTGTGCATTTACTTCCCATGCGCACACCCTTGGGAATAGTTACCGAGAGAGTTGGTCCTTTTGTGCTACTTCCACTCTTCTCCCTCTGCTCCTTGAACTCGCTGAGCACAAGCTCCATGCTACGCCCCAACTCTTCATTGACCAAGGCATCAATTATCTTCTCTGCCTCCCTTGTTTCCTTTTCATTCACCTCCTCCTAAGTGAGCTTGGGCATATCTGGCTCCTTGGTACTAGCCCCTTCACTCCCCTCTTCATTGCACGTGCCTTCCTCCCTTCGGGTGCCTTTCCTTCTTACAAAGATGAAGGCATCATTTGCATTCTCAGCCTCCTCTCCTTTTGAGTCATGGATATCAATTGGCTCTTGGTCCACCTCCAGCTCTTCCCCTTCATCATCATCCCTTTCACCTACATAGGCGTTCAGGTCATCTATATCTTCAGACCCTTGTTCCTCTGTTCCTTGTTCTTCTTCTCTTGTAAAAAAACTTTGGAGTGGGGGATGCTGTCTTTTCTTCATCTGAAGGTTCTTTGGGGATGGTGGCTTCACAGCTCGGGGTCTTTTCCTTGACCATTGTTCTTCTCTTCTTCTGGACATAGGTACTCGACCCCATGGTACCTAAATCCTACCTTTCCACCACCCATTGTCCTTCCTCTTCTTCCTCTTTCTCCTTTCACTTTAGAATTGGCTTCTTCCTTCCCATGGGATCATTTGGGATGGATATTTCATCTTCTACATACACGCCCTTCTCAAACTTTGGCCTTATACATAGGTAGATTCTGGCAGCAGTGCTCTTAGCAATCAATAAGGTCAGTGGCCTTATGATGTGCATGTCTTGCAACATGTATCTTTCAATGTACATGTGCTTCCCTGGGTATACCAACTTTTTTCTCATCTCTCTGTGTTCACTATCAAGGGTGGACAGGTCAAGTTTTAACTTCTTCGACTCCTTATATTTGTTTACCCCTGCTTGGAAGAATTGGGCAGTAAATGAGAAGGGGAGTTTGCACTAGGGACTCTAACTACCATCCACCAAGATAAATCTACCAATGCAGAAGTCTTTGGTACACTGCAAACTCTACTTCTCCTTCAGTCACCACAGGAGTTGCTCTGGGATCCACCATTCTACCCCGAATGCATTCCTAAGGTGCATATACCATTTATCCAAGCACGCCTTGTGCACCCCTATCATTGACTCATAAGTATACTTCTAGAACCTATCTGTGGGTAAAGGGTCTTCATCGGGGTACTCCCATATGAACTTATCAGATGCATCTGGCACCCCAATTTTGAGAACACAATGGTTAATAGAATGTTCCCAAACAATATCTTTCCTCCTTCCTCTGCACTGCTTATAGTCTCGTCTACTATGTATTGGGAGATATTGTACATGGTGCCTTCGTGACCTTTCTGTAGACATTCAACCAAGGCTTGCTCACCTGGGTCCACCTCTCTTGTCCATTTAGCTTGGAAATGAGGTGCGCAACCATTTTCATCACCGGATCACTAATATCCATGATGTCATAGTACCTCAATCCCTTCTTATAATCCTAGGATGCAATGGTTTCCTTAATTACCTCCTCATCCTAGAGGTCATCTAGGATCACATCCCCTTTACAGCTTAGGCCTGTAAAGTGTGAGATTAACTATGGGGTTATGTACATTTTACACCCTATGAAGTAGAAGAAATATTCATGTACGCACGTCATTAACCATTGGTACAGGCACTCGGGCTTCTGAAATAGGGAAACTCATAAAGCTAGAGAAGCCTTGCCTTCTCCATTTTCACCTTGACTACATCACTATAAATCGACATCCCATCAGGTGTTTGTTTGTTTGTGGGGTGCACCAGCTCTAGCGCCATTTCCTTCGCAATTATACTCGACCGGTGATTGTAATCAATTACGGTCATCTGTCTGATGTGGGACTCCCACTCTTGCCCTAGAAAAACCCCATCCAGGTATTACATCTTTGAGTACCATTCCTCATTGGTATCCAAGGGGATTTCATCTTCTTTCTTCTTTCCCTTTCCCTTCCCCTTGCATTTTTGGATTGTACATTGTAGGCTTATCAACTGGTCTCGTGGCTGTCATTTTACCCTTTTCTTTCATTCCCTAGTTTCCTTCGAGTTGTCTGAGAGTTTTCTTCGTGCGCCCCATGCCCTAGGGTACAAACCCTAATTTCTGACTTTCCTCCTTTGATCACGGTGCTCTTTCCCAACATTCCTCACACCCGTGAATCACTTATGCTCTAGTTTGTAGATCAACTAGGACTGATTGCACACAAGTTTATGAGATTCTCCTTCGCATGAGTTAGCTCTCGAACCCTAGCTCTTGAAAGAAAATTGTTCTCCTTGTTTTCACAAAGTAAAATAATGAACTTACCATCCTTGTATTTATAGCTTTTCCTACTTTTACGCATTAAAGGCTAGGCTACCTACCACCGTATGACAATATTTAATGCGGTTTTTTCAAACAAACCCAACTTCAGCGCTTTTATTTGCATTCCCAATCCTTGCATGAAAAGTTTTTCACTTGTGCCCAACCCTTGCGCGAAAAGTGTTTCACCCGCACCCAATCCTTGTGTGAAAACTATTTCACCCACACCCAATCCTTGCGTGAAAATTTTTCCAACCTTTTGGCATGCAGACAATCCATCTTGATAGAAGACTCTTGCGCACGTGTTACCAACATCAAAGGTACCTCTTCCATCCTCATGATTCTTGCTTTTGCCTACCTCATGTTTTTGTGCTTTCTCCTTGTACGTGGATTTCCAATGGAACTTTATTTTTCCACCCATCTACCTTCCTAATGCATCTTTTCAACAGGGCCAGTTTGAACGGTCTACCAACTCAATCTTCCTATAGAATAACTTCATGCCTCTCTTAATCACCTCACCCCACACTAAATCGATGCACGGTCCTCTGCGTAATCATAAGTTTAAAAAGTAATAAGGTTACTAGTGCCCAAGGTGCAAAACAAGACAACAACATGAAAGGGAAAAACAAGAAAGGAAAAGCATAAAAGGAAACTCTAAACTAATTGGTAGAACTACCTTATTTACAAACACCAAGAAGCATTATTTATAGTAGGGCTTCAACCTACTCCCATTGAAGTGTCTAGGTAATTTTGTTCCATCCAGTGCTTGTAGCTGGCACGCACCCAAATCAAGGATGTATGAAATTACATAAGGACCCAACCAATGCACCTTCAACTTTCCAGGATGTCGTAGAAATTTAGAATCATATAGCAATACCATTTGGCCAACCTTAAATTGTTTGTTTTTAATGTGGCGAGTCATGCCATGCCCTTTTTTAGCTTTTTCAGTTGTTTGGCTCCATCTTACTAGTGAGTGCCTTTCATCCAAATTTATCAATTCATCAATTCTTTCTTCCAATGCTTGTTCATCATCCAACCCTCCTGCGCATGCTATATGCAATGATGGTAGAATAAATTCAACTGGTAAAATAGCCTCCACGCCAAACACCAGTTAAAATGGTGTGGCCTTGTTCAACCTTTTATACGTTGTTCTGTATGCCCAAAGGATTGTTGACACCTTGTCATCCCAATCCTTCCTACCCACATCACATATCTTAGTCAATGTGTGACTAAGGATTTTGTTGAATTCATTTTTAGTCCCATTTACGAGGGTGATAAGGGGTAGTCTTGTGATGGGCTACCATGAATTCTGCTAATAGAATCCTGATTGTTTCATTTAAGAAGTGAGTGCCCCTATCACTTGTTAAACTTAATGGGCACCCATACCGATGATAATGTTCTCCCACAAAAATCTAGTAGCCATGGTTGTGGTGCAATCCTTAGTGGGTGTGGCCTCTGCCCACCTTGTCAGATAATCAGTACAGGTAATAATATATTGCGAGTTAGTCCTTTGCGTAGCTGGTGAGATTAGTCCGACAAAATATATTGCCCACTTTTCAAAAGGTTTCACGTTGGTGATGGGGCACAAGGGCATTTCATCCCTTTTTCTAGGTTTTCCAAGGCATTGGTAGTGGTCACAGGCCTTACAAAACTCAATACAATCTTGGTGAATCGTCTCCCACCATAGTCTAGCAACTAGGATCTTGCACGCAGTTACATTCCCTACATAGTGTCCTCTGGCAATCCCACCATGGGCCTCTTCTATTATAGCTACGTACTCATGTTCTAGTACACACTGGTGTAAAACCTCATCACAACCCATTTTATACAAATCACATTGATCAACATGAAGGGTGTTGCGCATATAGCTAACCTTTTCCTTTCCAAATAATTCATCCCTTCAGGCGGCACACCTTCCTTGATAAAGATAACAATGTCTTCTAGTTATGAGGGCACATGCTACAACCTAAAAATTTGTGCATCCGACATGGTTTCCTTGATACTCTGCATGTCCTCTCCCGAATCAATCCTTGATAAATGATCTGGCCCACAATTGTTCTTTCCCGGTTTACCACCACTTTGAATTCAAACTCCTGAAATAGAAGAACCCAACAGCATATGTGCCCTTGCAACACTGCTTTGTTTACTAGATACTTCAAGGCCATATGGTCAGTGTAGAATATGAAAGGAGTTGCCAGTAGATATTGCCTAAATTTGTGGAGTGCATAGATCATTGACAATGCCTCACACTCGGTCATTATATAATTTTGTTCTACTGATGTCAACTTTCTACTTACAAAACACAAATGATGATCAACAATCCCATCTCTGGTTGAGCAATAATGGCTCCCATTGCTATACCAAAGGTATCCACGTGGACATGGAAAGGTTTATCCCATGATGGGAATCGTAGAATAGGTGCGGTGATAAGCCTTTCTTTTAGAGTGTCAAAATCCCTCTGTTGTGCCTATCCCCACTGAAAGGCACTCTTGTGTCTGAGAAATATTTCTAAAGGTGCGGTGATCTTGGCATATCCCTTAATGAACTTTTTGTAGTACATAGTATGTCCAAGAAATCCGTGCATGACACTTTGGCTGGTAGGCTCCCCTAACCCCACAATAACTACAACCTTCATGGGATCCACTAGTAAGCCCTTTTTACATATGATATGCCCTAACAACGTCCCAAAAGGAGTTACAACGATACATTTCTTAATATTGAAGGAGATCCTCAACTGCCGACATCTTTCAAACATCAACCTTAAGTTGTCATAATGGTCCCTTACTAATCCATACACTGTCCAATCATCCAAATATACCTGAAGGAACTTATGGATGAAGTCCTTAAATGTTTGTACCACTATGTGTGAAAATACAGCGGGCGCATTCTTCAGCCCAAAGGGCATGACTGTATATGCAAAGCTTCCCCACTTGGTGGAAAAAGTTGTCTTATCTTGGTCTTCCTTGGCAATCCTTACTTGGTGATATCCCGAGAATCCATCCGTAAAGGAATAGACCTCACGCCCAGTAAATCCTTCCAAAATATCTTCAGTAAAGGGGGTGGGAAAAGGATCTATGATACAAACAACATTTAATTCCCTGTAATCCACACATATCCTAATCCACCCATCCTTCTTTATGCTAATCACCATTGGACTTATCCACTCTGATTCCTCCATAACCTCAATGATACCAGATGCTATCATCTTGTCTAGTTCTTCTTTAACCCTTACGCGCATGTTGGGATTCATCCTGTAAGGCCTCTTCCTGACCGGGTGTGCACCATCTTTCAACCTTATCCTCATTTCCCCAATGAATGGTGGATACCTTTCAACTCATGGTATCCATGTGGGAATAAATCCTCAAATTCACGTAAGAGATCAATGATCTTTGATACTTCCTTTTCGACCAAGAGTCCCCAATGATAGCCTCCTTATGCTCCTCTTCCGAGCTGATGTTAAATTTCTTGGTTTTTAGTGGTTCATGATACACTGTGCACATGCATCCGTCACTGTCAACTACTTCACGTGCCCCAACCAAATGGTTGAAATTCAGGCTTTCTATCTCCTCTCCATCAACAAGGTATACCATCTTTCCTTTCTCCTTTTCAGCACACGCGTACTCGAATTATATGTCTTTTGGTTCCTCTTCTTCAAACCGCACTTCTAAACTAGGTCCACCAAGTAAGTTTACTAACCTATCTTCCACCATGGTGAAATCCCCCAGAGTGAGGCACTTGATAGTTTGTAACGCCTCATCAACTGGTTTCTTGGTACTTTGGTACTCGAATGTGTGGACCAAGTCAGCCATTAATTCCTACCAACTTCCCATTTGGCGGTGTGTTTCAAAATGGATATACCACACGCGCACACAACCTTATAGTGTCGAATATAGCTTATGCACCCAAAGAGAGGGTGGTAAAGCTTCTGTGTCATCTCCCAAACCCTCTCACATGCCTGGATGCAGGAAGAGGTGGGTCCATTACCACTGTAATTTCTAATAGCGGTGGGTATATTACTTTTGAGAATCGAACAGTGAGTGCAATTCAAACTTCACACCATTCCAACAATTTCTCGCTATTCGCAGCCCACCACCTTTCAACTATGCCTATAAAAATGTAACCTAGCATACTTCATTGCTCATCCTCCCTCTAGTGAGCTTCCATCTCTCTCAAAAAGACATCAGGGTATGCATCACTAAAATACTTTGTTATTGTCTTCCCTCCCATGTGCCAAACTGTACATGCTATTTTTACCTTGGTTACTAATCCTTTTAGATGTCTCCCAATCAATTCATAAGTCCCATGTGCCCAATTATCACATGCTATACTGGTAGTATCACTGATAGATTGAGCATCATCAAACTGGATGAATCCTTCTGTAGGGTGGATGGTCTCTAGATCTCTTATGGAGTGCACATATATTCTATCCAGGAATTCCTCCCCAAGGGGTTTAGTATAGGGGGTGGAATTCCCATCAACCAACAGTATAACTACCCACTCTTCCTTGTTTTCAAAGCTTATGTACCCCTTGTTAAACCAGAGATCTACATTATTCTTATAACACCATGGGTGCCCAAGTAGAGCTGGGAAATTATCTACCTCGGCAAGTGCCAAGACTTCAAAATCCCCAGTGAACCTAGTCCCCTGAATTGTAATGGTTGCATCCTTCAAGACACCTATGGGCATCACCTTTGTTTTATTTTCCATATACAACACATTTGAAGATGGTTGTAATGTAGGTCTTCCCATTTGATGTTAGGCATCCAGAGTGAGAACATTAACCTCCATGCCTGTGTCAATGAGGATGTTGCTAAGCAACCATCCATCCACTACTGTGTTTAGGGTAATCTCTTTGTCATAATCAAGGCTATGTGGTGGGAGGTTTACATGCAGGATATTCCTTTTGTGTTCTTCCCTGACGCATGGCACCTTTCTCTCAATCATGCCCTTAGCAGGGGAATAATATTCTCCTACCTCAACAATTTACACACCTCCCTAACCTCATCTAATTCATCCCTTGGTGCTTCTACTAGTATCCTTTGCTCATCTTTTCTACTCTACTCTTTTAAGCATTAGATCTCCCCTTGTAAAATTTGAATTACGTCCATGGTTTCCTAGTAGACTTCTTTCTAGTGAGTTGGGTTTCGATACTTCCCATGTACTACTTCTCTCAAAACTAGAGGTCTCTACCTAGGCACTTCTTTTATGTGCATGGATTTCACCCTCATTGTTACCATAACAGCTCTAGTTCGATTCTCATATTACTCGTGAAAGCCATTGCACATCGACTTCTTAATACTCATCATGGTAACGCCCTTATCCTTCCAAAGGTTGTTGACTCATATGTTTGTATAACTCGGGCATTCTTTGCACTTATGTTTTTTTCCACACCAAGAGCATTGTAGAAGATCTGGACATTAGCGCTTATAATGGTTTGTGGCTCCACAATTAAAACATGTCCCACATGGGAACTCACTTCTTCCTCCACGGTTACCATGACCACAAAATCCTCCACGAAATCCTCTTCCATGCACATCTTTATCTCTATGCTCCTCATACCGACATTCATCTCATTTGGAACTATTGGCAATGCCAATCTAGCACACACCAAGATCAATTACCTCATGAATCTGATTAATCAATCTACAATCCTTGGTGTCATGTGTGGTTGAGGTACATATTTTGTAATAACAAGATACATTTTTGTGGATCACGTGCTGCAACAGGGGGCACCTACTTGCATCATGGTCCTCGTGACATATTTCATAGTTTACTACCATGACATGTACCACCTTCCGAGTACATATCCCACCATTATCCTTTGTGTGTCCTTCTACATTACAATCCATGCACCACATCCCTCCGTGAATCTCTAAACTGTGTTGGCAGAAAATTTCTCCAATTGTTTAGCCATGGCAGCAATCTGAGCCTCCAGAAATGGGATAACACTAGTGTCAACAGTACTAAATGCTTTAGCATGTAAAGTATCTTTCAATGCTTCACATGGGTCCGTGAACATTTTATGAGATAAGGGCCTCCTAAAGGGTGTGATCAACCCTTCAAAAAACCACTGAGCATGTTGTGAAGGGTGGATATCATATGACATCTTAGAAAAAAGAGTTTTAAAGTGTGCATCGTATTCCCGTACGCTCTCTTCCATTCCCTACTAGATTTATTTGAGAGAGATAATGCTCTTCTATTCAAACTCATGTATGTGGAATTTTACCAAGAATGCATCTCTCAATGTGGTATAATCCACAATAGTCTGATGAGGGTCATAATTTCTATACCAACTATGTGTGCTTCCTTGCAAGGTCATCACAAATTGATTAGCCTTTCGATCATGGGTCGTGATTCCCTTCACGCGCCATATAGCTCGCACTTTTGCACATGCTTTGCGGCATATTCTATTCCACTATAATCTAGCAAGTGTAGATACATCTCGAAAAAGACTTGAGGGAGGTGGCTGAGGCCCTAGCCCTCCCAATCCATTTCCTTGGTTTCCTTCGGTGTTTCCTCCTTCATTGGATCCACTAGATCCTGAGCCACTAGCTCCACCACTTCCACCTTCAGATCCTCCTATGTTAGGTATGGGGCTCGTGTTTGTCATGTCAAGTGCTATTATTGTCCCACTAAATTGCATGCTGATATTTTGTGAACTAGTACCACTCCCAGTCGTAGTTCCTCCACCACCTCCTAATGCACTTCCAAAACCAGCCATATATGTGCCTTGCCCAAACATTCCACCAAATACCGAGAATAGTGTGTGAAGCCATAGAAGTCCCAAATGAGAAATTGTATGTTCTAGGCACCGATCGGTTGCTTCCACCGATATCAAATGGATCAACTATACTCTTCCCTCGTTCAAACAAACCAAGTGCCAAGGTCTAGTCACTAGGTGGGGTCAGATGCACACCAATGACTCTTCTCTCTCTATGTGACAGAATCTCATTAGAAGCCGCAAGGTTTTCTCTTCCACGCTTACCAAGATGGGGTACCACAGACTGTTTGGGTTCAACATCCTCCACATGAACCTCAACTCCTTTCCACCATGTTTAGCTCCATAACCTACTTGTAATCCTACGTTGTATTTTGATCTCCTTTTCACATGCTTCGTTATACTTGAGCTGCCTCTCCTCCCTTTCTTGTTCAGTCGTCAGATCAGCCATCCTTCCCCAACCTTGGCTTCCTTGCCTAGTGCTCAGGGTGGTTTAGCCGGCCATAGGGAATGCCTCTAAACCCATGGTTACCATCAATATTTTGATTACAAGGGGAATAACACATAGAAATGATCCCCTGGGCTCTCGCAAGAACTCAAACTCAACAACTTCTGGATAGGAATACGTGGAAATGGTGTATTCAGAGTGTAGCTAGTTAGTACTCCCTTCCACCAATGATCTATAGCACGGGTCCACTTTAGATCAGCATCTTGTAGGTTCTGATATGTTTCTTGGGTCCAAGGGTATGATCTATAATGCCACCTCGATCTAGATGTATAAGCTAAGAGCCATTCGAATAACTCTACTAGGAAATAGTTGAAGAAGGTTTTGTACAACTCATTATAAAGAGTGTCTTCCACCCATCATCATGTATCAAACCCAGATCCAGTACCAAATATCTGAGTGAATTCATCCTCCATGCTCTTAAACCAATCTTCAACACCTTCAAGTGTTAATTGCTATGCCATCACTTTTTACAGAGATCGTGATATATGCCATGCTTCCTATAACTTCAAAAAGAGGTCCCAGAAACGGAACCAAGATGTACTCACTTTTGCACATTCACTAAGAACAAGGGAACCTCATGCACACTGGCCTATCACCCAACGAGCACTAGGCACTCACTCGAGGCACACAAGAGGGAGCCAAGTCTCTCTTTTATGTGAGTCTAATGGAAGGCATAGCTCATGATTCTGATTTAGTGATTTAATAGACATGAAGGGCTATAGAGCTTAGGACAACTTCTACACCCCTTCAGCCATAATAGAACCAAAGCACACAACAAAAATAATAGAACTAAGAGTTTCACATCTACTAATATACTTAACCATTTAAGAAAGATTCATGATTATATAATAACATAAGTTCTATAGTAATATGTGGAGAATATAGGGAAAGAGTCTTAATACATTTGTCATGGCAACCTTATCACATTCATTCATAGTGTTTACTTATAAAATATTACAGAAGGTAGACCGTAGTCATGCGCCATGTGTGGATCCATACATGTATTCTCACAAGACAAAAATTTCACTCCCCATTTTCCCATTACATCCTTACTGGAATTTATGTACCCATTTTCATCCCATAGTTCTCAAGTAATTCTACAGAGCTCCGCTACCTCACTTTTGTCTCTTCTTCTTTGCCAAGGGCACACATATAAATAGGCCTCTGAGCTCTAACAAACTCCTCTACAGCCTCAAATCTAGCCCCAAGTGTCAAGGTGTGGGTCGCCCCAAGCGCATGCCTCTCCATGTCATGATTAAATTTTTAGATCTTTCTATCGCAAGGTATATTCCCTCCAGAACACTCTGTTGCAAGGGTGGAACCTTATCCAAATGGAACATGTTCTTCATGTGTTCTATCTCAAATGCCAAAAATGGCTAAGTCCTGAATTGTTCTTCACACGACACGCGCGTCCTGGGTTCTTCAAGAATCCTTTTGAACTCTACCTAGCACACCTACACTTGTGTGCTTCTACTGTCCATGCGCACCTATGCACCCTTAAGATTTGGAAGCTAAATTAGGGGCCCAACAATAGGCTTAGTTGGTGATGGATGGCAAGTGGTGTAACAACCTCATTTTAGAACATTAGAACAAGAATTTTTTTTTTTTTGAAAAGTGCTTTCTAGTTCTAAATACATAATTTAGAACTCACAGATCATAACAATCATTCTTATAATAGATAACCATATGCAGCTGTAATGACTCGGTGTACCACCGATCTATTCATTCCATGACTCGGTGATCTACCGATCTATTCATGTGTATAATGGAGTTGGCGTTTTCATCTGAACACTCCACTCTTGCGGTTCTCTTCCCTAATATGGGATTTCAGAATGCTATGTCCAAGGAACCTATCTGAATAATTGTTACCATCATTTATCAGCATCACATCCCTTAGACTAGGTGACATAGGACAACGTAATCAAGAACTTGTGATACTTTGGCCAAAGATTTGAAACATACTGTTCGTGTCTCTTATTCCTTAACGGCATACTTGTCAATCTGGAATACATCCTTCACCCCACTCTGATGTTATATAGAACGTCTTATACTGACTTCATCGTCTCTCCCGTCCCAAGTTTTCTCTTAGAACGGGTTAACATCATACTCACGTTATAAGGATGCTCTTGAATGCTAGGGGTAAGATGGCATACTTGGGTCACCCACTATTACCCCTTGTGTCAAGGTACCCCAAGTCTCAAAGAGGCTACCTCATAAGTATGTCTATGGTCCTAACCGGTCCCAAAGGAAAATCTTGTTTGAGTTTCAGGTGTAAATCTTAATGATCAATGCAAAAGGGTGTTGCCATAAGTCACCGTATTGTTGTATCCTCTAAAAGATCCTAATCTTCTCAAAGGTACAACCTTGCGGTTGACATGTGTCAACATATTACAATTCTACCTCGAGAGATTTACATAACTTCAAGAAGTTACTTAAGTTGAGTTGAATTAGAATTAAAGGCCCTCCTAACTAGGTAGTCTTTTCCCAACCTGAATTTCACAACTTTGAGTTCCCTTACATAATTAAATTCAATTTTTATAGAGAGAATTTTAATAAGATTTGTGACCTCGTCAAGGTGTCCATCGGTCCCTAAGAATCTTATTTCCTCACAATAGGGAAATATCCCTAAGTTCTCTCATAAGGAAGCTAACTAACCCATAAGGGTTCATATCAACTCTGAAGACTGAATGAATCAGACTTAATGCAACTAGGACATGGTGAATTTTAATGCATCCATTACATTGCTTTGACTTATATCATTATTAAGGATTAGTATAATGCTCATCGAGTTATAGCTACTTGTTAGGGCATAAATCAACCCCAACTTCCCATAGAAATGCAATGAACTAATTTTCATTTAGCCATATTCATATTATAAAAGAATTACTAGCAAACATGGAGTAATTAGTGACATAGTTTTCACAAGGCTTACTTAGGGATTCCATTTAGATCCCATGGCGTAAAATAATAAAAATGCACTCTTATTCATTCAGACGTGAGAAGATCAACTCAACAATTAAGAACATAGCCATGTAAGAAACATTTCTCCATTTCTTTTAATCTCAACCTATACCATTACAATTTATGCACTAAGGCATATTTTAATACAATAAACATCAATAAAAGAACAACTTTCTTCCTATAGTACAATTAGAAAGATCTGTCGTAATTCATCATAAAAATCAGATTAAACATTCTGAGCATCATATCAGATCTGCGTGCCTTTACCACTTACGATGACCATCTACAAAAATTGCTAGCACAGGTTAGTTCAGTGAACTGAGCATGATAAGCACTAATTCTTAAAACAATTGCATTCCACCAATTGTTTCCATTAAACAATCTGTTTAAATGAAATCATTTCATCTAATCCATTAACATAAAGCACGCTATTTATCTTTCTAATATTCTAATATGACTTTAAAACATAACTCATATTATAGCTGCCATTTAAACTTAAATCCTTTTGGATGATTCATCTTACAATAGAATAAGAAGAACAAAATGAATCTAAAAATACCTAGCCATCCGAAAACCAAGGGCGAATATCATCCTAATAAAATTTCTTCATTAAAGAAATGAAATCTTACCAACGCACGTGTAACCAATGATTTACATTAAATAATTCAAACAAAGATGATTAAAACCTCAAGAAAATTCAAGCGATGGATTTTCCTTTATACTTTATGTATATTTCATAGATATTGATAAGTATACCAACTATTACTACAATACTACTTTTTATACAAGTAGATAATCGAATTATTCAAACAGAGTAATAATATAGCCAAAGATAAGGAAAAGAGACTTCTGTCCAGATACAAACTTGCCACCACTCTCCCATAATTTTAATAATCTATTCATCTCGTGACCATCTTTGAAAGATGCATATAGAAATTTTAAAGAAGGAAGCATTCATAATTTCAGAAAGGGAGAGAATACTTTCGTATTCCAAAGATTCTATATCAACATATACTTTACAACTTAAGAGAAAGAAACAGAGGCATTCAGATCTCCATTTCCAACAAGTTCAGGACTGTACCAACTTTCCAGGAGTAATGCATATACAATCGATCTCGAATTCAATTAGGGAAGAAGAGAAAGCAAGAAAATCAACACCCAAGTTTACCATTAGCTCCAACTGTAGAACTATTTAAAAGGTCACCCTTAGATACCTAGGTCTTGCAATTGCATAAAAACAAAAGCTATAGATTGATATAAATGAAATACATAACCGTTCAAATATCAATCCACAATCCTGATCCAATTAAAACAGTCTACCCTTCACCCTGGATTGGAATCATTTTAGACTACGAGTTAGGGTAACTACTATCATTACTTACCAATAGGTTACACTACCTATTTCCAGCCATTACACTGGATAGTTTGTTATTGCATCCAAGGATACCAAACAAAAGCACTTCCAATGTTAATAGAGGGATTCTAATGATATATTTCAAGGTCACTACAAGCAACATCAACACATTCATTCATATTCTAAAATAAAAACTAATTTCCATTTGCGCAGAACGAATATCACCCACAAATTGTTAGGGATCAGAGTTCATCAAGTAAATTTTCACTGGGTCACAGCCGTGTTCCAATATCCAAGTAAAAATCGTAAAGAAAATAACTACACCAAATATTTCATTACTTACAGAACCCATAATCATAGAAACATCCAGACCCTATTCAAAAAAGGTACAAACTTAGTATTCAACATAATTCTCACGCATGCGACTTAAACCAGTCGAGCTTTATAGAAGGAACTAATAGTTTCAATCACAATCTAACTTTATATTCACCTGAAGTTGTCAAGTAATAAAAGTGCTCATACAACTAAGCAACAATCAATAAGCCAACCAAATCAGACGCAACAATTCTTTCCATGTCCTTTTTCAAACAAGAAATCATCAAGCACAATGGCTAACATGGTACAGTTTAGAAACTCATTACCTCAGTCAAACAAAGAGACATAAAACACATCTACGTAAGATGATACCCAAATAGTACTCACAACAAGGTGAGAAAAACAAAAGAAACAGATTTCAACATGGTCTACATCTAACCAAGGATTCCCAATTCAACAAGAAAAGAAGAAAATCAATACTTGCTATTAGCCTAGCCGACTGTACAAAGATCATCTGAACAGAGTTGTTCTAATGAAAGCATTTAAAGGAAAGCAAGATTTTTAAAAGTTAGGGCCTATCATGCCTGATAGTGTCACTTAAAAATTCGAAGGAGACCTCTGAATGTGCTCGCACCTTCTCTTCTTCCTCCACGAAAGATTAAACAACAATAAATTGTTTCCTCCATGCCTTATATACTTCCCCCGACAGAGAAGGAAGCTAGAAACTCTCAAAGTTGCCATGCAACACAGAGTAGACGGCTGGTTTACAGAACCAGAGCTTAAGCAAAGTGAAAAACGGAATGCATGGAAAACCAAACAACCAAACAATATTCCTCTTGCATTCCTTCCCAAGCAATCCGCACTTGAGAACCAAAGTTCATTAATTACATTAAATTCCATCCTCTCGCCTATTTTCCATTGCCACAGACCACCAAAGTTGGTGATCGCCACATGAAAACAAACAAACATTCCCATCCTTGGTAATGCTGCCACGTCAGGTTTTACTAGCCATTTTATCCTCCACCAAACCTGACAGCATTCCAAGTCCTTCATCCTTATCCCCCTCTTAAATGCCATGGAAACCACCGCCCATGACTTGCGACCCTTCTTAGTTCCCCGTCCCTTCTTAGCATTATTTAAGATAGGTTAGAAACTTAGGCTAGCTCATATGGTATGACATTAGTCTTACTTCCATAGCGCTAGGTGTAGTTAACCCTTAGGAGCATTAAGCTCATAGTTTAGGGTTAGGTTAGATTAGCAATTATTTTAACCAATAGGTTATAGTTTAGGTTGAGACTATTAATCTTAACGAATCAAGTCTAGGTCCCCAAAATAGGACTAATCAGTGTTAGGGTCCATACCGGATAAACATTCCTGTAAGGAGTCTATTTGGCATCAATAAAAATTAAACTTTTGGTATAAACATAAACATCTTACCTGGCTTAAGGTCCAGGCCTTCCGATGTTACGATATCTGGAACCAAATTCCATTATCATGATCAGTCTGAGTTAACTCTGGGGTTGATCATTCAAAACTCATTCAGACCTTGTAACTTTTGTAAGGTCAATAAATTTGTTCATCCTTAATAAACTTAAAACATTCCTTGGATCAATGCAACTGATCCAAGGATGAGTCACAAAGGTGGATAAATCCCCAATTCATCCAAAAATCAGGTTGAGAACTCAAATGCAAGAATGAAAGAAACAAAAGAGTCCAAGCATATTCTGGCTTAGTTGAAGATCTTCAAGAGCAAAGAGGATACAATCCATATCAAGCATGACTTCCCAAAACCAAAGGAACATGTTCTTATATAAAAGAAATCATTTATCAATACTTGAATGCTTTGGAGAAAGTAACAACAGTTTGGGGTGTTACATGCTTCCTCCTAAAATATTCATTTCCCGATGATTACATCCCTTGATTTACCTTCAAGTTAATCAATTCTTTGGTTCACAAAACCAATTACTAACTTCAACTTGAATAATTCCAGAAATCAATAACATGATACAATTTATTCAACCCGATAATGTTTACCCCAAATATGGCTTACATAAAGACATGAAAAGATAAATCCATAATAATTATATATTTTGGCAACAATGATTCCATTCTGTTCAAAAAGAAAGGGAAAAGCAATTATCATCTCTTCCAATTTTTCCCAAGTTGCACTTTCTTCATTAAACTGGTCCCACTGGACCTTACATTGCCGTATTTCATGATTTCTCAAATGCAATTGGTGAGTTTCCAGCACTCGTGTGGGTTTAACCATGATTATTCATGGGTCTTGGACCTGCAAGGAATTCCAATTTAAAACATGTGACAAGTCTGAAATGTATTTCTTAAGCAAGGAAATATGGAAAACATCATGCATGTGAGACAAAGCAGGTGGTAATGCTAATCGGTAAGCTATAGGATTGATTACTTTGACAATTTTGAAAGGTCTCACATAACGAGGTGACAACTTGGCAGCCTTGTTAAAATTTATAGAACTCTTTCTCGGGTTTAACACGAAGAAAAACCTTTTCACCAAGTTCAAATTTCGATCAACCCGGTTTAGGTCAAAGATAGCTCTTCTACCTATCTCTTTGCTTCTTTCAATCGTTCACGAATCATTTTAACTTGTTGTTCCATTTCAAAGTGAGGATTTGGCCCAATTACCACTCTATCCTCAATACTATCCCAACTAACAGGGTTCGCACTTTCTTCCATAAAGTTCCTCAAAAGGTGCCATTTTAAGAGAAGAGTGATATGTATTGTTGTATGCAAACTCAACTAATGGGAGATATTCTTCCCATTTATATTGTTGATCCATGCAATACATTCGTAACATATCTTCCAACACCTGATTTACTCTCTGAGTTTGTCCATCCGTTTCTGGATGATATGTCGAACTGAAGTTTAGTTTAGTTCCAAGAGCTGCATTAAGCATTTGCCAAAATCTTGATGTCATTCTAGGATCCCTGTTAGATATAATCAATTCTGGTACTCCATGTAACCTAGAAATTTCATGCACAAATCTTTTGGCTAACACTGGAGAATCATCCTTTAGATTTCCAGCGATGAAATGAGCTACCTTTGTTAGTTTGTCTACAACTACCAAGATAACATCATGTTTATTTCTCGTCATAGGCAGCCCTTGTATAAAATCCATGCTTATTACTTGTCATTTATATCTTTTGTGGTATGCTATGGGGATATAATAGACCAGGTAGGGTGCATGTGTTCGCCTTAACCCACTGACATTCCAGATAATGAGTCACAAATTCAATAACTTCCTTTTTCATTCCTTTCCAGAAGTATTGTTGTTTTAGATCAGCAAGCATTTTAGTAATGCCCGGGTGTCCAGAAAAGGGTGAATTATGAAATTCAACTAACAATTTCTTTCTCAAATCATTTAGCAAAGGTACGTATACTCTGTTTTCATAACGTAAGATTCCTTCATTATCAAAATGAAAACCTTTATACCTTTCATCTTTTGGTTCTGCAACAAGTGTTGCTTTTACTTGCTGAAAGTATATATCAGATTCTGAGGCACTTTTTACCTCATCTTTAAACTGAGTTCTTAATGTTATAAGAGCAGAAATGTGCTTCCTACGACTTAGAGCATCTGCTACTCTATTCTCTTTTCCTTTGATGTAGCTAATATCAAAATCATATTGAGACAAAAACTCTAACCACCTTCGTTGTCTTGCATTTAGATTAGGCTGAGTGAAAATATACTTCAGCCCTAAATGATCGGGCCAACTCAAAAGGTTTCCAAGTAAATAGTGTCTCCAAACTTGAAGTGCATGAACAATTGCAGTAAGCTCTAAATCATGAGGGGCATAATTCAGATCATGTAACTTAATTTTTCTACTTTCATATGCTATGAATTGATTATTTTGTAACAAAACACCTCCAAGGCCTTCCCTAGAAGCATCCGTTACAACATTAAAGTCCCCATTAGGTCCGTACAGCCAAAATAGGTGCTAAAGTCAACTTAATTTTCAAATTTTTAAAAGCAAGTTTCACACTTATCATTCAAAATAAATTTCCTATCCTTCATCTGTAATGAAGTTATCGGTGCAGCCACTTTAGAAAAATCCTTAAAAATTTTCTATAATAACTAGCAAGGCCCATGAAGCTTCTTACTTCGTGTACATTCTTTGGTGCAAGCCACTCGGTTATTGCCACTATTTTTGAAGGATCTACTGCAATTCCTTCTTTACTAATGACATGACCCAAATAGTGAACTTCAGTATCAAAGAAAGAACATTTGGATAACTTACCGTATAACTTTCTTTTTCTCAAAATTTCCAAAACTATCTTCAAATGCTCATTGTGCTCTTCAACACTTTTAGAATATATGAGAATATCGTCTAAGAATACAAGCACAAACTTGTCCAAATATTCTTGAAAGATATTATTCATTAAGTTCATAAAAGCTACGGGTGCATTAGTTAATCCAAAGGGTAAAACCATGAATTCATAATGTCCGTACCTAGTTCGGAAAGTTGTTTTATGAATATATTCTTCCTTAATTCTTAATTGATGGTACCCAGATCGAAGATCTATCTTGGAAGAAACCGATGCTCCACGCATCTGATCAAATAGATCATCAATTCTTGGAAGTGGGTATCTATTCTTGATTGTTGCTTTATTTAGCATCCGATAATCAATACATAGTCTAAGTGTTCCATCTTTCTTCTTCACAAATATTACTGGCGCTCCCCAAGGTGAAACACTTGGCCTAATCAAACCTTTAGACAAAATTTCTTGCAATTATGCCTTAAGCTCGACTAACTCTATAGTAGTCATCCGATAAGGTGCTTTAGAAATGGGTTCCGTCCCTGGTTTGATTTCAATGGTGAAGTCAAATTCCCTTTTGGGTGGTAAACCTGGTAATTCCTCCAGAAATACATCCTTGAAACTTTGCAACAGTGGGTATCGTTTCATGGAATCACCATCTTCTTCTGCAAATTTAGATATCTTTACTGCATATAAGGTACATCCTTTGTTTTTAGCCTTTTTAAGTTGCATAGCTGACAGTTTCCTAACTGAAATTTCCCGTTTCACACCTTGAATCTCTGCTATTTTCAGCCGATCATCTAAACATCTTATATTCTTTTAAAAGAAGTCTACTTTTGCTTTATGGTCAGCTAACCAATTGACACCGATGACAACATCATAGGATTCCAAAGGTGTAACATAGAGGTCAACTTCCATGCAAAAGTTAGGTAAGTCAAGGACTACCCCAAAAAGACACATACTCACTTTGTATGAATAGAGTTATTACCATCTTTATGCATACCCAAGATTTATCCATTTTTCTAGGTTTTATTTTAAGTTTAGAAGCGAGTTTACTAGAAATAAAACATTCAGTAGCTCCTATATCAAAAAGAATAGTGACAGTATGCCAAATAACTTACCCGGAACTTCTATAGGTGTCACTTACTTTTCAGCTTGCTTGTCTGCTACTGCAACATGTATCTTATGCGTTGCTGATTACGATCATCCTTCTTCAAAGGGCACTGATTTGCATAGTGATCTTTGCCACAATTATAGAAGCCTCCTACAGGTCCCTTTTTAGGCTCAAAATTACTTCCAGCCTTAAAATTATCACATTGTCCTCCATAGGGTTTCTGCCCATTGTTATAATTCTTGGCAAAATTATCCCTTACATTCTCAAAGCAGCTTATTCACTGTCATTTTCTTATTATTATCCACTGAAACTTACTGTTTCCAAACTTTTTCCATGGCCCCTTCTTGGGTGCAAGTGAAGTTGAAGAAGGGTTTACAACCTTCTTTTGCACTTCCTCTTTATGAGTAGAAATAGCCTTTAATTTCTATTCTTGCCTTATGGATTTTTCAACAACCCCTTCCATAGTGGTTGGGCCATGAACATCAACCTCTCCTCCTATCATGGGATTTAGTCCCATGATGAATTTTATTCTAAACTTCTCGTCGGTTTGATATCATGGTACATACTTGAGAAGTTTCATAAACCGCTCCCAAAGTATTCGCCATGATTAGCTTTCCTTGAACTAAGTTCTGGAATTCTTTCATTTTCTGATCATAGAAAAGTTGTGGTAGCCAACGTTTCCTAAAATAGCCTTTAAATTGATCCCAAGTGATGTTGGTCTCATCAATATTTAGCTCACTTTACGGCTGTCCCATCATGAAGATGCTTCATGGGAAAGCTGATAGGCTCCCCAAATAGCTTTGGTTTCCTCCAAGAAGCTTCTTATTGCAAATTACTTCTCCATTTCGTTGAGCCAGTTCTCAGCTCCATCTCCTAATGTGGTGCCATCATATTTAGGTGGACTTATCCTTTTTATATCATTAGTGAGTTCCATTGCCAACCTGGCCTTTTTGTTTTCTAGTTGGACAGGTACATTTCAATGTTATTACCAACACCCATATTGGGGTTGTCCTCAGGAGGTAGTTGATTGTTGTTACCAGCTTCATCATCCTCCTCATTTCCCATTACTTGCTGTTCAAGTACAGCCAAACGATCTCTTGTGTCCAATAGGGCAGTAAGGATCTCATCAAGCTTTTGGGTTGTTGCCGCCCCTCCCTCAGGTGGAGCATTATTCGCAACGTTCCCCCTTGTTCTAACCATTTTCTGTTACAAGAAAATTTAGGTTTTTATCAGATTATGGACACAATAGGTCCAAGAGCTGTAACCTTCAGCTCTGATACCAAGATGTAACATCCTCATTTTAGAACATTAGAACAAGAATTTTTTTTTTTTTTTGAAAAGTGATTTCTAGTTCTAAATACATAATTTAGAACTCACAAATCATAAAAATCATTCTTATAACAGATAACCATATGCAATCAGTAATGACTCAAAGTGTACCACCGATCTATTCATTTATGACTCGGTGATCTACCGATCTATTCATGTGTATAATAGAGTTGGTGTTTCATCATCAACACTCCATTCTTGTGGTTCTCTTCCCTAATCTAGGATTTAGAATGTTCTGTCTAAGGAACCTATTTGAATAATTGTTACCATCATTCATCGACATCACGTCCCTTAGACTAGGTGACATAGGACAACGCAATCAGCAGCTTGCGATACTTTGGCCAAAGATTTGAAACATATTGTTTTCGTGTCTCTTATTCCTTGACGACATACTCGTCAATCTGGAATACATCCTTCACCCCACTCCGATGTTATATAGAACGTCTTATACCGACTTGACTCGTCGGTCTCCTCTATCCCAAGTTTTCTCTTAAGAATGGGTTAACATCATACTCACGTTATAAGGATGCTCTTAAAGACTAGGGGTAAGCCGACATACTGGGTAACCCACTGTTACCCCCGTGTGTCAAGGTACCCCGAGTCTTAAAGAGGCTGCCTCTCATAGCATGTCTATGGTCCTAACTGTCCCAAAGGGAAAATCTTGTTTTGAGTTTCAGTGTAAATCTTAACGATCAATGCAAAAGGGTGTTGCCATAAGTCACCTACATTGTTGTATCCTCGAGAAGATCCTAATCTTCTCAAAGGTACAACCTTGCAGTTGACATGTGTCAACATCTTATAATTCTACTCGGAGAGATTTACATAACTTCAAGAAGATACTTAAGTTGAGTTGAATTAGAATTAAAGGCCCTCCTAACTGGGTAGTCTTTTCCCAACCTAGAATTTCACACCTTTGAGTTGCTTTACGTAATTAAATTCAATTTTTACAGAGAGAAGTTTAATAAGATTTGTGACCTCGTCAAGGTGTCCATCGGTCCCTAAGAATCTTATTTCCTCATAATAGGGCAATAGCCCTAAGTTCTCTCATAAGGAAGCTAACTAACCCGTAAGGGTTCATATCAACTCTGAAGACTGAATGAATCAGACTTATTGCAAATAAGACATGGTGAATTTTAATCCATCCATTACATTGCTTTGACTTATATCATTATTAAGGATTAGTATAATGCTCATCGAGTTATAGCTACTTGTTAGGGCATAAATCAACCCCAACTTCCATAGAAATGCAGTGAACTAATTTTCATTTAGCCATATTCATATTATAAAAGAATTACTAGAAAACATGGAGTAATCAGTCACATAATTTTTACAAGGCTTACTTAGGGATTCCATTTAGATCCCATGGCATAAAATAATAAAAATGCACTCTTATTCATTCAGACGTGAGAAGATCAACTCAACAATTAAGAACATAGCCATGTAAGAAACATTTCTCCATTTCTTTTAATCTCAACCTATACCATTACAATTTATGCACTAAGGCATATTTTAATACAATAAACATCAATAAAAGAACAACTTTCTTCCTATAGTACAATTAGAAAGATCCTGTCGTAATTCATCATAAAAATCAGATTAAACATTCTGAGCATCATATCAGATCTGCGTGCCTTTACCACTTACGATGACCATCTGCAAAAATTGCTAGCACAGGTCAGTTCAATGAACTGAGCATGATAAGCACTAATTCTTAAAACAATTGCATTCCACCAATTGTTTCCATTAAACAATCTGTTTAAATGAAATCATTTCATCTAATCCATTAACATGAAGCACGCTATTTATCTTTCTAATATTCTAATATGACTTTAAAACATAACTCATATTATAGCTGCCATTTAAACTTAAATCCTTTTGGATGATTCATCTTACACAATAGAATAAGAAGAACAAAATGAATCAAAAATACCTAGCCATCCGAAAACCAAGGGCAGTATCCATCCTAATAAAATTTCTTCATAAAAGAAATGAAATCTTACCAACGCATGTAACCAACAGATTTGCATTAAATAATTCAAACAAAGACAGATTATAACCTCAAGAAAATTCAACTGATGGATTTTCCTTTATACTTTATGTACAATTTCATAGATATTGATAAGTATACCAACTATTACTACAATACTACTTTCATACAAGTAGATAATTGAATTATTCAAACAGAGTAATAATATAGCCAAAGATAAGGAAAAGAGACTTCTGTCCAGATACAGTGCTTACCACTCTCTCCACATAGTTTTAATAATCTATTCATCTCGTGACCATGCTGAAAGATGCATATAGAAATTCTAAAGAAGGAAGCATTCATAATTTCCAGAAAGGGAGAGAATACTTTCGTATTCCAAAGATTCTATATCAACATATACTTTACAACTTAAGAGAAAGAAATAGAGGCATTCAAATCTCCATTTCCAACAAGTTCAGGACTGTACCAACTTTCCAGGAGTAATGCATATACAATCGATCTCGAATTCAATTAGGAAGAAGAGAAAGCAAGAAAATCAACACCCAAGTTTACCATTAGCTCCAATCTGGTAGAACTGTTTAAAAGGTCACCCTTAGATCCCTAGGGTCTTGCAATTACATAAAAAACAAAAGCCACAGATTGATATAACTGAAATACATAAACGTTCAAATATCAGTCCACAATCCTGATCCAATTAAAACAGTCTACCCTTCACCCAGGACTCGAATCATTTTAGACTACGAGTTAGGGTAACTACTATCATTACTTACCAATAGGTTACACTACCTATTTCCAGCCATTACACTGGATAGTTTGTTATTGTGTCCAAGGATACCAAACAAATAGCACTTCCAGTGTTAATAGAGGGATTCTAATGATAGATTTCAAGGTCACTACAGGAAACATCAACACAGTCATTCATATTCTAAAATAAAAACTAATTTCCATTCACGTAGAACCAAGATCACCCAAAATTGTTAGGGATCAGATTTCATCAAATAAATTTTCACGGGTCACAAACTGTGTTCCAATATCCAAGTAAAAATCATAAAGAAATCAACTACACCAAATATTTCATTACTTACGTAACCCATAATCATGAAACATCCGACCCTATTCAAAAAAGGTACAAACTTAGTATTCAACATAATTCTCACGCATGCAACTTAAATCAGTCGAGCTTTATAGAAGGAACTAACAAGTTGTCAATCACAATCTAACTTTATATTTACCCTCATCAAGAAATAAAAGAGCTCATACAACTAAGCAACAATCAATAAGCCAACCAAATCAGACGCAACAATTCTTTCCGTGTCCTTCTTCAAACACGAAATCATCAAGCACAACGTCTAACATGGTACAGTTTAGAAACTCATTACCTCAGTCGAACAAAGAGACATAAAACACGTCTACAGAAGACGATACCCATATAGTATTCACAGCAAGGTGAGAAAAACAAAAGAAACAGATTCAACATGGTCTACGTATAACCAAGGATTCCCAATTCAACAAGAAAAGAAGAAAATCAATACTTGCTATCAGCCTAGCCGACTGTACAAAGATCATCTGAACAGAGTTGTTCTAATGAAAGCATTTAAAGGAAAGAAATATTTTTAAAAGTTAGGGCCTATCATGCCTGATAGTGTCGCTTAAAAATTTGAAGGAGACCTCTGAATGTGCTCGCACCTTCTCTTCTTCCTCCATGAAAGATTAAACAACAATAAATTGTTTCCTCCATGCCTTATATACTTCCCCGATAGAGAAGGAAGCTAGAAACTCTCAAAGTTGCCATGCAACACAGAGTAGACGGCTGGTTCGTAGAACCAGAGCTTAAGCAGAGTGAAAAACGGAATGCATGGAAAACCAAACAACCAAACAATATTCCTCTTGCATGCCTTCCCAAGCAATCCACACTCGGGAACCAAAGTTCATTAATTGCATTAACTTCCATCCTCCCACCTATTTTCCATTGCCACCGACCACCAAAGTTGGTGATCGCCACATGAAAACAAACAAACATTCCCATCCTTGGTAATGCTGCCACGTCAGGTTTTACTAGCTGTTTTATCCTCCGCCAAACCTGACAGCATTCCAAGTCCTTCATCCTTATCCCCTCTTAAATGCCATGGAAACCACCACCCATGACTCGCGACCCTTCTTAGTTCCCCCTCCCTTCTTAGCATTAGTTAAGATAGGTTAGAAACTTAGGCTAGCTCATAGGGTATGACATTAGTCTTACTTCCATAGCGCTAGGTGTAGTTAACCCTTAGGAGCATTAAGCTCATAGTTTAGGGTTAGGTTAGATTAGCAATTATTTTAACCAATAGGTTATAGTTTAGGTTGAGACTATTAACCTTAACGAATCAAGTCTAGGTCCCCAAAATAGGACCAATCAGTGTTAAGTCCATACCGGATAAACATTCCTGTAAGGAGTCTATTTGGCATCAATAAAAATTAAGATTTTGGTATAAACATAAACATCTTACTTGGCTTAAGGTCCAGGCCTTCCTGATGTTATGATATCTGGAACCAAATTCCATTATCATGATCAGCCAGAGTTAACTCCGGGATTGATCATTCAAAACTCATTCAGACCTTGTAACTTTCGTAAGGTCAATAAATTTTGTTCATCCTTAATAAACTTAAAACATTCCTTGGATCAATGCAACTGATCCAAGGCTGAGTCACAAAGGTGGATAAATCCCCAATTCATCCAAAAATCAGGTTGAGAACTCAAATGCAAGAATGAAAGAAACATGAAACTTGAAGAGAAAGTAACAACAATTCGGGGTGTTACAATTGGGTTGATATGTGCAGAAATTTTTTCAGTGTCATGGTAAGACTTCCCAATTTTTCCCAGAATCTTGACTTTGGATGAGTAAAGTACTTTCTTGGAGTGTATTCCACCATCTTGATGCTAAGAAGTATCTTATTTGTTCTTGAGTGCAATAGATCTCTCAAAACTCATAATGACCAACCTAGCTAAAAGGTTACAAAACTATATATAAGGTAACTAATGATGGCTAGGTGATGGGCATCATTTAAGGGATAACCAACATCGGTTAAGGTCGAAAATCCTAGGTTTGCCAAAAATAGGTGAATCTTTGTTATTTTTGGCATGCTCTAATTGTCAGTCTGAGTCTCAAGTGAGGGTTAGAACTTAGATAAGTGGGATTGTTGTTAGAGAAGGAATATGACTTTAATTTTATGGTTATACTAAATCCCAGGTTGGTTAAGATAAGTGGAGACTCACTCTTAGTTAATTAATAGACTTAAGAATATGTCCATGGTGAGGTGACTAGGTGACGTGGCTAGGTGAGGTGTAAATTAACTCAATTAAATTAATTAAGTGTGAAGATGAGCATTAATTCAATTGTGAGTAATTAAATTTATATGAATGTGAGGTAAATAGTCAAGGTTAGGTGAATACATTACATTTATTAATTAAATGGGACTAAGGGGAGTGTCACCAAAATTTGGTATCTACACCTGCCTCTAGTGTCTAAAATAAATCAAAAGGAGTGATTTACCTTTTAGAATGAACTAGTGGAAAAAGAATGGAAGAAGGTGATTAGAGGATGAAAACAAGCAATCTGATGATGAGTCTGACATTTTTGAGCAATGTGACATTAGATAATTTTGTTGTGAAGTTTATGGATACTTGATGAGTTGAGATTTAGACAAAGTACACATACAAATATTGATAATTAGTGTTGTGGAATGAGGTCTGAAAACAAGTATTTATAAAATGCCGATGATTTCAAGGAAATCTATTTTGGTTAGAAAATCAAATGATTTCCTTCCATTTTGAGCTCAAAATGGTGGATTTCAAAGTGATTAGGATGAGGGATGGTTAAAAAAGCATGAGCTAGGTTTGTTAGGATGAGAGGATTTTCTAGTGAGGTAGTTAGTGAGGTGTTCTAGTTAACTCAACGAGGTGTGAGGGTGAGGTGTGAGGAGATAATAGGTAATTTTTAAATTTCCATTAATTAAATAATAATTTTAGATTTTGGAGATATGATGGGTCGTAAACATATTAATTAAAAGGGGTGATATAGTGAGGTGTCGTAAATGTGTCATCTTTTGTCGTGAGTATATTTGGGCTTGGGGGATGTATATTTTTGATGTCTATATTTTCCCCTTTTTGTCCGGGTAATTGTTAGCAAATTGCTAGACAAAAATGATTTGGAAAATTTGTGTTATCATGGGTGAATTCACTGTAGCACAATACAATGAGCACCGAGTGTAATCTTGATTCAAAAGGATCCACCCCAATCGAGAGAGGGTGTGAGACAAAATGTCGGGAATCAATTATTAGGGTGGATAAAGGGATCAACACCTGCAGACGTATTATTCTTACTAGATAGTGTTTTGAGAAGTGGGGAAGAACCAAGTGATGGGGGCCAAAGGGCTCATCTCCCATAGACGAATGGTAATTCCCAAATTTTGAATGTGTTTGTTTGTTTAAGAATTTTGAAGGCTAAAGTATTTTGAAATCATGGCACACTTATGTGGGAATAGGAAAATTATGTGTTTTTGTAGGAAATTGTGGATAAATATATATCAATAAGGAAATATCTAGTGATTGAGGTAAATCGATGGAGATTTAGCTAATCGTTACCGATTGGCTTGCATGGAAAATGGGCTATATAATCCATCATTTTAGGTTTTTATTACCATTATGTTTTAAATCTATTTTGAAAAATCTTGTCTACGAAAAGTTTAAGTGACTGATTGAGAGAGATGATGATTATAAGCTAGAAAAGGAATCTTGTGCAAGAGGTAGATTTTAAACTTCAATTTTGTTTAATTTTATGTAATTTTTGATAAATTACACCCTTTCTGTGTGTTAGTGTTCTGGATGTTTAATAGGAATCCTGGTGATTCAATGAATCACTGGTAATTTATGTAGATCAACAAAGTGATTTATATGAATTGTTGGAAATTCATATGAAATGGTGATTCATGTGAATCGTTGGAAATTTGGATGTTTATTAAAAAAATTGTTCTTTTTTAATGATTTTTAAAACTATTTTAGCTTATGTAATGATTTTGTTTCATTGATTGTATCATTATGATGATACTAATTCTTGTTTTGTGTGTTTGTGCTTTACAGGTGGATGCAAAGCTTACTATTAGAGACCACATCCCCTTGATGTTGGATGAGGTTAGAGAGGATTTGGTCGATGATGATTGGGAGCATTTAGAGGTAGTGGGTTTCAGAGGGATGAGGTATTATAGGTAGATTCATAGATGCTGCAACCTTATTCTTGCTTTGCTTGAGAGGTGGAATCCTTCCACTAACACTTTTTGGTTTCCCACTGGAGAGATGAGCATCACTTTGGAGGATGTTCATCAAATCAAAAGGTTTCCAATAAGGGAGGAGCCTATTAATTATATTTAAAACACAAAGAGGGAGGATAACATGCAGAGATTGTATGGAGATGAATCTCAAGGTGTGCGATATGTATCGAGAGATTTTATTATTAGGCTTTGTATGATGTTGGGAGAGATGGTTGTCCTTAGATGACCATGATGATGATGGGTATCTCTTATTTTGCACTACTGATTCACGAGGAGGAATATTTCCATGGATGATGATAGGAGTGGTTGGAGAAATGATAGCACATCATACTATATTTGAGTGGGCACCTACTTTACTAACACTGACATATAGAAAGTTTTAGGCTTAGATAACCCACAAGTGATATGACATTGAAATGTTTGCCTCATAAGGCTTAGATGATGGGAGGCACCACATGAGGTGGAGTGCTAGTCTTGGGAGAGATGAGGCCAAGGTTCCTACATATTATTGTTAGAGTTTGTGATCTCGGTGGCCGGATGTTGGATTCCCTAATTGGCATAAGCAAATGATTTACAAATGCATGATGTCTTGGTCAGTGGTAGGAGATCCGAGGAGGATGATCGATGAGATTTAGTAGGATGGTGATAATTTTCCTTATTTAATACATAACCGAGGATCTAGTTGTCTATATGCGAGAGGATGGAGATATGGAGACCCGAAGGATCTTATGGTGGGAATTTTAGCTATTTCGATCATATAGGTGAGACGATTCTTAATTAGGAGGGTCATTTGGTTCCCCCTTGATGATGGAGGGGTTACCACATATTTTTGTGCAGGTGGATCATTATTTGAGATCTTTTTAGACTCGGAGAGGGAGTACAGCTCAAGTGGAGGGAGAAAGGCCTGAGGTAGAGAAAGAGAGGGCTGAGGGGGATGATGGTTAGCTATTAGAGTGATATGTGAGAGATATCTTGGAGAGAGTGAGATGATCTTTTATGTTAGATGGTTTGATTTAGAGCATGATGTTTGGACAACTTGTGATGATAGGGATAAGTACAAGTGAGGAATGCCTTAGGGATTACCAAGCCTGCCATTTTTGTGTAGAGTTATCAATTGTGGCTTAATAAGCATATTTAGGCATGATTTTCCAGGAAGACTATGAGAATGTACATGTAGAGATTATTATATGGACGGTGATCAAGAAGTACCCGATTATAATTTCTATGTTGATTAGTTAGCTTCCTAGGGTGGTTGCAGGTAGTAGTGAGGCCGGTGATAGTGTAGGCAAGTGAGGTCATCCAGAGAGGAGGATAGATCTACCCCTATAGGAGAGATTTAGTAGAGATTTATATTTTACTATGTGATGGTGATAAGGGAGCCCAATATTTTCATTGATGAGATGTTGATATATTTTATAGTGATATTGATTTTGTATGGATAGGCTCATAGAAGCTCCTTTTGATTTTACATGGATTATATGATCATTTTTATATAGGATTCTATTTATGATGATGATGTGTATTTGTTTCTTGATCTCTTGACATGTGTATGTATTGGATGTATGCATCATTATTTTTATCCTAATTATGATTTGGAAAAATTGTGAAAATACGAAGTTTGTTAAGATCTAAAATGCAACAAAATAAAACATGAAGAAAAAGTCAAAAATACACCCCACTGAGTTTCTTAGCACATATTATGGGTCTTGATAACATTTGCACTTATATCCTTTCAAAATGTTAAATGAGACTTTCATTGGACAGTTCATAAATTATAATGGATTTGTATACAAAGAATTTTTGTGACAATAATAGGAACAAAAGAATCATATGGATGTATGCCTTTGTAGGGGAGGAAGGTTCTCCTTTTTGACAAGTTTATAGGGAATCAATGCCCCAACTTTTATAATAATATTTTCAAAGAAAACTAATGAATGCGGGAATCTTTCCTAGATACTTTATGTTTTGAAGGCTAATCAATGCGGGAAGCCTTTTACACGGGTATCCATCCTTCTAGGGTTTGTTCTACACTTTTTTATTTAATTTGAATGGTATTACTTTGTGGGATTAGTCCATGAGTCTTTCAATTAGCTTTCCTTCAAGGAATCAGTCTAGTTTTATTTTACGGTATAACATTTGAATATTTTTCTTTCAAGGGATCACTCTATCTCCTTTTTTATTTTTAGTAGGAAACATCCATATGTCTATCCTTTAATTTTATTATGCTGAGGGAAATACCATAATAAACCATTTGTTAAGGAGGGGATAAATTTATAGGGAACCTACATCCATATGCCCTATGTAATAGTGATAAGAAGGAATGCATGGAATGGATTCTGAGCTTGTGTGACAAAGGGGTAATGTTTGATCAAAAATTGTTTTCATGATAATCAATCATTTAACAAAGTATAAATGATGCAAGTGAAAATCATTTAAGGATTTGGCTTCAAGTTCCCCATCAAGAGAAGTGAAACGATACGCTCCTAAGCCATACTTTTGAGTAATAATATATGAGACAATCCAGTTGGGGGAAAACTTTCCATGTTTACTCCATTCAAATGTAGTTAGATTTTGATTTTCCTTAAGTACAAGGTCACCAATTTAAAATTCACACTCTTTGACTTTCTTATTATATTCTCTACTAATGTGTTGTTGATAAACTTGGTGATGTTCAAGAGTTGTTAAATGCTTTTCATCTAATAACTCAAGTTGTGTTAGGTGATTTTGAATATATTCTTAATCAATGTTGGTGATAAAATTTGTCAAAGAAAAATTGGTTGTTATCTTTCCAACTCTCTAGGAGTCTAAGTCCCTCTACTTAATTGGTGTAGCTACAATATATACATGCGTGAGTGAAAGTGAGTTTTCTCTAAGTGGCCTTATGCGGGGATCCAATAGGGGAACTTCATTGAACTCCTGTGACAAAGCTAGAAATTTATTTCTAGGGAAGAATTTGTCTAGAAGTGGGAAACGAAGTGAGAATATGAGGTACGGAACTAAATTTGTAGGTAGAAAATCAAATTTCTACACACACTAGTTATAAAATTCATCACTTGCACTTATGAGAAGAAATAACTTTGTAAATAGCAGTAAGACCAAATAGAATTTTATGAGAACAAAGTATCATGAAATCCCTTAGTAAAAGAAATTCGGAAAATACTTATTCTTGTATTTATTTATTAAATAAAATTTGTACATAGTGTGAGAATGGAGGACATTAAGAATAGGGAAAAGAGGCTAATCTGTTTTCACTCACAAGTAAGAAAAATATCTCTCATGAATTTACAAGAATACAACCAGATTAGAAGAATTTCCTAATTAGAACCACCCTTTAGAATGAATATCTCATTACAATTTATAGTAATATAAATTGTCCTTTTACCTCCCTCACATGACACCTCATTTCCATATTCCACTTGTGACCTTTCATTTTCCATGAATTAATTATTTCTCTTATAATTTTGAGAGCGTGGTTTTCAAAAATTTAAAATAGGCCACTTAAGTGAATAAGAAAAAAATATAATGATGATGCATAATGGAAAATTATAATGGATAGAGAAAGTAGAGAGGGAAGGAGAGGGAGAGGGAAGGGGTGGAGGGGAAAACACTCCTCATGATGAAATGTTTTGAATGCCTAGATGCATCCATGGACTATGAGCAATGATTTATGCCACTTTGGTGATCTTCTACATTGATGAAGATTGATTGGTTGATTAAATTTGAATCATTTTCCCAATCTAGCGATGATCACAAACTCTACAATGCATGGACATCTGGGACCATAGAATGAGTGTTTAGAAACACTATTATGATGTTTACCACCACAAGCTTGAGATGAACACATACAATTCTCACAATGAACCTCCTTTAAACTTGGTTAATGAACCCTTTGACTCGTTGAAATTGTTTTGACCAATTCGCTTTGGATCACTCGGTTCCTTAAGCGATGAAGATGAATTTATATAATGTGGCTTGAGATTCCTTACTTTTATTTTATAACCATTTCACTCAAGATGATGCTTCCAAGACCTCCATGAAGTTCTCATTCCTCATTTTCAACTCATGAAACCATCTCATTATCCAAAAGGGAGTCCAAAAGCAGTAAGGTGAGTGAAAACAAAGTCATATGCACTTTTCCACTTTGAAATGAAAACTTTATATTTTTAGAATATGAGCCTATGCTTTGCTATTCTAGGCATATCACCTGTCTTGTTCCAGTTTAACATTCTAAACCATCTACCATATTCCAACCTCCTTTGTTCCTAAGATATTTTCATTTTTAACACATTTCTATTTTAGTAGGTTGTTATTTGGGGACAGGCTATTTTGGGAAGAAGTCATTTGCTATCTTACTTTCCATTTTAGCCTTTTTTTTATTGTCCTGAGTGATCAAACTTGTAATTTAGTGGGAATCATCATTTATAGCATGCGAGGAAGTATAACATAAGCTATTTTTAGTAAGTTGTGACAACAACCTTTGTTTGTGACAAGAACAACGTTTTTGGATTTGGCTCCTCGTCACAAACTTGTGATCTAATTTTCATCATGATTCACTTTCCAAAAAACTCATAAATGAAAAATGAAAATTTATGTCCGGTAAGAACTTCAAGTATGGAGCTACTATGAAAGAATATTGATAAAAATCAATCCTTCATGATCGGCCTTAGAATATTGACTAAGTCCCAAAGGGTGCATACGCGCATGAGACAAGTGAAGAGGATGTGCATGTGGGGAAGAGAAACATATGACAATATTTTTAGAAGGGTTTAGTAGAAACCACAATGCACATGCAACGCAGAGAAAATGGTTTCACGACTTAGTCATATTCAGCTTTCCAAGAGGTAATTGAGGAAAAAATTGAGATGACTATACGTGCTTTGAGTAGATAAGGAGCCAACCTAACGACTTGGTGGTTAAGGAAATAATATTCCATGCATGGAACATTCCTAAAATACATCATTTTAGAAAGTGGGGAGCTTAGATCAGAAGAAGCATGCTCCATTAGATGACCACCTTGACACTTGGTAAGTGATCTGCTACTTCAAGAAGGCATGGCGGTGGGTGTTGGATCTATTTATAGAGATGCTCGGGTAGAAGAAAAGATAGCATCATCAAGAGATCCAGACAAGAAGAGGGCCATGATGCAATAAACCATAACAGAGTAAACAAATCTCTATAGAAATAACAGAAAATTCTAGGGGTTGGGGTTCTCATTAGAATACTATAGGAATGTTAACATATCGAGGGGATGGATCCACTAAATTTTTGTAATAATGAAGAATAGCTAGAAATTATGATGCGTGAGTCATGATATATTGGTCTGATATGACCCTTTTTGATGTAATGTGGTTAATTAATTGTGATCAATATGAATATATGGCTCTATTCTAAATATATTGTTCTTTGGTGTAAACCCTAGTTCCATTTTCATTTATGTTATGGATAAGACCTAATATCTGTATGATGTTTCACTTGTTATCTGAATGAGTTTATTGGTATAATAACTTGTCCTATGATTTCAGAATCTATGCACGGTCATTTACTTTTCTATACTTAATCTATCATCAATGAAAACATCTTCTCACAATTCTCACTTAAATGAGGGGATCAACGCACGTGTGCATCTCACGTGAGCACCCATCACCTGCTAGGTGGTAGGTCAGTGCATAAGGGATTATAAGGTTATTATAAGGGAATAAAAATAACTACATCTTGGTTCCATTTCTAGGACTTGTATTCATTTTTTTGTGAGGATGAAGCGTGATGACAAAGTGCTTGACCTTGGAAAGTGTTGAAGTGTGGTTTAAGAGCATGGAGGATGAGTTTTCTCAAAGATTTAGTACTTGACCTAATTTTGATGCATGCAGATGGGTACAAGAACACCTATATCATGAGTTGTATGAGACCTTATTTTTTTTTCTTTCTGTAGAATTGTATGAATGGATTTCAGCATATGCATCAAGATTGAGCTGGTACTATATATCATGCATGTGGATCAAGGTCACCAGAGGTTGCAGGATGTGGATCTCGACTTGGATACATGTTGTTGATAAACTATGGAGAAGAGTGCTAACTAGTTATACAATGGAATACACCATTTCTACGTATTCTTGTCTAGAGGTTACCAAGTTTGAGTTCCTAAGGGAACCTAGAGGATTGTTTTTATGATTTATCCCATTGGATATGAAGATATTAATCATAATGCTAAGTTTGGAGGAGTTCCCTATGGATGGATAAGATTATTTGAGCATTGGGTGAGGAAGCTAGGGTGGAGGAAGATGACAGAAATTGTACTAGAAAAGAGAGGGAAGAGAGATAATCGAAGTATAGTGAAGCATGTGAAATGTAGTTGGGTAGACAACCCTTTGAGGTTGTGGGAGTGATTGTTGGGCCCCAAAATATTAGCAAAGTATAAGTAGGCACGTGGACACACATGACCTAGTTGAAAAAAGGCGCTTGGGTTGAAGGTGCATAGGAAGGGTCCTAATAGTAGGTTGTAAAACATATGGTGTGCATGCAAGGAAAAATAGGTTTTGTACTTAGCCAGATTCGGCATCCCAAGAAACACACAAGAAAAGCATGACCCTTGTGGATAAGGTTCCTTTTTTGCAAAGTCACAAAGACCTTCCTACGGACGCACATCAGGCTTCTAGGTTGATGTTTCAGGCATCCAGTGTGATTGCACAACATGGAAACCTCTCTCCAAGTGTGGGACTTGTGAAACTGAGAGAGGAATCTCCAGATTAGAGGCTGGTTCCTCAAACTCCTCTGATTTAGATCTATATTTGCACAACTATAGAGGTTTAGATCCTAATCCTACTCTAAATTGCAAGGAGATAGGGATAGAAATGCAAAAATTGAAACTAACTAAAGATGGTGATGCACCAAAAGGAGTGGTGAATATTTTTGTCATGCAAATAGACACAAACCAAAGATTGCAACATAAAACATACATAGGCTGATAAGATATAATTTAGGATCTGAAATGAAGCAAATAATACAAACAAAGGACTGAAACTCATTCACAAAGCTTGCATTATCATTTCCAATGTCAAAACCTCTGCATTACGACCTCAGAGAGGTAAAAATTTGTTACAATCTTTGAAGAGGTCTGATTCTTGCAACAATCACTTACTGGAGGTGAAAGAAGAAGATTGCTATGCCAAAAGTGTTCCCCTTTAGAAATGAGCCAAATCTGGCTTTTACATTACATGGGTCAAGCCCAGGAGAGAGAAAAATGTACAAAATGTGGGAGCCCATTCCTCATTGACTGTAAATCCATTAAATCAGCATGGAGGACCTTACAAACCAATACCCTGCCATTTTTGACTGAATTGGAGGAGAATGCGACCCATTCTGTATTAAATTTGGTCGTTGAAATGTCACTTCTGGCCATGGACACGCGTCAGATCCGTTTCTTAACTTTCTCTCTCCAGAACAAACCAAAATTCAAGATTAACCCCGGAATCATGTAGATAATTTTATAAGCTTTCCAATGATATAAAGAACATGCAAATCCGAGCTCTGGATCGAAAGATATGGTGATCTGAAGATTTAGGGCATGAAACAGGAAAAAATGGGTTTTGAAATTTTTTCCCGCGCTCCGCCACCTGGACGACACGTGTCGGGCACTGATTGGATGAGAAATTCTCTCTCCTTCCCTTACCCGTGGGTTTTCCTTGAAATTTTTGACCTTTTTATGATTTTGGAACATTTTCCATTTTTCCCCGCCCCCTTCACTTGGGACACGTGGCATGATCTGGTTGGAGGACAGGGGTGCGGGGTCATCCTTTACCTTTTAGTTTTTGGCCAAAAATTTTTCCAAATTCTCTAATTCCTCCCCAAGCTCTACACTCCCCTTCTCCTTAGGACACGTGTCCTCTTTTTATTGGCTCGGGCCAACGCTTCAAACCTTGCCCTTTGAAATTTTGGATGTTTTCCTTGTGACAAGTGGCGTTCCTCGATTCGTCTGCGGCTCGCGGCTTTTTCGTCCCTCATGTCCCTTTGGCCCGGTTGTCCCGAACTATCTAGAGACAAATTCCTCCGATCCACCCGATTCGAGCTTCCCTATCCCTCTTTGAGGTGAAGACATGTGGCGTGATTTGATTGGCTCTCGGCTCCTTCAGCTCTTCACATCCACCGCGTACTTTCGACCCAACCGTCCCAAAGTGCGAAAGTTCTTTGTTTCGGCCGATCCGGGTGGTTCGCATCCTTCACGTCCTCATGGCCCAGATGTCCCAGCCTATTCCACTTAGCAGTTAGTCAATTCTTTCCTTTTACCTTCGGCCGGTTCGCCCTTCCGCGTCCTTCGCGTCCCCATGGCCTCGATGTCCCTTTGCTTCGTGGACCGCCTGGAGGCTTTTCGGCCGGTTCGTGCCCCAACATCCCAACTGTCCCAAGGGCCGCCTGGACCAGGACTTAGCCAATTTTCATGATTTTTTCTAGCCCAAGCTTGTTTTTGCAACTTTTTCACCCTTTTTAGAACTTGCTCCTTTCTTCTTGGACAGGAGAGTTAGAAAAATCGAGGGGACCCTAGAAACATGATTTTTTGCCTTGAATCAATCTATCTACCTGGGACTTGAGTATTCTGATGCATGTTATCAAAATTACCCTGGGGGTGAATTTTGGATAACAATTTGGCGACTCAGCGGGGTTACCTACCTGCTAGGTAGAAGATACCAGTTACCTGAAGCAGTCCATTGGGCATGGAGTCATCAAATATTCTGTTTAGAACCCCAACTGACTTAGAATGTGTAAGGAGGAAGATGGAATATCACCTGATGGAAGCAAGGACTACAAAACATCTCCATGGACAGCAAGTTGTGCCAAAGCACTTAGGGAAAACAAAACTAACCTATAGCAAAACAATGTGCACAAGCACTTGGAGGAATGAAAATCTAATCTAATATTTACAAGGTAGTGAATTTCCCTCTAGAAGCAATGCTTGAGATAGATTCCATTTACTGGAATCTGTAGTTCTTCACCATCCAATGAGGCCAATTGGAAAGCATTGTTGTTCTTGCACTTCATGACCATGTATGGGCCACTCCAAATGGCATCAAATTTTGAATGCCTTCCCGGTTTTGCTCTATCCACATCCCATTTCAACACTAGATCTCCAACCTAAAAAGATCTATCCTTGGCCTTCCTATCAAAGGTCTTTTTGATCAATGCTTGATCCTTTTCCATTGCTTGGGATGCCTGATTTCTGATCTCTTGCAGCTCCATCAACTCTGCATACCTCACCTCCATGGGCTCAAATTCAAGCAACTCTAGCTGCTTCATGAGTTCCAATGTTGGCAACTCAAGTGACATGGGCAAGATTTCCTCTCTTCCATAGAAAAGTTTGAATGGAGAGTTACCTGTGGATCTTTTGGGAGTTATCCTATCAGCCCATAAGGCTGATTTCAATTTAGTATGCCAAGACCTCTGATTCTCGTCAAGAGTCCTCCTAATGATCCTCAACAAGTTCTTGTTTGTAGACTCGGCTTGGCCATTACCTTGAGGGTAATAGTTTGATGAAGTGCTTAGGTAAATACCATTCTTGACAGCCCACTCAGTCACCTTAGATCCAATGAATGCCAATGCATTATCAGAGATTATTGTAGCAGGTACACCAAATCTGGTTGTTATTCCCTCATAAAAGTCTAAGATGCTAGACTCATTTGCCTCTTTGAGTGCTACTACTTCTGTCCATTTGGTGAAGTAGTCCGTGGTTGTCAAAATCCATTTGTGCCCTTGGCTTGAATTGGGATTAATGACTCCAATGAAGTCCAAACCCCATTGCATGAATGGCTGGTCAACTGAGATTAGATGTAATGGAAGGGCAGCAAGTCTCTCTTTTCCTGTGAAGAATGCACAATTCTTACACCTCTTGATCCATGCATAGGAATCACTGAATATTTTTGGCCAATAATAACCAGCCTTTATGATTTTTAGAGTTGTCACTCTTGGTGCAAAATGACCACCAGCTGGTCCACCATGGAACTCTTCCAACACCCTTTGAATTTTATTTGTGCTAATGCATCTCAGCAACACTCCATTCACATCTTTCTTGAACAAAACTCCATCAACAATGGCATATGGGACAGCCTGTAATCTGAAGTGTCTCCTTTGGGTCTTGTTCATCTCCGGAGGGCATAGGCCTGTGCCTAGGAAGTGTATAATGCCTTGGGTCCAGCAAGGAGTGGGGGCAGCATTGTCTTCTTCTTGATTGCCACTTGGCTCATGGCTGTCCTGAAGCTGTCAAAACAGCCTGTTCTTCATTGCATACTTCTTCTTGCTTCCCCAAAACCAGCTGTTCACACAATCCTTTCCCTCTTACCAGCTTGGTGATCTTGATCTCAATGTCATACTCCATGACACGAGTGATCCAACCTACCCTTTTCTCATTCAAATCCTTGTTGAGGAGGAAGTCCTTAACCCCAGCATGTGAGACCAGCAACTGGACCTTGTTGTTTGAGATTAAATGCTTGAATTTCTTCAAGCTTCTGATTACTGCAAGTACATGCTTCTTAATAAAAGAGTACCTCACCTCATAGTCATCTAGGCTCCGGCTGAAGAAGGTAATTGGCTGCTCATCATTATCCTTGCTCTGTGTACCAAAATGGCAGAAATAGTGTCATTACCTCCAAATGCATAGAGGATGAAATCCTTGGAGAAGTCTCAGGTTGATGAGAGTTGGTGCTTGAGAGATGGCTTCTTTGATTGCTTCAAAATCTCCTTGCCTTCTCGCTATCCACTTGAAATCCATGCTCTTTTTAACATTTTGGTGATGGGCTTGACAAGGGCTACAAAATCTGGGACAAGCCTCCGAACAAAGTTTATCCATCCCATGAAACTCAAGGGATTTCTTGTGGCTTGGAAATGGTAGTGCTCTTATGGCTTCAACCTCTCTGCGGGTCAATTGCTAATCCTTCCTTGGAGACAATATGGCCAAGGAGATTCCCTTCATGTGCAAGAAAGATGCACTTCTTAGGATTCAAAGACACTCCAAATTTCCTGCACCTCGTGAAGACTTGCCTCAAGTGAGAGAGGTGGTCTCCGCATTTTTGAAAAAACGGTGATATCATCAAGGTAAATCAGCACCACGTTGTTAATCAAACCTTTGAACGCCATGTCCATTGCCCTTTGGAAGGTAGCACTTTCAGTGTTGGATAGCCCAAATGGCATTTTCTTGTATGCAAAAGTTCCCCATTTGGTTGTGAAGGATGTCTTGAACTGGTCCTCTTCCTTCACCATAATCTGATTGTAGCCTGAGTAGCCATCAAGTAGTGAAAACCTCTCGGAGCCAGCCATAACTTGCAAGATTTTCTCCATGGAAGGGAGTGGGTAATGGTCCTTGAGAGAGGCTCTATTCAAGTCTCTGAAGTCAACACACAATCTGATCTCTCCACTCTTCTTTCTAACTGGAACTAAGTTGGCAACCCAACTAGAATGCTTGATTGGGAATATGATCCTTGACTCAATCAGCTTGTCTAATTCTTTCCTCATGAGAGGCTCCATGTGTGGATTGACTGGTCTTTGTTTCTACCTAACAAGCTTAGTATTTGGATCCAATTCAATGGTATGCTGAGCTAAGTTGGGATTGAAACCTTTCAAGTCTTCATAGCTCCAAGAAAACACGTCAGGGAACTCTTGACACAGTTGTATGAACTCATACCTTTCTTGTTCAGTTGTCATCCTTCCAATTTGCAATGGTTTATTCTCTTCTACCAAGATGGATACTGAATCCTCTCTCTTGACCTAAATGTTTTCTTTTTCCTTTCTAAACTGATCATTACAGTTAAAAATGGACTCCAAAGTGATAATTCCCTTGGGCAGCTTGTTAGTTCTCAGCTGTACCACTTGGTCACCATCTTCATTGTTCCAATTTTTCTTGATTCTTGGTGAGAACTCATCTTCTTTTGCAAGAAATGGATGATTTGCTGGTCATTTTCAAACACTTGCCAACTGACATTGTTATCTGGTACTGAAGGCCTCACAATCACGTGGATGTTTGGCTATACCTTGTCTTTTTGGATGCTTTCCACAATGTCAAAGGCTGCCCCTCTTACTGCTGCAATCCTATCAGTGGCTTCATTCTCTTTCCTAGGAATGGATTTGATGCCAAAACCCTCAAAATCTTCCATGAGGTCCCACACCTGTTCTTCAGTAGCACTTGAGTAGATCATTCTTGGCAACATGTTATCCCTTGACCTAATTTACAATCAATTCACTATCCCCAAAGACTTGCAAGTTCTTTATTTTCTTCTTTATTACCCAATGCATCCCTTGCACCAAGGCTTCATATTCAACAAAGTGTTATTGGAGCATGCAAACTGAAATCTAAAAGCTAAATAGTACTTTATTCCTTGAGGTGAAACAAGCATAGCTCCACCTCCTGCACCTTGTCTACTCCTTGATCCATAAAAAAAAAGCTGCCATACCTCATTTTCATCCTTGTGGTGTGGCTTGGTGATGCTAGGAATAGGCTGATTTTCTTCATGTATGCAATAGACCCCTAGCTCAGATTCTTCCACTTCTTGATAAGGATCAAATGCATGTACCTTGTTTACCCATTCATCAAGAGTTAGATCTAGGATGCTTCCAACCTTAGTGTACTTCATCGATTGCTTGGGTGATCTTCTTGATCAAATCTTTGAGCAATTGCCATTAATCGACTTGGAGTGTAAGGCTCAATGTGGAAGTTTGAAATAGGTTCGACACTGATTGTAGCCTTAGTTTCATACCTCGTCTTTGAACAACATGTGTGACCAATCGGTAGATAAATATCCTCAATCTTGGCTATGAAGTCCCTTGACAAACAAAGGGCAAAGAGTGGTGGAAAGTCTATGGCTCGACACATCTTGCAAAACAACAACATTTGGACATGCATGCAAGGTAAGACTCAAGTTTCTAATCACTCCAACTGTTGCTACTATGCTGTCCCATCCAGCTACACTACCCCTTTGGATATTGTTTCATACTAGAGCCCTAGCTGATCAACTATTTGTTTAGGCATTACCGAGCTACTTGCCCCGGAGTCTATCATGCAATTGTGCACTAGCTGATTTCCAATGATCAATGAAACATAGAAAGGAGGGGGCTTCAACATTTTACCTTGCTATCCTCCATGATTTCCCTCAGGCTGGGTAGCATTTGTAAGTACCTTCTCTTGCCTTTAGACCTGTTGATTTGAAGTTGGCCAGTCCTTCATGGCAGCTTGCAGCAGATCTCTTTGGCCTGGGATAGATAGGGATTCCCACATTGATATATTGACGTTTGTCTTCTTCATATGATCAATGATACTGAATGGTGATGAAGGATCTCTTTGTTGTCCCTTGGTTTGCACATTCACTCCTTGCACATGGGCAATAATAACTGGTATTTGAGTTGGCATAGGGGCTATTCTTGCTGCCCTTGTGCATTTGAAATTGGATTTTGCTTCCCAACCATTTGTGGAGCCATGGGAGGTTATGGATTGGTTGGGGCTAATGGCTGTTCTTCACCCAAATTCCTCCTTTTTGACCTTGTGTTGGCTGCAACACCTTGAGAAACTACTTGATTCATGCCACAAAAATCTTCTACTTGCCAGTTTACCAATGTGGTGTCATTTGGGACTGATTCTTTGTTTGAATTTTCCTTGATCGCCCTCGCCCTCCACACCAGTAGTTGTCACCATTAGTGCTTAATTCAAAGCACCATTGAAGCACATGGATTGGTTATGAGGCTCATTGCATGGAAAACACCAATCATACTCCTGGGTAATGTTGGTTTGTGTTGGCACTAATTCCTTAGAGACAGATATGGCATTTGGATTGTAGGGCTGAAATGGTCTATTGGCAGGAGGCCTTGTTTGATTCATATTTGCAGCTGGATTAGGTGGTATTTTTGGTTGGTATGGCTACCTATTAGGCTGAGCTTGGGGTTGATAAGAAGGTCTAAAACCTTGGGCCTGCTACCTTTTGAGAGTAACCAGCTCATTGCCTAGGTTTTGCAATTGCTTCATGACTTCTTGAAGCTCATTTGGGGCACTTGGAGATGAAGTGGAAGCTTCATTTGAACTCTAATTTCTAGGAGTGGGAGAAGGAGCCAAACTAGGTGCTTGATTGGTGTTTGGGCTCTCTAAACTTGGAAACAATGGCATGGGAGGTCTAGGGGCAAGTTTGCCAGCTTGGATCAAACAATTTTCAGCCCTAATGGCAATGCTATAAGCCATAGGGATAGTTATGCCTCCCATGGACTGAATTAACATAGAAATATCAGAATTTAGAGCTTTGAGATAGTAGAGAAAAGCACCTTCTGCTGTTGGCCTGACTACCACTGGAATTCTCTCCCAAGTCTTTTGAAATCTGAAGTTGAAATCGGTCAGCTGCTCATTAGGAGCTCTCTTGATGGTTGTCAGTTGCTGCAAAAGAGACAAGTTGTCTCCCTTTTCTCCAAATTTCTCATGAAGTGCTATACACAGCTGATTCCAATTTGTGATAGAACCAGCTCCAAGGCTTCTAAACCATTGCAATGCTTTACCCTTGAATGAAGATGCCAGCAACTTGATAGCCACTTGCATTTCATTGATTTCATGGATTGCACAAAGGTTAGCAATGTCTTTAACATGATCACCTGGAGTATTCTAATTTTCTCCAGTGAAGTAGGGAATGTTCTTCAAGGCTGCAATAGGAATTGGATGTTGTGCATTGAGGGCAAGTGGGCTGCTTCCTGTGAAGTTGACATAGGGGTTGTTTTGTGCCATTCTAATTGGTCTTAAAACCCTTGTTGACTGAATGAAAGGCCTACCAGGTGGAGGAGTTGAGAGAGTTCTATTTGGTGGAGATGGAGACCTTTGAATCCTTCTTCCTCTTTGCCTTCTTCTTGGAGATAATTGTAGGTATTCAAACAACACTTCTTCTTCTCCAACTCTTGACCTTGTGGTGACTCTTCTCATGAGTTTTCAGGCCTGCACTGCTGAAACCAGTTGATTCTTCCCCTTGGAGTCGCCAGATATGCAAATAATAGCTCTTTTCAAGCAAGAAAATTGTAGCAGATGCACATCAACTTTGTTGCAATAAAAATGAGACCTCTAGGTCCCACCGGGCGTGCCAAAACTATTGTTGCAAAGTCACAGCACCCCTGGATGCACATCAGGCTTCTAGGTTGATGTTTTAGGCATCCAGTGTGATTGCACAACATGGAAACCTCTCTCCAAGTGTGGGACTTATGAAACTGAGAGAGGAATCTCTAGATTAGAGGTTGGTTCCTCAAACTCCTCTCGATTTAGATCTATATTTGCACAATTACGAGAGGTTCGAGATCCTAATCCTACTCTAAATTGCAAGGAGACAGGATAGAAATGCAAAAATTGAAACTAACTAAAGATGGTGATGCACCATGAGGAGTGGTGAATATTTTTGTCATGCAAATAGACACAAGCCAAAGACTGCAACATAAAACATACACAGTGATAAGATATAATTTAGGACTGAAATGGAGCAAATAATACAAACAAAGGACTGAAACTCATTCACAAAGCTTGCATTATCATTTCCAATCTCAAAACCACTGCATTACAACCTCAGAGAGGTAAAAATTTATTACAGTCTTTGAAGAGGTCTGATTCTTACAACAATCACTTACTGGAGGTGAAAGAAGAAGATTTCTATGCCAAAAGTGTTCCCCCTTTAGAAATGAGCCAAATCTGGCTTTTACATTGCATGGGTTGAGCCCAGGAGAGAGAAAAATGTACAAAATGTGGGAGCCCATTTCTCATTGACTATAAATGCATTAAATCAGCATGGAGGACCTTACATGACCCTTACCGCCATTTTTGACCGAATTAGAGGAGAATGCAACCCATTACGTATTAAATTTGGTTCTTTGAAATGTCACTTTTGGCCATGACACACGTGTCGAGCTGTTTCTTAACATTATCTCTCAGAATGAACAAAATTCAATATTGACCTTGGAATCATGTAGAGAATTTTATAAGCTTTCCAATGATATAAAGAACGTGCAAATCTGAGCCCTGGATCAAAAGATATGGCGATCTTAAGATTTAGGGCATGAAACATGCAAAAATGGGTTTTGAAATTTTTTCCGTGCTCCGCCACCTAGGCGACACGTGTCGGGCACTAATTGGATGAGAAATTTCTCTCCTTCCCTTACCCATGGGTTTTCCATGAATTTTTACCTTTTATGATTTTGGAACATTTTCCATTTTTTTCCCCGCGCCCTTCGCTTGGGACACGTGGCATGATCTGGTTGGAGGACGGGGGGTGCGAGGTCATCCTTTACCTTTTAGTTCTTGACCAAAAATTTTGCCAAATTCTCTAATTCCTCCCCGAGCTCCACACTCCCCTTCTCCTTAGGACACGTGTCCTCTTTTTATTGGCTCGGGCCAATGCTTCAAACCTTGCCCTTTGAAATTTTAGACGTTTTCCCTTGTGACACGTGGCGTTTCCTGATTCGTCCATGGGCCTACCAGCTTTTCACATCCCTCACATCCCTTTGGCCCGGTTGTCCCGAACTGCTGGGACAAATTCCTCCAATCCACCCGATTCGGGCTTCCCTGTCCCTCTTTGAGGCAAAGACATGTGGCATGATTTCATTGGCTCTCAGCTCCTTCGGCTCTCTGCGTCCGCCGCATACTTCGACCCAGCTTGTCCCAAAGGTCGAAAGTTCTTTGTTTCGGCCGATGCGGGTGGTTCGCATCCTTCACGTCCTCACGGCCCAGGTTTGTTCCACTCAGCAGTTAGTCAATTCTTTCCTTTTACCTTCGGCCGGTTTTCCCTTCCGTGTCCTTCACATCCCCACGGCCCGGATGTCCCTTTGCTTCGCGGACCACCTGGAGGCTTTTCGGCTGGTTCACGCCCGACGTCCCAACTATCCCAAGGGCCACTGGACCAGGACTTAGCCAATTTTCATGATTTTTTCTGGCCCAAGCTTGTTTTTGTAACTTTTTCACCCTTTTTAGAACTTTCTCCTTTCTTCTTGGACAGGAGAGTTAGAAAAAATCTGAGGGGACCCTAGAAACATGATTTTTTGCCTTGAATCAATCTATCTACCTAGGACTTGAGTATTCTAATGCATGTTATCAAAATTACCCGGGGTGAATTTTGGATAACGATTCGATATGGTGACTTTGGGATCAAAAAGGGAATATTCTAGGAATGCAATGGAAGGTTCCAAAATATATCATTGTAAGGAGTGGAGAGCTCGGATCTATGAAGGAATGCTCCTATGGAGGATAACTTAAACTCTTGCCAACCAATCAGTAACTTTTAAAAAACATGGCGGTGGGTGTTAAGGTTATAAATACAAGCACCCAATAGAAGAAAGATAGATAAAGAGTTTGGGGATTGTGAAGGAGAGAAAAGAGAGGCAAAGACCTAAAGAAACAAAATGGTGGATGTTATGGATTAGGGATGAGAATAAATCTATAAGTGATGAAACATTTAGAGGGATGGGTTTGCATTCTTTTTTTTGCAATATGATGAGCATAATACAACTCTAATGTATGACTTGGCTTTGTATTGTTATATGAGGATTGGTTATGACCTCAAGGGATGTAATGTGGATTACTAGATCTGTTAATATGAATATAATGTTATGTTATGACCCATTTATGTGTTCGGAAGTATAATACTTATGCATTTCCTTTCTGTATGAACCATTTCCATATGTTTCTTGTTATTTCTCTTTCTAGATGTAATGAGATAACAACTCGTTCTAGGCTCTTAGAATGTGGCATGGTTCTTTTCTACTCATTTCCATTTGAATATCTATTATAAGATGATGCATTCTCACAAGAATCACATAAAGGAGAGACTTAGTGTTTTGCATGCCTCGGGTGAGTGCCTAGCGCCTCTTTGGGTGATAGGCTAGGGTGGATGGGATTAGACTATTTGTTCAAGGGTACAAAATATGACTACATTTTGGTTCCATTTCGAGACCTCTTTTGTGAGTTTTTGTGAGAAATGACATGCATCTTTATCCTTGAAATGTGTGATGATAGAGTGTTTGACCTTGGAAATTGTGGAATAATGGTTCAAGATCACGAGAGGATAAGTTTTCTCAAAAATTTAGCACTAGAGATGAGTTCAATGTGTGTATATGGGAAGAAGAGAACCTATACCATGAGCTATATGAGACATTATTTTGCTACTTCCCAGTAGAACTATATGAATGGATTTTAGCATACACATCTAGATCGAGATGGTACTATAGATCACACGTATGGACCCAAGATGACTATCAGAGGCTGTAAGATGTAGATCTAACTTGGATGCATGTTGTTGATCACTGGTGAAAGAGAGTGTTGACTAGTTATACTCTTGAATATGTCATTTCTACATATTTTTGCCAGAAGTTACTGAGTTCAAGTTTCTGAGGGAGCCTAGAGGATCATTTTTGCATGTAATTCCTTTGGCTATGAAGCTCTTAGTGATTACTTTGAGTTTAGAATAATTTCCCATGGCTGACCAAGCTTCTCGGAGCACTAGGAGAGGAAGCTAGGGTGGAGGAATATGGTGGAAATTGTTGTTAAGAAGGACAGGAGGAGAGACGACTCAAGTATAGAGAATCTCATGAAAGGGAGATCACTAGAAAACACAAGGTTATAAGTGTGATGGATCTATGCAAAGCAGATGTTGTGGGAAGGATTTAAGGTTTATGTAGAGGATGTTAAGCCTAATAAGTATTTACTACCCCATCTTGGCAAGCATGGGGGAGAGGATCCTTCATCTTCTAATGAGATTTCATCACATGGAAAAAAGAGCCATCATTGCACATATGAACCCACCGATGACTAACCCCTAGTGTTTGGTTTTCCAGATCAAGGGATAAGTATTGTTAACCTAGTTGGTATTGGTGGGAGTAACCAATATGCACCCATGAGATATAATTTCTTGTTTATAATGCCATGGATACGCAAGACATTCCTATATTTGGAGGAATATTTAGATAAGAAGAAAGTACGTAAGGTTTTGGTATCATCTATGGGAGTGGCATGGGACATATAACTATAATCGGGACAATATCACAAACCATCGGCACATAGTTCAGTGGGACATTGAGAACACTAGGCATGAACAATTTGGGTCCTTTGCCGACTACGGGAGGTGGATCTAATGGGTCAAGAGGAACAAGACCTAGTGGATCTAGTGGATCGGTGGAGGAGGAAGCACCGAGACGAAACCAAGGATATGGATCGGGAGGAAAAGGACCCCAACCACCTCCCAATTTTTTTTTTTGAGATTTACATACACTACCGGACTATAGGGGCATTCAAGATGCTATACGAGAATTTGCACAAGTGTGAGTTACTATAGAGCATGAAGGGGATTACTACCCTGAAGTGGAAGGCAAGCCGGTTTGCAAGGAAGTTGTAAGGGCTCACACATTGTTGCTAAATTGTGAGATTTATACTAGAAATTGGTAGAACACACCGCATTAAAGAGCACCTTCCTAGCATAGTTCCATATCCTTGATTATTAGCAGAAGAGAATCAACACTCTGAAGGAGATCCAACAAGGAATGTCAGAGAGTGTGTGTGAGTATGATGCACGTTTCAAGAATCTCTTGTCAAAACTATCCTATGACATTCATACTTCTCAACATGCTCAATGGTTTTTTAGAGGATTGATAATGCCATTTAGAAGGGCTCTGTTGCACAATATTTTCAAAGACTCACACGAGGCATTAAAATCTTCCCTATGCATCAAAGTTCTTGGGAGCATTGATACTAGTGTTAGTCCTTTTGTAGAGGCTCAAATTACTATAATGGCTAAGTAGTTGGATAATTTATCTACAAAATCAACACATGATGTTAAATCTTAGGATTTGGTGTATAGATTGTGAAGTGGAGGGGCATGCAAAGGATAATTTCACTTGAAATTCGGTGTGTGGTATGTCGGTAGACTATGAAATTTGTGATGGGGATCATGATGCAAGTAGGTGCCCTCTCTATAGTGTGTAATCCATAAGAATGTTTCTTAATATTGTAATACATGTACCTCTACAACCCATGATACTAAGGATTGCAGACTGATTGATCAAATCCATGATGTTATTGATCTAGGTGTGTGCCATACTATCCTTATAATAAGTTTAAGGATAATAATCTTCATTATGAAGGACACGTAGATGGAGGAGTGCATGGAAGAGGTTTACACAGAGGATTTTGTAGTCACAGTAACCACAATGGAGGATAAAGTGAGTTCCCGTGAGGAACCTATTATAATTTTGGATCTACGGATCATTACAAATGTGAGTGTCCTGATCTATTATAATGCTCATGGTGCAAAAAGAACCATAAGTATGAAGAGTGTCTAGAACTTTATGATCATATGAACCGGAAAAATTGTAAATACAAAGGCCTTTGGGATGATGAGCATTAAGAAGGTTGATTCATTGTGGATACCAAGAGTGGCATGTGAGTCGGGGATATAACTTGTGTAGGTGATGATGCGAGAAGAGGCCGCACGTGTTAGGGAGATGCCAAGACAAATGACACTAGTTTCAAGAGAGGAAGTGGTACATGTAAAGTATTCGGACCCTACTCGTCGAAAAGAGGTGTATTAAGATACTATGGACGTGATTCAAATTTTACGAGGGAGATCTAATGTCTAAAGGATAAATCAAGGTAGTTGGATAAAAGGAAGAATGTTGAAGTTCCAAAGGGTGACCTGGATGAGGTCAATGAATTATGCAGGATGTTAAGGAAAGATAATATTATTCCCTTACTAGGAGAATAGTTGAGAGAGAAGGTACCATAAACTAGAGTAGAGTGCAAAAGGTAGGTTATGTATACAAATATTCCTCCTCACAGCCTCGACTATGACAAGGAGATTACTTTGAATGCGATTGTTGATGGATGGCTTATGAGAAATATTCTCATCGACATGGGAGTTGAGGTAAATTTTCTTACCTTAGATGTTTGACATCAAATGGGAAGGCCCACATTGCATCCATCTTTGAAAGTGTTGTATATTGCAAAAAGACTAAGGCAATGCCCATTAGAGTCTTAAAGGATGTAGTTATCACCATTCAAGGGGACAAGTTCACTATAGACTTAGAAGTCTTGGTGCTTTCCAAGGTAGACAACTTTCTAATGTTGCTTGGGCACTCATGGTGTTACAAGAACAATGTCGACATGTGGTTTAACAAAGGGTATATCAGCTTTAAAAATAGGGAAGAAAGGGTGATCATTCCTTTGACATATGGTAATTCAATGCCCTATAATGAGACCTTAGGAGAAGAATTCATTAATAGGATCTATGTGTGATCCATAAGAGATCCTAAGATAATTTGCACCACAAAGGGAGTTATCTAATGTTAATATGCTCAATCCTTGAGTGATACCACTAGTGTGGCATGCGATAATTGGGCTCATAGGACTTATGAGTTAATTGGGTGACAATTTAGAGGATCTATAACAAGGGTAACAAATGCATGTTGATTCAAGTGCCTAGGAGGAAAGAAGTTGCCAAGTTACTCTGGAGGAGCATATCCTAAAATTTTCTTGTGAGAAATGAAAGCTCAGTGGAAAAATGAGGGCGAGAGGAGGGGAATGCTTAGTTATAACCTACAAAAAACTACAGTGCACTATTGGTATACACATTGGGAGAACCTCCTAGAGTGGCATGAGGTAAGGATCACATTTTCTATAAGGTTCTCCAAGAGTAACGTGCACACTTTCATAAAATACTACCATGGTAAAGAGACCACTTCATTTCATATCCAAGCTTGTGAGAAGGCCTGGATGGGAAACGCATAAGTTTTATCACCTTTTTATGGGTGCATAAATTATATTCCACCTTACAAGGTTATACACATGCATGGTATATTCATTTGGAGATGCATTTTGAAATATGTAATTGGAAGGATTTGGTGGATGATCTCATTCAAGCTTTTGAGTATAGGAGTACCAAGCCATCAGTGGATAAGGAGTTATAAGAAATCAATCACCTTAGAATGGGAGATATTGTTATGGTAGAGGATAAGCTGTTATAGTTACTAGGTGAGCCTTACTTAGAGATGTGCCTTAATGAATAAGAATAGGAGGAAATACAACTTGAGCGCGCATGCATGGAAAAAGGAAAAGGAAAAATGGTCTATGTAATAGATGGAGAAAATATTGAGACTTTAGATGTTAGCCATTCAGAAGGTATGCGTGAAGTCATAGAAAATGCTGATGAGTGAGCATGCACCTACCATGATCCCTTGAAAAAAATAAGGTTAACATTGGAATGGAGACAGAACCTAAGGAAGCTATCATTGGAGACTATTGGTTGGAAAAAGAAGTTTCAAAGGTCATTGATCTATTACGTGAGTTCCAAGATTTTTTTCCTCGTGGGTACCATGAACTCAAAGGTGTTCACCATTCCTTGGGAGAGATGAAGATCAAGTTGAAGGAAGGTGCACACCCGATTCGGAAGAGGCCTTATCGGATGAATCCAAATTTATGTGTACGGGTCAAGGAAGAAATAGAAAAGATGATAGCATCTAGTATCATTGAGGTAGTGGAAGAATCAAAATGGATAAGCCCAATGGTTATTAGTATCAAGAAGGATGGTAGGATAAGAATTTGTGTTGACTATAGGGATTTGAATGCAGTATGTGTCATCGATCCTTTTCCAACCCCCTTTACTGAAGAAATTTTGGAGGGAGTAGTTGGGCGCAAAGTCTACTCTTTCACAGATGGGTTCTTAGGGTATCACCAAGTCTAGATTGCAAAGGAAGACCAGAGAAAGAAAAATTTCACCACTAAATGGGGAAGTTTTTCCTACACGATTATGCCTTTTGGATTGAATAACGTGCCTTCGTGTTCTTGCGCATCATGGTATAATAATTTCAAGACTTCATCCATAAGTTTATCCAAGTTTACTTGGATGACTAGACTGTGTATGGATTGGTGAAAGATCATTATGACAATTTAAGGATGATGTTTGAGAGATGTCAAAAATTAAGGATATCCCTCAACATTAAGAAATGTGTCTTTTCTACTCCATTTGGAACTTTGTTAGGACACATTATATGCAAATAAGGTTTACTAGTAGATCCTGCTAAAGTTGCAGTTATTGTAGGATTAGGGGAACCTACTAATCAAAGTGCACTACGTGGATTCCTTTGGCATACAAGGTATTACAGGAAGTTCATTAAGGGGTATGCCAAGATCACTTTGTGCCCTTGGAGGAATTTTTAAAACACAAGAGTGCCTTTCATTGGGGAGAGATGCAGTAGAAGGCATTTGACACTTTGAAGGATAGGCTTATCACGACACCCATATTATGTTTTCCTTCTTGAGATAAGCCTTTCCATGTGCATGTTGATGCCTCAAGGAAAAATATGGGAGTAGTACTAGCACACCCTAATGAGGAAATTATTGATCATCCCTTGTGATTTAGAAGTAGAAAGTTGACACCAATAGAGAAAAATTAAACAACTATTGAGCGTGAAGCATTGTCTATGATCTACGTGCTGCGCAGGAACTTTAGGAAGTATCTATTGGGAACATGATTCATATTCTACATAGACCACATGACATTGAAGTACTTAGTTAACAAGCCCATGCTGCAAGGGAGTATATGTCGTTGGGTCCTATTATTTCAAGAGTTTGAGTTCATAGTGTTTGTAAAACAAGGAAAGATCAATTTAGGGCGACCACTTATCAATTATTGCATCGGGAGAGGATGTGCAAAAATTGAGGATACCATGTCGGACACGTAACTATTTAGGTTTTGGCATGCACCTTAAGACTTGGAAGACATTGAAGTGTTCTTAAAAATAGGTGTGGCTTTGGAAGGGATGAAGGCTGGAGAGAAAGCAATTAGCAATATGTGACACACCTTACATGTTGACTAGTGGAGACCTGTATAAGTTGGGTTGTGATGAGGTTACTGCATCGATGTGTATTGGAGAACGACCTTGTGGAAATTATGGAGGAAGTGCATGGTGGGATTACAGGAGGACACTATGCAGGAAATGCTCTACCGGGTGGATGATTTTATTAGCATGGATATGGTGGGAAACCAACTATAAGGATTGTATTGAGTTTTGCAAGGCTTATGACCATTTTCAGCACCTTGTTAAACACGGAAAGAGAGATGAAATTCCTTTGTGACCAATATCCAACGTTAAACCATTTGAAAATTTGGAAATCAACTTTATAGGACCAATTTCTCTAGTCGTGTGAAGGACTAGTTCGTGGTATATCATTACTTGCACTAATTACTTGAAAGGTTAGTAGGCGTAGCGCCTATGAAGGATTACACCATAGTGAAAATTTCTAGATTTTTATGGGAGAACATAATCGGTAGGTATGGTTGTCCGTAAGTTTAACAAGTGATAGAGGTACACACTTTCCTAATGAAATAGTCGGGATTATGTTAGCGAGAATTTATGGTGGCCCATCACAAGACTATGCCTTATCACCCTCAAGAAAAAGGGATTGTTGATGCATTTAACAAGATACTAAGTCACACATTAACTAAGATCTATGATGTTGGAAGAGGCGAGATTGAGATGACAAAGTATCGGTCATTACGTGGCCATACGGGAAAACCTACAAGAGGTTGAACAAGGCCACACTAGTTCAACTAGTGTTTGGAGCAGAGGATATTTTACTAGTGGAATTCATGTTACCATCACTACGTATATCACATACGGGAGGGTTAGCTGATGAGAAAGCACTATAAGAAATAATTGATAAGTTGATGTAGTTAGATGAAAGGTGATCACTCGCTACATGGAGTCGGAAGATAGAAAAAGAAAGACAAAATGCATGGCATGATCGTCATATCAAGAACAAGAAGTTTGAGGTTGGATAGATTGTATTTTTGTATGACTCCAATATCTGTGCCATCCTAGGAAGTTGAAAGTCTATTGGTTAGGACCTTACACCATATCATATATTGTTCATTTAGGAACTTTCTAATTCTACAAGCATTGGATGGGACAAGGTTACGTGTCACTTCAATGGGAGTAGGCTAAAGCCCTACTATAAATAAGTCTTCTCGGTGTTTGTTATAAGGCAATATTGCCAACTAGTCTACAATTTCCCTTTATGCTTTTCCTTTTCTTATTTTTCCCTTTCTCATTACTTGTTCCTTGTACACTAGTAACCACATTATTTTTCCAAGGTTGTGTATGCAAAAAGGATTGTGTATCTGTTTTAGTGTGGGGTGGAGTGATGTAAATTATAGGCCTGTAATACAAGTTTGAGATGGTAGCGAGGATTACAGTGAATGGCCGGTTGAAGGATAAAAAGCATGTAAAGTTAATTTGTTTTGTTTTGTGCCTTGTGTACCGGTAACCACATTATTTTTCCAAGGTTGTGTATACATAGAGGATTGTGCATCTATTTTAGTGTGGGGTGGAGTGATGTAAAGTACGGGCTTGCAATACAAGTTTTAGATGGAAGAAGAAGTTACGGTAAATGGCCCGGTTGAAGGAGAAAAAGCATGTAAAGTTAAGAAGTGTATAGAAGAGAGGTGGACAAGAATGGTGGGTGTTAGGATAAGGCCATAACAGAGACCACGTACAAAGGATGAAGAGCGCAGGAACAACATGAGGTAGGTGAGGTCAAAAATTGGGTAAAGGATAGAAGAAGTGCCTTCGGCGCTATAGACGCACGTGTAAGAGTATTAGGTCGGTTTGGATTTTTGCGTGCTTTAGAAGGTTGTCATGTTTTCATGAAGGATTAAGCATGTGGGTAAAAGTACTTGAGGATGGGTTTTAGGGAAAAATCCACATTTAGTGTCAAGTACGGTGGTAGGTGGTATAACATTTAATGTTGGAGGGAAGAAAAAACTATAAATACAAGGTTGGGAAAGTCATTTTTTACCTTGCGATTACAAGTGAAAGAATCTCTTGTGAACTAGGGCATCTAGAGAGAAATTTTTGTGAAGGAAGAAGAATCTAAGAAATTTGAGTGTGCGACTAGAATAGATCTAGAAAATAGAAGGAGGGATTACATGGGTGTGAGGAAAGGTTGTGTGAAGATTTTTGTCTTGTGGAGGGTTTTACTAGTTAGGGTTTGTGGCTAGGGCACAAGGAAAGAAGGATTCATTCTAGGAGTTGAAGCTTTGAAGTTGGATTTGGAGTATAGTAAAATAACAAAGAAAATTAGAAGCCCATAGTTGATCTCAATAGAAAATATGGCACCCAAGAAACCAACCATTTTACCAAATAAAATGAAAGGAAGGGAAAGGGAAAGTAAATTATTGTTGTCGTAAGCTCAAAAGAAGAATAGTATGCGAAAATGTAATACACATATGGGGTGTTAGGAAAAGAGTGGGAGTCACACTTTCAAAATATGGCCGTGAGTAATTATAATCATCTCATGAGCATAAGCCTGAGAAAGAGATGGCATTAGAGTTGGTCTAACTAACTAACAAAAAGATGCCAGAGGGAATGGCCATTTACAGTGATGAGGTGAAGGTTAAATTAGAGAAGGTTGGATTATTACAACTATATGATTTTCCATAATTTGGAAATTCTAAGAGCCTTTACCAATGGTTGATGTCACGCATTCATGAGGATCATTTTTAATTTGTGGGGTACAAGATGCACATCACACCACAACTGATATCCAAGTTCACAGGCCTCATTTGTGAAGGAGATAACATAGATGATGATCTGAGTTATAAGGATGCTATCAAGGAGACTGTATTCGAATATGAATACAAGAAGGGGTCACAATACCTTGACATTGCCAAGATTCTAGACCCAATTATGAGGATGGATGTGTGCTTGGTAACTAAGCTCGATGATCAGGAATGATGGACACAAGTAAACAAGGCATGGCTAAATGTATGCCAACAGATATCAGAAGGAACTATCTACAACTTGTCCACTTTCATTGCGGATGAAATAATAAGAAGCGTGTAGGAGAGAGAGAAGATAGTATTTGGTAACGTCCTCCTCACCATTGTATTTTCAGATATTGGAGTTCCCGATGGGATAGAAAAGTTTTTTTGGGAATATCTAGAAGAGGATTCCTCACCCATGAAAGGATTTTCAAAATACACTTGTGAAACCATGACGACTGCTCACAAAGTGTGCCTAGAGAAGTGGTATAAGTGAATGCATGATGCATTCGGGGATGAGTGGAGGATCCTAGAGTAGTTTCCCATGCTCATGAATGGAGAGGAAAAATTTGTATTTTACCAAGACTTATGCATTGGAAAATTCATATTGACAGATGGGAATATGAGTTCATGGTGCAAGCTACCCTTCTCTTCCACCACGCAATACTTCCAAGCTAGAGTTAATTGATTCAAGGAGGCCAAGAGACTAAGGTTCGACCTTAGTGAGGTAGATATAGACCACCATGAGCTGTACCAAAATACTTCCTACCCAAATAAGCATGTGTACGTGGAGAGATATGTCTCCCATGAGATACAAATGATGAAGCCTTTAATGCTACCAATTACAGGAAGGACCGCAACAAGGGTGTATCTGCGCATAAGGCCAAAATTTTAAAAAGGTGCTTACTTGGAGAATGATGTCTCCATCCTGAAGACCCTATAAGAAGGAAGAATGCCACACCTAGAAAGAGAGAAAGAGAAGAGGTGTAGAAGGCACCAAGTGTTCAAACCACACAAATGGTGAGCACACTAGAAGCAAGCGCTAAGCCTAGTACTTACACGTGGAGAAATAAGTCTCCAATCAAAGAAAATACCCTAGAAGAAGAGGCACCAGAGCATGAAGAGCCCCTCACCCATGAGGAATTTCCAATGAATACATCACCTATCAAATAAAAAGAAAAATTATAATATCTTGTCTTGGAATCCCCAGAAAGGAAGAAGTAGAAAGTGATGAGGTAGATTTAAAAGAGACAAAAATTCTATATGCATACATTGGTGACATAGATGATGATGATGTGATATAAGGAGGTGAAGACCATCCAGTATATGAGATACATGACTCGAGAAAGAAGGAGATGGGGATTATAACAAAGGGGATGAAGAAAAGGAGGACAAAGAAGAAAGCGAGGCCCAAGGAAAGGGGGTAGGCGGGGTAGAAAATAAAAAAGGTTAGAGGACCCTAAGCCTTACAAAGTAATAGGTAGATGAGGCAGCAGAGAGAGAACTAGTGAAAATCATCAAGGACCTGGTGGAACAAGAGGTAGAACGTAATGTAGATGTGGTGATGAAGGAAGTTAAGGAGGAAAGCATAGGAAAAGAATATGGCAGCATGGGAGGAGATCCTAGTTTAGCTATAAGCTTTCCAAAAGCCACACGCATAGGGAGGAAGAGTACATAAGTAGCACAAGTTCAAGGAATTAGATACATCAATGATACAAATAAGGTGTTGTGCACATGCTACCAGTGTCATGCCAATGGAGAAACTCTTAGCCATGACTTCATTTGATGAGGAAGGTGTATACCCTTGGACAAGGAAAATGCTATCATGGGAATTTGAGTCCCACATTGATGAGCTTGAATTAAAAATAAGACAAGGAGCATTGATGAAATTTCTAGAAACAAAAGAATAAACCCCTTGGTAAATGCTCAACAATTATCGGATGAACAAATTTGTAACATGCTCAACAAAGGATTAGTTGAGGTTGAAGCCAGAATCTTCAGGAGGAATGACATGGTGAAGTTCCTAAAGGTAGAGTTAGAGAAAAGGGAGGACGAACTCCTTAAGAAAGGACCTAAAGTATGAGGAGCTAATGAGCACTCGGCTAAGGTGTGAGTTAAAAGATAAGAAGGCAAGGGTGCGCGAGGCATACAAGAACGTAGAGATGATCACGGATTCTATTGTCTTAAAAATCTAGACTTAATACTATCCACATAAAAGTATGGATCATCCTTGTAGTGCCTAGAGGACTTGACCCACATAATCACTATGGAGAGGTAGTCACTTGCATTAGAATTTTTAGAAGAGGCATTGACACATAAAGAAAAAGATAATAAGATGAAGGTTGTGGAAATTATTGCTCAAGTATAACAAGATCCTCTCTCGATGTAAAAGCCACCGGTAAGTTTCAAGGATGCCTATGATAATTGCATGGACATGGATAGAGTGGAAAGTATCTTGGTTACCACCCATGAAGTGAATCCCAAGGAGTTCCAAGAAAATACCAAGGGGAAGCAGGGGATGAGCGAGATAAAATCCTAGCTGAAATGGAAAAGAAATAAAAGGCCATTGAGACCTTGTGGGGCTCAATCAAGAACCAGATGAAGGAATTGTACCCCAAAATCACTCAAAGGATTTGGGAAAACAACTAGAGGATATCTTAGAGATAATGAGCGCTAAAGGAGAGGAGCTGAGTTTTGAATAAGTGATTGCCTAATGGGTGACCTCGGTCAACAAGTTCAGAACAAGGTCGACACTTGGGGAAAGTTAGAAGCATAATTAGGGAAGGATTTCCCTCTCCTCCAGAAGTAAACAAGTTCCCCATTCTTTCATTATTTTCCCCATTTCTTCATTCATTTATTCTTCCATTCCAACCATTTGTAAGGATCCACCATTCTTTATTTCTTTATTGAAGAGTGTTTCTGAGGATGGAGAATAGGCATAGTGTGGGGTGATGTTGGGCCCCAAAATATTAGCTAAGTATAAGAAGGTGTGTGGAAGCATGGGACCTAGTTGAAAAAGGGTGCATGGGTTGAACGCATGCATGAAAGGGTCCTAGTAGTAGGTTTTAAAACATATGGCATGTGCGTAAGGAAAAATAAGTTTTGTACTTAGCCACATTTGGCATCCCAGGAAGCACACAAGAAAAGCATGACCCTTGTGGATAAGGTGCCATCTTGGCGACTATGGGATCAAAAAGGGAATATTCTAGGCATACGATGGAAGGTTCCAAAATATATCATTACAAGGAGTGGAGAGATCAGATCTATGAAGGAATACTCCCATGGAGGACTAGTTCGACACTTTCTGCAACCGATCGTAACTTCCGGAAGACATAACGGTGGTTGTTAAGGTTATAAATACAAGTGCCCAATAGAATAAAGATAGATAGAGAGTGTGGGGAGTGTGGAGGAGAGGAAAGATAGGTGAAGCCCTATAGAAATAGAATGGAGGATGTTATGCACTAGGGATTAGAAGAACTCGTAAGAGATGGTACATTTAGAGGGATGGGTTTACATTCTTTTTATTTTTGTAATATGATGAGCATAATATAGCTCGATGTATGAAGTGGCTCTACATATACTTATATGATGATTGATTATGACCTCAAGGGATGTAATGTGGATTACTAGATCTGTTAATATGAATATAAGGTTTTTTTATGACCCATATATGTGTTCATAAGTATAATATTTATGAATTTCCTTTCTATATGAATTGTTTCCATATGTTGCTTGTTATTTCTCTTTACGTATCTAATTAGATAACAACTCATTCTAGGCCCTTAGAAAGTGGCATAGTTCTTTTCTACAAATTTTCATTTGAATATCTGTTATAAGATGATGCATTTTCACAAGACACACATAAAGTAGAGACTCACCACCCATGCTTGTCCTAGATGAGTGCCTAGTTCCTATTGGGTGATAGGGCGGTGTGCATGGGATTAGAATGTAGGTCTAAGGGTACAACATATGACTATAGTTTTGGATATATGGAGGAAGCCATTGTAGGAAGGAATTGAGGTTCACACGAGAGGGACGTGGAGCGAGTAGTATGTACTTACCCCATCTTGACAAGTGTATGAGAGAAAAACCTACAACTTTTAATGAAAGGAGAGCCATCAAGAAACATTTAAATCCACACGGTGACTTACCCCTAGCACTTAGTTTTCCAAATCGGAAAACAAGTATTGCTTAACTTGATTAGTATCGGTGGAAGTGATCGATCTACACCTAGGAGGTATAACTTCTCATTTGGGACATCTATGGCCACACAAACAATTCCTATGTTTTGAGGGATTTTTGGGCAAAGTGCAAGTACATAAAGTTTGGGTATCGTGTCTAGGAGTGGCACACGATACACGTGGTAACAGAACAATATAACAAAATGTTGGCATGCGGTATAATGGAACGTTGGGAATGTTAGGTGTGACCACTTTAGGCCCATTACCAGCTATAAGAGGAGGATCTGGTGGGTGCAGCAGATATGGAGGTCGGTCTAGTGGATAAGGAGGTATAGGACCTAGTGGATCCAATAGATCTAGTAGTGGGGAAAAACCAAAGGGAATCAAGGTTACGGATCAAATAGACAAGGGCCTCATCCACCTCGGAAATTACTTTTTGAGATGTCTTTACATTTACCAGATTACAAGGGTGTTAAGTATGTTGTAGAGCATGTACACAAGTATGAATTAATATTGTGTGCAAAGGGGATCACTAAACGGAGTGAAAGGAAAGTCGAGTTTGAAATGCGTTGCGGGGAAATCACATAGTTGGTACCGAAAGTATGACCCCCATCAAACGGTTGTAGATTACACCACACTATAGAATGCCTTCTTAGCTGAATTCCATATCCTTGAGTTTGAGAAGAAGAGCATTAGTGCATTAAAAGAGATCCAATAGGGAATAGTAGAGAGTGTGTGGGAATATAAAACACGGTTCAAAACTCTCTTGTCAAATCTATCTTTTGATAGTCATCCTTCTCAACATGCTCAATGGTTTGTTTGAGGATTAATAACACCATTTAGAAAATCACTTTTGCACAAGACATTCACAAACTTGCATGAGGCCTTGGAGGCTTCCTTGCACGTTGAGGCTATTAGAAGTGTAGATACCGAGTGTTAGCCCTTTACGTAGACCCTAAAACTAGGTCACACTCCCCTTTTTCCCTTGACATAAAAGCACTCTTTATTACATTTACCTATCCATGACCCCCCTTTACCCCACTAATATTAATTTAATTAATTTAATTAAATTAATGCATTATCCTCACTATATTTATTATTTAAATATATTATTTAAATAATATCCCCACATACACTTCACTTAGAATCCTCACCAAGCCAACTCAATCTAAGACCTATTCATAGCAAGTTATCATAACTAACTAAGACTTACCCAAACCCTAAAAATCAATGCCTACATTCCCTCTAACCACATTCCCACATGCTCAAAAGAAGCTCCTAGTCTAATCCACGGGATAACGACACGAGATCTAAGGAAATCAAGAGGATATCCCTAGTTTAGTAAACCTAGGAAATCCCACCTTGACCGACCTCGATTACCCCTAACCATCGTTGGTTAAGCCGGACCATCGTTGGTTACCCCTTTTAACCCCTAAAATACCTTATTCGCAAGGTTGGAAAAATTTTGGAGAAATTTGATGAGCAAGAACACATCTCAGAGAGATAACGCATCTTCAGAGAGCCAATTCTAGTGAAAATTCACATCCAAGGAAGGAGATTGAGCATCTTTCACTTTGACCATCCTAATCATGATATGATCTATCCAAGAAAAGAGGAGTGTACATGCAGCCCATGTAGAAGATTTTCTTCAGTTGGTGATCACTTGCAACCTTCAAACCCATCATCAAGCACCTCCATCCCTCACACACAAGCCTTTAGGAATGGAATCCAAGTAAGTACAACATCATACTTTCTGGTTATTTCATTTCTTCATCATTTTATCATCCATTGTTTACCTTGCCCCCTATTGACCTTCTCCACATTTTCACCTCAATATACCCATTAAAACCTTGCAAAATCCTACCCTAGTCACCCAATACATCGTCCCAACCAACCAAAGTCCTTTGTGCAATCACAAAGGAGACCAAAATCCTATTCTATGACATCTCCAGATCTCACAGTAACTGGCACCGGTTATACCTAACCACCATCGGTCACCCCTAACCGACACCGGTCTCTATGTTTTCCCACATAGCCCTGAACAAAGACCTACCCACCTAATTTTATCTCACCCTCATTCACCTATGACCTACCCGAGACCTTTATCAAACCTACAGAGACCCAGAACCAATCATTTGACCTTTGGATTCTATTCTAGCTTAGCATGTTAGATTAGATCTATTTCTTATTGTGTTTTTAAGTGAGATACCTAAATCATTTCAAAATAACAATAGGATTTACTTTGTTTACAACATTGAATTGTTTAAAATAGTGGACTAACAACCATCTAAGAAGTACCATACTTCCCATATCTAGCTCACGCTAGGCAGTTCACCACCCATATTGTTTAATTCCTTCTTGTGGTCTTGTTTTCATTACAGGTAATTCCTCCTAGCCAAAGGAAGCTATCATGATTAGTTGTGGATTTGAAATTCATATGCGTGCAACAAACCATCAACGGACATTTGAGCAGGCATTCCTCCTATGCCCATTACCCTATCTATTTCGTCAACACTTCAAAGAAATAATCTAAGAAAAAGGTGAAACACTTTCCTTCAAGCTCAAATTGCTGCAATGGCTAAGTAGTTAGAAAATCTATCTGCAAGCTCGGTGTAGGAGACTCGCAGTGGCATGTGGTGCATAGATTGTGAGATAGAGGGGCATATAAAGGAAAATTTTCCTCGAGAGGTTAGTACACACCATGATAATAGATTGTGAAATTTTCCACGGGGATCATGATGTAAGTACGTGTTCCTCTACTTTGCGGTGTGTGATTCGTAAGAAGGTGTCTTGTTATTATAATTTTTTTACCTATATCACCCATTACACCAAATATTGTAGGATAATTGACCAAATACATGATTCCATTGATCTTAGTGTGTGATAGACTAGCCTTACAAGTAGTTCCAATGATGATGATCACCATTATAAAGGATGCGCAGATGGAAGAGTGCATGGAAGAGGTTTTTGTGGAGGATTTTTCAGTCATAGCAACCATGGAGGAATGGTGAGTTCCTAAAATGAATGTGTTATAACTATGGGTCTATAGAGCATTAAAAGCGTGAGTTTTTTATTTTCTACAATAATCGTGGTGCAAAAATAAACATAAGTATGAGGAGTGTCCTGAGATGTTTGAGCACATGAGCCAGTAGCACAGGAAAGACAAGGGAATTGGGATGCTAAGCATAAAGAAGGCCAAATAACAGTGGATTCCAAGAGTGGCATGTGAGATAAGGACTAGAACCTATACTAGCGATGACACGAGTACGGGCCACGTGTGCTAGGGAGATACAAATACAAAGAATAATGGTTACAAGAGAAGAAGTGGTACATGGGAAGTATCCAGACCCTACTCATCAAAAAGAGAATTATTATGAGACTATGGATACAATTTGAAGTCTACAAGGAGAGATACGGTGTCTAAAGGAGAAGTCAAGGAATTTGAGCAAAGGAAGAATGTTGAGGCTCCTGAGAAAGATCTAGATGAGGTTAGGGAAGTATACGAGTTGTTAAGGCAAGAGATTATCATTCCCTTACTAGGATAATGGTTACTGGGTGAATATACCATGTGATGGAAGAGGGTGCAAGAGGTAGGTTTTGCATACTAACCTTCATCCCCACAACCTTGACTATGACAAAGACATAAATTATTATTTTGTGATAGATGGATGGCTTATGAGAAATATTCGATCGATACACAGCGTGGAAGTCAATATTATCACCTTGGATGCATGGAATTAAATAGGAGGCCCGTATTATAGCCATCTTCAAATGTGATGTATATAGAAAAAAATATGAAGGTAATTCCCATTTGTATCTTGAAGGATGCAATTATCACTATTCAAGGGGCCAAGTTCACTAGAGACTTTGATGTTTTTGCGCTACAGCTAAAGCAGACAACTTTCAGCATTGCTTGGGTGCCCGTGGTGTTACAAAAACAATGTTGACCTATGGTTTAACAAGGGTTATATCAGTTTTGACATTAAGGAGGAATGAGTCATCATCCCTTTAAGCGATGGGAAATTATGTAACACCACGAATCTGTTGTTACTTCCTCCGAGCATACAAGTGTGTTGATATGTGATTTCTTTTGTAAAAAGGATGTGTTCCTTTTATTGAGAAGTCATGCTTGATATGGATTTGTACCTTCTTTGAAATTGCAAATCTTTGAGTGAGTCGGAATATAATTGGACTCTTTTAATTCTTTCATTGTACACCTAAATTTAATCTGATCTCGGAATGAATTATGGAGTTATCCATCTATAAGACCTAGCCTTGGATCAGTGGTATTGATCCAAGTGATGCTTTAAGTTTATTTGGGATGAATTAAAATTATAGACCTTACGCAGGTTGCAAGGTCTGGATGCATTGAATAAGCTAGTCCGGAGTCTAACTCAGGCTGATCATGTTAAATGAATTGGTTCCCGATATCGTAATATCAGGAAGGTCTTGATCGTGGACCAGGTAATAAATTCAGATACATTTATTTCCACTAGCCTATTGGCAGTGCAGGAGTGAACCCTGTTCATGAATGTATGTTGTAGGTTCTTTTTCTGAGCATTTGAAATATTAGACCTAAACTGGATTTATTAAGGTTAGTAACCTAAAACTAAACTATAACCTAGGGGTTAGATTAGTGTTAATCTAACCTAGGCCTAGGCTATAAGCTAATGTTCTAAGTTAGTAACTATGTGCTATGAGGTTAGACTAAGTGTTATCCTAAATCCTAACCTAAGTTACTAACCTAACTATGAACAAGGAAGAAAGGGGACCTATGGAAGGGTGCGAACCATGGGCGGTAGTTTCTATGGCATTAAATGGAGGGATAAGTATGAAGGACAGGTAATTTGGTAGAAGTTTTAAATGGCTAGCTAGAGCCGATGTGGCAGGTTGCCAAAGTTGGAAATGGTCTTCGAACTGGTTTTATCCATCGCCAACTATGGCGGTAGGTGGCAATGGAAATTGAGCGGGAAATTTGGAGTAAATGCCATTTATGAACTCGGTCTTCGAGCTCGGGTTTCACGGGAAGGCATGCAAAATGGAAAATTAGTAGTTTGTTTGGTTTTTCATGCACTCCGGTTTTCCCTCTGTCTGATCGCTGGTTCTTCGCACCAGTCTTCTTGGAGTTGCATGGCAAATATGAGTGTAACTCACTCTTTTCTCTGGCAAGGAAAATTTATAAGTCATGGAAATAAAAAAAAAAATTTGGTGAATCTAACTTGGAAAAAGAGGAGAAGGCTCGAGCTCTTTCGGTGGTCTTCTTCGGATTTTTAAGCAAATAACCAAGCATGTTAGGCCCTAACCTTTAAAAATCTTGCTTTCTTTCAAATGATTTCATTAGAACAACTCTGTTCAGATGATTTATGGGTTCAGATGGTTTTTATGGTAGCTTTGTGTGATTTTTAGTACTGTATCTTCTTGCTGGTTCGATTTTTCAATTTAACCCTTGACGGGTGTGCATTGTGTTTCGAACTGTTGCTCTATTTAGTTGTGTTTTGCATTCCGGCTAAAGTGTGTGAAATGCATGCTAGGAAGTATTCTAAACCTGCTCTTTGGGAGCCCATGAATTGTTTCCTTTTTGGGGTTCAGGTTACAGTTGATGCTTGTTGTTGATACTTGTCGGAAAGGATACTGTTGGACTTTTGTTTGAATGTTCAGTTTAATTGGACTTCTTTGTAAGTTCTGTCATGGTTATTATAGGTGGTGGTTACTAAATGTTGTTGGGTTTTTCTATGATACTTAGGTTATGTTAAACGGATAACTTGTGGTGTTTGCAGTATTTTATTGCGACCCTGTAGAATTTGTTTTTCCCTCCCTTGTGTTGCAGTTATGGGATTTAACCCGTTGATGGTTTGTATTATATTTATTTATTTACAAGATGACTCTGTGGAGTCTTTGGATTGGTCCGTATATTGTGGACTACTGTATAAGTCATGTATGCGAATGCTGGTAGCATGATTACTCGTCGAGTCTAGGAGGGTAACTAGTAATACGACTTCTGTTATCTTGTAATGCATACCTTCGTTTAAGTAATGAATTTTTGGTACAGACTCAGTTGGTGTACTTTTTATGTTTCCTATCTGCGTAAGCTTGAGCGAATAATGTTGTAGAGGCTCAGTTGGATTCCTTGTTACGAAATCAGTATTTAGCTTCTGTATAAGCCGGATTTTGAATATTTACCATTGTTACACGGTTGGAATCCTTAACTTATGTTTATCTTGTATATCGGCTTCTGTAGAAGCTTTATCGTATATACTGTTGTTCGGATTCAGTTGAAATCCTTGATAGGTAACCAGGGTATCTGCCTCTATATAAGCCTGATTTTGTACACTTGTTGTTTTTGGCTCTGTGGGGTTCCTTCAGAATAGATGGATATCATGTATCTTGGCTTCTGTAAAAGTGGGTCGTGATTACCATACTTTTCAACCTCTGAATGAGTTCAGATGTGAATACGGCATGTTTTGTTTCCTTTCTGTTTAATTGCAGTCAATTGAGGTTGTGCATGCTGCATGGATTTCGTATGAATATCTCTACATAGTCTTAGGGAAACATCATTGCTTTAATGTTAACGAGTCTCTTGTGGACTGAGATAAAAAGGGGAAGTTCTTTTGATTTCGACCTTGGATCTAAAACCTTACAGTGTTTAGTAGGGATTAGAATGAGTTGTAGGTTGCTGAGAGGGATTGTTGTTGTGTTTGAGCATGATTACGTCTTCTGTTGCATGGATATCTAGTCTTGAGCTTGACTGAACTAAGGAGCTGTCGACTGCACCTCGACAGGTGATGTCATTGAATATCTTCTTGTTTGTCGCTTTGTGTGGAAGGTCATGTGGAGTCTGTTTGTTGATATTCATCACTGTTTTGGCGTGAGAACTACTGTACTGCTAGTAAGCTAAAGGGTTTTGTTATATTTGATTTTAACAAAACTGTGGTTCTTTTTGTGGCTCGTCTGACTTATTCATATGCATATAAGGTGAATGCTTTACTTTCGATGAGACGGTACAGTCATGAGCTCGTTTGAGGGGAAATATGAATGACTTATTTTCTTTCTATTCTGCTGTAAAGTATATGTTGATATTTGTATGTAACCGTTGGAACTGTTTTTAACATTTTGATGGAATCATGATTTGTTATGATATTCCTTTTACTGTTGAATGTAATGATCTGTCTGATGGTTGTTGTCCTTGGGATTCAGATGGATAGTTGTTTTGGATACTTTCGTTCTTCTTGATCCCTAATATTTTGATGAAATATTTGAGAAGTATCTAGGACTATTCTGTAACGATAATTTGAGTTACGCGTTTATAGTCATGTTTGTATTACAAAAGCACAGTCTGAAATATGTTTACTTGGTTGGTGAAATGATCTCATTTAAACAGGTTGTTTAATGAAAACAGTTGGTGGATTGAAATTGTTTTAAGAGTTAGTGCTTATCATGCTCAGTTCATCGAACTGACCCATGTTGACAATTTTTGCAGATGGTTGCCGTAAGTGGTAAAAGCACGCAGATCTAATAGGATGTTCAGATTGTTTAATTTGGTTATGATGAATTACAGTTTGATTCTCTAAATGTACTATATGAGAAAAGATGTTCTTTTTCCGTTGAGTATTGTATCAAGTATGTTGAATGCATAAAATGTATTTGATTAGTTCTGAAGGGAATGGAAATAGATATTTGATACTTATATGTTTGTATTCGTATCTTGATCGTTTGACTTTCTTCGGTTCAAATGATCTAAAGAGCATTGTTATTATTGTATAATTTGGAGACTTTTGTGATTATCAATATAAGCTTGCAAGAATATGTGACTGAATACTTATGATTGTTTAGCAGTTCTTGTATGTTCTATCTAAAGCTAAATTGAAATTTAGATCACTGTCTTCTGGAAGCTAGGGTTAAAAATAAACCTAAGCAGGACGCTAAACAAGCTGAATCAAATCACTAATTTCTAGTCTTGATTAAGCCAGGACAACGTGTAAATGGATTCTTAATCTTTATATCTCGATACTAATAAGTAAGATATAAATTCAGTTATAAGAACTGAAATAAACCTAAAAAGGGTTCGGTTGACAATCACATGTGAAGATTATGGGTTATTGTCCAATTTCGTTGATTTAGAATTATGTAAATTCTATGAACTCCCTGATGGGACCCTCTAGTCATAATAACTTCTCTTGTGTAATGGGTTTTATTAAGAAAGGTCATTCTAAAGTGAGGAACCCAGGGATCGGGAAAGGCTAACCTTCGGGGAACGTCTTTTAGTATAATTTTAACTCAACGTGCGTAACACTTATTATTAAGTAGATCTTTTCGAGGCGGATTTAAAGGTTGATGGCACAAGTCAACTGCAGGGTTGTACCTTCGAGAAGATTAGGATCTTCTCGAAGATACAACAACGCAGGTGATTTTTGACGACACCCTTTGCATTGATCGTTAAGATTTACACCTTTAACTTTCGAACGAGTTACTCTGGGACTAATTAGCAATGTGGTCACATTATAAGGCTGCCAGAGACTCGGGGTATCTTGACACCTTTGGTTTAACTAGGGTTGACCCGGTATGTCATCGTATCCCTAGTCCTCGGGAGCATCCATATAACGTTGTCACCTTACTAATTCGTTTCCGAGTAAATAACTTGGGATAGGTAAGACCGACAGTAAGTCGGTATAAGACATTCTACATAACGTGGGAATGGGGTGAAGAACGTATTCTAGATTGGACGACTATGCCGTCAAGGAATATGAGACATAAGTAGTATGTTTCATTTGGCCAAAGTATCGCAATTTGCTTGATTGTGTTGTCCTAAGTCACCTAGTCTAAGGGATGACATGCCGATGGATAATGGTAAAAATTATTCAGATAGGTTCCTTGGACAGAGCATTCTGAATCCCAGAATAGGGAAGAGAACTGCAAGAGTGAAGTGTTAAATAAAAACTCCAACTCTTATTACTCATGAATAGATTGGTAGATTACCGAGTCATGGAATGAATAGATCGGAGGTACTCCGAGTCATTACAACTGCATATGGTTATCTGTTATAAGGATGGTTGTTTGATTTGTGAGTTCTAAATTATGTATTTAGAACCAGGAAGCATTTATCAAAAAAAAAAATTACTTGTTCCAATGTATAAAAATGAGGATATTACAAATTAGTGCCCTATAGTGAGACCTTGGGAGAGACCTTGAGGTTATTCACCCTATAGAAGGAGTTATCCAATTTTAATATGCTTAGTCTATGAGTGATACAACCATCATAGCGTATGAAAATTGGGTGCATAGGACTTACAAATTAATTGGGAGACATTTGCGAGGATTGGTGACAAGGGTAACAAAGCACACTCGGTCAAGCACCTAGGAGGAAAGAAGTTACCAAATTTTTACGGAGGGGATAACCATGATGATTTATTATGAGAAATGAAGGCTCAGTGGGAAAATCAAAACAAAAGAAGAGGTATGCTTAGCTATAACCTTCTTAGGACTACAACAAGTTGTTGGGTGACACATCGTGAGAGACTTCTAGAATAACACAAGGTGAGAATTGTATTCTCTATTAGGTTTTCTAGACTACCATGGCAAAAACCTACCTCATTTCATATCAAAGCATGTGAGAAGGCTTGGATATAAGGTGTAGAAGTTTTACCACCTTCACTATGGGTGCATAAGTTGTACTTCACTTTATAAGGTTGTACACGTGCATGGTACATTCACTCATAAATGCCTTTGTTAGACAAGGAATTGGCAAGAGTTAGTGGCTGATCTCATTTAAGCTTTCTGAAGTATCAGTACAAAGTCATCAGTGGATAAGGTGTTCGTAAGCGGTCAAATGCCTTACAATGGGAGATAACACTATGACGAGAAGATAGGATACTTGAGATATCAGGTGAACTTGGTTTAGAGATGTGTTTTAATGAAGAATAATGAAAAGAGACATAGCTTGAGCACGTTGTAGACACTAAAATTAGGTCACACTCCCCTTTGATCCCTCGATGAATAAGCACCCTTCATCACATTCACCTAGCCATGGCCCCCTTTACCCCACTAATATTAATTTAATTAAATTAATTCATTATCCTCACCATATTTATTATTTAAATATCTTAATTTAAATAATATCCACACATACACCTCACTTAGACACCTCATCAAGCCAACTCAACCTAAGACCTATTCTTAGTAAGTTGCCATAACTAACTAAGACTTACCCAAACCCTAAAAATAAATTCCTACATTCTCTCTAACCATATTCACATATTCTTACAAGAATCTTCTAGTCTAATCCACGGGTTAACGACACGAGATCTAAGAAAATAAAGAGGATCTACCTAGTTTAGTAAACCTAGGAAATCCCACCTTGACTGATGCCGATTACCCCTAACCATCACTGGTTAAAGCTGAAACCATAAATCGGTTACCCTTTTAACCCCCAAAACAACCTTATTTTCAAGGTTGGCAAAATATTGCAAAAATTTGGTGAGAACATTGAGATATTCCTACGAGATATATGGCATCTTTTGAGATTGAATTCCACCAAGAGAACACGTGCGAGGAAAGAGATCAAGCATTTTATCCTACACAACCACCCCAACAATGATCTTATCTAACCAAGTAAAGAGGAATGCACATGTAGCCCATGTAGAAGCTCTCCTATAATTTGAGATCACCTGTAGCCTTTAACCTCTCACCAGCACCTCCATCCCTCACTCACGGGCATCAAAGACCAAAATCCAAGTAAGTAAAATATTCTACTTCTCTAGTTCACTTCATTTTATCACTATACTATCACCTATTGTTTACCTAGCCCTCCATTGAATTACTTAAACATTTCCCCTCCATATACCCATTAAATCATCTTTAAATCCCTCCCAAATCACCCAATACCTCATACCGACCAACCAAGATCCTCTGTGTAATCACAAAAGAGACCCAAAACCCATCTTGTGGCATTCCCAGAACTCCACAATAATCGGCATCGGTTATATCTAACCTTCGTCGATCACCTTGAACTAGCATCAGTTACGGTATTTTCCCATACAGCTCAGAAAAGTGACCTACCCACCTAATTCCACCTCATCCCCTTAATCACCTGTGACATACCTGAGACTTCTGTCGGACCTATAGAGACCTAGAACAAACTATTTGACCTTCGGATCCTACTCTAGCCTATCTTGTTAGATTAGATCTTTCTTCTTTGTGCTTTAAGTGAAATATCTAAATCATTTCGAATTACAATAGGATTTACTTTATTATTCACATTTAATTGTTTAAAATAGTGGATCGACAGGTCATCTAGGAAGTATCACACTTCCTAGATCTAGCACACGCTAGGCAGTCCACTGCATATATTGTTTAACTTTTTCTGGTGGTCTTGCTTTCATTACAGGTAGTTCCTCCTAGCCAAAAGGAAGCGCTCTCACAACTATTTGTGGATTTATAAGTCATACACGCGTAGTAACTCATCAACCAACATTAAAATAGGTATTCCTCCTATGCCCGTTACCCTATCTATTTCATCAATACTTCAAAGAAATGTTTAAGAATTAGGTGAAACATTTTGGCATGCTCGGTGGGACCCATCTGGGGTTCCTTGCATTATATTCATTCCTAGGAAAATTTGTGTGTTTGTTTCCCTTTTGAAAACCATACACATTAATTTTCTTCCTTGGTAACCCACGTTTTCTTTATATTTTATCTAAAGGAAACCTTTCTTTTGGTGTAATTAAAAAGAACCATTTCTTTATGTTTTTTGCATTGTAGTGAAAGAGCATCCCTCTTCCTCTTCATCTTATTATGTCATCCAACTTCACAATTTGATTTGTGTTTAAAAATAAGTGCATTCCATTATGCTTTATCACATTAGTTCACATTAATTTAGGGCAACCTATACGTTGGAAGTCATGACCAACTGATGGTTGAAAAAGGAACCATAGAAAGCACTTTCTTTCTCTTTCTCTCTCTCTTTGTGTCTTACCAAACCTCACAAAAATTAAAAATACACACATTCTTAAACAACATATTACCTGGAAGAAGTTGTAGGTGATCACACGATCATGGCATTAAGGGCACCCAACTCACTATTATGTTGAGTCATACTTCAGAGCAAGGCCCGCCCCCACCATAACATACCTGAAACCTCACCTTTTAGATCTCCTTCTTTGTAGTAAGCCATCCTTACCAAAAACACTATTTCACAATTCATGTGTCAATCCTTACATAACATAAGCTAAACAAACATAATAGAAAAGGCACTAGGATTGAATTTTTCTTAATGTTTCTTCTTGTCTTGCATTTTGAGGTGAGGGATCACGTTCTTCATTTTTATTGTTCATCCTTGCACACTTCTCATCATAGCTGGTGTATTCCAGCTTCAGTTGAGTGTGCCTGGGCCATATCATCATCATTCTCAGAATTTTGGGTCTGCTTCTACATCATATTTTAATTCACCACTTTTCTTTCATCACTATTTCAATTTCACAGTAACCATCATCGGTTACCCTCTGACCATCGTTGGTTATACCCAACTGACGTCGGTTCTAAGTCCTTTTGTTAACCTACCCAAAAGGAAATTTTATTCATTTTTTTCCACTTTTCACATTCCCTGTCACTATCATCATTCCCATTGACATTGTGAAACACCATCAGATTTGGCATACCTATCAGATTTGACTTTCTACCTGGTTTTTCACTCACTGACCATTTTCTACAGTGACTGGCAGCGGTTACCCCTAACCAGCGTCAGTTTTCCCTAACCAGCATCAGTTAGCCTGTTTCACTTTCCAACCTACATTTGGTACCGAATACACTTTTTACCATCAGATTCACCTATTCCTATTATTTTTCTATGTCATTTACAGAGAAACAACCTTACCTAATCAATACTGGTTCACATGGTGCTGACCCAAAAACAAGAAAGCACACTTGTATTTCACGCTAGTTATCAACCACTCCCACCTATTCCTTCACCACCTTCCATTTTATCACTAGCCATGGATCCCATCCAACCTATCACTATCACTACAGGAGATGAGGAGTTCGAATGACTCCTTGACCAAAACCCTGCTGCTTTGTAGTTTTACCTTTCCCACTCATCCACTCAAGATGCCTCGGGTCATTTGATATATGGCATGCTTATATCTATCCCCCAACTCTCACTCCCACTCCTACATCGGCTCCATCTCGGCTTTGTGTTGCCCACATCTCGCCTTACCCCAAGTCATTTACTGCTAGGTCCTATACCTACTATGATTTTTGCATATGTCACCTCCATGGCACCCACCACATCCACCATACCCTCGATAAATACCCAAAACGTAACCTCATCCGCCTTTATTGTCTCACACATACCCATAGTGACACTTCCACCTCCCGTGTTAATGACCCCTATACCTTTTAAGAATGTGGTCCTTTCCATTCCATAATCATTAGCCCCCATTGCCACTAGGATTACCACGACCCTTCCACCTCCATATACATACTATCACCACCTCCGTTTCATCCATTATTCACTCTGGGTACATACCTCATGTTTCATTTGATTAACCAACATGGCAACACCATACACTAGAGTGCTACCCTCGTTATATGCCTAAAACCAACCCCATCATGCTATAGGAGGAACCCAATCATCGCAACCTACCAACGACCTAATCAAATTAATGTTAGACAAGATGTAGACATTGGAGGCATCGGTGTTTGGCTCCTATAACACTCTCACCTACAACGATATTTGCAACAAACCCATCCACCCATCTATTCATATCCGCCCATATCCCACGCATTGGGAAATGTAGAAATACAATCATTTCAATAACAAAGAAGACCCACAACAACATTTGTAATTGTTCAAACATGGGTGTTATCTGATCACTCATGATGATGCCTTGCTCTTGAGAACTTTTCCCATGTCTCTGACTGGACCTACATTAGATTGGTATAGTGGGTTACCTAAACACTCTATATTATCATTCAATCAGGTAGCCCAAACCTTCTTGGATCATTTCTCTATCAATATCATCAAGAAGGTTACCATGACTGACCTATACTCCACGTGTCAGTATGAGGACGAATCTATCACAATTTTTTTTGCTCACTGGTGTAGCTTGATCAATCAACTCACCTTCCAACTACCAAAAATATAACTCATTGAGCTCTTCACATGGGCTTGTGCTAGACATATCTCACTGACCTTGGAGGTCTAAACCTTCTAAACATTCGATGAAGCATTCACTTTGTGGCATGAAAGTTAGAGATTCGAGGCCATCGAAGAGAAGAAAATCCGATTACGCAATAATAATTAGGCATTCAAGTCGAATGATACCTCTTCTTCTTCCAAACCAAAACTAATCACTCAAAAGCTAAGGGCACCACTAACATAGTGGTACTCAAGGCTGGCCCACTCATCCGTCAAATCGGGATACCCCCTCATCTAATCTCTCACCCATCCGGACTTTTCAATTCGGAGGAGAGCAGAGAAATACACCCCAATAAGGGAACATTACTCTTCTATCTTAGAAAAGCTTATCAAATCAAGGGCCATTACCCTTCCACCTATAAAACCCCACTCTAGTTTTGACCCTTCTCGCCCCATGCCCGCATGGTATAAAGAACATGATTTTTGTAACTATCATTGACTAAAGGGTCATAGTCATGGCAATTGCATCACTTCCAAAAATATTGTCCAAGAAATGCTTGAGAAAGGTGAGTTAACCATGGATAATCTGAGGCACTTTCCAACCAAAACCTACACATCTTCGAGAAACCATTTCCCAACCATGCCCCAATCATCTCGATCAAATCGGTGAGACCTCAACTCATGATACTCATACCCGCATGAGGTTCGGGCTATTTTACTAATTTAACTTTCACCTTGCGGTTACCTATATTCCTTCCATAGAGGAAATCCTAGCCCAAAATCCTTCACCCACATAGGAATGCCTTTCATCTCCTTCATCACCTATGGAGGAATCTTCCACTAACATCGAGACCATTTCACCTTTGGCTTCTCCATTTAGAGCCGGTACCCACAAAGCACCTCCTCCACACCTGAAGGAGCACCCAGTACCTCCTTCACCCATGAGGAGCACCCATCATCTCCTTCACCTATAGAGGAGCTCCCATCATCTCCTCCTCCTATCATAGACCCAATTTAGATACCGTTTCCTCTTGGCAAGCATTATCCATCAGCTACCAAAATCCAGCAGACCTACTTTCAGCTCTCCTACCGATGGAAGCTGAAGCTAGCCAATTTCCTGTCTCTAAGACACATTTTATAGGAATTTCCATTAATCCCTCATCAAATCCAGCCACAGACATACCATTCTCATGTTTTTCCAATCACTTAGATTATGTGGATAGAGCCTTATTATAGGGGTGTCTTCTTTCTGTTCTCAACACAGATGCAGATGTCACTTACGGATACTTCCACTATCTACCCAAAAGTATTCTTACCAATCGAACAAAACAAAACCACCTCTATCACAACTTCTTCCATAACACCCATCATAACTTCACATGCACCCTTACCCATAACCCAAACTACATCTAACCCCAAACCCACACATACAACATTTTCCTCAACTAAACTTTTTACCACTTTAGGGGTCACCCTAACCACCACCTTACTCATACACCTATCAAATTGGATTTATTTACATCCTCCAAATTCAACACCACACCTACTCGACACCCAAGCAAAAGCACCAAATCCATATAACTCATACCCCAAGCGTGAAAATCACACCTTCACCTATACCGTCTGTCTTAAGACTTGAGTTTCCCAACATGGTCAAGCAACCTCCACCCATCAATAAACCAAAAGTACAACAACCCAGTCCTTTCTCACAAACCTATAATCTCCCGGACACCCAACACAACTTACACCAAAGCACTGCAATATCTTTACCACCCATACCTCTAATACCCTCAATTATTTCTTCACTAATCACTACACTTTAGTCATTGTATCTCACACCCCAAGTATGACCTGCATCATCTACCTTCACAGCACCTCCATTATCCCTATGGGTAACTCACTCTCTTCCCCATCTGCTTTTCCTTCTAGACTTAGTACACCCATATCACCTTTACCCAAGAAGGTGCGACCCAAAAACAAAACTCCACTACCCCACAATAAGGTGGTAAAACAACCACACACCCTCTTACCCGTCCATCTACTATACCCCTACCTAAACAAGCACGACCGACACCCAAAACCATGCCAGCACCCAAACCCATAGCTCGACCCGCTCCTCCTCTTCCAAAATCCGTTCCTCAACAATCAACCACACCTACACCCAAACCCATGTTCACCTCCCATTACAATCCACTAGCGAGGATCTTATGAAATTTTTTAACCAACCTCCTTGAGACTTGTCATCACATTACTACAACTCGAGACCTTACGACCCCCTTAAACCCAAGCCAAAAGGGATTGACGATACTAAAATTTGTGCCTACCATCGTGTGCTAGGGCACGATGTGGAGAAATGCAAGGCATTGAAAACCATCCCGATCCGAGTTATGTCCTCCGAAGCCAACTTTGATGATGAAAACCTTCTCAACGAGGACCCCGCATCTTGCACCCATTCCCACACTACCACTCAACAACCACAAACTCCACCCTCATTGCTCCTAGAGCCACCCCCAAGATTTGAAATTAACATGGTTTTCATCGAGAACTTTCCATACCACCACCAAAATTTCTTTATGCCCAACTCACCTCAAAGGGTTTTTCTCCTCTCGACAGGGTTTTACCCCGTTGTGTCATTATGCCACTCACCCTACACCTTCTCCATTTGCTAACTCCCCTTAGATCAAAATGATACATGTCACTACATGTGCTCAAAAGGATAAGGTTTAAGAAAAGGCAACTAACCCACCAACTAGTCCTATACCCAACATACCATCTGCACCCATACCTAAAATCACTATCTCATGCCCTATGTACCCCATTTCTAATAAAGTGTCACACATCACACCATGCTAAAAAAATTACACCAATATCCCCTCAAAATGTTCTTATATGACCTCATCTAAACATGAGAATCCCATCATCAAGCTCTCATGGAGGTTCTTTAATCTATTGAGTTTTTATCCAATGACTCTACACTGTAGCCTCCATTATCACACTCCATCATGTAGCCTCTCTCACCAAATTACCACCTTCATCTTCATCCCACCCTATTCACCAAGTATCTTCCTTAGCTTTTAGAATAAGAAATCATGCCACACCAAAACGATGACCTGGACCCAACCCTCTTCATCTCTGTCCACATAGATGACATACAGAGTTCACTAGCATTAACATCATCTCATCCCATGCATTCGCTCAAATGTGCATACCTAACAATTACATGCATAAACATCCAGTCATGTTGCATTCATTCAATGATGCTATCACTTCTACACTAGGCACTATCATCCTCCATGTTCGCATGGGCCCCCGCACTATTCTAGAATTATTTTACATTTTAGAGGGGGAATTTCAATATAACTTGTTGCTTGGCAAACCCTAGATTCGTGTCATGGGTTACGTTCCTTCCACTTTGCATTGTTGTGTAAAGTTTGAACATGAAGGACACACCTATACCATTCCAGCTGATCCATCACATTTTAAAACAAGCAACATGCTTTATCGACCCAATGATGTTCTCACATGTATTAAGCCATCTACCTCCACAACCGTTACTTCAACCACACATACCTCTTCCATTCCTACCACTCGCCCCAACCTCCATGGCTGACCCATCAGCTTCCCAATCCATTAACTCTACCTCGTATAGACCTTCGAAATATCATCCATTCTAGCTACCTACATACAAACCACCGATCCCTGGAAGGTGTTTTTCAATGCCTCACTCTAGGGGAGTACCGCGTATATAGTGTCAACACATTCCTTACTCCAGGAAGAGTACAAAAGTTTTCACCAAAACACTCATTATGATCATTGTATAGAGAGAAATCTCTGTATGGTCCCCATCACCTTCATAATAGTCTCACCTATGGGGACTTGATACTACCACTTACATACCCAAACCATGGTCTCAAACTTGCCAATTTTCCACCAACTTCCAATCACTTACCTATCACCGTTTCACCCACACCTTCCTACATCAATGTGCATGGAAGGGTTTTGGTTTTGGATTTTTTGAGAAAGGATGATATACCATCATTCCATGTACCACCTATAAAAATAATGGCCGTAGTGGCATCGGCTTCCCCGAACCACCTACCAAACAGGCATGCATCCAACTCATCTAGGACACTAGCCCTTCTCCACCTTCACCCGCTTCACCTTCATCACCACCCTCACCAACGAGTCGATGGATCCTGACTTTATCCCTCCTAACTTTTTTTTTTCATAAACACTATTTCCTTGGGGCCTCTGACTTATCAACGTGAGGGCAAAGCCCCTTCCACTCTTCCCTTCCTATATCCTAAAATGATCGATGACGACACACCTTTAATTAAGGTCATTTAATGTCAGGATGATGAATCTATACTCACCTACCTTGGTGCAGAAGACTCATATATTCATCGGTCGTTACCTTCTGAGATGCAAACCATGTTGAATGAATCGATTATCGAGATCAACATTCATACTTAGGATGACCCGCACATCCTAAAGATCAGTCAATCTTTAGATGTTGTTGAATAGGAAGCCATCACTTCTTTTCTCAAGGATCATAACCATGATTTTGCTTGGTCTTATGTAGACATGCCTAGTATTGATCCCACCATAGTGGTCCACAATATCGTAACCATTCCCGATGCCAAACCCATTAAACAAAAGCTAAGGAAAATGCACCCTCGCATTGCCCTTCTCATCAAAGAGGAACTTCAGCACCTTCTTTCCATTTCCTTCATCTTACCCATTGATTATCCTCATTGGATTTATAACATTGTCCCTGTCACTAAGGTGATAGGGGGACTTTGTATTTGCATGTACTTTCATGACCTCAACCTAGCATGTCTAAAAGATGACTTTCCCTTACCTGGTATTGACCAGCTAGTTGACCTTACCGCTGGCCATGAGATGCTATCACTCATGGATGGCTTCTCGGGTTATAACCAAATCCTGCTTGCCCCAAAGGATCAACAAAACCTCATTCATCACCCCTTAGGGGACCTTTTTCTATCGAGTCATGCCTTTCAGCCTTAAAAACACTAGTGCCACATATCGGTGGGCTATGACTAACATATTCCATGACATCATGCATCGCATATTGGAATATTACACGGATGATATCTGGTCAAATATAAACACTTCTATGAGCACCTTGCCATCCTCAAAACCATTTTTGACCACCTCATTAAATATTGCATTCACCTTTAGCCAAAGAAGTGCGTCTTCGTGGTCCTCTCAGGAAAGCTCCTAGGATTTATCATTTCCCTACGTGGTATATAAGTTGACCCTACTAAAGTCAAGGACATTCTAGAAATTCCTTCGCCCACCAACCTTAGACAACTTCGTAGCCTGCAAGGTAAGTTGCAGTCTATTCATCATTTCATTTCACAATTGTCTGATCGATGTCAACCATTTCATCATTTTCTCAAGAAGGATGTCTCCTTTAAATGGGATGATGATTGTCACAAATATTTTGAGGCCCTAAAATAATACCTTCTCCAACCACCCATACTCATTCCACCTAAAGATGATCAACCTTTTTATCTATACATCTTAGCTATTGATCATTCCTTGGGAGCCATGCTCACTCATCGTGATGAACAACACAGGAGTACATAATTTATTACATTAGCCATACTCTTCTAGACTATGAAACCCGATACACCCATCCTAAAAACTTTTCTTAGCCTTAGTTTTCATTTGCCACCAAACTCCATCATTACCTACTCAACCACAAAACCTATGTTGTGACCAATACCAACCCCTTACACTTCACGTACACCAAACCTTATCAAAATCAGTGTGTTCGCACAATGGCTTATGTTCTTAGCTGATCATGACCTTAAATTCATTCATCAAAAGTCCATCAAGGGCCAAGCTATTGCTAACCAATTTTCCACCACACCTATTTCTGGGGATTAACCCTCTAATTTTGACTTTCCGGATGAGTCGATTGCTATTCTTTCCTGGACAAACCCCCTTACCAAATGACACTCTTCTTCGACGGTTCCAAGCCGTCGGTGTGGGTGTGGGGCTGGTATTGTCCTCATTCCCATTGATGGTGAATACCTTTGTCTTTAAAACTAGAATTTGAATGCACTAACAATATTACCAAATACGAAGTGCTTGTACTAGGTCTCCAAGTTGCCTACGCCCTAGATGTCAAATCAATCAACATCTTTGGTGATTCTCAATTGGTCATAAACCAAGTCACTGGTATATACCAATGTCATAACAAGATACTTCAAAAGTATAAACATCATGTAGACATAATTTTGACCACCTTTGATCGTTATACCCTTCAAACCATCCCACGTTCAACCAACAAATTTGTAGATACCATGGCCTACTTAGCTTCCCAAATACCCACTTCGCCCATCGATTCTCAAATATTTGTCACCATACAATGACTCCAATCACCTTCTTATTTACCTCACGATGGTTACTTGATTAGAACCTTCACCTCGACCCAAATGGTGTTTTGTACAAACAATACTCTATCTTTCTCTCTCCATCTTACCTCTTGATCTCACTCGTAATGCAACACACCTTCCTTAAAAATATCTCACATTATGTCATCATGGGGGTCCTCCTCTATAAGCATGGAATTTACGGTATTCTCTTACGATCACAAGTTCTAAAATTCCTTATACAATTAAGGAAGTTCATGATGGCATATGTGGAGGTCACTTCAGTGGCCTTGCTATTGCTAAGTGTATTCTTCACCTGGGATATTACTAGCTGACCCTTAACTATGATTGTTGCAACTACATCAGACATTGTGTAAAATTCCAACAACATTCAAATCTTCATCATACACCCGGTCATGCCTTACAAGTTACCCGTGACCTTTGGCCCTTCTCTCAATGGGGTTTGGATCTTGTTGAAGAAATCAATCCCCATTCTTCCCAACACCATCAATGGATCATCACTACTACCAAATACTATACAAAATTAGTGGAAGCCATACCACTAATTTCCATGAAAAAGCTGAGAAAATATGTGAGTTCATTAACCACCACATCATTTGTCACTTTGGTGTTCCACATCGCCTCATCACCGACAATGGAAAACAATTCAAAAAAAAAACATTTCAAAAACTTTATGATGCCTATGGCATTCACTTAGTTTTTCATCACCTTATTACGCACAAACCAATGGCCAAGCCAAATCCACTAACAAAAACTTAAACAAAATTCTTATGAAAGTGGTTGGACGATCTTTGGGAAGGATTAGCATACACACATTTTTTTGTTGTGTGGGCATACCACACTAGTATTCACACTTCCACTGTGGCCACACCTTTTATCTCGGTCTATGGTATAGAGGCAGCCCTACCTCTCGAAGTCTAGATCCCCTCACTCCATATTTCTCTCCATGACATGCTCAATGATGATGAATTTTTTAGGACCATTTAGCATAGCTAGAGTTACTAGATGAATGTTGTCTTAATGCTTTAGATCACCTTCAATTTTACCAAAAATGTATCAAATTTTCCTATGACAAATGTGTCCATGAACGGACCTTCCAAGTCGGTGACCTTGTCCGAAAGAATCAACATGTAATCAAAGCAAAAAAAAGTAAATGGGGAAAATTTGTTCCTAATTGGCTTGGACCATACATTGTGACTCATACCTATGGATCAGGTGCTTATCATTTATCTTCACTTGATGGTAAACCTGAACCCGATCCCCTTAACACCTTGCATCTTCAACCATTATATTGTTGACTTGTAGTCCTACCTCACCTTTTGTCTCTTTTCATGCTCATCCCTTGAGCGCTATTCACTCATACACTTCACTAAAAATTAAACAAGAATCATGTGAGTACCCATCACTTATTATCTTCTCTTGAATATGTGTACCATGGCATTGCACATAGCCTAATTCTCATGGATACTTTTCTTCTACCTTTAGATGAGATCCCATGGTCATTCCACCTTGCCTTTTGAACAAGAGTCCAATTCTCCACCTTGGTCTTGTCCATGACTTCAAAGACCTCACATGGGACCAAACTCCTTGAGTCAAACTTCTAAAAAATATGAATCCCTCAAAAGGAAATATTCCTCTCAATAAGTGTTGCTATAAATAGCCTACTCCCTCAAAGGACATCAATGTAAAAATATCTTCTAAAAAAGAGAGTAACTGAAGCTTCTCACATTGATTAGCTTCATGAAGACCTCAAGGAGTTAAATTTTTTTCATCCCATATAGAATTCCCTTATCGATCAATCTATTTCAACTACAAGTCAAAACAACAAAAATTTTAGTCATGGACTTGCCCATTGTGACCTCGGATCTCTTTCCCAAAGTGCATGTTACCTCATACCACATAAAAATTAACTACCTTTCACCCTTCTTACCATTCCCACTCCCATTTCCTATTGCCTCAAGGGACTTCTTGGAACTTAGACATTTGGTGATCATGTGACTACTTTTCACCGTAGAACAATCAATCATGCAATGTCTTTAGGGTCTTACATTCATCACCTCTTTCAAGGTGTGATTTACTCGGTATGATCCTACCCAATCTAGTGGCTTTCTTTCCCCCTCTTATCTTTTGAACCATCTTTTTCTATGTTTTGATTTCCTTATACGTGAACTTGATCTTCGATGCTTACTTTTGGGGTAATCTTATTCTTTTGTCACAATTGACATCACCTACATCACTTTACCTATAATCCACCCACACCTAATAGATCTAAAACCCACACCATGCCTAAAACCTACTACCTCATTTTCCAACCCTCTCATATTCTTCCCTAGCTCATGGGAGAAGTACATTGACCTGAGGTCCCTTTTTGTTGGGACTATGTAGGCAACACTTCGAGGGCATGTGGCCCTTGGAGGTTAGCTTAGCCATCCTCTACCTTAAACAATTCATCTTCCATGTGCCTCACATTACATCACACCTAACTTAGTTTCCCTTTTATACCCAAAATTGGAAATTCAACCACATACATAATGAGTTGTTTCATATTTTAAACATTATCACAACATACATTTATTACACCTACCATTTCTCTACCATCATCATGCATGTATTATAACACATCTCACATATGACCCATATTAGCATTCATTGCATGAAATAATGACTCACAATTTCACCTACTTTTAACTCCATCATGCCTAAAAAAATCTAACTCAAACATGCCTAAAACAACCTGACTCAACCATGCCTATAACCTGACTCGATCCATGCCTAAACCAACTTGACTCCATCATGCCTAACTCACCTAATTTCCATCCATATCAAAATAATAAATCAAAAATCAAATAATACCATGTATCTCATCAACACATCAACAAATCAAATAATACCATGTATCTCATCAACACATCAACAAATCAAAAATACCATGTATCTCATCATATAAATAAATCAATGTGTATCTCAAAAATACATGGCTATCTCATCGTGTCCATCATCTCAAAATCATCAAGCACGCAAGCTGATACACAATACAAAATGTCATCGACACGCAAGCTGGTCTCATATATACAACAAAATAATGAAATAATACAAAATATCTTTGGTGTGTAGGCTGGTATATGCTCAAAATATACAAAAATATCTCATACATCCTCACTTGTCATCGGCATGTAGGCTAGTATGTGATCAAAACTATAAATATCAATCAGCACTTGCAGGTCGGTATATACCACACAAAACTATCATACATAAAAAACTAGGCACCATATCAAGCATCTCGGTGGATGTCCTCCATCTCAGTATCACCTATACCCTCGGCCTCTTGCGTCCCTGCTGGCACCTCAATGGGAGCTAGCCTTTGTGTAATGGTAGCCTCTACCTGATCACTCCTTAAAGCTCACTGACCCCCTGTGCTCTCCACACTATGAGTGTGGGGACTCTGTTGTGCCCTATACTTTGCATACAATATGAAGTCTATTATGGATGCCATCATTAGTTCTCGATAGTATCTAGCCTCACCTAGGGCATCTCATAACACGGATACGAGGCACACGTGGTGGTCCCATAGGTCTCAACCCCTATATCTATCCTATAGGACCCTACCCCTGCTCCTTCCTATGGCGGGACCCGGTCCCGGTGCCTATGATGGTGGTGTCTATGGTGGTGCCCCCTACCCCTGTACCTATATCTGGGCCTATAAAACCCCAATTTGTGCCTAGGATATGGCCAACTAGCCCTATAAACCTACCACCTATGCCTATAATATTACCACCTGACCATCCCCCTCCTCTCCATCTCCATCTCCTCCACTAGCCATCTGGGCTTGCAGACTAGCCACTTGTACACACAGCTCTACTACCTCCACCTCTGATCCCTCCAGCTACGTCTAAAATATACCCAACTTGGTAATGAGAGTAGCCACTTGCCCCTGGAGGTCATCTCTTTGCACCATGATGGTGGCTAGATCCGGCATTGCCCGGTTTGGGTGGTATAGCTCAGAATCGAGCTTCTCACCACTTTTGTACCTATCTCGTACACCTAACGCCATCTATCTGCCAAGTCCACTAACTACACCTCCTACCCTATGGGACCGTAGGTGGGGTATAGGTAAGGGAGTCTCCATGTCATCTCTCACGACATCTGTGGGAAGGGTGGAGGTATGTCTTGTACTAGCCCGAACTACTACCGGACTCTATCTACCAGGATCATCTCGTCCTCCCCAAAGCACGGAAACCCTATATCCATCTCTCTAGCTAGAGCTCAGCTAGCTCCTAATAAATATGCCTATATAAGAGGAATCCCACATATGGCCTCCAGATAATATCCACTGGACAACCCCTCCGAAGAATCGCAGGAAATGGGAATCATGGGCCTATCATATCTTTTCTCTCCAATCACCGACACCCATCTCATGTACCCCACCGCACAAATCTCACTAGGAATGCATTTTTTTGGGGCATCCCTATAGGCCACACACAAACTAGGTGCTCATATGCCCAAGCAGTGTAGTAAAACCATATGGCACACGGAGTTGAACGCGCAACAACTCATATGCCCAAAACTCCTGTCATTTGCACCAAGAATGTTGGTGCCCATGTAAAGTGGGTCTCATCCACCATCATGTTGTGGAGTACCTCCATCAATGATCGAGGAAAGCACCCAACCTCTACATCTAGCAGTGTATAGCAAAGACACTACCTCAATCAGCAGAACCACTAGCCTTGTCTCCTCTAAATAGGCTAGGTACATCTCTCCATAGCTCAAGTTGGTGCTATGGAATCTCAAATCGGCCATCCCCTCTCCAAAAATAGAAACAATCAACTCCTCTAAGGCCTTGGAGGAGATAGAATAAAACTATGCACCCAATATGGGTAATCAAGAATCCGGAACATGTCCTCTAGGGTGATAGTAATATCACCCGTCGGTAGGTGGAACGTGTTGGTCACAAAATCCCATCTATCGATGAGCACGACCATCAAGTTGGGTTACCGGAAAACATGTCTATAATGAAGAACTCCACTCAACCCAACTTCCTCCACATGTTGCAGCTCCTCCAGGTCGTTGCGCCATGCACTATCACCAGTAGAGGTGGAACCCTGTCTCACATATGTAGTTATGCTCTCCCCTACATCCAATACAAGCACAACATTAATTTACATGTATCAATCCATATTCAACAATTATCATTTTCCTACACCCTATTTTCACCCTACCTATTTCAACCACCTAGCCCACATCACTTTTGGACCCTTGTGCCTAATAATCCGACCGATATTGGTTCATCCTAACCAACCCCAGTCACCCTTTAACCGACATCGATCACCTATTTGGTGACCAATACTGGTTCACCCTTACCGACCCGATCACCCAAGTTAGCGGCATCGGTCACCTATTTGGTGACCGATACTAGTTCCATCTAGCGACGTTGGCCAAACATTAACGACGCGGTCACTTGTCATGGAAAACTGTGATTTCCCAAAACCTCCCTTTCTAAAAAACCTCCCCCTTCCCCTTTTACCCACCTACAATGACCTAAACTACCCTTGGACCTCCACCCACCCCCTATCCCATTTATTACCCTCCCCATTCCTCTTTTTACCCACTATTCCCCCCATTCCCAAATTCAATTTTTAACCACCCACAAAAACGAAAAACCAACAAAACCTACAAACAACAATAAACTAATCCCCTAATCTATCAAATCAACTACACATAGAGTAGAGCGCTTACCTTGTAGCACTGCTACCATCTCAATGGCACGTCGGCTACTATACCATTAGCTCGCCCGATCCCTCTCTGGCCTCTGTCATCACCAAATAGCTACCCGCAACCTCCGCCCAATTGAATCCCTCGCAATGATCTTATGGACCCACTGCTCACCAACTAATCACTCATCGATCACACCGCCAACTCACTATTCCATTCTATCCAAAACTTTTCTCTCTTTTCTCTCTTTTTGTCATTTTCTCACTTTGCAAAATAACAAATGAATAACAAAAATACAGATTTTTTGTTTTTATAACAAACCCGACCTAACCGATGTTGGTTACCCTTGACCAAGCATCATTCGCATGCCCTACCTCACATTCTTGGTTGACCTATACCGACGTCGATTATATCGTGACCGGCATCGGTCACCCTCACCTACACATTGCCCTAAATTTTAACCTTTACCCTACCCCTACCTCCTTTTTTGCCCCACCTAACCTTCACCCTGATCATTTACCCCACCCCACCTTTACCCTACCCATTTACCTAACCTTTTTGACCAAATCATTTACTACCTCCCTTTTTCCTCCTTTGGGGACTCATTGGTTTACCCCTCCTTGGCCTTACCCGTGCCATGACCTAAATATTTATCTCTAGCCCATCACTTCGACCTTTGACCTCATGTGTTCACTATACATTGCAACTTTGTTACCTATGTTGTTGACCTAATGACCTTACCTAGCCTATTGTTATGACCATTAATCCTGACCCTACCTTTGGTGTATTGGAACATACCTACACATTCCTACACCTAACCTACATTGTGTTTCCTAACCATATCCTATACCTTGGATACCAGAATCACTTAAACCTGTCCTGGATAAACCTATCGACCTTAGACAATGTAGAGTTTTCCTACTCTTCAACCTGGTAGCATGCTGCAGTTTATACATGTGCGTGCATTTGACTATTCCTACCTTTGACCCTGACCCATTACCTAGATTACCCGAGTAGACCTCGCTCCTTTTTCTCTCATTACCCACCTTCATTTTCATCAAATTTACGTTTTATCAAACCACTCACCGATTCTACCCTCTACCTCATCGGTTCCTAGTTTTAGGGGATCACCTTCACCCACACATGGGGCAACCACAACTTATTTTTGTTAGTGTTGCTTACTAATAAAAGCTTTCATGCAACAAAAAAGGGGCAAAATATAAACACTAAAATTAGGTCACACTCCCCTTTCTCCCTCGACAAATAATCACCCTTCATCACATTCACCTAGCCATGGCCCCCTTCACCCCACTAATATTAATTTAATTCAATTAATTCATTATCCTCACCATATTTATTATTTAAATATCTTAATTTAAATAATATCCACACATACACCTCACTAAGACACCTCATCAAGCCAACTCAACCTAAGACCTATTCTTAGTAAGTTGCCATAACTAACTAAGACTTACCCAAACCCTAAAAATAAATTCCTACATTCTCTCTAACCATATTCTCTCATGCTTGCAAGAAGCTTCCAGTCTAATTCGCGGGTGAATGACACAAGATTCGAGAAAATCAACAGATCTACCTATTTTAGTAAACCTAGGAAATATTGCCTTGATTGACCTTTGGTTAAGCCAAAACCACCGTCGGTTACCCTTTTAACCCCCAAAACAACCTTATTTTCAAGGATGGCAAAAGATTGGAAAAAATTGGTGAAAACATTGAGATCTTCCTGAGATATATCTCATCTTCTGAGATCAAAATCTAGTGAGAGCACGTGTGCAAGGAAAGAGATCAAGCATTTTCTCCTACACAATCACCTCAGAAATGATCTGATCTAACCAAGTAAAGAGGAATGCACATGCAACCCATGTAGAAGCTCTCCTATAATTTGAGATCACCTGCAACCTTCAACCTCTCACAAGCACCTCCATCCCTCACTCACAGGCGTACAGGACTAGAATCCAAGTAAGTAAAACATTCTACTTCTCTGGTTCACTTCATTTTGTCACTATATTATTACCTATTGTTTACCTAGCCATCTATTGAATTCCTTAAAAAATTCCCCCTTCATATACCCACTAAAACCTTGCTAAATCCCTCTCAAATCACCCAATACCTCATCCCGACCAACCAATATCCTCTCGTACAATCATAAAGGAGACCCAAAACCCATCCTTTGGCATTCCCAAAACTCCACAGTAACTGGCACTAGTTATATCTAACCACCTTTGGTCACCTTGAACCGACATCAGTTACTATATTTGCCCATACAACTCGTAATGGTGACCTACCCACCTAATTTCACCTCATCCCATTAATCACTTGTGACCTACCCGAGACTTTAGTTAGACCTACACGAGACTCAAAACCAACTATTTGACCTTCGGATCCTACTCTAGCCTATCTGTTAGATTAGATCTTTCTTATTGTGTTTTAAGTGAGATATCTAAATCATTTCAAATTACAATAGGATTTAATTTATTATTCACATTAAATTTTTCAAAATAGTGGATGATGATAGCCGTCTACGAAGTATCACACTTCTGAATCTAGCACATGCTAGGCAGTTCACCGCATATATTGTTTAACTTTTTTACGGTGGTCTTGCTTTATTTTGGTGCAATTTCAGGTTTGCACACTTTGCTCTAATTTTCCACTCTTCACTTTTTCTCAAAAACATTTTATTGGCTTGAGCTAGTGATTTACAACTCATTTTTTTAGCTAGATGCTTTCAAATGCCCTCATTGTTGTTATTACGCCCTAAATTTAAGTAAAATCAAAGCTCCCCCATTTTTGCCCCGATTTATTCATTTTCACAGTCGTACCATTTTCTCATTTGCCAAATCATGAAAGAGCTTGAAATTGATAAAATCCTAAATTCGTGCAAGTGTTTCCCAATCCCAAGGTCACAAATGATGTCAAGAGATGATTCAATTGGTTTAAAATGAAGAATTCTACCTTCCCTGTCAAAAATTTGGTTTCTAGGGCATTCCCTGAATTTTTCACATTTTTGACGTGCTCTCGGGCCGTCAAATTTATCATTGTAAACTCTATGCTGACATGGCAGGCTCTCATTGGCCGGGTGCGGTTGGAAAAATGTTATAACTTGTCAAATTTTCAATTTTTGGTGAAGGGAGAATTTTCTCCGTGGCCCCGCATTTGCCTAGTGTGCCTATGTGGCATGATTTGATTGGACAGATGGAGCAGCGAGTGGTGGAGGTCACTTAAAAATTTTGCCTTCATTTTTTGCAAATTTCTCAAAATCAAATTTCTACCCAAAGGCCCGCAGCGAATGGCATGATGACACATGTCCAGGAGGGCCAGGCGGATGGCGAAGGACTTGGAAAATTTTTGATGTCTTTTGGCTCAGGGTGTTAGGGGAAAATTTTGGCCCGCACGCCCGTGCCCAATGGGAAGTAGACACGTGGCAAAGAATGGTCAGGCCGGTGGTGGGGGTAACTTAAAACTTTTTCTTCATTTTGGAAAAAGTCCTCAATGATAAATTTTTACCCGAAGGCCTATGCCCAATGAAAGGGCGACACTTGGCATGGGAGGATCAGATGGGCGATGGTGGATTTAAAATTTTTTCAAATTTTTTGGGCTCAAAATGTCATGGAAAATTTAGACCTGAGGGCTCGTGCCCAATGAAAGGGTGACACATGTCCATGGGAGCAAAGGAAAAGCGGGGTGATGCGTGTTTTTTGGATTTTTGCCTTTGGAGGCAAAATTTCAAAGTAACATTTTGAGCCAGATCTCCATGCGAATCACAGTGTGACACGTATGCATAGAGATGAAATGGAGGGGTGGAAGTTCTAAAGACTTTGAAGTTTTAACTTCAAAATGCTAAAATTAAATTTTTGCCCGAAGGCCCGCAAAAATAAGGGATGGACATGTGTCCAAGAGGCAAAATGGAGGAAGGGGCTGAAGGAGAAGTTTGCGAATTTTTGCCTCTATGTTTACAAGGTAAAAAATGAAGAATAGGCCCATGCCAAATAAACAATGGACACATGTCCAACATTTGATGGAAATTTGGAGCACGGAGGAAAGATGGAAAATGTTCCAATTTTGGTGAAAATTTTCAAAGGAAGCAATGAACCCGCGGAAAATATTGGAGGTTTTTCCCGTGACTAATCCATAGGTGACACGTGGCATTTTTCAAATGTCAAAAGATAGAGGTCAAGGCCCACATGGAATTTTGATGCTTGCGGAGGTTTGAAGGCAAATTTGATGAGTCGGCTCCACCTCCAATGGGAGATCGACACGTGGCAGAGAAACAATGGGTATTCAGGGGCACGGGGCATGTTGAGAAAATTTTCCTTTTCTCAAAAAAGTGGTGAAATACATCAAATTGGCCCGCGGTTTTGGTGAAGGCCCATAGAAGGACACATGGCACATCCAGGGGCTCATGCAAGAAAATTTTCAAAATTTTCCCAAGGGCAGAAAAGGTTCAAAACACATTTTTTAAAGTTGGAGGCTCATCCAATGGTATTTGGACATGTGTCCCACCCCATCCAAAGACAAAGAGGAAGAATATTGAAGGTATCATCTGCCACGTGGAAGGATGGCATTTAAAGTTGATTTTAATCAATGGTAGTGCATTTTCATTTTTTGGGCGCCATTGGAGCTCCAAGAAGTGTGGAATCATCATTTTTGCACCAAAACACATGAAATTTTATATGAATCTGCATCCCTTCAGCCTTTTGAACACAATGGAATCATTTATTTGAGCTGATTCGGTGCCCTATAGTGTTTTTGTGAGATATTTTTCTCAGCCCGTGAAAAACACGTGAAAGGTAAAAAGTGAAAAGTTGCAGAGTTAAAAATGATGAGAGAAAAGGGTGAAAAATGATTGCAAGTACATGCTGGCATGGTGGAATTCCAAACACGACCACTCGGGATGGATAAGGATCTGATTTCATGCAATATTTTAAAATATTTGTGCATCTCTGGCATTTGGCGAGCTGTTTCACAGTTTTATATCATTTTTCATCAAATGGATAGGGTTTTGTAACAAATTTGATCCCTTTGGCATATTATTTTCTTGGGATGCAAGGATCCAAGTTGGCATAGGGTATATGATGTAGTTTGGAAGCATTTTTGTAAGTCTGTTGAGAATTTTGGAGAAAGAGAGAAGAATTTTCACAGGAAAACTGGAAGAAGTCCATTTCCTTTTGAGAAACTACCTGAGAGCCATTTTTATTCTATTTTGCATCAGATTTTCATCATGTTGAGTTGGTTTCAGATGTAAATCCATCAAAAAGCTTTGATATTATCTAAATAACATTCCCTTGCTGATATATTTGATCAAATTCTTGGATTAACTGGTTTTATCTCTTGGCAAAGCTTGCATACACCTGTATTTCAGTATGTTTTTAATCTGTGTTTCATGCTCATGTTGCAATCTTGTGTTTGGGATATTTATTGGTCATACATGGAATCATTTCTTGTAGAGGGTTTTAACACATCGTAATCTTTCATTCGAGAAGAGTATTCATTTGAGTGAAGATAAAGCAGATTTAAACTCATCTTACCTTCCTTGTAAATTGAGGGTGTACCTTAGGTCATGATCTAGCAAGGGTTCCTAAATGCTTCATTGATATTTTTCTTCAAGCCTTTGTGGCAGGTTATCAAAGTTTGTATGGAATAGTGCAGATTTGGGCATCCATTATGCACACATCCTGGTTGAAAGAGCACTTCAAATTCATTGAAACATCTCTGTTGTTTAGGTGTTGTAACCCATTTGCAAAGTTTCCCAAAGAAGGTGATGATTTCTAGCTACTCTTGTTCCAAGATCTCTCATCAAAATTTCATTTTAAACTAACTCATCCTACCTACAATACCCTTGCATCTGCATTATGTGTCCACAAAATAATTCAATCTTTTCACAAAAATTCACAAAGTTGATCAGGGTTTTATCATGTCTTTAGTAGCTCTAGCTTTGTTTTGAGAACATTTACATCATTTAGTAGTGACATCTCCTTTGAGTTTGGATAATGGATATTTGATCATGAATTCACAAAGCCTCCTCCACATCACACACAAAATATAAGGATATCTCCATCTCCTTACCATATAGGGGCTGCAATATAGGTTCTCTTGCCTTGGTTGATAGGCACAACCTAAAATAGTGAGGGTTAGATCAAAACCCTTATGAAGGTGCTATCCACTCCCTCAATTCTTGAATGCAAATGAGCAGATAGGTGTGATCCCTGCTACAAATGACATATAAAACATCTATCTATCCTTGAGTTTCTTGTGCAGATTCATGATGATGTTCAAGTTGTGAATGAGATTAAATTTGGATACCAACACTTTCATTACAGGTAGTTCCTCCTAGCCAAAAGGAAGCTCTCACAACTAGTTGTGGATTTAGAAGTCATACGCGTGCAACAACTCATCAACCAACATTAAAACAGGTATTCCTCCTACACCCATTACCCTATCTCTGTTTCGTCAATACTTAAATGAAACGTCTAAGAATCAGGTGAAACACACATGTGCATGGAAAATGAAAAAGGAAAAATGGTCTATGTGATAGATGGTGAAGAAATGGAGAATCAGTATGTTAACCATTACGAAGGTATGTGCAAAGTCATGGATAGTGTTGATGAGTGAGCACACACCTACCATGAGCCCTTGAAAATAAATATGGTTAACATTGGTTACGAGGTGGAACCTAATGAAACTATCATTGGTGATTCTTGGTTAGAGAAATAGGTTTCTAATATCATTGACCTTTTACGTGAGTTTCAAGATTTTTTCCCATGCGGGTACCATGAGCTCAAAGGCATTCACCACTACTTAGGGGAAATTAGGATAAATTTGAAGGAAGGTGTGCACCCGATTTGGAAGATACCTTATCAGATGAATCCAAATTTATGCATACGGGTCAAGGAGGAGATATATATGATGATAGCATTAGGAATTATTGAGGTCATTGAAAAGTCGAATGGGTGAGTCTAATGGTCATAAGTATTAATAAGGATAAAAGGATAAGGATTTGTATTGATTATAGGGACTTAAATGTAGTGTGTGTAATTGACCCTTTTCCAACCCCCTTTACTAAAGAAATTCTAGAAGGAGAATTTAGGCGTGAGTTCTATTATTTCATGGATGGGTTCTCAAGGTACCACCAATTTTGAATTTCAAAGGAAGACAAGGAGAATACAAATTTCACCACCGAATGGGGAAGTTTTTCCTACAAGGTCACACCTTTTGCACTAAAGAATGCACCTCATCTTTGTGTTCTCGCGCATCATGGTACAAGCCTTCCAGAATTCATCCATAAATTTCTTGAGTCTACCCGGATGACTAGAGTGTGTATGGGCTAGTAAAAGACCATTGTGGCCTTTTGAGGCTGATGTTTGAGAGATGTTGATAGTTGAGGATATCCCTTAACACTAATAAATGTGTCTTTTCTATTCCATTTATAACCCCGTTGGGGCATATTATATGCAAGGAAGGCTTCTTGGTAGATCCTGCCAAAGTTGTAGTTATTGCATGGGATTGGGCTAGCTCTACCGGTCAAAGCACAAGTGCATGGATTCCTTGGGCATATGGGGTACTATAGGAAATTTATTAAGGGATATTCCAAGATCATCATGCCCTTCAAGGAATTTCTTAAACAAAAGAGTCCCTTTCATTAGGGAGATGCGTGCAGATGGCATTTGACACTTTGAAGGGTAGGCTTATTACTAGACCCATATTATAGTTCCCTTATTGTGATAAGCTTTTCCATATGCATGTTGACGTCTCAAGAACAACCATTAGAGAAATCTTTGGAACAACTTTGGTGGGGGATTGTTGATCACCCCTTGTGTTTTTCTAGTAGGAAATTGACACCACTAAATAGAACTACATAACTAATGAGCGCGAGGCATTGTCAATGATCTACATGTTATATAAGTTTAGGCAAGATTCTGTTTACAACACCATTCATATTCTACACTTACCACATCACACCTTTGAAAGGCACATATGATGTTGGGTCATGTTATTTCTGAAGTTGATTTTTTCAGTTGTGGTAAAACCGGGAAAGAGTAAATCAAGACATGATCATAAATCTAGAATTGATTCAGGGAGGACATGTAGAGCATTGTGGATACCATGCTAGACGTACAAATATTTAGGTTACATCGTGCACCCTCTCGACATAGAGGATATTGCAATGTTTCTTAAAATGGGTGTATGCTTTGGAAAGAATGAAGGATTTGGATAGAAAGTAGTTTACTATACACTTCGTACCTTACATGTTGATTAGTGGAGATTTATACAAGTTAGGTCGTGATGAGGTTCTTCACCAATGATTATTAGAACATGAGCTGTTGTAATCATGGAGGAAGTGAATGGTGGGATTACATGAAGGCACTATATAGGAAATTCAACCACGCAGAAGATTCTACTTATAGGGCTTTTGTGGGAGAGTATCTACCAAGATTGTATTGAGTTTTGCAAGGCCTGTGACAATTTCTAGTGCCTTAGCAAACCTAGAAGGAGGGATGAAATTCCCTTGGGACTGATAGCAGCGCTAAACCATTTAAAAAGTGACCAATTTAATTTTTAAGACAAATTTCACCTATCACACAAATTATGGCTCATGTTACATCATCACTTGCACCGATTACTTAAAATCATGGGTATAGGTAGCTCTTACAAATGATTTCATAGTAGTGACATGATGGTGAGATTCTTATGGGAAAACATAATCGAAGGTATGGATGTCCATTGAGTTTAACAAGTGATAGGTTACACATTTTCTAAATGAAATGGTTAGGATTTTCTTGGATGAGTTTATGGTGGCCCATCATAAGACCACCCTTATCACGCATAAGTGAATGAGACTAATGAAGCATTTAACAAGATAATATGTCACATATTAACTAAAATTTGTGATATTGGTAGATAAGATTGAGATGAAAAGGTATCGATGTTTTATGGGAATACAAGAAAACCTACAAGAGATTAAACAAATCCACCATGTTTGAATTGGTGTTTGGCGAGGAGGCTATTTTGAGTTGAATTTATGCTACCATTGTTGCGTATAGAACACACGGGAGGATTGGATAATGAACAAGTTCTCGAAAGAAAGGATTGATACGTTAATACAGCTAGATGAAAGGTGATCACTTGCTAGATGGAGTCAAAAGATAGAGAAGGTAAGACAAAAAGCATGGCATGATCCTCATATTAAAAATAAAAAATTTGAGGTTGGGCGAGATGGTTTTTATACAATTCTAAATTTATGTGCCATCCTAGGAAGTTGAAAGTCCATTGGTTGGGACCATACATCATCTCGTACATCCTTGATTTAGGTGCTTTCAAGTTACAAGTGCTAGATGGGATGAGACTACCAGGTCATTTTAATGGGAGTAGGTTGAATCCCTACTATAAATAAGTCTTCCTTGTGTTTGTAAATAAGGCAAGTATTGCTAGGTAGCCTAGGATTTCCCTTAATTATTTTATTTTCCTTGTGTTTTCCTTTCTTGTCGCTTGTTCCTTTCTGTTGTGTTGTTTTTTACACACCTTGTGGAACTGGTAACCACTTATTACTTTCTAAGGTTGTGTATGCGTAGAGGACTACACATATATTTTAGTGTGGGGTGGAGTAGAATGAAGAGAGAAAGAAGCTGGTAGTAGTTGTGATGGCTGGATTGAAAGATCAAAAGTGCATAAGGTAGAAGAGTGCATGGGGAAATAATGGAATTTTTTTGGTGTCAAGAAGGCTTTAACAAATACCATGTACAAAGGATAAGAAGTGTAGGAACAACATGAGGTAGGTGAGGGAAAAAATTAGGTCAATAGAAGAAGTTCCTTGGCGCTATAGACGCGCGCGTAAGATTATTTGGTTAGTAAGGACTTTTGTGTGCTAGAATTTTGTAGAGGTTTTTCCACGTAGGACTTGGTGCATGGGTAAAAGTGCTTAAGATCAGATTTAGTGGAAAAATCCACATTTAATGTTAAGTATGTTGGTAGGTGGTATATCATTTATTCTTGGAGAGAAGTAAAATGTTATAAGTAAAGGGTCAATAACATTATTATTTACCTTGTTATTAGAATATTGAAGAAATATTGTAAGTTATGAAATATATGAAGAAAGATTTGTACGAAGGAGAGTGAAAATATTAAGTGCATGACTAGGGTGATCTACGAACCAGAGTGGAAGGAGTACACAAGCATAGGGAGGTTTCATCAGAAGTACACCATCTTGTGGAAGAGTTTTCCAGGTTAGGGTTTTGTAGCTAGGGCATGGGAATAGAAGGATTCTTTCATGGAGTTGAGCCATAGATTTGAGCAGAGTGAGGAAGGAGAGCAAGGATTTTATTATTTTAACCTAACAAGAAGATGACACCAAATAAGGTGACCGTTTCACCTAATAAGGGAAAGGGAAAAGGAAAATAGACTGCCACCACTAGTTTCAATGAAGAATGGTATGCAGAGATGCAGTACCCAGATGGGGTGTTACTTGGGAAAGAATGGGTATCCCATGTGAGGAAGATGGCCATGAGTAACTATAATCATCACAAAAGTACCAAAGAGAAGGAGATGGCACTAGAACTGGTTCATCCAATGGATAAGAGGACACCAAAAGGGATGCCAATTTATAGCGATGAAGTGAAAGTAAAATTAGAGAAGGTTGGATTGTTGCAACTGTTCGAGTTTCCCTATTTTGGAAAGCCCGAGAAGTTATACCAATGGTTTATGTCACACGTGCATGAGGACCACTTCTACTTTACATGCTATAGAATGTGCATAACTCCCCAACTCATCTCCAATTTTACCAACCTTATCTATGAAGGAGATTTGTTAGATGATGACCTAGAGGATAAAGAGGTTATTAAGAAGACCGTGGAGGAGTATGATTATAAAAAGGATTCACGTTAATTTTATATCTCGATACCACCAACCTTGTGATAAGAATGGTCACACACCTAGTAACAAAGATGAATTGGAAAGAAAGGTGAACACAAATAAACAATGCATGATTAAATGTATGCCAAAAAAATTCGTAAGAGACCATCTATAACTTGTCCATATAAATTCAGAAGATATCATCAACGCCACATAAGAAGGAGATAAGATAATATTCAAAAATGTTCTTCTCACCATCATCCTCTTTGAAATTAGAGTGCCTGATGGGCTAGAGTATCTCGTATGGGAGTATCCATATGAATATCCCTTCCCTATGAAGAGTTTTGATAAATACACATGTGCTACCATGACGGCCACCCACAAGGAGCATCTAGAGAAATGGTACGAGTGAATGCACAATGAATTTAGGGCTAAATGGAGGATACCTTAGCAGCTATCAACACTAATAGATGGAGAAGATGATTTTGTTGTCTATCAACACTTTTGTAATGAAAGGTTCACTTTGTCAAATGGGATCAAGTGCCCATAGTGTAGATTACCCTTCTCCTTCACCACATAGTATTTCCAAGTAGGGGTAAATCACTTCAAGGAAGATAAAAGAATAAGGTTCAACCTTAGTGAGGTGGACCAGGACCACCATGATTTTCAAAGGAAGTTGGTATATCCAAAGAAGCACGCTTATGTGGAGTCTCCCATGAAGTGTAAATGACAAAACCCTTTATGCTACCAATTGTGGGAAGGACCATAATAAGAGTATACTTGCACATTAGGCCCAAGTATGAAAAGGGTGCTTACTTGGAGAATGATGTATCCATCCCACATGATCCCACTGGTAGAAATAATTTTTTTCAAAAGAAGAGGGAAAGGGAAGAGACCCTAGAGAAAGAGGCACCGTAGAAGAAATCACTAAGAATGCAGACATCACAACTGTGTGAATGCCGAGTCAAATGCCAAGCCAATAACATACGTGTGCAAGAAGAAATATCCCATCGGGAGAAGGAAAAATACCTAAGGAAGGGGCGTGAAAATAAGAAGATTCTCCTAGAAAGGAATAACATGCTAAGGAAGAAGAGGAATCCCGGGTTAAGAAGAAGAAAAAGGTAGTGGGGAAGGTAGAATCGGAGAAGACGATGATCTTGTAGGCCTATAGGGGTGAGAGATATGATGATGAGGATGAAGAAGTTCATAATCATCCCATGTATGATGTACATGACTCAGAGGAAGAAATAAGTGAGGGGAAGGGTGGAGAAGAAGAAGGCACTCAAGGAAAATGGGAGAGTGAAGAAGTAAATACTAAGGATTAGAGGACCCTAGCCTCACCAAGGAGCAGATAGAAGAGGCTGCAGAAAGAGAAGTAGTGGGCATAATAAATAAGTTAGTGGAGCAAGAAGTGGAGCAAAGCGTAGATGAGATACTCAAGGAGATAGAAGAAGAGAGCGTAGGAAAGGAGTATGGCAACATGGGCGGAGACCCTAGCATAGTAGTAAGATTTCCAAAGGTTTCATGCATAGGAGGAAAGAGTGTGGTAGTAGCGCAAGGAAAGGGAATGGGTTATATCCATGATCCAAACAAGGTCTTTGCATGCATAGTTCCAAAGAATCATGCCGACATACGACTCGACAATGTCTTCATTTGAGGAAGAAGGCGCATACCCATGAACTAGGAAGATGTTATCTTGGGCATTTGAGTCCCATGTCGATGAACCTGAGTTCAAAGTTAACCAAGGAGTGTTGATGAAAATTTTGGAGACCAAAGGTATAAACCGTTGGTGAATGCTCAACAATTGTCTGATGAGCAAGTCTGTAATGTGCTCAACAAGGTTTTAGTTGAAGTTGAGGAAAGAATTTTTGGGAGGAATGATAGGGTGAGATTCCTAGAAGGGGAATTGGAGAAGAAAAGGAAGAGCTCATTGAAAAGAGAAAGGATCTGAAGCAAGAGGAACTAATTAGTGCACAATTAAGGCACAAGATGAAGGAGGAAAAGGAAAGGGTGCGTGAGGTATACAAGAAATTTTAAATGATTATAGATGTTATTGTCTTGAAGCATCTAGACCTAGCACCACTTGAGAAGAAGTATGAGTCAACCTTGCAATGCTTGGAAGACCTAACTCACATCCTCACCATGGAGAGGAAGCCTTTACCTTTAAAATATGTAGAAGAAGTGTTAGCATGCTAGGAGCAAGAGGAAAAGATGAATGTTTTGGAGATAGTCATTTGCTACACTAACCTCCTTGCCAATGTAAAGGATGCCACGTAGATAGCTGAAGCTACTTATAAAATTTGTGTAGAAAAAGATAGAGTTGAAAGCTTTTTAGTTACCACCCATGAGGCAGACCTCAAGGAGTTTCAATGAAGAAGAATGGGAATAGGGAAAAGAGGGTTAAAATCCTAGCCAAGGTAGAGAAGAAGTCGAAGCCACGGTGAAGGAATTATATCCTCAGATCACCCATAGGATGGATGTGGTAGAAGACCTCAACAAGGAGTTAGATAAAATTATTGATACATTGAATGCTAAGGTGATGAACTAGGTTTTGAAGAGGTGAGCACCTTAGTAGGTGACCTCTATCAATAGGTGCAAGGTAATTTGGATTCTTGGGAGAAGATTGAGGCAGATATAAGGAAGGATTTCCCACTCATTCTTCAGGAATAAAACAATTCTTCTTCATTCCTCCATTCTTTATTGCTTCCATTTTAACATTCCCATTTTAAGACTTTAGAACAAGGATTTTTTTTTAAATAATGTTCTTTGTTCTAAATAATCATAATTTAGAACACACATTCCATGCCAATCAATCTCATAACAGATAACCATATGCAACTATAAATGACTCGGTGAACTACCGATCTCTCATGTTAACTCAATGTATTGTATACTAAGTATACTTGGTTCTCTTACCCTTTTTACGGGTATTAAGTGTTATGTTTAAGAGGCCTATCTAAATATTTGTTACCAATATTCATTTGAAATGCCACTTCTTAAACTAGGTGACATAGGACAACACAACCAGCAGCTTGCAATACTTTGGCCAAATATTTTCACATACTATTCATGTTTTTTTTTCCTAAACAACATACTCGTCAAATGGAATATGTCCTTCACCCCACTTAATTTTTTATCTATAATGGCCTTCACCTGACTCTTATTATTCCACTTGTTCTAGGTTTAACCCTAACCTAGGTTAGCAACATAGTCTGGTATAGAGAACCACTCGCGGTGACTAAGGGTACATAGACATACTCAATCAACCTAATTCAATTGTGTGTGTCTAGTTATCCTAAGTCATTATGAGTTACCCCCTATACTAAATCATGCTTCTAACCTGACCTAGAGTATAACTAAGATCAAGTCCGAGTTTATGTAGACCTAGATGATCCAATTCTAAAGGGTGTTGCAACATGTCAACTATAACATTGTATCCTTATGAAGACCAAGTCTTCACGAAGGTATAGTTCTATAGTTGGTGTGTGCCAACATCCAACTGAATTACCCCATCTAGATGTACATACCCAAGCAAGAAGTTAATTACTTAATTATTTTCTATAATTAAGGTCTAATTACAACAACCCTGCTGAATTCCAGTTTAATTAACCCTAAGGTTTCCAACCATAAATGAGTTGTTAATGTTTTGCAGAAACATCAAGATTTCTTTTTAGTCATTAACTTCCTACTTTAGGGTTCATTTGATTAAAACAGAAACAACAATCAACAATAAGATTCACTTATTATACCCAACCATTCTTAGCTTGTTTAAGTTCTAAAACAAGTTACTTTATATTAGACTTCATTGAGATGAAGTCTACTTATTAAATATTTATATTTACCTTTCATTTGTTTTATACCAAGGAAGTTATGGGTCAAGAGGAAGTTCACCTTACTCTTTCTTGTTAAGAATTAGGATTCATTGTAACCTTTTACATTATATCAGATATCATAAAGAAATTGAACTCCCATTAACACCATTTAATAAGCCATAGTGACCTAGTTATATGATCATCCATGAATTCCGACTTGATAAGTTGCATTTAAATAAAGGGAAAGAGTATCAAATTCCCTTTCCACCTTGTTGTTGTGGAAATGTGTAACAGGAAATTGGAAGTTTCCAAGCATGAAAACTATACCCCTATGGAAAATTTTTCATTCTTAGGTAACCCCACTCTGTCCATTCAGTCCAAATTACCTCCAAAATAATGTTTATCATCCCCCTAGGTGATTTAGGAAATTCCATTCATTCCCCTAGGTGATTTTAGGACTTCATTGAAAATGCAAATTTTGGGGAGTCACGAGAAGGGTTGTCATTGGCCTTCCTAGGACTAGATTGACCCCTGGAGTAGAAAAAAGGGAAAAATTCAACATGGAGGTGAATGGAATACCTTATGACATCAAAGAAATGATTTTGGAAGGTTTAGAGAAGTTTTTCAAGACTTGGAGCAGTCTGAGTGAAAAACAGGGTTCACAAGCCTAGACAGTACACAGGCCTAAAACAATCGTTGGGCTTCAGAAGAAGATTCGAGAGCTCCGAATGGAGTTGGAAGTAAAAAAACATCTTCAAAAAGAGGATTCCAATACCTACATGATGGTGAAATAATATTTTTCACAACACCTTGGCGCATATGATTGGAAGGTAGTTTTTCTCAGGCACAAGTGGAGTCCCAGATCAAAACTCTGATTTTTAGGGATCATATGGTTGAATTAAGAAATTAGAACCACATAATTGGATTAAAAATTCCATTTACAGTCAGGATCATATAAAATTTCACCAATAAATTCCACCGGGAGCTCAAGTTATCTGCATTCCAAGTTACCCTCTCAAAGGCAGTTTAGGACTTAGTCATTTTTTCGAGAGGACACATGTCAGCACCAGGAGCCTGGTGGGATTTCATGTCCCCGATGTCCCTGAGGTTAGGTACATCAGCCCTTGTAAAATTTTCCTAGCCCCCATGTGACCTATGGGGCCCTCATATGACCTTCATACTTGACAGTTTAGCCCCCAATTGCATTCTTAGAGCATTCATCCCCTGCCGTTGGATCGGGCACCACATGTCAGCTCGGGACTACCATGGAAAATGATTTCCCTTATGTACCTAAGTTTGGAGACATCATACCTTGAAAAATTCACCCATCCGCCACAGGAGTCTTCTAGACACTCACGTGAGCGCATTCAACCCCCAGGTGCTTATTTGGAGCATGCATTCCCTACCGTCGGATTGGGCACCACGTGTCATCCTCTTGACCATCATGGAGGTTTATGTCCCTTTTAAAACTAAGGTGGAGGACATTAGACCTTGAAAAGCTGTGCCTATCCCCCATAAGGAGTCTTTTGGACACTCACATGACCGTAGTTCAGCCCCCAGGTGCTTATTTGGAGCGTGCATTCCCTGTCGTCGGATCAGGTGCCACATGTCATGCTCTTGAACACCGTGGAATTTTATGTCCCTTATTCACCTGAGTTGGGGGACATCAAACCTTGAAAAATGTGCCCATCCCCCATAGGGAGTCATTTGGACACCCATGTGACCTCCTTTCAGCTCTTAGTGCTTTAAATCAGCTTTTTCCTCCTTCATTCCATGTCGTTGGATCTAGTGTCACGTGTTGCCAACTTGATCATTGTGGAAATTGATGTCCCTCACATCCCTAAGGTCAGGAACATAAAGCATGGAAAAATGTGCCTAAGCCCTACCTATGCATATCTTTTTGATTTTTTTCTAAGTGCCACTTTTTCCCGCTTCTAACTTCTAACAGTTATATGTGCACTTCATTCCTCCATACTTCCTCTGCAACATTCTTACATCACTCCACCATTGAAAATTCTCAGACATGCTCAACCCAAGAACTGAAACACATTCCCCACATCAATTTTCAGGTCTTAGAAGGAATCCTCATCAAACACGAAGGAGAAGCACAAAGCACGAATGAGAAAACAGAGAAAACTCCATAGCCATGAAATGAGAAGTTGAAGAAATCTCCCAAACATATGCATGGAACAACAACATATATTTTGCTACTCATTAATCTACCCAATTCCATCAAGAAGACACCTTAAAACTCCCCCATGTGCGACAGAGCATCCACAATGAACAAATCTCATTTCACTCAACGAAGAAAGAAGTGGATTTCCCATCAAACCGGTTGCCGGATCAAGTAAGATTGCACTTAAAGCACTGGAAGAAAAAACCCACATCAAAAATACAATTTTATTCACAAATAGAGGAGAAAACCAGACCTACAATTTTGAGGTCCATTAATGGTTGTCGACGCAAAAGCACCGTTAGGTCTAAAAAATTAGAACTATAAAATCTCTGGATTATTAAGTGGGCGGGCCCAAAATTTGAGAGGATGATATTGGAAAAAAACCCATATCAAAAAAATATTTTCCTTGTCAATCTAACTCCCAGAGGAAAGCTTTCTAAAAATACCAAGTCTACTACATAGGAACTGCTATTTTGGGAAAGTCATTGATAGAAGAACCTGCGAAGAAGATGAAGACATTGGAGGTGAACTATAGCTGAGAATTCACGAACGGAAATTTTTGGCAATTACTAAAAATAATAATTTGTCCCTCGAGCACCTGCTAAAAATAGAAATTCGATCCAAAGAAGTGAGGAATGCAGGGAGAAAGGGGAATCAAGGTCACAACACTCAGCTAAGGATCGAGGGAGTTACTTTTTTCACACTTACTAAAAATAGTAAGTTACACTCAAAGAGAAGTTTTGGCACAATGGGATGTACAAGGCTAATCATTCAAGGGGACATCATTGTTCGGGAGCATCCTAGCCATTTTTCATAGGGAATTCGAGATCCACCTTAGTTCATTCAACTGGGTGAGCGTTCGGGAGATAATTTGGAGGAGTTTCACAGTGTGCAAGAAGTTCAAAGATTTGATTATCACTACATTTGGAGCTTTCCATCAATGAGGATCAACGGACTTCATCGGGTGACATCTACTCTTCTTCTTCTCTCTATCTCTCTCCTCTTCCCCCCAACTTTCTCTCGCTTTCAAATGTTCTAATTCTTTGTTGGGGTTTGCACTTTTTGATATGCCTTTAAGTCACTTAAAAGTGACTTAAGAAACATAACATAAATTAAGTCACCTTGCTATTATAAAAGGGACTTAAATATTTAAAGTGGAATATGAACAGTCTTAAGTCATATTAAGGCATATGGAGGGTCATGAGGAAGATGATAAGTCACCTCTCATTCTATAAATTGTAACGCCATTCCCATTGCAAAGGGTTGGTAATTGATTTTGTAAACTCAAGAGTGTATTGAGAGAACAAAGGAGATAGCCAAATTCTTCTATTTTCCCCCTTCTCAATTTCTTCCATTCCCACACTATGTACAAATTCTTCTTGAGCTTCAATAAAGGAAGAAGGAATTTTAGCCTCTTTGATTGAGAATTTTATTAGTACTTTGTGTTCATTAATCTCTATTTAGTCTTGTTGTTGTTTTGCAGATTTGTTTTCTTCTGAAATTCAAGTGCATGTGATGAAATTTGTGACTAGTGTGCACAAGCCTCTGATTTTCTACTTGCAACATTGGTTCTCCTACATCAATTTTCACTCCCTTTCCCACTTCCAGACAAAGTATTCCCTAGCAAGAGATTTCTAGCTTTTCCGTAGGGTCAGTGGAGTGCCCCTATTGGATCCCGTCAAAAGGCCACCACAGAAATCCACCTTTTCATGCACATGCATATACGGTAGCTACACCGGTTAAGTAGAGGGACTTAGATTCCTAGAGCATTGGCAAGAAATCCACAAGTTTTTCCACACGAAAAATTTTCTTGCCAACACACCTACTTCATTTTAAGTCTAAATGAAAAGGTTCAAAACATATATGATTATGAGAGAATAAAGATAAGTTAACAAATTCCCTTTACAGAATGTACAAAGAGAATAACACATCAAGTAAAAGTAAACTCTCAATATTTTCCATTCATCAAAGTGAAATACACACTTTACAATCCAATCATTTCAGACATCTTTCATGTTGAACAACATCAATAAGTTTAATTAAGAAATAAAAATTTTCCTCTTACAAATACATTTCAATAATGAATCATATTTCCTCATAAAAGATCTAGTATTTAGGTAAACATAAGAAGCATCATAAAAGAACATGTCTTCTTTTATCACTTATGAAGTCCATCGCAAAATTTATAGCATGGGTTAGTTTCTTTGAACTAAGCATGATAAACACTAAGCATTAAAATGATGTGCTTTCAACTAAATGTTTCATAAAAAGAAATTTTCTTTTATGAAATAGTTAAACCATTACAAATAGATACATCATAAGAAATAACAGTCATGAAAGGAAGAACAAAGTGATCAACCTCATTAACATTAAGTAAATATCATGATATAATCAACACTCTTCAGCCAATGATTTCATAAGGAATTAAATTAGATAAATAATATTTCATCCTAATTACTTATCACATTCCTACTATAGATATTTATAGTTCATTTCTTGATTCATTCAAACTAATTCAAAGAAAGACACTAAATCTAATATTTCCCAAAAATAGAATTATTTTTAAGAAGAAATGATCCACCATACTCAGCATTAACATATTCCATCATAGATATCTAAGGCTAAGATCATTCAATCTCCATGAAATATTTTAGGATGAGCCATCAATATCTTAAAGTAAGAGTTTCCTATTTAAGGTACTACATCCAAATTCAAAGCCCAAACTTCAGTCTAAGTATTGGGTTAAGCCTCAATAGGTTTGGTAAAAGATATAAATATCTCATTTGTATGCACCAAGAATTGGTCACACATCACCATAATAAGATTCCTATCAAAACATAAGTCAAGGAGAAGAAGTGAAGGTTTATCCTTCAACTACCCATTCTGTAATTTCATTCAAATATATAAAACTGAACTGGTCAACTCCTTACATAGGAGTAATATAGAAGAGAATGAATGGAAAGAGAGTGAAAAAATTATAACTTCCTTCAGAGTTCGAAGAAAATAGTAATGAATACCTTAACTTAGAAGAGAGAGAAGGATGTCAACAATAAGGATGAGATAAGGTCTCATTATTCCATCCTTAAAAAGGAGAAACACAGTCAGAATTCAAAAGAACTGAAACAGATCCTTACCAAGAAACATTCAATTTCAACAACCATTGCAACACAAATAACTTAGTCGATATTGAATCGATGTATATATATAGGATTGATATAAAAAAGATTCAGAAACCGAAAGAGAAGGTTTCCCATCAGATAATGAGAACAACCACTATAATTGCAAAAGCTATCACTAGAATTGGTAAATCAATTACTTTCAGGTAATACAAGTTTCCAGAACAACAAAATCAATAAATAACATTAAATTCATTCCAATGTTAAATATCATCTTCCATGAAGTTCTCTAATTACCCCTACAAAGAGAGAGACAAAGTAGTGATGAAGTAAATCTTCATTATACAATCCTAATTTATTTTCAAGTGTCAACACATATAAACGGGGATAAACGAATACAAGTTTGATTGTCTCAACTTACCTTTAAGTTACCCAGATTCCCTATTTAACTAGAATTAATGGAATAGGTTATAGGTTCAAGAAGGAAGAACCCAACCTACATTCATCCACAAGGAAAATAATAAAAACAACATGAATCCAGGTCAAGTGTTCAAAATCGAGCTCAAGAGAAGAGAAAAACGTAACGTTCCAACCCAATTCCTAAAGATAGACAAGACTGAACTATTCCATAGTTTGACATAGATACTCCTTTCCTACAACATCATCTAAACATCAAACTTGAATTCAAAGAGTAGTAAATCCAAAAAGATGAACTGATAAGGTAGCTCTTGAAGCATGAAATTTCACTCTAGAAAAGATGCATAAACATTCATTAAGTCCTTCCCAAAATCACAACAACAGGATAATTGACAACCTTTTATCAAATAGATTTTTAACAAGGAGATTTGCTCACACCCAAAATCGGATAAGTCATTTTCAATGATCGCCCACATGACAACTTTGGGTATGTTCAAATCCTGGAAGAATATCAAAACCATCATTGAAAAAGCTACTAAAAAGTAGTTATAGATGCTTCTGTTGTCCTTGTTTGTTTTTTTGCTATTTTTTTGTGGACCCTTTACTGCTTTTTTGCAGTAATTTTGCTGTTTTGTTTCATCTTGGTAGTTGTTTTTGGCTACTTTGAACTTCATTGTCACATTTGGATTCTGATCCTTTTCTCTCTGGTTCTCTTGCTTATTCTGGCTTCTAGGCCTTCTTTTGTAAACAAGGGTATAGTCCCTTTCAAAAAACTATTTGCCAATAATAAAAAAAAAAATCAGATAAGTCATTAACAAATCATCACCCAACTTACGTGTGAAAGTAACAAAGTCAACAACATGCAAGTTCAAGTAGAAGCTAACATGTTTTAATGAAATTTCAAACAAGGAAGAACCAAAACTTGAAACATCTTCCTTCATAGTAGTGACTTATATTATCGAACTTCAAAACGGTCAAATAGGGCATCTCAAATTCAAAACGTATAAATCTCAGAACATGTAAAAATTGTTTACTGTTATTTCCAAACAAGCATGAAATCCCCATAACATTGGATTAGACTATCTACTTAAACATAGTTTGAATATATGAAAAAGAAGGGATTTAAAATCATCTTGAGGTCAAAAAAAGATAGCCCGATTCTAAATTTTTCCCAACAAAAGAACAAACCCAGATCTAATTTCCTCAAACAACAAATTCAAGAAGGAGAATAGAGTGAAAAAAATACTAGCATGAAGAAATATAAACATCACATAAAACCCATTGTTCTCCAAGAGAAGAGTTATTTTAATAAAAATACTTACTAAAAAGTAGAACAACTTAATGGGTAGAACCTATCATGCCTGATAATGTTTCCTATTAATTTGTAGAAGATATCTAGCTAAGCTCCCACAATATTTTTTTTTTCCAAGCGTCGTCAACAACTCCAATCTTCCTACTTCCTCTTATACTTCCACTGGATCCAAAAATAGCTCAAGAATGCCAAGAATATCGAAGGATTGAAAATAGAACTGCTAGTTCGAAGAACCAAAACCTCCATGCAGAGAAAAAATAAAAAAGAACAAATGATCAAACAACCCTTCCAAAATCTACCATGCATCTCTCCTAGGTGGTTTCTTCACCACAACCGAGATCAATAAATGTAAGGACAGTCAATGTTTCCCTCCTATTTCTCCACGCCACCACCATCCAAATTTGGCAAACTCCATTTCAAACTTTGTATGCATTTTAAATTTAGTGATGATGTCAACTAGGCATCCCCTAACTCCCCATGCCTCCACCAAAACTGGTAGTTTAAAGATGTAAATACGGAAATCAATTCTCATAAATTCCTTAGAAACCAATGCCACTACCCTTTCAACTTGCCAAGTAGCCCATAGGTACCCCTTAGCTTAGTATTAGATTAGGTTAGATTATATTAGGTTAGGAATCAACCTTAGTTTTTAGGTAAATTGTATTTACCTTAGGTTGTTTCAAAAAATTTCCACAATTAAAACATATCATCTTAGGTGAAGGTGTAAACCTTAGTATTTTAATAATAGGTCTTAGGTAAGTCCTAATTACCTAGGTTAAAATCTGCATAGCATAGATAATTACAACTTAGGTTAGGGTGTTTACCTTATAACTTCGTAATTGATTCTTGATATTATTACGTTATTTAACGTTTTAAAAATATTTATCAAGAAGCCCAGGTTCACCATTTATAGCATGATGCAAAGCAAGGACACCAGAAGAAGGGTCCTCATAATTATAAACAAAACAAGACTCAGTCCCACTTTACCTTCTATTTTAGAATGCCAAGTTATCAAGATGATCAGGTAAGAAGAACTGAAGCATACCTTGGATCAATGGAATTGATCCAAGGTTTTGCTATTAACATATGATAAGTATGAAAACAATAATACAGAGTTCACAACCTTTCATAACACAGAGAAGAATGACTTCATTTTCAAGTAAACAGAATCACAAAAAAATGAATCTCTGTATAGTAATAATTTATCCATTACAAACATGATTTCTAAAATTCATAAGAGTACACCTTCCTAAGACAAATCACATGTCAACGTTTGCAATGTCAAGAGGGAAAGTAATCAAAGTAATAGTTTTGTCAAAGATGTTACATAATTCCCTCCTAAAAAGAATCATCATCCCGATGATTATCTTATTTTTATAATTTGCATCAAGGACAAATCAGATTATTATGCTCTCATTCTTAAGTTCATAACAAAACTAGGTTTCCAAATTCCATAATCAACATTAAAGTAGCTGTCCATTTTAAAATAGAGTAATATCTACTCTAGACTGGCAGATTTATTGACATACATGAATAAAATCTTAAAATTTTATCAATCATCAGAATCAATTCTGATCAAACAAATATGGAAAATTAGTTTTCATATCTTCAATATTTTCCCAAGTTGCACTTTCTTTGTTAAACTAATCCCACTGGACCTTACATTGGATTATTTCATGATTTCTTAAGTGTAACTAGCGAGTTTCAGCACTCGAATGGGTTTAACCATGATTATTCCTGGGTCTTGGACCTACAAGGAATTCCAATTTAACACATGTGATAAATCTAAAACATATTTCTTAAGCAGAGAAATATGGAAAACATCATGCATTCGTGATAAAGAAAGAGGTAAAGATAAATGATAAGCTACAGGTTTGATTACTTCAACAATTTCAAAGGGTCCCACATAACGAGGTGATAACTTGGCATCCTTGCCAAAATTTATAGAAATATTTTTTGGTTTAACCTCCGGAAAGACCTTCTCACCAAGTTCAAATTTCTTATCAACCCACTTTAAGTCTACATAACTCTTTTTCCTATTTTTGCTTCTTTTAAGTGTTCACAAATGATTTTAACTTGTTCCATTTTTTGTAAGGATTTTAGGTTCAATCACCTCTCTAACCTCAATGTTGTCCTAGCTAACAGGGGTTCTACATTTTCTTCTATATAATGCTTCTAAAGGTGCCATTTTTAGAGAGGTGTGATACATGATATTATAAGAAAACTCAACTAATGGAAGATAATCTTCCGATTTATACTTTTGATCCATGCAATATATTCGTAACATATCCTCTAAAACTTTATTAAATCTTTTAGTGTGTCCATCCGTTCTCAACGGATGATATGTATAACTGATATTCAACTTAGTCCCTAGGGATGCATTGAATGTTTTCCAAAATCTAGATGTCATTGTTGGATCTCTATCCGATATGATCAATTCATGTCTTGTTATCCAAAATGAGCCCCTACTTATTTTGGCTAACTTGCATTCATTCTTTCCTTCTTTATACCTCGGTAAAAATTTTACACATTTAAAGCACTTAACATATTATAGATACTACTTCATTGAATAGGTAATTTTCTCCCCTTTCCAGAAAGGTAAAGAAGTACTCCTAACTCCTTATATTTTCCAAGTTATGGCTCGGCAGAGTTTGGATGGGAAATTATCCCAAGGTGGGCCCGCGGGAAAAAATTTAACACTTAGCCTTTTGGGGTCAAAGGGTCAAAGGGAAAATTTTGTCCCAAAATCCCGATGAGCAACCAAATGGTGCATCGTGTTAGGTCAAAGTGGTGGTGGCGGAAGGAATTCAAGTTTTTCGGCATTTGGTCAAAGTGCGTCAAAGGGTAAAATACAAACACATCCCCACTGAGCAATGAGAAGGAGCCGCGTGTCCGTCGGCGGCGGGAGTTGGAGTGGCGAAGGACTTTGGAATTTTTCCAAAGTGGTTAATGGCACAAAGGTCAAAAATGGAGTGCATCCCCGCTAAGAAACTGGATGGTGCCATGTGTCCCAGAGTGGCGGAGGCACGGAGTATTTTTGGAAAAAAATTCAATTTTGTAAAAGGGGCAAAATGATCATTTGAACCTATGGATCAACCAGAGGGCGCCATATGGCAGTGGAGGTTGGGCTGGAAAATATTTTTTCAGGAATTTTTCCCAATTCAAAAAAGGAGGGAAAATGTTCAAATTTTGGCCCGCGAACCCTAATTTTGCCCTAATTTCACCTATTTTGCCCTAAATCTTCAGAGGGCCATATCTTTTGATCTAGAGCTTATATTTTCACATTTTTTTATATCATTGGATAGATGTTGAAATTATCTACATGATGTAATATTAAATTTTGATTTTTGATGGATATTTGTGGGAGAAAATTGAAGAAATGTCCCTGACACGGAAAAAATGTAGAACCGACCCCCAACCACCAAAATTGATGAGGTATGGTGCTCGTTTATTCTCCAGCATGGCCAAACGCATTGAAAAATGGATTTTTGAGGGTTCCCTTGTTATTTTAATGTATCTTGTTAGTGGTTGGAGATCTCAAATCAATTTTCCCTGCATTTTTTTCCTTTCCTTCATTTTGCTTCATCATTAAAAGCCGCTTTGGCTCATTTGTAAAGGGTTGCACATTTTTTTTCTTACAGACTCCCCTCTTCCCATTGACACATGAATTCATGGAGTTTTAGGCCTCTCATTGAAACTACAATATGTTTTTTTCCTCTTTTCCATTGTAATGCATTGTATCAAAAACTGGGAATGATTGAGCATGCTCTGTGAATGAATTTTCAATCATTTCTTGCGTTTATTGTTTCCTTCTGATCCTTCATTACATTTTGGTAATTTGTGCACATTCTAGTGTTGTATTCTTATGATCTGTGTCTATTTAAAAAAATAGAGGTCCATCACTCCTTTGGTATATCACCATTTTTTTTAATTAGTTTTGTTTCCTTTTGCATATTTTAACTCTGTCTCCTTAGAATCTAGAGTAGGATTTAGCATTAAACCTCTACAAAATTCATGCATACACCTAAACAGAGGGGTAAGAACTAGATTTTTCTGGAGAGTTTTCTCACCTTGCAAGGTCCCACACCTTGGGGAAAACTCAATGTTGTGCAATCACACTAAATGACCCAGTCTGACCGCAAATCGAAGGTCATTTAGAGGCGTTGTAGATTTTTCGCTAACAGTTTTGGCATGCCTGGTGGGACCTTAGAGGTCTTCATCTTCATTACAAATAAGTTGATGTACAATTTTTGTAAGTTTCTTTCTTGAAAGAGCCTTGATTTTCACATCTGGCAACTCTAAAAGATAGAATCAACTGGTTTCAGTAGTCCAAGCTTGAATATTCATGAGAAGGATCCAAACAAGGTCAAGGACTAGAGAAGAGGGATTGTTTAACTATCTGCAATTATCCCTAGAAAGAGGAGAAAGAGGAAGAAGGATTCAAAGGTCTCCATCTCCACCAAACAGAACTCTATCAACTCCTCCACCTGGTAGACCTTTCATCCAATCAACAAGGGTTCTCAGGATAATCATAATGGCACAACCCAATCCTTATGTCAACTTTACTGGCAGCAGCCCACTTTCTCTCAATGCACAAAACCCAATTCCAATTACAGCATTGAAGAACATCCCATACTTTACTGGAGAAAATCAGACCACTCCTGGTGATCATGTCAAAGACATTGCTAATGTTTGTGCAATCCATGAGATTGTTGAGATGTAAATTACTATCAAATTGTTGGCATCTTCATTCAAAGGGAAAGCCTTGCAATGGTTCAGGAGCCTTGAGGTAGGCTCTATCCAAAATTGGAACCAGTTGTGCACAACCCTCCATAACCAATTTGGAGAGAAAGGGGACAAATTATCTCTATTGGAGCAACTGACAACTATCAAGAGAGCTCCCAATGAGCAGCTAACAGACTTCAATTTCAGATTTCAAAGAATGTGGGATAGAATCCCATTAGCAGTGAGGCCAACAACTCAAGGTTATTTCTTATACTTTCTCAAGGCTTTAAATTCTAACATTTCTATGTTGATCCAATCCATGGGAGGTGCAACTATACCTACAGCTTACAACATCACCATTAGGGCTAAGAATTGTTTGATCCAAGCTAGTAAAATTGCACCTAGGCCTCCTATGCCCTTATATCCAGAGTTGGAAAGCCCAAGTACTAGTCAAGCACCTACTTTAGCTCCTATTCCCACTCCTAGAAATCAGAGTTCAAATGAAACTTCTACTTCATCCTCTAGTGCCTCAAATGAGCTTCAAGAAATTATGAAACAATTGTAAAATTTGGGCAATGAGCTAGTTACGCTCAAGAGGCAGCAAGCTCAAAGTTTTAGGCCTTCTTATCAGCCTCAAACTCAACCTAATAGACAACCATATCAGCCTAATAGGCCACCCAACCTAGCTACAAATCAAAATCAAGTAAGGCCTCCTACCAATAGACCATTTCAGCCCTATAACCCCAATGCTGCATCTACCTCTAAAGCCTTAGTGTTAGTGCAAAATAATATAGCTCAAGAGTATGATTGGTGTTTCCATGAAATAAACATTACAACCAATATATGTGCTTTAATGGTGCTTTGAACCAATTTTTGATGGTGACAACAACTAGTGTAGAGAGTGAGGCGAGTCAAGAAACAAACCAACAACAAGGGACATCTCAACAAGATACAACTCCAAATGAGACTACACTTGTGAATTGGTAGGCTGAAGATTTTTGTGGTATGAATCAAACACCTTCTCAGAGTGTAGCAACTAACACATGGTCAAATAAGAGGAATATTGGTGAAGGGAAGTCATTAGATCCAAGTGATTCAAAACCTTCCATCAATCCACAAGGTTTTGGTAAGAAAAATGTAGTTCCAAACATGCAAGGACAGCCCAAGCCACCTTCTAGACCAGCTCAAATACTAGTTGTTATAGCCCATGTACAAGAAAATAATGTGTAGACTAAAGGGAAGAAAAGAGATGGTTCATCCCCATTTAACATCATTGAACAAATGAAGAAGACCAATGTGAACATATCTATGTGGGAGTCACTATCCATCCCAGGACAAAGGGATCTACTACAGCTGCCATGAAGAATTGGTCAGCGTTAAATCAACAATCTCATATGCAAGAGAAGGTACTCATAAATGCTACTCAGCCTAAGGGAAAGCTTGGAAGATAGCAAGGTAAAATTTTGAAGCCCCTCCATTCTATGTTTCATTGATCATCGGGTATAAACTAGTACATAATTGTATGATTGATTTCAGGGCAAGTAGTTTCGTGATGCCTAAGCAAATAGTGATCATTTGGGCCTTCAATATGAAGCCATGTCCAAGGGAGTGGTGAAATTATATGGGACAATGGTAGTAACATTTGGATTAATTAAATATTTGAGCCTTACTTTTCATGTATGCCCCAATGTCACTTTTTTACAAGATGTGTCAGTGATAGATTTGCCACCAATCTTTGCCATATGTTTGTCAAAGTATTTCACAGCTAGAATTGGAGGCTACCTATCTATTGATTGGTCACACATGCTATTTAGGACAAGGTATGGATCCAAGGCCACAATCAGGTCCAAACCTATTGTAAACTTTCACATTGAGCCTCACACTCCAAGCCCAATCAATGTCAACCATTCATGGTTTGATCAAGAGGATTATCCAAGCACACAGGAAGACGACATCAAATTTGGAAGCATTCCATATTTGAATCTTGATGAAAGGGAAAGTAAGGTACATGATTTTGATCCCTATAAGGAAATAGAGGAATTTGAACTAGGAGTCTATTACATGCATGAAGAAAATCAGCCTCTTCCTAGCATCACCAAGCCAAACCATAAAGATGACAATGAGGTATGCCGGTTATTATTTGATGGATCAAGAACTAGACAAGGTGTAAGAGGAGGAGCTTTGATTTTTTCACCTCAAGACATTAAGTATTATTCATCTTTTAGGTGTCAGTTTGCATGTTCTAACAATACTACTGAATATGAAGCTTTGATACATGGATTGCATTAGTCAAGGAAAAGAGGCATCAAAACTTACAAGTCTTTGGTGATAGTGAACTGATTTTTAATCAAGTTAAAGGACAACATGCTTCCAAGAATGACCTTCTCAAGAGTTATAAGAATAGGGTTTGTGACCTCTTTGAGGATTTTGAGGATTTGGCATCAACTCCATTCCTAGGAAAGAGAACCAAGTTGTTGACGGGTTTGTAGCATTTGGAGCAACCTTTGATGTTTTGGAAAGTATCAAAAGAGATAAAATGCAGCCAAACATCCATGTGATTGTGAGGCCATCAGTTCCAGACAATAATGCAAGTTGGTAGGTGTTTGAGAGTGACCAAAAAATCATCAATTTATTGCAAGAGGAAGCTGAGTTCTCAGCCAAAAATTAGGAAAAGTTAGAACAGCATTACGGTGATCAAGTGGTACAACTAAGAACCAACAAACTACCAAAGGTATTTGTGAATTTAAAGTCTATTTTCAATCCTAATGATCAATTTAGGAAGGAGAAAACAAACATCTAAGCCAAGGGAGATGATTCAGAGCCTATCTCAGTTGGAGAAGGAAAGTCACTTCAAATTGGTAAAGTGGCAACCGAGAAAGAAAGGTATGAGTTCATGCAAATTTGCTTAGAGATATGAAGACTTAAGGGGTTTCAATCCCAAGCTAGCTCAACACACAATTGAACTAGATCCAAGTGCTAAGCCCATCAGGAAAAAATAGAGACCAATCAATCCACACATTGAGCCTCTCATGAAGAAGGAATTGAATAAGTTAATAGAGGAAAGTATCATATTCCCCATCAAGCATTAAAGCTAGGTTACAAACTTGGTTCCAATTAGAAAGAAGAGTAGAGAAATTAGGTTGTGTGTAGACTTTAGAGATTTGAACAGAGCATCCCTCAAGGATCACTACCCACTTCCTTCTATAGAGTAGATTTTGCAAGTTGTTACTAGCTCTGAGAGGTTTTTATTGCTATATGGTTATTCATGGTATAATTAGATCATGGTAAAGGAAGAGGATTAGTTCAAAACAACCTTCACCACCAAATGGGGAACCTATGCATATAGAAAATTCCATTTAGGTTGTCTAACACCAGAGCTAATTTCTAAAAGGAAATGAATATGGAGTTCAAGGGATTGATCAACAAAATAGTGATGATATACCTAGATGATATTACTGTATTTTCTAAAACTATAGTGAGATCATCTCTTTCATTTGATACAAGTGTTCCAAAGATGTAGAAGATTTGGGGTATCCTTGAATCCAAAAATGTATTTTTCTAGCACATGAAGGCAAGATCCTAGGCCACATTGTTTCCAGATAAGGGTTAGTAATTGATCCAGAGAGGGTTGAAGAAATAAGAGCACTTCTATTGCTAAGGCATAAGAATACTCTTCAAAGTTTCTTGGGAAGAATCAATTTTTTTCGAAGGTTTGTTCCAAACTTTGCAACCCTTTTCAAGAAAATAACTATGTTGTTAAAAAAAAGTGAGGCATTCAAATGGAAAACTAAAGGTAAGGTAAGTTTTGAGGCAATCAAAGAAGCTATCTCATAGGCTCCAACTCTCATGAACCTAGATTTCTCCAAAGATTTCATCCTTTATGCATTTGGTGGTGGTGATTTTTGGAATTTTATTACAGTAGAACAAAGAAAATGTAAAGTAGCCAAATGCATTCTTTAGCCAAAGCTTGGAGGACTATGAAGTAAGGTATTCCCTCATTGAAAAGCATGTTCTTGTAGTGATTAGGAGCTTGAAGAAATTTAAGCATCTGTTTTCAAACAATAAGGTTCAACTACTGGTTTCTCATGTGGGAGTCAAAGATTTCCTCCTCAACAAAGATCTAAATGATAAATATGTAGGGTGGATTACTCGTGTCATGGATTATGATATTGAGATCAAATTCACCAAGTTGGTCTGATGAAAGGGATTGTGTGATCAATTGGACTTGAGTCAACCAATTGAAGCAAACAAAGAGAAGAATGTTGTTTTGGTGTTGCAAGACAACCAAGAACAAAGAGATGTTCAAGAAGAAAATGGTGGTGTGCTCACTCCTTGCTGGACCCAAGACATAATGCACTTCTTACAAACAGGCCTATGCCCTCCAGAGATGAAAAATCCAAGAGAAGACACTTCAGATTGCAGGCTATTCTATATGCACTTATTGATGGTGTCTTGTTCAAAAAGGATATCAATGGAGTGTTGTTGAGATGCATTGGGACAAATCAGATTGAGAAAATGTTAGAAGAGTTCCATGGTGGATCAGTTGGGGTCATTTTTCTCCAAGAGTGACAACTCTCAAGATCATGAAGGATGGTTATTATTGGCCCAAAGTGTTTAGTGATTGTTATGCATGGATCAAGACGTGTAAGAATTTTGCATTCTTCACAAAAAAAGAGATGTTAGTAACACTTCCATTACACCCAATCTCAGTTGACCAAACATTCATTCAATGGGGTTTGGATTTCATTGGAGTCATTAATCTAAAATCAAGCCAAGGGCACAAATGGATTCTAACAACAATGACTACTTGACCAAATGGACTGAGGTGGTGGCACTCAAAGAGGCAAATGAATCTATCATTCTAGACTTCTATGAGGGGATAAAAACTAGATTTGGTATACCTACCATTATCATATCAGATAATGCGTTGGTATTCATAGGAACAAAGGCAACTGAATGGGCTATTAGAAACGGGATCTATTTGAGCACTTCATCAAATTATTACCCTCAAGGTAATGGCCAGGATGAGTCCACAAACAAGAATCTATTAAGGACCATCAAGAGGAATCTTGATGAAAATCAGAGGACTTGGAATGCTAAGCTCAAATCAGCTCTATGGGCTGATAGGATAACTCCCAAGAGATCCACATGTAACTCTCCATTCAGACTTGTTTATGGGAGAGAGGAAATCTTGCCTATGTCACTTGAGTTGCCAACATTGGAACTCATGAAGTAATTGGAATTGTTGGAGTATGAGCCCATGGAGGTTAGATATGTAGAATTGATGGAACTCCAAGAAATCAAAGAGCATGTAGCCCAAATAATGGAAAAAGACCAAGCATTGATCAAGAGAAGCTTTGATAAGAAAGATAAGGCTAGAACTTTCCAAGTTGGAGATTTAGTGTTGAAATGGGATGCAGACCGAGAAAAGCCAGGAAGGCATTCAAAATTTGATGCCATTTGGAGTGGCCCCTACATGGTCATGAAATGAAAAAATAACAATGCCTTCCAATTTTCTACATTGGATGGTGAGGAACTATAGATTCCAGTTAATGGAAGCCATCTAAAGCATTCTTTACTAGAAGGAAAAATTCTCACCTTGTACATATTAGCTTAGATTCTTCTTTCATTCCTCAAAGTGTCTATGCACATTTTTTTGTTGTATCTTAGATTTACATTTCCCTAAGTGCTTTGGCACAAGTTTTGTTGCCCCAAGGATGCATCTATTACGAGATCATGTTCCAGTCAAAGTAATTTAATACTCTCACAATATTCATATTAGAGATTTTCTAATGAATTGAGAGTAACAAGTAGTTAAGTTCATGAATCCATTTCCCAATAGATTTCTTTAGATAGCTGGTCACTTCATCCAGTAGGTAGATGACCCCTCTGAGTCGCCAAAATTGTTATCCAAAATGAGCCCCCTACTTATTTTGGCTAACTTGCATTCATTCTTTCCTTCTTTGTGCCTTAGTCAAATTTTTACACATTTTAGGCACTCAAAATTTTCTAGGTATTGCTTCATTAGATAGAGAATTTTCTCCCCTTTCCAGAAAGGTAAAGAAGTCCTCCTAACTCCTTGTATTTTTCAAGTTATGGCTCAACGAAGTTTGGAGGGGAAATTTTCCCAAGGCGGGCCCGTGGGAAAAAATTTGGCACTTAGCCTTTTGGGGTCAAAGGGTCAAAGGGAATTTTTTTCCTAAAAGCTATCCAAGCAAATGAGATGGTGCCACATGTCAGGTTGGAGTAGTGGCGGTGGAAGGACTTTGAGTTTTTCAGCATTTGGTCAAAGTGCATCAAAGGGAAAAATACAAGCGCATCCCCACCGAGCAATGAGAAGATGCCACGTGTCCTATCGGCAGGAGTCGGGGTAAGAAGGACTTTGGAATTTTTCTAAAGTGGTTAATAGCACAAAAGTAAAAATGGAGCACATCCTGCCAAGCAATCAAATGGTGATACATGTCTTAGAGTGGTGGAGTATTTTGGAAAATTTTCCAATTTCATAAAAGGGGCAGAATGATCATTTGAACCCGTAGATCAACCAGAGGGTGCCACGTGGCAGCACTAAGTTAGGCCGATAGATATTTTTGGGAATTTTTCCCAATTCGAAAAAGGAGGGAAAAAGTTCAAATTTTGGCCCACGAACCCTAATTTTGCCCTAATTTCACCTATTTTTCCCTAAATCTTCAGAGGGCCATATATTTTGATCTAGAGCTTGGATTTTCATTTTTTTATATCATTGGAAAGTTGTTGAAATTATCCACATGATAGACTATTAAATTTTGATTTTTGGTGGAGATTTGTGGGAGAAAATTGAAGAAATGTCCTTGGCATGGGAAAAATGTAGAACCGACCCCCACCACCAAAATTGATGAGATATGGCTCTCATTTCTTCTCCATCATGGCCAAATGCATCGAAAAATAGATTTTTGAGGCTGCCCTTGTTGTTTTAATGGATCTTGTCAGTGGTTGGAGATCTCAAATCAATTTTCCCATTTTTTTCCTTTCCTTCGTTCTACTTCATCATTAAAAGCCAATTTTGGCTCATTTGTAAAGGGTTAGACTTTTTTATTCTTGCAGAATCCTCTCTTCCCCGACAAGTGAATTCATGGAGTTTTAGGCCTTCCATTGGAACTAAAATACATTTTTTCTCTTTTCCATTGTAATGCATTGTATCAAAAACTGGGAATGATTAAGCATGCTCTGTAAATGAATTTTCAATCCTTTCTTGTATTTATTGTTTCCTTTTGATCCTTCATTACATTTTGGTAATTTTTGCATGTTCTAGTGTTGCATTCTTATGATATGTGTCTATTTGGAAAAATAAAGGTCCATCACTCCTTTGGTGTATCACTATTTTTTTACTTAGTTTTGTTTCCTTTTACATATTTTAACTCTATCTCCTTGGAATCTAGAGTGGGATTTAGCATTGAACCTTTGTAAAATTCATGTATACACCTAAATAGAGGGGTAAGAACTAGCTTTCTATAGAGAGTTTTCCCACCTTGCAAGGTCCCAAACCTTGGGAAAACTCAATGTTGTGCAATCACACTAAATGACCCACTGGACTACAAATCGAAGGTCATTTAGGGGTGCTTTGTAGATTTACACTAACAGGTACTTCATGTAATCTAAAAATTTTGTGCACAAATTTTCTTGCTAAAACAGTGAATCATTCTTTAGATTACCAAAAATAAAATCTGCTACCTTTGTTAACTTATAAACAAAAACTATAATAACATCATGTTTGTTCCTTGACATGGGAAACCCTTGTACAAAATCCATACTTATTACTTGCCACTTATATTGTGGTATGTTGTGAGGATACAATAAACAAACTAAATGCATATGGTCATATTTAACACATTGACATTCTAAATAGTGTGTCACAAACTCGAGCACATCCTTTTTCATCCCTTTCTAGAAATATTGTTGTTTTATATTAGCAAGCATTTTTGTAATGCCATGGTGTCTAGAAAAAGGTGAATTATGAAATTTAGATAACAATTTATTTCTTAAATCATTTGAAAAATGTATGTATACCTTGTTTTCAAACCACAAGATTCCTTCATTTTCAAAGTGAAAACCTTTATATCTCACATCATTTAGATCTGTAGCAAGTGTTGTTTTTACTTGTTAAAAATAAGAATCAGATTCCATGACACTTTTTACCTCATCTTTAAACTGAGTTCTCAATGTTATAAGAGTAGAAATGTGCTTCCTACAACTTAGAGCATTTATTACTCTATTTTCTTTTCCTTTAATATAACTTATGTCAAAATCATACTAAGATAGAAATTCTAACCATCTTCATTGTCTTGCATTCAGATTTGGCTGAGTAAAAATATACTTCAACCCAAGATGATCAATTTTTAGTTCAAAAGGTCTACCAAGAAGATAATGCCTCCATACTTGAAGTGCATGAACAATGGCAACAAGCTCTAGGTCATGTGGAGCATAATTCAGTTCATGTAACTTGATTTTTCTACTTTCATAAGCTATGACATGATCATTTTATAATAGAATACCTCCGAGACCTTCCCTAGATGCATCTGTTACAATAGTGAAGTCTCCATTAGGATCAGGTACAACCAAAATAGGCAGAAGTTAACTGATCCTTTAGAGTGTTAAATGTATATTCACCTTTTTCATTCCATAAAAATTCTTATCCTTTTTCTGCAATGAAGTTATTGGTGCAAAAACCTTTGAGAAGTATTTAAAAACTTCCTATGGTAACTAGAAAGACCCATGAATATTCTAACTTCATGTACATTATTTGGTGTAGGCCACTCGGTTATTGCAACAATTTTAGAGGGATCTACCGCTATTCCATATTTTCTTATGACATGACCCAAATAGTTCACTTTTGTATCATAGAAAGAACATTTGGACAACTTACCAAACAACCTTTTGTTTCTCAATATTTTGAGAACTACTTTCAAATGCTCATGATGTTCTTTGATGCTTTTAGAGTATATGAGAATATCGTCTAAGAATACAAGCACAAAATTTTCCAAGTATTCTTGAAAAATATTATTCATTAAATTCATAAAAGTTGCAGGTGCATTCATTAATCCAAAAGGTAGAACTATGAATTCATAATGTCCATACCTTGTTCTAATTTTTTTATGAATATCCTCATCCTTTATTCGTAACTGATGATATCTAGATCAAAGATCTATTTTAGAATACACTGATGCACCACGCATCTGATCAAATAGATCATCAATTTTAGGAAGTGGATATCTATTCTTAATTATTGCTTTTTTAACATCCTATAATTGATACACAATCTAAGTGTCCCATATATATTTTTCACAAATATTACCGGTACTCCCAAGGCGAGACACTAGGTCTTATCAAAAAAATTTACAAAATTTATTGTAAATGTGTCTTAAGCTCTATCAACTCAATGGTAGTCATTTGATAATATGCCTTGGAAATAGGTTCAGTTACGGATTTGAATTCAATCGTGAAGTCAAACTACCATTTGGGTGGAAGAACATGTTACTCTTCCAGAAATACATCACTGAAATTTTGTAATAATGGATATATTTCCAAGAAGTCGCTACTTTCTATTGTTGTCTCAACAAATTTTACTGCATACATAGTACAACCTTTGTTTTTAGCCTTTTTAAGTTGCATAGCTGACAATTTCCTAACTGAAATCTCACATTTTACACCCTAAATGTATGTTGTTTTCTATAGATCATCCAAATAACTAATATGTTTTTCAAAATAGTCAACCTTTGCCTTATGCTCAACTATCCAATTAACACCTATGATTACATCATAAGACCCTAAAGGAGCAACATAAAGGTCAACCTCAATGGAAAAACTAGGTAAGTCAAGGACTACTCCAAAAAGACACATACTAACTGTATGAACAACATTATTTCCATAATTTACAACCCATGATTTATCCATTTTTCCAGCTTTTATTTTTAATTTTGAAGCTAACTTAGTAGAAATAAAACATTCAGTAGCTCCAATATCAAAAAGTATAGTTACAGTATGTATGCGATAACTTACCGGAACCTCTATGCGTGTGACTTACTTTTCACTTGTTTGTCAATAACTCGTAGCATGTATCTTGTGTTGTTGATTATGGTCATCCTTTTCAAAGGACATTGATTTGTGTAATGGTCCTTGCCACAATTATAACAGCCTCCTATAGGTCCCTTTTTAGGCTCAAATTTATTTCCATCCTTAAAGTTATCATTCTGACCTCCATAGGACTTATGTCATTATTATTGTTCTTGACAAAGTTATTTCACACATTAGCAATAGGTTTATTTGTTGTTGTTTTCAATTACAAATTTATTTTTCATACCAAACTTCTTCCATGGCCCCTTTTTAGGTGCAAGAGACGATGAAGAATTTGGAATTTTCTTTCTAATTTCCTCCTTATGAGTAGAGATTGCTTTCAATTTTTGTTCCTACCTTATGGCTTTTTCAACAACCCCTTCCATAGTGGTTGGGCTGTGAACATCCACCTCACCACCTATAATGAGATTTAATCCCATGATAATTTTTGTATTCTAAACTTCTCGTCAGTTTGATACTAAGGTACATACTTAAGGAGTTTAGTGAACTTCTCCCAACACTGTTACAGTTAACTTTCCCTAAGATAAGTTCTGAAATTCAGTCATTTTCTGATCATAATAAAGTTATGGCAGCCATTGTTACCTAAAATAACTTTTAAATTGATCCCAAATAATGTCTATTTCAACAATGTTTAACTCAGCCTTTTATGGTAATCCAACAATGTAGATACCTCATGGGAAAGCTGATAAGCTCCCCATATTGCCTTTGTTTTCTCATAGAAGTTTCTTATCGCAAAGTACTTCTTAATTTTGTTGAGCCAGTTTTCAGCCCCATCTCCAAGTGAAGTGCCATCAAACTTAGGTGAAATTATTCTTTTTATATCATTAGTGAGTTCATTTTCCAGCCATGCCTTTTTATTTTCAGGTTGATTAGGTGCATTAACATTAACATTGGCATTGGCTAAATTATTTTTATCAATGCCTAAATTTCAAATATTAGCATTGTCCACAGGAGGTGGTTGATTGTTATTACCTGCATATTCTTCCTCCTCCTTATTGTCCATGACTTGTTGTTCAAGTACATCCAAACTATCTCTTGTATCCAATAGGGTAGCAAGGATATCATCAAGGTTTTGGGTAATAGTTGCTTCTCCATAAGGTGGTCAGAGTTATTTGCAACATTTCCTTTTGTTCTAACCATTTTTTGTTAACAAGAAAATTTAAGTTTTATCACATTATGGACACAATAGGTCCAAGACCTACAACCTTCAAGCGTTGATACCAAGATTTAACATTCCCATTTTAAGACTTTAGAATAAGGAATTTTTTAATAATGTTCTCTGTTCTAAACAATCATAATTTAGAACACACATTCCATGCTAATCAATCTCATAACAGATAACCATATACAACTGTAAATGACTCGGTGAACTACCAATCTCTCATGTTAACTCAATGTATTGTATACTAAGTATACTTGGTTATCTTACCCTTTTCGGGTATTAAGTGTTCTATTTAAGAGGTCTATTTGAATATTTGTTACCAATATTCATCTGAAATCTTGCTTCTTAAACTAGGTGACATAGGACAATGCAACCAATAGCTTGCAATACTTTGGCCAAATATTTTCACATATTGTTCATGTTTATATTCCTAGATGACATACTTGTCAAATGGAATACATCCTTCACCCCACTTCATCTGTTATCTAGAATGGTCTTCATTGACTCCTGTCAGTCCACTTGTTCTAGGTTTAACCCTAACCTAGGTTAGCAACATAGTCTAGTATAGAGAACGGGCCATGGTGACTAAGGGTACATAGACATCCTCAATTGACCTAAGTCAAATGCGTGTTTCTAGTTATCCTAAGTCATCGTGAGTTACCCCTATACTAAATCATGCTTCTAACCTAACCTAGAGTATAATTAAGATCAAGTCCAAGTTTATGTAGACCTAGATGATCCAATTCTAAAGGGTGTTACAACATGTCAACTGCAACATTGTATCCTCGTGAAGACCCAAGTATTCATGAAGGTACAATTCTACTGATTGGTTTGTTCCAAAATCTAATGGAATCACCCCATTTGGATGTACATACACAAGCAAGAAGTTAATTACTTAATTATTTTCTATAATTAAGGTCTAATTACAGTAACCCTACTGAATTCTAGTTTAATTAACCCCTAAGGTTCCGACCATAAATTATTTGTTAATGTTTTATAGAAACATCAAGATTGATTTTTAGTCGTTAACTTCCTACTTTAGGGTTTAGTTAATTAAAACAAAAACAACAATCAACAATAATATTCACTTATTATACCCAACCATTCTTAGCTTGTTTAAGTTCAAACAGTTCCTTTATATTAGACTTCATTGAGATGAAGTCTACTTATTAAATATTTATATTTATCTTTCATTTGTATTATACTAAGGAAGTTATGGGTCAAGAGGAAGTTCACCTTCCTCTTTCTTGTTAAGAATTAGGATTCATTGTAACCTTTTACATTATTTTAGATATCATAAATAATTTGAACTCCCATTAACACCATTTAATAAGCCATAGTGACCTAGTTATATGATCATCCATGAATGCCAACTTGATAAGTTGCATTTAAATAAAGGGATAGAGTATCAAATTCCCTTTCCACCTACTTCATTTTAAGTCCAAATGAAAAGGTTCAAAACAGATATGATTATGAGAGAATAAGGATAAGTTAACAAATTCCCTTACAGAATGCCGAAAGAGAATAACACATCAATTAAAAGTAAAATCTTAATCTTTTCCATTCATCAAATTGAAATACACACTTTACAATTCAATCATTTCAATCATCTTTCATGTCAAACAACATCAATAAGTTTAATTAAGAAATACAAATTTTCCTCTTACAAATACATTTCAATAATGAATCATATTTCCTCATAAAAGATCCAGTATTTAGGTAAACATAAGAAGCATCATAAAAACTTGTCTTCTTTTATCACTTACAAATTCCATCTACCAAAATTTATAGCATGGGTTAGTTCAGTGATTTGAGTATGATAAGCACCAAGCATTAAAATGATGTGCTTTCAACTAACTATTTCATTAAAAAGAACTCTACTTTTATGAAATAGTTAAATCATTAAAAATAGATACATCATAAGAAATAATAGATATGAAAGGAAGAAAAAGTGATCAACCACATTAACATTAAGTAAAGATAATGATATAATAAACTCTCTTTAGCTAAGGAATTAAATCAGATAAATAATATTTCATCCTAATTAATTATCACATTCCTACTATAAATATTTATAGTTCATTTCTTGATTCATTCAAAATAATTCAAAGAAAGACACTAACTCTAATATTTCCCAAAAATAGAATTAGTTTTAAGAATCAATGATCAACCATACTCAACATTAACATATTCCATCAACAGTTTGGTAAAAAGATATAAATATCTCATTTGTATGCATCAAGAATTGCTCACACATCACCATAATAAGATTATTATTAAAATATAAGTTAAGGAGAAGAAGGGAAGGTTTATCCTTCAACTATCCATTATGAAATTTCATTCAAATATATTAAACCAAACTGATCACTCCTTACAAAGGAGTAATATAGAAGAGAATGAATGGAAAGAGAGTGAAAAATTATAACTTCCTTTAGAGTTCAAGAAAACAATAATTAATACCTTAACTCGAAGAAAGAGAAGTATGTCAAAAATAAAGATGAGATAAGGTCTCATTATTCCATCCTTAGAAAGGAGAAACACAAATTAATTAAAAAGAATCAAACAAATCCTTACCGAGAAACATTAGATTTCAAAACCATTGCAACACAAATAACTTAGTTGATATTAAATCGATGTATTTATAAAGGACTGATATAAAAAGGGTTAGAAATGGAGAGATAATTTTTCCCATCAAATAATGAGAACAACCACTATAATTACAAAATCTATTGCTCAAATTGGTAAATCAATTACTTTCAAGTAATACGAGTTTCCAGAACAATAAAATGAATAAATAACATTAAATTCATTCCATTGTTAAATAACATCTAGCGTGAAGTTCTCTAATTACCCCCTATAAAGAGAGAGACAAAGTAGCGATGAAGTAAAGCTTCATTATGCAGTCTTGATTTCTTTTCAAGTGTCAACATATAAACAGAGATAAACGAATACAAGTTTGACTATCTCAACTCACCTGTAAGTTACCCCAAATTCCCTATTTCACAAGAATTAATGGAACAGTTACAATTTCAAGAAGGAAGAACCCAACATAGATTCGTCCACAAGGGAAACAACAAACAACATGACTCCAAGTCGGTTGTTTGAAATCGATCTCAAAAGAGAAGAGAAAAAATTTAATGTTTTAACCCAATTCCTAAAGATAGACAAGACTGAACTATTCCATAGATTGAGATAGATACTCCTTTATTACAACATCATCTAAACATCAAACTTGAATGCAAAGAGTAGTAAATTCAATAAGATGAATCGATAAGGTAGCTCCTTAAGCATTAAATTCTAGTCTAGAAAATATGCATAAACATTCATTAAGTCCTTCCCAAAATCATGACAAAGCAAGATAATTAAAAACCTTTTTATCAAACATATTTTTAATAAGGAGATTTGTTCAGGCCCATAATCAGATAATTCATTAACAAATAATCACCCAACTTATGTGTGAAAGTAACAAAATTGACAACATGCAAGTTCAAGCAGAAGCTAACATGTTTTAATGAAATTTCAAACAAGGAAGAACCGAAACTTGAAACATCTTCTTTTATAGAAATGAATTCTATTATCTAATTTTAGAACAATCAAATAGGGTATCTCAAATTCAAAATGTACAAATCTCAGAAGATGTAAAATGTGTTTACAATTATTTCGAAACAAGCATGAAATCCTCGAAACATTGAATTAGGCTATATACTTAAAACATAGTTTGAACAGATGAAAAAGAAGGGATTTAAAATCATCTCGATCTCAAGAAAACATAGCCCGGTTCTAAATTTTTCCCAATAAAAGAAAAAAACCTAGATCTTATTTCCTCAAAAAGTGAATTTAAGAAGGAGAATAGAGTGATAAAAATACAAGCATGAAGCAAGATAAACATCACATAAAACCCATTGTTCTCCAAGAGCTGAGTTGTTTTAATTAAAACACTTAGTAAAAAGAAAAAAAAATTAATGGGTAGAGCCTATCATGCCTGATAGATCTTCCTATCGATTTGTAGAAGATTTCCAGCCAAGCTCCCACAATCTTTTGTTTTTTTCCAAGCATCATCAACAACTCCAATCTTCCTACTTCCTCTTATACTTCCACTGGATCCAAAAATAGCTCAAGAATGCCAAGAATATCAAAGGATTGAAAATAGAACTGCTGGTTTGAAGAACCAAATCCTCTATGAAGAGCAAAAATCAAAAAGAAAAAATGATCAAACAACCATTCTGAAATCCTCCATGCATCTCTCCTAGGTGGTTTCTTTGCCACAAATGAGATCAATAAATGCAAGGACAATCAGTTTTTCCCTCTTATTTCTCCACGCCATCGCCATCCAAATTTGGTGAACTCAAATTCAAACTTTGCATGCATTTTAAATTTAGTGATGATGCCAACTAGGCATCCCCCTAACTCCCCATGCCTCCGCCAAAACTGGTAGTTTAAAGATGTAAATACAAAAATCAATTCTCATAAATGCCTTAGAAATTGATGCCACTACCCTTTCAACTTACCAAGTATCCCATAGGTACCCCTTAGCTTAGTATTAGATTAGGTTAGATTATATTAGGTTAGGAATCAACCTTATTCTTTAGGTAAATAGTATTTACCTTAGGTTGTTTCAAAATTTCACCACAATTAAAACATACCATCTTAGGTTAAGGTGTAAACCTTAGTAGTTTAATAATAGGTCTTAGGTAAGTCCTAATTACCTAGGTTAAAATCCACATAGCATATATCATTACAACTTAGGTGAGGGTGTTTATTTTATAAATCTGTAATTGATCCTTGATCTTATTATGCAATTCAGCATTTTTAAATGTTTATCAAGAAGGCCCAGGTTTACCATTTACAACATGATGCAAAGAAAGGACATCAGAAGAAGGGTCCTCATAATTATAAACAAAACAAGACTCAGTCCCACTTTACCTTTCATTTTAGAATGCTAGGTTATCAAAATGATCAAATAAGAAGAACTGAATCATACCTTGGATCAATGGATTTGATCTAGGGTTTTGTTGTTAACATATGATAAGTATGAAAAAAATATGTTCACAAAATTTTAAAACAAAAAGAAGAATTACTTCATTTTCAAGTAAACATAATCATAACAAAATGAATCTCTGAACAGTAATAATTTATCCAATGCAAACATGATTTTGAAAATTCATATGAGAACACCTTCCTAAGACAAATCACATGTCAACATTTGCAATGTCAAGAGGGAAAGTAATATAAGTAATAGTTTTTTTCAAATATGTTACATACATTTCTCATTATTCATTCTTTCATTCTTTATTTCCAACCATTCAAAGTCCCGCCATTATTTATTCTTTGGAGAGGATGTTTCGAGGATAGAGAAAATAATTAGTGTGGGGTAATGTTAGGCCTCGAATATTGACTAATTCCCAAAGGGCACGTTTGTGGGCAAGACCAATGAAGAAGATGGGAATGCATAGAAAATCCCATAGGACAAGGTTTTTACAAGGATTTAGTATAAACCATAGTGCGCAAACAAGGAAAAGTAAAAGATTTCAAGATAGTCATATTAAGCTTTCTAAGAGGCACTTGAGGAAAAATTTACCCTAATAGTCATGCTAAGTAGATAAGGTTCCAGCCTGGTGACTTGGTGGTCAAGGAAAGAATATTCCATGCATGGAACATTCCCGAAAGACATCATTATAGAAAGTGGGGAGCTTGGATCAGAAGAAGCATGCTCTATTGGAGGACCACCTTGACACTTTGCAACTAATATTCTACTACATGAAGGCATGGTGGTGGGTGTTAAACCTATTTATAGATATTCTTGGGTAGAGTAAAAAGAGAGCATCATCAAGAGAGCTAGAGAAGAAGAGGGCCATGGTGTGATAAACCATAATAGAGTAGGTGAAGCTCTATAGAAATAGCAGAAGATTCTAGGGGTTGGGGTTCTCATTAGAGGACTATAGGAATGTTAACATATCTAGGGGAATGGGTCTACTAAATTTTTGTAATAAGGAAGAATAACTAGAACTTTTGATGCATGAGTCATGATATATTGGTCTGATATGACCCTTTTGGATGTAATGTGGTTACTGAACTATGATCAATATGAATATATGGTTTTGTTCTAAATATATTGTTCATGGGTGTAAACCCTAGTGCCATTTTCATTTATGTTATGGATCAAACATACTATATGTATGATGTTTCTCTTGTTATTTGAATGAGTTTTTGGTATAATAACTCATCCTATGCTTTCAGAATGTATGCATGATCATTTACTTTTATGCACTTAATTTTTCATCAATGACAACAACTTTTCATAATGCCAACATAAAGGAGGGGCTCAGCACCAGCGCACGTCTCAGGTGAGAACCCAATACCCACTAGGTGATATGCTGATGAAAAAGGGATTATAAGGTTATTCTAAGGGTATAAAAATGATGAAACTTCATATCTCAAGAAATTGGAAACTTCATCGTGTAAAAACTAGTTTGAGAGAAACTAAATTTTTGGGGACCTTTCCTCCGAATTTAGATGTTTGGCCTAATGGATCTTCATGAATTTGAAAATTTCTTCAAAGAGGGAATAATTCTAATAAAAACATAGCCCTCCATATCCCTAAAAAATAGGGACTTCATGGCATGAAAACTAGTTCACGTGAAACTAGATTTTTCAATGATCATTCCCTCCAATTTTTGTGTGATTTTGCCCACTGGAACCCTGAGAAGTTGAGAGGTAGCTCGCTGATTTTTAAACTACTATGTAATGGTGGAAACTAATGGAGCTTGAAATTTTTAGGTTTTATTTTTTTCTCCATTTGCAACGAAATTAATTCCATTACGATAGGTTTTTTCTTCTTGTCTCACTGGTGAAATTTCTCTTCAATTTGGTTGTCGATTTGACAGAATTTAAAATTATTCTTCGTGGAAACAAAAGTGAAATTTATTTACTGTAAGTAATCCTAGATGAAAATGGGATGTTTTAAGGTGATTTTTTAATGGCCTTTGAGATTTAATAACTAATAAACAAATTATTCTTTGTTTTGTGTCTTGGTATGCAAGATATCTTCAAATCTTCATTTTATGGAAGTGAGGATTTTCAGATGATTTCTCTATTTCTCTCTTCCATTCTTCAATCCTTGAGCTCTCCTAATCAATATTTATTCATAAACCTATGTTTTTTTATATTTTTTTGAGGATTTGGTTACTATGGTTAAGCTGGTTCAAGGTTCATCAATGGTTGATTGAGGTGGTCTCAACAACTTTTCCTTTGATAGTGAGAAGTAACAAGAAGCAACTATCGGTTGGAATTTTTTTCAAAAAATTTTATACGATTTGGGAAAAAAATTCCCCTAACGTCCCTCACATCAATTTCCATGGTGAGAAAGAAGGAGACACATGGAATTGATCGACATCAGGAGTGAGTGCTCTAAAATCATCTTTAAAGCACTTCGAGGGGTTGAAAGCAGGTCACATGGGTCACCAAAAACATCTCCTAGAGGGATGCACACATTTTTAAAGGTTTTATGTCCCTGACTTGTGAAGGATGTGAGGGACTTCAAATTCCATGGTGGTCCTAGAGATGACACGTGGTAGAGATCTGAGGGCAAGGAATTTGAGCTTCAAATTACACCTGAGGGTTGAATTGGAAATCTTGATGGTCATATGGGGTTCTAGATGCCACATGGGGGATAGGTGAATTTTTACAAGGTTTATGTACCTTACCCTCAGGGACTTCTGGGGACATAAAATCTTGCCAGATGCCGGAGCCGACATGTGTCCTCCCAAAATTTGGCTAAGTCCTAAACTTGCTCCATGAGGACAACTTTTGACGATGAAAACTTGATCTCCTAATGGAATTTTTGGAAACATTTTATATGATCCTAACTAGAAATGGACTTTTAAATAAAATGGTGGGGGTATAATGTCTTTAATCTTCCATTTTATCCCTAAAAAAGTGAATTTTTTATTTAGTGCTCCACTTATACCTCAGAAAAACCCCCTACAGACCTAATGCACCAAAGTGTTATGAAAAAAATGATTTCACCATATTGTAGGGCTTGGAATTATATTTCTAGAAATGTTTTTATCCTAACTCCATACAGAGCTCCTAGAATCACCTTACAAAGCTCAGTGGTTGTTTTGGCTTGTGTACTAACTAGGCCAGTGAACCCTAATTTTGGAAAAACTACCCCAACTTCTCTGAGCCCTTCTAGAATCTTCCTAAATCATTTCCATTATGTTCTAAGACCTTTGAATCACCTCCACATCCATTTTGGATTTTCCTCTCAACTCCACTGGTTGCTCCATCCCTGGAAGGCTAGTCTTATCCTTTCCCACAACTATCTCGTAGCTTTCAACTTTGAATGAACTCCTAATATCACCTAGAAGGAATGAATGGAATTTACTAAATCACATAGGTGGATGAGATAACATTAATTAGGAGGTCACTTGGACTGGCTGGACAAACCCTTCCTATCCTAGAATGATAGGACTTGAAAAAATGACACAAGGGTATAGGTGTCATGCTCAGAAATTATTGATTTCCTTGTTTCACATTTACATGACAATAACATGCTCTAGCTTAGGGACCTGACATGAACTTAGCATAGCAAGGACATGACATGGAGAATATTAGAATCTTAAATTTTCAAAATAAATACCAGTTGTCTTATCCATTGGGACTTGTGGAGTCATGTACAACTTACAAGAGAGAAGGATAATGAAGAAGGAAAACACACACACACACACACACACACACACACAAAATGATGGAAAAGAAACACACAAAAAAACATAAAGGGAAACACACCACAGAAAGGAAATTATATACAAGGGGAGGGAAATTTATAGAGGTGGGAAAAGGATATACACATACTTGGCAATGGGTTGAGAAAATTACATGCCATCATGAAATAGTGGATTGAAGTATGACCATTGAAGCACAAAAACTATTATTTGATCAAACCATGCTTTGGTGATGGATTTTCATGGCTTGAGAAGAATAAGGTTGACCATAATTCCATCCTTGTACTCATATTGTATTGAGAATGTTTCTTCATCCATTGAAAATTTGGTTAACCTCTTGAAAAATTTCATTTTTAAGATTCCTCTTGATGTCCCACAATCATGAGACACCATCCCTCCATGTCTTCGAGAGTGGGAAAATTGCTATTGTCATGAAAAAATTCATCTTCTTTGAATTGTAACATTCCCATTTTTAGGCTCTAGAAACAAGAGATTTTTTTAATAATGTTCTTTATTCTAAATAATCATAATTTATAAAACACATTCCAAACCAATCAATCTCATAACAGATAACCATATGAAGTTGTAAATGTCTCGGTGAACTACGATATCTCATTTCATGACTCAGTATCATGCCAATCTCTCATGTAACTTAATGATTTGTATACTAAGTATACTTGGTTCTCTTACCCTTTTTGGGGTATTAAGTGTTCTGTTTAAGAGGCCTATCTAAATATTTGTTACCAATATTCATTTGAAATCCCGCATCTTAAACTAGGTGATGTAGGACAATGTAGCCAGAAACTTGTGATACTTTACCCAAATATTTTCACATACTATTCATGTTTATATTCCTAGATTACATACTCATCAAAAGGAATACTTCCTTCACCCCACTTTATCTGTTATCTCAATTGGTCTTCATTAACTCTATCAGTCCACTTGTTCAATATTTAACCCTAAACAAGGTTAGAAACATAGTTTCGTGTAGAGAACTACTTGTGGTGATTAAGGGTACATAGACATACTCAATCGACCTCGATTCGATTACATGTGTCTAGTTACCCTAATTTGTCGTGAGTTACCCCGATAATAAATCATGCTTCTAACTCAACTTAGGGTATAACTATGATCAATTCTAATTTTATGTAGATCTAGATGATTAACTCGAGAGGGTGTCGTAGCATGTCAATCGCTACACACAATATCCTCATGAATGCCCAAGTATTCATGAAGGTATAATCTTGAAATTGGCATGTGCCAACATCCGACCGATTCCATCCCATCGGATGTACATACTCAAGAATAAAGTTATTTATTTAACTATTTTTCTTATTTAATGGTTATTTACAACCACCCTACTGAAAAAATAGGTTCATTAACCATTAAAGTTACAAGTAATAACTACATTGGAAATACTATGCAGATTCCTCTACCTCCAAACCCTTTTTTGAAGATTTGATTTACATTCATTAACTTTCTAATTTATGATTCAGATTCACAAATAGGTTCAGCTTACTAACCGTGATGTTAACCTGATTAACTTACCCAAGCCATAGCTTGTTTAAGTTCTAAATCAGATCCTTTTATAATAGACTTCATTGGGATGAAGTCTACTATTATATATATATATATATATATATATATATATATATATATTCCTTTCATTTGTTTTATTCAAATTATGGAATTAATCAAGAGGGAGAAAACCTTCTTCTTTCTAAGACAACATTAGGAATTAATTCTAAAGGGTCCTAAAACAAATTTATTTTCATTGTAGAACAGCTTGTCTTGCCTTTATTTATTAAGAGTTAGGGTTCATTTGTAAACCCTTAACATTTTACAAGTTATCATAATGGTTTCATTTATCCACTAACATCATTTTAGTAAACCATAGTGATTTAATTGAATGACCAATCATGAATTCCAACTTTAATAAGTTGCATTAAATAAGAGGGTAGTATATTTAGTACCCTTATCCTCTAGTTTATTTTAAATCAACCCGAGAGGGTTCATTACAGATATATATATATATATATATATATATATATATATATATATATATATATATATATATATATATATATATATATATATATATATATATAAGAATAGAGACAAACTTATCATTGCAATTCATAGAATATATATGAAAAGAATGACATATCAAGTATATATAAACCCATAATATTTTATTTCAACAAAGTGTAATTCATACATTACAAGTTCAAACACTTCAAACATCTTTAGTGTTAGACAACCTCAATAAGTTCAATTAGAAATATAATTTTCCTTTGCAACAAAATATATTTCAATAATGATTCATAATTCATCATAAAGGATCCATTCTCTTTGGTAAACAAAAGTAACATCATAAAATATCTTGTCTCCTTTTACCACTTACAAAGTCCATCTACAAAAATTGCTAGCATGGGTTAGTTCATTGAACTGAGCATGATAAGCACTAAGCATTAAAATGATATGCTTTTATCTAACTGTTTCATAAAGAGAACTTTGATTTTATGAAATAGTTAAAGCATCACAGAAAGACATTTCATAATGAATATCAATCAAAAAGAGAGAGAGAAATAAAGTGATAATCCATATCCTTATTAAGAAAAGGTTATGATATAATCAGATTCAACTTTCATCTAATGATTTCATAGAAAGAATTAAATCATTAAATCAGATAAATAATATTTTACCAAAATCACAAACTACTTTTCATTTACAGGTTTTCATGATTCACCCCTTAATTAATTCCATCTAACCTGAGAAAATACTAACACTAATATCTCATAGAAATAGGACTACATTAGATGGATCAATTATACATTTATCTTAGCATTACTTACTTCATCCTAAAATATAAAATGCTAAGACCAATAAAACATTATGATAAATTTAGGATGAACCAAAAATAATGAGTGAAAGATTTTATAACCAAATAATCCTATAACTCAATATTCCAACATTAGAATTAAATTTTAGTTCTAATTCAACATTAAAAAAATTTCAATAATGAAATCGTCTTGGCATGCAAAAGGTTTCAAAACCCTTTCTCCAAATAAGATATGTCATTAACCAAAGTTGAGGTCAAAATAGAAGAATGGAGAGGTTTCACAAACAACTAAAACTTTTGCACTATTCCAATATTTATCAACAAACAAATTTATTCACAAAGTAGATTCCACTAACCAAAAACATTCTTCCTAATTAACCTTAGTTATAGTTGTCTGTTCAATCACCACTATATATTTTACAACAAATCACATTGAAGGTTTAATGAAATAATCCAATGATCAATTCCCTTATCAAAATCAAAATATAAGTGAATCAAAGAGAAATATTGAGAATCGAACATTACAACAGGATTAGAAAAGAATGATCAATGTACTGGAATACAACATTTAAGTCTATTCCCACTATCATCTAACATATCATCAACAAAAATAATTAGAGACCAAAGTGAAAGACTACAGTCCCAAAGAAGTTAATGATCTAAGAACCCAGAACACCTAATAACTTTCTTGTTTAAAAGGGTAGTAACAATAGCATCAGATCAAGAAGACAACATGTAACTATTACCTTGAGTAAAGTGGGAAAGAAGAGCTTCAACAGAGAATTAGATCATAACAATCCTTTTACTACGTACATCAAAAAAATAACACAATCAATACAATGAAGCTAATCCCCAATAGTATTCTCTAACAGAGATACACGTGCCTTTGAAAACAATTAAATCCAATAACCATTAAAACCAATGACCAATTCTATATTACAATCGATAACATCAACTGTAACATAAAAACTACCAACTAAAACTGATATCGCTTCTAGCAATAATAGCATCCGATCAATAAGTTATCCCAGTTCCCAAATAAGAATAAAGAGTAAAATATAAGTAATTTACCCTTTTTCAAGAAATGATTTTCCTTTCAAAGAGATAACACAATAATTTTACCCATCTATTGATGGTGAATGAAAAGACTAGAACAAGACTTACAGTCTAAACTTCCATTCAAGCCAACTCAAAACCTTGTTACTTCACAATAATCAATGAAACATATAACTGAAATAGGAAGAATAAAACCCAACCAACTTCATAACTCAAGAGGAAGACAAACGAAATGTTGGCACGACCACAAGTTTTTTTCATGAAGCCGAGCTCAGAAGAAATGCTAAACCCAAAAATGTTACATTCTATTTCCTTCAAGAATTCCTTCAAAGTTAGACAAATTTGAGCTACTCTATTGTTCAACATTAATTACCATGAGCTCCTATAGTAATAATTGTATTTCTGATTAAAGTAAAAAGAACCATTCATTCACAGTAAGATGAATCCAGTGACAAATCTTAAAACACTCTACCTCACAATAGAGAATATATAACTGAATAAAATAATCCACATATCTCACAAGCAAGTTAAACTATTATCCATTCTGATAGAAAGTTTGAATTTGAGAATATTCGCTCAATTCCAATCATCATACAAGTCACTAAAATTTTTACCACAACTTAACTAGTGTATAAAATGAAACAACTTCATCTTAAGTTCAAACATAAGTTAAGCATGAATCTATCATTTTTCCAACAAAGAAAACAAAACCCAAAATGTATTTCTATCATACAGTGAATCCATATAGATAAAATATAGATAATTACAAGTATCGAAAGAAAGTTCAAACATCACATAAAAACCCATTTGTTCCCAAGAGTAGAGTTCTTTTAATGAAACATTTAAGTAAAAGAAAATAGCTTAATGGGTAGAGCCTATCATGTATGATAGAGCTTCTTCCTGATTTACGTGAAGATTTCCCAGTTGAGCCTCAACATCCTCTTCTTCTTCACGTAATGTCAACCATCCCCAAAACTTCAACTTCTTCTTATACTTCCATAAATTCCAAAATATCTCTAGCATGCCAAAAATAATAGCTATATCCAAAATAGAGCTGCAGGTTCGAAGAACCAAAATAAAAACCCCATGCAGAGGAAAAATCAAAATGAGTGAAGATCAAACAACCTTTCCAAAACCCACCATGAATTCTTCTTAGGAATTTTTTTTTGCCAAAAACAAAATCAATTAATGTTAAGGAAACTAGTTCTCTCCCATTTTTGCATGCCACCTCCATCCATATTTGGCGACACTTTACTTTGAAATTTGCATGAAATTTCCATTTAGTGGTAATGCTAACTAGCAATCCACTAACTCCCTATGCCTCCACCAAAATTGGAATCCCGTAGCATTTAAAACAAAATTAATTCCATTTAATGCCTTAAAAACCAATGCCACCGACCATGTCAATTTCCAAGTAGTCCATAGGTACCCCTTAGGTTAGCAATAGTTTAGGTTAGATTATTATTAGGTTAGAAATCAACCTTAGTTCCTAGGTAAGTCTTATTTACCTTAGGTTATAGTTCAAACTTAATAAATATAGAACATACCAACTTAGGTTAGATCTAACCCTTAGGCTAGGGTATCAACCTTAGTAGTTTATTATTAGGTCTAAGGTCCTTATACACTATTCAACGTTTAAACATTTAACAAGAAGACCCAAGCCTATCACCCTAAAGCCTATTGCCAAACAAGGATCCCTGAAGAAGAATTCTTCATAATTGTAAACAAAACAAGTCCCATTCCAGCTTCACCTTCCATTTCCAAATGTCAAGACAATAAGATGAGTAGGTAAGAAGAAATGAAGCATACCTTGGATCAATGGAATTGATCCAAGGTTTTTTTGTTTACACAAGATAAATTATGTCTACACAATATAAGTTCATCATCTTTTTAAAAGTGAATTTAAGTTGTACAAAGAGATAAATGGCCTCATTATCAAGTAAATAGAAATCACAACAAAGTGAACCTTTTCAACATATGATCAATTATCCATTGCAAACATGATTTCCAAAAGTCATAAGAGTACACCTTCCTAAGACAAATCACATGTCAATGTTTGTAATGTCAAGAGTGGAAGTCATCACAATAACAGATCATACCAGAGACGTTACATACCTCCCTCATAAAAATAATCATCGTCCTGATGATTTACTTAGTCAAATAAATTTAGACAAGGGTAAAATCAAATTACCATTATTCTATTCACATGTTCTAATAGAAATAGATTTGGAAAATTCAAACTCCATAAGTAGCATTAAAATAGCTATCCCATTATTAAATAGTTTCATATCTACCCAAGACTGGCATATTTAATGACATATCATGAATAAAACCTTAATGTTTTATCAATCCACATAATCAATTTTGTTCAAGCAAATATGGAAAATCATTTTTCATATCTTCTAGATTTTCCTAGGTTGCACTTTCTTCATTAAACTGGTCCCACTAGACCTTACATTGACTTATTTAACAATTTCTTAAGTGCAACTGGTGAGTTTCCATCACTCGAATGGGTTTAACCATAGTTAAACACGGGTCTTGCACTGCACTGCAAGGAATTCTAATTTAACACATGTGATAAATCTAAAATGTATTTCTTAAGTAAAGAAATATGGAAAACATTGTGCATTCGTGATAAAGAAGGAGGTAAAGCTAAAAGATAAGCTACATGGTTGATTACTTCAAAATTTCAAAGGGTCCCACATAACAAGGTGATAACTTGCCAGCCTTACCAAAAGTTATAGAAATATTTTTTTAGTTTAACCCATAGAAAGACCTCACCAAGTTCAAATTTCTTATCAACCCTCTTTAAGTCTGCATAACTCTTTTTCCTATCTGTTGCTTCCTTCAAGCATTCACAAATCATTTTAACTTTCTGTTCCATTTCCATAAGGATTTCAAGTCCAATTACCTCTCTATCCTCTATGTTATCCCAACTAACAGGAGTTCTACATTTCCTTCCATATAATGCTTCAAAAGGTGCCATTTTTAGAGAGGTGTGATATGTGTTATTATAAGAAAACTCAACTAATGGAAGGTACTCTTCCCATTTATACTATTGATCCATACAATACATTCATAACATATCCTCTAAAACTTGATTAACTCTTTCAGTCTGTCCATCCATTTCTAGATGGTATGCAGAACTGAAATTCAGCTTAGTCCCTAGGGCTGCATTAAGTGTTTTCCAAAATATAGATGTCATTCTCAGGTCTCTATCCGATATGATAAATTTTGGTACTCTATGCAATCTAAAAATCTCATGCACAAATCTTTTTCTAAAATAGGTGAATCATCCTTAAGATTACCAAAGCAATAAAATGTGCTACCTTTGTTAGTTTGTCAACAAAAACTAGAATAACATCATGTTTATTTCTTGACATAGGAAACCCTTGTACAAAATCCATGCTTATTACTTTCCACTTATATTACGGTATGCTATGAGGATACAGTAAACTAACTGGATGCATATGTTTAGCTTTAACACAATGACATTCTAAGCAGTGTGTTACAAAATCAATCACATCCTTTTTCATCCCTTTCCAAAAATATTGTTGTTTTATATCAGCAAACATTTTTGTAATGCCAGGTGTTTAGAAAAAGGTGAGTTATGAAATTCAGCTAGCAATTTCTTTCTTAATTCATTTAACAAAGGTATGTATACTCTATTTTCAAACCTCAAGATTCCTTCGTTGTCAAAGTGAAAACCTTTATATCTCACATCATTTGGATCTGTAGCAAGTATTGTTTTCACTTGTTGATAATAAGAATCAGATTCCATGACACTTTTTACTTCATCCTTAAACTGAGTTCTCAATGTTATAAGAGTAGAAATGTGCTTCCTACGACTTAGAGCATCTATAAATCTATTTTCTTTACCTTTAATATAACTTATGTGAAAATCATACTGAGATAGAAATTCTAACCATATTCATTGTCTTGCATTCAAATTTGTCTGCGTGAAAATATAATTCAACCCGAGATGATCATTTTTTAATTAAAAAGGTCTACCAAGAAGATAATGCCTCCATACTTGAAGTACATGAACAATGGCTACAAGCTCTAGGTCATACAGAGTATAATTCAAAGCATGTAACTTGATTTTTCTACTCTCATAGGCTATAACATAATCATTTTGTAGTAAAATACCTCCAGGACCCTCATTGAAAGCATCTGCCACTATAGTGAAGTCTCCATTAGGTCGTGTACAACCAGGATAGGTGTTGATCTAAACTCGATCCTTCAAAGTCTTAAATGTAGATTCACATTTTTCATTCCACATAAATTTCTTATCTTTCTTATACAACAAATTTATTGGTTCAACAACCTTAGAAAAATCTTTAACAAACTTTCTATAGTAACCAGTGAGACTCATAAAGCTTCTAACTTCATGTACATTCTTAGGTGTAGGCCACTCAGTTATTGCAACAATTTTTGAGGGATCTACTACTATTCCATCTTTTCTTATGACATGACCCAAATAGTGCACTTCTTTCTCGTAGAAGGAGCATTTTGACAACTTACCATACAACCTTCTTTATCTTAAGATTTCCAAAACTATCTTGAAATGCTCATGATTCTCATCAATTCTCTTAGAATATATGAGAATATCATCAAAGATTACAACAAAAAATTTGTCCAAATATTCTTTAAAAATATTATTCATTAAATTCATAAATATTGGAGGTGCATTCATTAATTCAAATAGTAAAAGTGTGAGTTCATAATGTTTGTACCTTGTTCAAAAATCTATTTTATGAATATCTTCATCCTTTATTCTTAACTGATGATATCTAGATTAAACATCTTTTTTAGAATACACTGAGGCACCGCACATCTGATCAAACAGATCATCAATTCTAGGTAGTGGATATCTATTTTTAATTGTTTCTTTATTTAAAATCCTATAATCAATGTACAATCTAAGAGTTCCATCCTTTTTTTTTACAAAAATTACCAGTGCTCCCCAAGGCAAGACACTCGGTCTTATCAAACCTTTGGACAAAATTTCTTGCAACTGTGCCTTAAGTTCTACTAACTCAATGGTATTCACTCTATATCATGCCTTGGAAATAGGTTCGGTTCCTTGTTTGATCTAAATCATGAATTCAAACTCCCATTTGGGTAGAAGACGGGTAACTCCTCCAGGAAACACATCACTAAAATTTCTTAATATGAGGTATCTTTCCATTAAGTCACCACTTTCATCAGTTATTTCAAAAATATTTCTGTATACAAAGTGTAGCCTTTTTTTGGCCTTGTTAAGTTGCATAGCTGGCAATTTCCTAATTGAAATCTCACGTTTACCCCTTGAATATACGTTGTTTTTCGCAGTCATCCAAAAACTAATATGTTTCTCAAAATAGTCAACCTTTGCCTTATGTTTGGCTAAATATTTAACACCTATGATTACATCACAAGACCCCAAAGGAACAACATAAAGGTCAAATTCAATGGAAAAACTAAGCAAGTCAAGGACTGCTCCAAAAAGATAGATACTAACTATGAAAACAACAATATTTCCATAATTTACAACCCATGATTTATCCATTTTTCCAGATTTTTTTTTTAATTTCGATGCTAATTTAGTATAAATAAAAAAATTAGTAGCTCCAGTATCAAAAAGTATAGCCCTTTGGTATACCAAATAACTTACCTAGAACTTCTATGGGTGTGGCTTGCTTTTCATCCTGTTTTGTTAGCTACTACAACATGTATCTTATGTTGTTGATTGCGGTCGTCCTTATTTAAAGGAAATTGGTTTACATAATGGTATTTAACATAATTGTAACAACCTCTTACAAGTCCCTTCCTACGCTCAAATTTATTTCCAGCCTTAAAATTATCATTCTGACTGCCATAGGTCTTTTGTCCATTATTACTATTCTTGATAAAGTTATTTCACACATTAGTATCAGGTTTATTTGTTGTTGTTTTCTATTTATTTTCAGTAGCAATTTTTTTTTTCATACCAAACTTTTTCCATGGTCCCTTTTTGGGTGCAAGAGACAAAGAAGAGTTTGGAACTTTCTTTCTAATTTCTTCCTTATGGGTAGATATCACTTTCAATTTCTACTCTTGCCTTATGGATTTTTCCACAACCCCTTCCATAGTGGTTGGGATGTGAACATCCACTTCACCACCTATAATGATATTTAATCCCATGATAAATTTCCATATTCTAAACTTCTCATCAATTTGGTACTAAGGTATGTACTTAAGGAGTTTAGTAAACCTCTCCCAGTACTTTGTTACGATAAATTTTCCCTGAGCTAAGTTCTAAAATTTAGTCATTTTATAATCATAGTAAAGTTGTGGCAGCCATTGTTGCCTAAAATAATTTTTAAATTAATCCCAAGTAATGTATGTTTCATCAATGTTTAACTCATCCTTACAACTATCCCACCATGAAGATGCCTCATGGGAAAGTTGATAAGCTCCCCATATTTCTTTTGTTTCCTCAGAGAAGTTCCTTATTGCAAAGTACTTCTCCATTTCATTGAGCTAATTCTTAGCTCCATCTCCTAGTGTAGTGCCATCAAACTTGGGTGGACTTATTATTTTTATATCATTAGTGAGTTTAGCTACCAATCTTATTTTCTATTCTTAGGCTGATTTGGTGTAATTACATTAACATTGGCTACATTATTGTTATCAACACCTAGATTTCCATCATTGGCATTATCTATAGGAGCTGATTGATTGTTATTACCAGCATCATCTTCCTCCCCCTCATTGCCCATTACTTAATCAAGTAAAAATAAATGATCTCTTAGGTCCAACAGAGTAGAAAGGATATCATCAATTTTTTGCATAGTAGTTACTTCTCCATTGGTGGTGGGTTGTTTGGAGCATTTCCTCTTGTTATAACAATTTTTTGTTTGCAAGAAAATTTAAGTTTTATCATATTATGGACACAATAGGTCTAAGACCTGCAAACTTTAGGTCTGATACCAATATGTAGCATTCCCATTTTAAGACTTTATAAACAAGGGGATTTTTTTTTAATAATGTTCTCTGTTCTAAATAATCATAATTTAGAAAACACATTTCAATTCAATCAATCTCATATGAGATAACCATGTGTAGCTATAAATGAGTTGGTGAACTAATGATTTCTCATTTCATGACTCACTATCATATTGATCTTGTTGGTACCCATATTTAATCTCCTTCACAACTTGAATCGCATCATGGATTTTACATGACACTCAGAGGTAGATAAATAGTTATATGTCATTTTATATCTAGGGAAGCAAATTATTTGACTTGTTGGCACTCAAGATTAGAAGAAGTGGGTAGCACCTTGGAAGGATTTGATCTAATCCTCACTATTTTAGGTTGTGCCTATCAACTAAGGTAAGATAATCTATATTGTAGCCTTTGTTTTTGAAGGAGGTGGAAATATCCTTGTACTATGTAGATTTTATGGAGATGGCCATAAAAAAACATGATCAATTTCCCATTATTCAAACTCAACAACGCTGTCACTACTAAATGATGGAAATACTTTCAAGACAAGAATGATAAAGACATGGTATGATATTGATTTGATTTGTACATTTTTTTAAATGGATTGTATTCTTTTGTTGACACACAATACAATGCAGGGGTATTATAGGTAGGATGAGTTAATTTGAAATGAATTTTGGGGTGGGAGATATTCAGACAAGACTAACCAGAATTTTCCAACTTCTTTGAGGACCTTTACAAAACTTGAAAGACTCAGACAACAAAAATGCTTCAAAGAGGTTAAGGTGTTCCTTCAACCAAGATATGTGCATCAAATGGAAGCCCAGATCTACACTCTTCCACACAATCTATGATGATTTATCACAAAATCTTGAGTTAAATGAATTAGCAAAGCATTTAGAAATTTCTATTCTATCAGACCTAAGGTACCCCCAAAGGTTTACAATCAAATCTATATCAAGGAAAGTAGAGTGAATTTGAATTTGTTTATCCCTTCATTAGATGAAAGCAATTCTGATTCGGAATTGCAAATACCACAAAGTTGTTACGAGAATAGATCCGCATGATCAAAAGGAAATTCCAAACACCAAATTACAACAAGAGCAAGAAACACAAATTGAAAACATTCTGAAACATAAGTAAATGCAAATTTTACCAAGAGATAGCACAAAATAATCCAGAATGACCAAATTTATCAGTAGGGGAATGTTATAAGAACAATCTCAGAGCTTGTTAGTGTCTATACATCTGCAACCAACCTAACATGATACAAATTTGATGAAAAAAGGAGTTAAAATGGTTCTTAGGTGGTTTCTCATAGAATGGGCTTCTTACCAGATTTTCCCATGAAAATTCTAAGTTTCTCTAACCATTTACATGAAAAATTCATGCAATATATAACTTTCACCCACTCACTCACTTTTCCCCTCAAATCTTCCCTCCAAAAGTGAAATATTCAAAGCATCTTTGCTTTGCAATATTTCTGGAAAATGACATTTAATAGACTCACAAAAACTTGCCATTGTTCTTTCAAAAGGTGAATCATTTCAATTTTTCCCTTCCTAGTTGTTCTTCATGTTGTTTTGGCTTATAGGGTATGAATTAATCATTTCATCATTTCAATTTTCCCTTCCCAAATTGATTAATTCATACCCTATAAGCCAAAACAACATGAATTGAAAAAATACAATGAAGATTGATGTAAAAAATAAATATCCAAACTTCCCGGAGCTCAAATGGTAGCCAAAATGGTGAAATGCAAAACTACCATCGATCTGTTCTTATCTTTAAATCAGAGCCTCCACGTGGCAGATCTAGGAAAAATGGGCCTCAGGGACACTTTTGACCTTTTTACAACCTTTTGAAAATTTACAAAATTTCTTGATTTCCTCCGCCGCTCTGCCTTTGCGATTTGGGTCTAACACGTGGCACAATATGACTAGATACAGAGTCGCGGCTCAATTTTACACATTTTGCATCTTTTTAGATAAAGGAATTTTTTTCAATTTTTAAATCTGTGGCTCCACCGCCGCAAGACATGTGTTCTCATATGATTGGTGAGGCCTAGCGCTTCTCATTTCATATTTTAATCATATTTTATGAATGAAATTTTTAACATTTCCTCCACCAGCTCGCACCTCTGTCATTAACTTCTCAAATGAATTTTGACTTTTTACCCTTGGGCTTATAGGTTAGTTTGATACTTTGAGTCATTTGAATACAAGAGGAAAAATTTCCAAGTTGCCCCCGATGGTCCACCTCCTGCCTCTTTGACTTTTCAAACTGCCATGTGTCACCACGGTGCACCTTGAGGCGGTCCCAAAATTTGATACCTTGAACGAGTGTGGGCTCGCCACGTGTCATGTTCTGGTGAGATTTTTCTGAATGCTTGAAGCTCAGTGGAAGGCACCATGTGTCATACTCTAAGGTAGTCTCCTTTTGGCCATTGAAAAGTCTAAGTAAAATGTAAAGCAAGTGGAGGCCTCCACGTGTCATCCTGGCGCTTCTTTAAGATGGTGCCCAAAGTGGAGACCCTGAATGAGTGTGAGCTCACCACGTGTCCTATTCCACCAAACTGCTCCAACTGCATAAAAAAATTCCAAGTCCAGGCCAAGCAATGAAAGCCTCCACATGTCCTCCCGATGCTACTCCAAGGCCAAACCAAAAATTAAATCTTCAAACGAGCGTCGTTCACCCACGTGGACAGATTTATGAGTTGAGGCTTTTTATAGAATTTTTGAAGTGTTTAGCTGAGCCACATCAACCAAAAGGTGCCACGTCCCTGTAGATGCAAGGATGCAAATTTGACTGGGAGAAATGCCCGTCAAACCATAAAATATAGAAACATGAGCATTTGAGCTTGAAAATGATTTTTCTTCAATGACAGAGAGTTTAGATTGTTGCAAGGCTCAAACATGATCCTTAGGGACACATAAACTCATCCTTCTTCAAGTATTTCAAGGCAGAAATGTCAATAACACAAATTCTGACTGTGGCAATAGACGGAATGGGAAAACACAAATTTTGAAAGGACAGAGCCTGGGAAACCAAAATAAAAATATTTTCTAGAGGAACAAAGAAACTAGGAGACAAATATGGACCCATACATGATCTTTGACCCAGGGGCAGACTAAAAATGAAAACAAAGACTAGCCAAGCACAATCATGGGGAAGGATAAAATGATAGAGGCCATAAATCAATAAATTTTCAAGGGTAAAAATGGGGCGAGACAATTTTAAGCACCAACATAGGCTCCGACTTAGGGATGGGCACTCCCAACGAGTGCCAAAAGAACAAAAGTATACCAAGTGCCAAAATATCCATTGGGAAAATAGAGTCTCGAGCCAAAACATCCAAAACCAACAAAAATGGCTGCCACACACAAAGGAAAACCAAAACTTACCAAAAAACAAAAACAGAGCGAAACAAAAACTTGTACAATGTACAAGTGATATGCAAACTTCAGTTTTGGGGATCAATCCAAGAAATGCTTCAAATGTCTCTCATTAACAGAAGCTCAAGAAATTTCCCATTTAGGTCCTCTTGGGAAAAAGTATTCTAACCAATTCTTATGTCAATTGAATATGGGCACATCCACAAAGCATTAAATTTACCTTGCTTGCCCTTATCTTCATGCCTAGTATCCCACAACAACACAAGATCTCCAATCTTGAAAGCTCTTTGGGTTACCTTCTTATCAAAAAACTTCTTCATTATCTCTCCGAATTTGACATTCCTCTAATGGGATACTCTTCTTGCTTCATCATGTTCAACAATCTACTTAATCCTTGCTTCATATGAACTGATTTCTTGATCTTCAAGTTGTTGAACAAACTAAAATGAAGATAACTACTAGATGCAAGATGGAAGAAGTAGAGCTTGTGTTCCATAGACCAATTCAAATGGGCTTTTACTAGTAGCTCTTTTGGTAGTGATCCTTTCAGCCCAAACAACAAATTTTAGTTGCTCACCCCACTTCTTGTTGTTCAATTCCAAAGTCCTTTTAATGATTTTCAACAAGTTTTTATTGTTGGACTCAGCCTATCCATTTCCTTTTGGATTGTAGTTAGAAGCATATGTTAACTTTATTCCATATTCTTTACACATTGCAAGTAAAGGTCAAACCCTAAAAATCATGGCATTATCAAGTAACAATCTTAATTAGTACTCCAAATCTATAGATGATATGATTCAATATGAATTCCATTACAAATTGGTGCATTTCCTTCCTAGTGGGGATTGCTTCCACCCATTTTGTGAAGAAATCAGTAGCTACCACAATCCATTTGTGTCCAGCACTTGATGAAACAGATATTTCATCAATGGAGTCTAGCCCCATTGTTTGAAAGGAGCTTCAATTAATACAAGCTGCAAAGCAAGGGAGCCTGAAGCTTTCATTCTTATGGAGAAACGTTCACAACTCTCACATCCTCTAACCAACCGAAGTGAGTTGCATCTTTAAAAAGAGTTGGCCACCAATAACCACCCTCAAAATCTTCTCGTGCAAAGTAACCCTCCTAGCAAAATTTCCTCCACTAACACCCCCATGGAAATCAGCAATTATTCTTGGAGCTTCATCTTTAGTCACACATATCAAAAGGATTCCTTGGGGGTTCTTCCAAGCCAACCTAAAGTTTTTAATGATATATTTTTGAGAAACTAGCTTGAGAGCTATTTTCTAATTTTTATTCAAATGTCCAAGTTAGAATAGGTGTCTGAGATAATAGATTACATCCTTGTACCACTCAAATTTCAACAATTTTTCAATAACATCTTCCCTCTCTTCTTCTACTTCATTTACTTCCGCATTCTACAAATTGCTTTCAGCCATGAGCTTGGCAAGACCCAAACCTCTTACTAGCTTTGTGGTCTGAATGTCCATATCATACTCCTGTAATTTTTTAACCCACCTACATCTTTTTCTTGAGATCTCCATTTCTGATAAGATGTCTTTCACCATTGTGTGAGGAACATAAGCAACAATTTTGGAACTCAAAATATAAGGCCTAAAAACTTTAGTTTCTTTCACCAATGCAAAGGCCTACTTCTCCATGATTGTGTATTTTAACTCAGCTACTTGCAATGCCTTACTAAAGAAGGAAATAGGCCTCTCAGCTCCATCATCATCCTTTTACAATAATATAGATGTAATGGTGTTCTCACAAGCAAAGGAGAATATTTGGAAAGGTTTCTTGTAATTTGGGGCTGCTAGAACAAGAGCATGCTTTAATGCTTCCTTGATTCCATCAAAATATTTAAGGGAAGCCTCTTCCCACTTGATATTTTGGTCCTTATTCAACATGCAAGTAATGGGGAGAGTTAACTCAGCAAAATTAGACACAAACCTTCTAATGAAATTGATTTGACCAAAGAAGGATTGGATTCCTTTCTTAGTCTTTGGGAAGGGATCTTCATTGATAGCTTCTATCCTTTGTGGATCAATCATAACTCCTTCTTTAGACACAATGTGACCAAGTAGTTTTGTTCTTTGCACTCCAAAATGGCACTTCTTTGGATTGATTGAAATGTCATATTCTCTAGATCTGATCAACATTATTTCCAAATGTTGCAAGTGGTCAATTCTTTTGCTAGAAAAATTAGTAATATCATCTTGATAAACAATGATAAAATCATTGATATAACCAGAAAAAACACCATCCATGGCCCTTTGAAAATTATCTCCAACATTCATTAAACCAAAGGGCATCCTAAAAAAAACATATGTTCCCCATGGAGTAGTAAAGGTAGTTTTAATCCTCTCCGATTCTTTGACAACAACTTGGTTATAACCGGAGAAACCATCCAAAGTAGAAAGCATCTCAGAGCTAGTCACTAATTGTAGCATGTTCTCCATGTTTGGTACAGGATAGTTGTCCTTTATTAATGCTCTATTTAGATTTCTGAAATCCACACAATGTTGTATATCTCAATTGTTCTTTGTAACTAGCACCAAGTTTCGCAACCCAAGAAGAATACCTTGCAGTGAATGATTCCTCCATCCTTCAACTTTTTCAATTCCTCTTGCATTTTTACATAAAGGAGTGGGTTAATTTTCCTCTGCTTATGTATGAATGGTTTGGCATCTTTCTTAAGAGGGATCTCATGTTGGTATAAGTCTTCTCTATATGCTTTCAGCTCAGAATAAGACCAAGCTAAACAGTCTTGATATTGTTTCAACAATTGGAGGTAGGACTGTTTCTCTTCCTTGTTTAAACCACTCCTAATAAAATATTCCTTGGTTTTTCCTTTTTCCCAAGTCATGTTATTCAAAATCTCTATATGTAAACATGTTACTATTGATTACACAATCAACATTGTTGAAACTTGACTCAAGCGCAATGAGCCCTATAGGGATGGTGTTAGTCTTCAATTGAATGATATCCTTGCCAAACAAGGTTTCTTTTCCATCAACATTACACACTAATGGTTCAAAATAAATATTTTGATCCTCAAACTCACCTTGGTTCTGTAAAAACCTCTTAACCTAAGCATCATTATCAAAAAATTACCAATGTTTTATGTTATCGAGGATTGCGGGCCTAATGAGTATTTCTACATCATATTCAAAATATGGAGAAATGGTCCAATTGTTAAATATAGACCCCAACACTTCCAACTTATCAGCAATCATATTTAAACTTGTGTTATGATGAAGAATGTTGAAGGAATCAAACATATCAATCAGATTGAAACCGCATGTTTGTATTGTTTCATCCTTGATTTTTGTTGCATACAGTTTTCTAACTTGTTTGACAACCAACTCAGAATCTCCCTTTACAACAACATATTTTACACCATACTTCCAAGAAACCATTAGCCCTAATAGTAATGCCTCATACTCAACTATGTTATTGTTGCATTCAAATTAATTTTGATTGAGAAAATAAATTCCACATTACTTTGAGAGATTAAAACAACACCAACACCATTTCCAAATTTGGAGCAAGCTCCATCAAATATCAAGATCCATGGTGAGCCTACCTCTTCAAGACACTTAGAATGATCCATCTTGTGATCCTTGCCATTAGCAAACCTAATAAAATTATCAACATCAACATCAACAAATAATACTTCATATGAAACATTGTTTGGATCCTTAATTAGATGTAACATCTTCTTCTCTCCATATAATTTTACAAGGATTCCTTCAATGGGAATAGTGGAAAAATACATATCCATTTGGACACTCCCTCCAACACTTGCAGCCCACTTTCTTGAAAATAACATATCCCATTTGTCGGAAATCAACAATTACAACATAAAGTTTCAAATTCTTACCCGGATAGGCTACAAGTTACACCACCAAACCTTTGACACACCCAACAACTGACACTTCCCTAGAATCCATGGTAGTACACTTTCCATACGCTGTTGTTACTTTGATATCTAACTCATTCATAACTTCCAAACGTAGGACATTACATGATGCCACAGAGTGAAACATACAATTATGTAGCAACCTATCCTTGATGATCAAAGTTGTGAAGAAAGGCTCAACACTCAGCTGAGATTAAACCAAGGATGTTCCTAAATATACCTCTGGTGGATCACCAAATTCTTCCAATGTTGATGTCTTTCCTACCTCTACAATAGTAAGTGGAGCCTCTACAACATTCACATTTCTCTTCATGGCAGCCTTCTCCTCTTTTAATCCCAAATACTCAAGTGCTCTCTTCTTGTGCTCAAGAATTCTAAGCAGCTCAACATATGGAACACTGACCTTGATTTGGCTTAGAAATTGAGAAATGTCATAGGGAATGTATTTAGGAAAAACAACAGTAGAAGGAGGGATGGAAATTTCATCAGATGGCACAAGGTTTTTAACATTTTGAGCATGGGGTGAAGCATAAATTTTACTTGGGATAGCAGGGATCTTAGCATATGTTTCTTTCTTAGGAAATTCTTTTGGGATATTAGAAATCAATGGAGTTTTATTCTTGGCCTAAATCCCATCTCCCTTGACAACCTTACTTCTTGTGTTATACTCCTTCTCTTGGGAAACCACAACATTCATAAGCAGCTACCTATCTTCTTTCGAGGGTATACCTACATCATACTTCCTGATCATCAATGCCCTCAAGTACTCAAAATCAATATTGGGAAGCTCAAAGGCTTGTACATTATCAATTTCTAAAATATAAGGAGGAAGAAGATGTACCCATTGGTTGCAATCCCACAGGCTAGTAGTAGTCCATGCACTTATCACCTCAGGAGATGTTTCTCCTTGACATGAGTGTGTAGGGGAGTCCATCATACAAGCATCATCATCTTTATTATAATAATCAACTTCCTCTTTAATTTTCTGATCTATTTCACATGGAAGATGGGGTAAGAAACATCTATCACACCAGTCAATCTGATTTACATCATCAACAACAGCCACTCTAGCATTTAACGGATCAAGCACAACCTTACTTTCTTTGGCCTGAGATTTTCTATTTCCAAATCCCATAGGTCCTTTACCTTTGTCATCAAATCTCTTCTCATTCCTATGGTGATTGCCAAATCTATCTTGTGCTTGTTGCCTAGGTTGACCTTGTGAAGTTTGTCCAATTCCTTTCTCAGCTCTTGCCAACTTGTAGGAAATCTCTTTGATAACCCCTGCCAAAGTTTTCACCACTTCCTCCAAGTCTACACTCTTGTTTTCTTGAGGCTTGTCAAGGTTTACCAATTTAACTCCATCTCTCTTAGGAGGTTTCCCAATAGCCTTGATATTGTTCTCAATTTGAAGAGCTATGGTGAAGGCCTGCGTTAAATTGCCAGGATTTTTTCCCTTAAGTAATATTTAGCCTTCTTGTCAAATGCATCAAAATATTTTATCAAACAAGATTCATCACATGGTCTTAAATTTACTGGAAATATCCTCAAAGTTTTATTGAACCTTGTGTTGAATTCATGGAATGATTCATTTGGGTTCTTCTTGATATTCTCAAACTCTGATAAAAGGAACTTGGGATCAGTCTTGTCACCATATTGCAGCCTAAATGCATTTTGCATTTCAGCCCATGAATCAATAGAACTATTTGGTAAGGCCTTGTACCAATCCCTAGCATCCTCCTCTAAAGTATGGAACAAAAATTTAATGTACACATCCTCAAATCCAATTTCAAAATCCTCCATCATATTAATAAATATTTTCAAATGTCGATCACCTATTATGGCATTGTTCCTTGGAACTTTGTCAATCTACTTCTAACATCCTAAGGCATAGCAATAGGATAACCAACCATTCCCTAAAATTTATTGGGCCAAAGATGTTGACCACAAATGGAAGTCTAGGTGGAGACGAGCAATGTTGTCTAGTGGAGGTGATCTTGGGGTGACACAAGTTGATGAGGAGTGCGAGGTGTTTGGGGCTCAAGAATGTGGTTCACAAGATTTGTATTCTTTAGGTGCTGATTTTCTTGGAAAGTTTTATTAGAATTGAAACACATAGGTGCAGATTAAATAAGGAACTCACCAGTACAATAGAACGACCTATTATCCAAAATAAGCCCATGCTTATTTTTGGCTAATTCCTCCTCCTTTTCCTTTCTTTGGTACTTAAATTATTTTTACATGCTTCAGGGACTCAAAAATTTGTGGGTATGATTTCATCAGATATAGAATTTTTCCACCTTTCCAAAAAGGTAAAGAAGTCCTCATAACTCCTTGTATTTTTTGAGTTATGGCTTCATGGATTTTTGAGGAAGATTTTCCATGGGTGGGTTCGTGGAGGTAAGGAGGAAAATTTTATAGGCAATTTCGGGCGGCAGAGCAGATTTGGAAAATTTTCAAAGGAAATTGGTGGGTTGGCAGAGAGCAGGGAGAAAATTTGGGCACTTATCCCTTTTTGTGAAAAAGGGGTGCAAAGGAACATTTTGGCCCATGGGCCCGACAAAGGAAGGAAGCGGACTCATGGGGCTAGGGAGAAAAGTGTGACATTTAGCCTTTCTTGGCTAAAAACTCAAAGTCAAGAATTGGCCCGCAAATCCGGCAAAGGAAAATGGTCAAGGCTATGCTCTACTCGAAGCCAACACGTGTTATCAGGTTAGCGAGGTGTGGATTTGTTTGATAAATTTTCCCAATTTGAAATCAAAGGGAAAAAGGTGAAGTTTTAGGAGCTTTGGACAAAGATGGAGGGATAAAATTGAAGAAAAGTCCTGTGCACGAGAAAAAATGCATGACAAACATCCAACCACAAAACATTAATGTAGTATGGCACCCATATTTCTCCGAGAATGGTTGAATAAATTGGAAAGTGGATTTGAGAGGGTTCCCTTTCCATTTTAATGTATCTTGTTGGGTGGTTAGACCTTTAAATCAATTTTCCCACATTTCTCTCTCCTTTGTTCTATGTTTTCATTGATTAAAAGCGATTTGGATCATTTTTAATGGTTAGACGTCCTTGCTCTTACACACTATTATTTTCACCTTAATAGATGGATTTGGAGTTTTAGACCTCCCATGGAGACTGTAGTTTTTTTGTTTGTTTGCTATTGCAATGTATTATATCAAACTTTGAAATGATAATGTATGTTCTGTGATTGATTTTCAATCCTCTCATGCATTTATTATTGTCTTCTGATCCTTCATTGCATTTTGGTAATCTGTGCATGTTTTGGTGTTGCATCTCCATGATCTATGTCTATTTTTGCAAAACAAGAAGTTCAACACTCCTTTGGTGTATCACCATTCTATTTTTGCTTAGTTTTGTTTCCATTTCCATGTTTTCTCTCAACCCTATCTCCTTGGTAGTTTTAGAGTAGGAATTTTGAATCATAACCTCTACAAAAATTGCATGCATACACCTAAATAGAGGAGTAGGAACCAACCTCAATCTAGAGATTTTTCCCAATTTGCAAGGTCCCACACTTAGGGAAAAATCAATGTTTTGCATTCACACCAAATTACAATTTCCCAACAATAGATCTGAAGGTCATTTTGGGGGTGCTATGATTTTGTACTAACAATTTTGGCATGCCCAGTGGGACACTGGGGTTAAATATTTCATCTTCTCTTAGTGTCTCAGTAAAAACAACAAAACTTACACCACCATGCGCCAATAACAATTTTGGCACGCCCGATGAGACCCAAGAGGTCTTCCACTTCATATTTTGCAAGTTGGTGTGTTCTTATGAATATTTCAGCCTTTGGAGGCACTCTCAAACACATCTGATGACTCCATCTGGTCAAAAACCCATCTCTAAAGTTTCATACCTTCTTTCCATTCATTTTCATTCATTTTCCATTCCATTTTTCCTTCCATCTCTGTCATTCTTCTTTCACTCCATGAAGTTGTGTAATCACGACTTCATTTTCCCCATGGAACTTTCCTTTGTTTCAGTAGCAACAATTTTTCCCACCTCAAACATGTTTTTCAAATCCTCCAAATCAGCATTTTGATCAAATTTAAAGCCAATATGCATACCCATATGAGCAATGCCAAAACTAGTTTGGCTATGAAGCATGTCAAGCACAAGGGTATGTAGATTGTGAGGGTAGTCAAGAAGAAAGTGCATATTTTTTGGAGAAGATCCAAAATATGGAGGCAACTATGGTGCAATCTAGGGCTCAAGAACAAATGAAAGCATTTGGAATCGGTTGCGGAGCACCCTGTCCATGGGTGGTACCTTTTCCAAGGCATTATAGCTGCAAGAGAAACTTGACTTCATGGTTGCAATGATGCCATTGCTTCCAAAGTGGATGGAAGGAATAGAGGTGTATGAGAGGAGTATTTAGCAGCCTTTTTAATGGGTAAGAACACCATCACATGCTTTTTATTTTCCTCTTTCCCAATCTTCCTTTATCTCAAGAGTGTTAAGTTTGAAGTTGCCCATCTTGTCCCAAAAGTTAATTCCATTTCTTCACCTCCTAGTCTCCCATCCCACCTCAATTTCTCTACTCTTTCCCATTCCAAACAGCCATTCCCTTCAAATAAAAATGAAGTTCTACCTCCTCCACCACCACAAATAATTGAAAAACTAGTTGAGTTACAACCCACCCCTCCTCTTGCATTCCCAAATCCATGTTAGGAAGATAAAAATCAAAGAACCAGCCAAGGAGAAAATCAAATAGAGGAACCCAACAGAGAAGAAATGATCGAAAATATGAAGAGTTGGGATGCTAAATTTGAGTTTTTAAAAATCCTCTTGATGGTGAAGCCAAAAGAGGAAGTTGTTGTTGAAGAAACAATGGTGGTTGAGGCTGAGTTTGCAGCAGAACAAGAACAAGAACAAGAGGAAAAGAATCAATAGTTTGTTGGTGATGAGTTAGGTGTCCATGTTGGCACTTTGCCCAAAGAAAATGCTGATCCAATTTACACTACAAAATCAATCATTATGGAGGAAGGAAAACCAGCTCAAAATCCCATTATTGAGGAGCAAATGGATGAGATCAAGTCATTTTTTGCAACAAGAAGAAGGAAGCATTATTGATACATTTTTGCTTTCATTTGAAGGGGCTGATTTGATTGATGAAGCCATTATGGAGGTGAATAAAATAGGTCCAAAGGCATTGAATCATGAACAAGATGCACAAGAAACTTCATGTTTCTCTCCCACTTCATCTCTCCAAAAATCTGATTTTTTGGATGAGTTCAAGCTGCCAAGTTTCATGTTTGAAAATGAAGTTACACATGGTGAAGAAAATGCAGATTTGAAAGTCACCATGCAAGAGGAAGAGACTTTGTTGCAGCAAGACATTGAAGAGTTTGATTGCTTATCAGACTTAGAAGAATGTTTGGATGAGGAGCAAAATGAACTTACAATGTTTTCTTCTTCACCATTTATTCTCCAACATCAAGAGCCTGCTGCCACAAAGGAGAACATTGAAAAACAACAGCCTATGTTTTGTGATAGCCTTTTGGAACCAAGTTTGGAAGATTTAAATCTTCCATGTACTTCATGGGAAAAGGAAGGGGAAGAGAAAGATATTTTCACCACTTCTTCCACATCATCCACCCAAGAAGGTCCATAAGAAGACTCCATTTTTGGAGTTGAATTTTAGAGAAATGGGCACATCCAAAGGATCAGACTATGCCCAATCAGGTACTTGGCTTCATTAAAGCCAAAGGAGAAGCTAAAACCAATCATGACTACTTCAAGGCATGAGGATGAACATCAAAGTACCAAGGGTCACCATCAATACCTCCTGGAGTCTAATGTCAGTCAACTTGAGGAGGTACTTCCCATTAATGTTGATACCTTGATGATTTGGGTGGAGGACCATATTCTTCTTAGTTTTCCACTCATACTAATAGCCATGATCAGCTCCAAATCATTTGCATGGCTGCCATTTTTGAGGAAGGGAAGTTATTTCTCCCTGCCAGTTGTAGGCTTTGTTTGAGTTCCCTTTTCTCTTGGTTAGAGTAGTGTAGGTAGGTTTGTTTTCAATATAATAAGTTCTTTTACACACTCTGCATATCCCACTTGGGGTATGTTTGATTTTCATGTTTGTACATAGTTTTTGTGGTGCTATTTTTGCTCTTGCACAGTGCATTGTCTTGGCATTTGATCACAATTGGTTTTAGTTATAGTGATTTCCAAGAGGCCTAAAGGAAAGTTTTCAAAGTTTAGATCAGTTTATAGGCTCTCGCTCATGACTTCATGCCCAATGGATGCTTCAAGGTAGATGTTATTTTCATCTAGTAGGCAGATGACCCCTCCAAGTCGCCAAAAGTGTTATCCAAAATAAGCCCATGCTTATTTTTGGCTAACTCCTCCTCCTTTTCCTTTTCTGGTACTTAAATGAATTTTTACACACTTCAAGGACTCAAAATTTTCTAGGTATGATTTCATCAGATAGAGAATTTTTCCACCTTTCCAAAAAGGTAAAGAAGTCCTCCTAACTCCTTATATTTTTTGAGTTATGGCTTGGCGAGTTTGGAGGAAAATTTTCCCTGGCAAGGGGCCGTGGAGGTAAGGAGTAAAATTTTCCAAGGAATTTGGGCAGCAGAGTGGATTTGGAAAATTTTCCAAGGAAATTGGTGGGTCGGCAGAGGCAGGGAGAAAATTTGGGCACTTAGCCTTTTTGTGGAAAAGGGGTGCAAAGGAACATTTTGGCTCGGGCCCAACAAAGGAAGGAAGCGGACTCGCGGGGCCAAGGAGAAAAGTGCGACACTTAGCCTTTTTTGGCTAAAAACTCAAAGTTAAGAATTGGCCCATAGATCCGGTAAAGGAAATTGGTCAAGGCTCTACACTAATAAAAAAATGACATGTGTCATCGAGTTGGTGGGGCAAGGATTTTTTTGGGAAATTTTCCCAATTTGAAATCAAAGGGCAAAAGGTGAAGTTTGAGGCCACGAGCCCATGAAGGAAGAAAACAAAGCACACCTCCACACCAATCAGAGGCCACCACATGTCATTTTTATGACACGTCATCAACACATCGGTGGGGCATGGATTTTTTTGGGAAATTTTCCCAATTTGAAATCAAAGGGAAAAATTTAAGTTTGACCTGCGACCCCAATTATGACCTGTTTTTCACCAATTTTTCCCTAATTTGGCCACAAAATTTCAAAAGGTCATATCTTTCGATCCAGTGGTCGAAATTCATCAAATTTGGTACCATTGGAAATCTATCAATGCCCTCTATGCCATGGAAGCTTCAATTTTGAGTTTTGGGCAAAGTTGGAGGGAGAAAATTGAAGAAAAGTCCGGGCATGGGAAAAAATGCATAACAGACATCCAACCACCAAAAATTAATGTAGTATGGCACCCATTTTTCTCCAACATGGTCAAATACATTGGAAAATGGATTTGCGAAGGTGCCCTTGCCATTTTAATGGATCTTGTTGGGTGGTTGGACCTTCAAATCAATTTTCCCACATTTCTCTCTCCTCTGTTCTATGTTTTCATCGATTAAAAGCCAGTTTTGGCTCATTTTGTAATGGTTGGACATCCTTGCTCTTGCAAGCTCTTCTTTTCTCCTTAGTAGGTGGATTTGAAGGAGTTTCAGACCTCCCATGGAGACTATAGTTTGTTTTTTGCCTCTTTGCTATTGCAATGTATTGTATCAAACTTGGAAATGATAATGTATGTTCTGTGATCAATTTTCAATCCTCTCATGCATTTATTATTATCTTTTGATCCTTCATTGCATTATGGTAATCTATGCATGTTTTGGTGCTGCATCTCCATGATCTATGTCTATTTTTTGAAAAACAAGAAGTTCAGCACTCGTTTGGTGTATTACCGTCCTATTTTTACTTAGCTTTGTTTCCATTTCCATGTTTTCTCTCAACACTGTCTCCTTAGTAGTTTTAGAGTAGGAATTTTTAATCAGAACCTATGAAAAAATTGCATGTATACACCTAAATAGAGGAGTAGGAACCAAACTCAATCTGGAGAGTTTTCCCAATTTGCAAGGTCCCACACTTAGGGAAAACTCAATGTTATGCATTCACACCAAATTGACCATTTCCCAACAAAGTAGATTTGAAGATCATTTTGGGGATGTTATGATTTTGCACTAACAGGACCTTCACTAGTTGAAGTAAACAAGTTTATGAGAAGATTGCTTGAATTAGAATCACTAGAAGAAGAGTGATAATCCTCTATTAAAGGCTGATCTCTCTCACCAATGGATATACCTTTGCTTGATGTTTGTCCTTCAACAACCTTCCAAACTTTTCTTTCCTATAAAACTGTCTTTCCCAATTCTTGAATTATCTTTTTACTTGGGTCCCTCCTGAAGAGAGATCTCCTTCCTTACCTGATTTATATGACACACTTCACTTAATGTATGATAAGGTACTGGTATTTATCAAAATATAACAACTAGGAGTCACCACTAAGGACTTTCACCCTAGTTTGTGCAAATGCACTATGAAGATCTATCAAATGACTGCAAATATTAACACTATGCAAAGTTTGAACAGATCTAATTTTCTTTCACTCAATTTATCAACTATTGTGCAAAGTTTGAAACAAAAAATTGGATACACTTGAACATATCAAACTCAAAATTCTAATCTCATTCCTCAGTATAAATCTTGATCAAAAACTTATGCTCAGCAATGTAGTTACACATAAATCATATAAACCGTATTACTGTGGCTTTGAAATATTGAAATACCAGAAAAAGTCCCCGGAAATGGTGCTAGAAGCGTGTTGATGGGATAAAAATAATATGACTTGGAAGCAAATTAATAAATTACTCTAGATATTACATTCTTCATCCTTGACAAAGGCACCGAAGCGTGTTGGTAAAAAGATTTAATCTCCTCCACAACTTGAGATGCATCATGGATTTTACAAGACAGTCATAGGTAGATAAATATTTTACATGTCATTTTGTAGCCAGTGAAGAAATTTATCTGACTTATTAGCACTCAGGATTTGAAGAAGTGGGTAGCACCTTAGAAGGATTTGATCTAATCCTCACTATTTTAGGTTGTGCCTATCAACAAAGGTAAAATAACCTATATTGTAGCCTCTCGCTTTGTGAAGGAGGTGAAAATATCCTTATCTTGTATCAGATTGTATGGAGATGGCCTTGAAAGAACATGATCAATTTCCCATTATTCAAACACAAAGAGAGTTGTCACTACTAAATGATGGAAATGCTTTCAAGACAAGGCTAAGGCTACTAAAGACATGGTATGATCTTGATTTGCTTTGTGCATTTTTTTAAATAGATTGTAGTCTTTTGTTGACACACAATACAATGCATGGGTATTATAGTTAGAATGAGTTAATTTGAAATGAATTTTGGGGTGGGAGATATTCAAACAAGACTAACTAGAATTTTCCAACTTCTTTGAGGACCTTTGCAAACCTTGAAAGACTCAGACAATAGAAATTATTCAAAGAGGTTAAGGTGTTCCTTCAACCAGGATATGTGCGTCAAATGGAAGCCCAAATATGCACTCTTCCACACAATCTCTGATGATTTATCACAAAACCTTGAGTTAAATGAATCAAAAAATCATTTAGATATTTCTATTATATCAGACCTAAGGTACCCCCAAAGGTTTATCAAATCTATATCAAGGAAAGCATAGTGAATTTAAATTTGTTTATCCCTTCATCGGATGAAAGCTCTTCTAATTCTAGAATTGTAAATACCACTATGCTATTACAGAATTATATTTGCATGATCAAAAGGAAACTCAAACACCGATTGCAATGAGATCAGAAACACAAATTAAAAACATTCGAAACATAAGTAGATGAAAATTTTACCAAGAGACAACAAAAATAATCCGAGAATGACCAAATTTATCGGGGAATGTTATAAGAAAATATCGAGCTTGTTAGTGGTTATACATATACAACCAACCTAACATGATATAAATTTGATGCTAAAAGGAGTTAAAATGGTTCTCAGGTGGTTTCTCAGAGAAGGGGCTTCTTCCTAGATTTTCCCATGAAAATTCTAAGTTTCTCTAACAATTTTCATGATAAATTCATGCAATATATAAATTTTACTCACTCACTCACTTTTCCCCTCAAATCTTCCCTCCAAAACTGGAATATTCGAAGCACCTTTTCTTTGAAATATTTCTAGAAAATGATATTTAAAAGACTTGTAAAAAGTTTCCAGTTTTTCTTTCAAAAGATGAATTATTACAAAACTTTCATCATTCTTCAAAGTGGAAGCACGTTTTTCATTTCCCACACATGTAGATCCCTTTCATTTCATCATTTCAACTTTTCCCTTCCCAATTTTTACTCTACAACTTTGGATCTAGTAATTCACATTTTTCATGAACTAGAGTAAAAATTCATTTGAAAAATGCCTTGGATTCACAAATTGAACCCCCAAATTGATTAATTTGGACCCTGCAGGCCAAAATGACACGAATTGGCAAAAATTTGATGAATATTGATGCAAAAAATGCATCTCCAAACTTCCTAGAGCTCAAATGGTGGCCAAACTAGTGAAATGCATAGCTACCATCGATATGTTCTTATCTTTAAATTTGAGCCCTCCACATGGTAGATCTGGGAAAAACATGCCTCGAGGACACTTTTGACCTTTTTACAACCTTTTGAAAATTTGCAAAATTTCTTGATTTCGTCTTCCACTTTGCGTTCGCGATTTGGGTCTGAGACGTGGCACAATATGATTGGATATGGAGTCGTGGCTCAATTTTACACATTTTGCATCTTTTCAAACAAAGGAAAAATTTTCAATTTTCCTCTGCCGCTCCACCCTCCCGTAGGACACATGTCCTCATATGATTGGCTGAAGGCTAGCGCTTCTCATTTCATATTTTAATCATATTTCATGAAGGAAAATTTTTAACATTACCTCCATCACCTACACCTCCGCCATTGACTTCTCAAATGAATTTTGACTTTTTACCCTTGGGCTTGCGGGTTAGTTTGATACTTTGAGTCATTTGAATACAAGAGGAAAAATTTCCAAGTTTCCCCGATGGTTTGCCTCCCTGCCTCTTTGAATTTTCAAACCGCACATGTCACCATGGCACACCTTGAGGTGGTCCCAAAAATTTGATACCTTGAACGAGTGCAGACTCACCACGTGTCCTGCTCCAATGATATTTTTCGCATGCTTAAAGCTCAGTGGAAGGCACCACATGTCATACTCCAAGGTAGTCCCCTTTTGGCTGTTGAAAATTCTAAGTAAAATACAAATCAAGCAGAGGCCTCCACATGTCATCCTAGTGCTTCTTTAAGATGGTGCCCAAAGTAGAGACCTTGAATGAGCGCGAGCTCGCCACATGTCTTGTTCCACCAAACTACTCCAACTGCATAAAAATTTGTCCAAGTCTAGGAAAATTAGTAGAAGCTTCCACGTGTCCTCTCGGCGCTACTCCAAGGCCAAAACAAAAGTAAATCTTCAAACGAGTGTTATTCACCCACGTGGACAAATTTATGAGTTGAGGCTTTTTATAGAATTTTTGAAGTGTTTAGCCAAGCCGCATCCAACCAAAAGGTTCCACATCCCCTATAGATGCAAGGATGCAAATTTTCTTGAGAGAAACACCACAAATTGTTAAATATAGAAATATGAGCATTTGAGCTTGAAAATAAATTTTTCTTCAATGACAGAGAGTTTAGATTATTACAAGGCTCAAACATGATCCTTAGGGACACATCAACTCATCCTTCAAGTATTTCAAGGAAAAAACGTCAAGAACACAAATTCTGACTATAGCAATAGAGGGAATGGAAAAACGTAAATTTTGAAAGGACAGAGCTCAGGGAACCCAAAATATAGACCTTTTCAAGAGGAACAAAGAAACTAGGAGACAAATATGGACCCATACATGATCTTTGACCCAGGGTAGACTAAAAATGACAACAAAGACCAACAAAGCACAATCATGGGGAAGGATAAAGTGACGAAGCCATAAATCAATAAATTTTCAAGGGCACAAATGGGGTGAGACAATTTTGAGCACCAACACAGGATCGACTCGGGGATGGGCACTCCAATGAGTGCCACAAGAACAAAAGTAGACCAAGTGCCAAAATATCCATTGGGAAAATGGAGTCACGAGCCAAAACACCCAAAAACCAACCGATAAACCAACAAAAAGGGCTACCACACACAAAGGAAAACCAAAAACCAACCAAAAAAACAAAAACATAGCAGAAACAAAAAACTATACACTGTACAAGTGATATGCAAACTTCAGTTTTGGGGATCAATCCAAGAAATGCTTCAAATGTCTACCATTAACAGGAAGCTCAAGCAATTCCCCATCTAGGTCCTTGAGGAAAAAGTATTCTCACCAATTCTTATGTTAATTGAATATGGGCCCATCCACAAAGCATCAAATTTACCATGCTTTCCCTTATCTTCATGCCTATTATCCCACAACAACACAAGATCTCCAATACTGAAAGCTCTTGGGGTTACCTTCTTATCAAAAAAATTCTTCATTTTCTCTCTGAATTTGACATGCCTCTGATGGGATGCTCTTCTTACTTCATCAAGTTCAATAATATGATTAATCCTTGCTTCATATGAATTGATTTCTTGATCTTCAAGTTGTTGAATAAACTGAAATGAAACCAATGTATATGTAAGGGCAGCAAAGCTTGTGTTCCATATATGAATTCAAATGGGTGTTTACCATTAGCTCTTTTGGCAGTGATCCTACCAGCCCAAACAAAAAAATTTAGTTGCTCACCCCACTTCTTCTTGTTTAATTCCAAAGTACTTTTAATAATTTTCAACAAGTTTTTATTCTTGGACTCAGACTGTCCATTTCCTTATGGATTGTAGTTAGAAGAATATGTCAACTTGATTCCATATTCTTTGAAAATTTCCACTAAAGGTCCAGCACTAAAACTTATGGCATTATCAGCAAAAATCTTGATTGGCACTCCAAATTTGCAAATGATATGATTCAATATGAAGTCCATTACAACTTGGTGCATTTCCTTCCTAGTGGGGATTGGTTCCTCCCATTTTGTGAAGAAATCAGTAGCTACCAAAATCCATTTATGTCCAACACTTGAGGAATCAGAGATTTCACCAATGAAGTCCAACCCCTATTGTTTGAAAGGAGCTTCAATTGATATAGGCTGAAAAGGAAGGGATCCTGAAGCTTTTCTTCTTCCGAAGAAACACTGACAACTCTCAAATATTCTAGCCAGCTAAGTTGCATCTTTAAAGAGAGTTTGCCACCAATAACCAGCCCTCAAAACCTTGTGTGTAGTAACCATCCTAGAAAATTTTCCTCCACAAACTCCCCCATGGAAATCAAAAATAATTTTGGGAGCTTCATCTTCAAATCACACATCTCAACAGGATTCCTTCAGGATTCTTACAAGCCAACCCAAAGTTTATAATGATATATTTTTGAGAAGCTAGCTGAAGATCTCTTTTCTGATTTTTATTCAAATGTCTAGGGTAGCATAGGTGTCTGAGATAATATATTACATCCTTGTACCACTCAGAGTTCAACAATTTTTCAAGAACATCTGCCCTCTCTTCTTCTACTTCATTTACTTCCGCATTCTACAAATTACTTTCAGCCATGAGCTTGGCAAGACCCAAACCTCTTACTAGCTTTGTGGTCTGAATGTCCATATCATACTCCTATAATTTTTTATCCCACCTACATATTTTTCTTGAGATATCCATCTCGATAACATGTTTTTCACCATTGTGTGAGGAACATAAGAAACAATTTTGGAACTCAAAATATAAGGCCAAAAACTTTAGTTTATTTCACCAATGCAAAGGCTTGCTTCTCCATGATTGTGTATTAAAATCAGATGCTTGTAATTCCCTACTAAATAAGGAAATAGACCTCTCAGCTCCATCATCATCCTTTTGCAACAAAACAGATGCAATGGTGTCCTCGAAGCAAAGGAGAATATTTGGAAAGGTTTCTTATAATTTAGGGCTGCTAGAACAAGAGCATGCTTCAATGCTTCCTTGATTCCATCAAAAGATTTCAGGGTAGCCTCTTCCCACTTGATATTTTGGTCCTTCTTAAATATGCAAGTAATGGGGAGAATCAACTCCACAAAATTAGACACAAACCTTCTAATGAAATTTATTTGACCAAAGAAGGATTGGATTCCTTTCTTACTATTTGGAATTGGGATCTTTATGATAGCTTCTATCCTTTGTAGATCAATCATAACTTCTTCTTTAGACATAATATGACCAAGTATTTTTTCTCTTTGCATTCCAAAATGGCACTTCTTTAGATTGAGTGAAATGCCATATTCTCTACATCGATCAACATTCTTTCCAAATGTTGTAAGTGGTCAATTATTTTGCTAGAAAAAGTAGTAATATCATCTTGATAAACAACAATAAAATCATTGATATAACCAATAAAAGCAACATCCATGGTCCTTTGAAAAGTATCTCCAGCATTCATTAAACCAAAGGGCATCCTAACAAAAACATATGTTCCCATGGAGTAGTAAAGGTAGTTTTAATCTCTCTCGATTATTTGACAACAACTTGGTTATAATCTGGAGAAACCATCCAAAGTAGAAAGCATCTCAAAACCAGCCACTAATTGGAGCATGTTATCCATGTTTGTTAAAGGATAGTTGTCCTTTATTGATGCTTTATTTATATTTCTAAAATCCACACAAAGTCTTATATCTCCATTCTTCTTTCTTACGGGCACCAAGTTTGTAACCCAAGAAGAATACCTTATGGGTTGAATGATTCCTCCATCCTTTGACTTATTCAATTCCTCTTACATTTTGATAGAAAGGAGTTAGTTAATTGGCCTCCGATTCTATCTAAATGGTTTGGAATCTTTCTCAAGAGGGATCTCATGTTGGAATAAGTCTTCTATATGCTTTTAGCTCAAAATAAGACCAAGCTAAACAGTCTTGATATTGTTTCAATAGTTAGAGGTAGGACTATTTTTCTTCCTTGTTTAAACCACTCCCTATACAAATCTTCCTTGATTTTTACTTTATTCCAAAGTCACGCTCTTAAACATCTCTAGATGCAAACATGTTTATATTTATTACACAATTATCATCGTTAAAATTTCACTCAAGAGTAACCAACCCTCTAGGGATGGTGTTAGTCTTCAATTGAATGATATACTTGTCGAACAAGGTTTCTTTTCCATAAAAATTACACACCAATGGTTCCAAATCAATATGATGATCCTCAAACTTACCTTGGTTCTGAAAATACCTCGAACTCGAGCATCATCATCAAATACTTGCCAATGTTTGATGTTATCAGGGACTGCAGGCCTAGTGAGTATTTCTACATCATATTCACAATATGGAGAAATAGTACAATTGTCAAATATAGACCCCAACACTGCTAGCTTATCAGCAATCATATTTAAACTTTTGTCATGATGAAGAATGTTGAAGGAATCAAACATCTCAATCAGATCCCAAACTGTGTGTTTGTATTGTTTCATCTCGCTGATTTTTTGTTGCATACAATTTTTTAACTTGTTTGACAACCAACTCAGAATCTCCCTTTACAACAACATATTTTATGCCATACTTCCAAGAAATCCTCAACCCTAATAGTAATTCCTCATACTCAGCTATGTTATTGGTGCATTCAAAGTTAAGTTTGAAGGAGAAAACAAATTCCTCATTTCTTGAAGAGATTGAAACAACACCGACACTATTTACAAATTTGGAGCAAGCTCCATCAAATATCAAGGTCCACGGTGAGCCTACCTCTTCAATACACTTAAAATGATCCATCTTCTGCTCCTTGCCATCAGCAAACCCAATAAAATTATCAACATCAATATCAGCAAATAATACTTCATATGAAGCATTGTTTGGATCCTTAATTAGATGCAACATCTTCTTCTCTCCATATAATTTTACAAGGTTACCTTCAATGGGAATGGTGGGAAAATACATCCATTTGGACACTCCCTCTAACACTTGCAGCCCACTTTCTTGACAATAACATACCCCATTTGGCAGGGCAATCAAAAATTACAACATCAAGTTTCAAATTTTTACTCGGATAGGCCTGCAAGTGAGTTGCACAACCAAACCTTTAACACACCCAAAACTGGTACTTCCCTAGAATCCATGGTAGTACACTTGCAATATACGCTACTGTTATTTTGATATCTAACTCATACATAAATTCCAAAGGCATGAAATTGCATGATGCCCCAAATTCAAACATAAAATTATGTAGCAACTTTTCCTTGATGATCAAAGTTGTGAAGAAAGGGTCAACACTTAGCTAAGATTCAACCACCAAGGATGTTCCCAAATATACCTCGGTGGTTCAACAAATTCCTCTAATGCTGATGTCTTCTCTACCTCTATAATAGAAAGTGGAGCCTCTACAACATTCACATTTCTCTTCGCAAAAGCCTTCTCCTCTTTCAATCCCAAATACTCAAGTGCTCTCTTCTTGTGCTCGGGAATTCTAAGAAGCTCAATAATTCCAACATTGACCTTGATTTTGCTTAGAACTTGAGCAATGTCATAGGGAATGTATTTAGAAAAATAGTAGTAGAAGGAGGGCTGGAAATTTCATTAGATAGCGCAAGGTTTTTAACATTTTGAGCATGGGGTGAAGCATAATTTTTACTTGGGACATCGGGGCTCTTAGCGAGATGTTTTTTTCTTAGGAAATTCTATTGGTATATTAGAAAGCAATGGGGTTTTATTCTTGGACCTGAAGCCCATCTCCCTTGAAAACCTTACTTCTTGTGTTATACTCCTCTTGGGCAACCACAACGTTCATAAGTAGTTTCTATCTTTTTCGAGGGTATACCTCCATCATACTTCTTTATCATTAATTCCCTCAAATACTCAAAATCATTATTGGGCAGCTCAAAGGCTTGTACATTATCAATTTCTAAAACATGAGAAGGAGGAAGAAGTTGTACCCGTTGGATATAATCCCAAAATCTAGGAGCATTCCATGCACTTATCACTTCAATAGACATTTCTACTTGACATGAGTGTGTAGGGTAGTCCATCATACAAGCATAATCATCCGTATTATAATCATCAACTTACTCTTCAATTTGCTGATCTGTTTCACATGGTAGATGGGGTAAGAAACATTGGTCACACAAGTCAATCTGATTTATATAATCAACAATAGCTACTCTAGTATTTAAAAGATTAGGCACAACCTTACTTTCTTTGGCCGAGATTTTCTATTTCCAAATCCCATAGGTCCTTTACCTTTGTCATCAAATCTCTGCTCATTCCTATGGTTATTGCCAAATGTATCTTTTTCTTTTTCCTAGGCTAACATTTGTAAGTTTGTCCAATTCATTTCTTAGATCTTGCCAAATTTTAGGAAATCTCTTTGACATCCCCTGCATGAAAGTTTTCACCACTTCCTCCAAGTCTACACTCTTGTTTGCTTGAGGCTTGTCAAGGTTTACCAATTTAACTCCATCTCTCTTAGGAGGTTTCCCAACAGCCTTGATATTGTTCTCAATTTGAAGTTCCATGGTGAAGGCCTACCTTAAATTTCTAGGATTTTTTTACCTCAAGTAATATGCAGCCTTCTTATCAAATGCATCAAAATATTTTATCAAACAAGATTCATCACATGGTCTTAAATTTATAGGAAATCTCCTCAAAGTTTTATTGAACCTTGTGTTGAAGTCATGGCCTAATTAATTTGGGTTATTCTTCATATTCTCAAACTTTGATAAAAGGAACTTGGGATCAGTCTTTTCACCATATTATAGCTTGAATATATTTTTCATTTCAGCCCATGAATCAATAGAACTATTTGCCAAGGCCTTGTACCAATCTCTAACATCCTCCTCTAAAGTGTGAACAAACAATTTAATGTACACATCCTCAAATCCAATTTCAAAATCCTCCATCATATTAATAAAGAGTTTTAAATGCTTATCACATGTTATGGCATTGTTCCCTTGGAACTTTGGCAATCTACTTCTAACATCCCGAGGAACAACAATAGGATAACCAGCCATTCCCTAAAATTTATTGGACCAAAGGTGTTGACCACAAATGGAGGTCTAGGTGGAGGCTGAGACTTTTTGGTGGAGGTGATCTTGGGGTGACACAAGCTGATAAGGAGTGTGAGGTCTTTGGGGCTCAAGAATGTGGTTCACAAGATTGGTATTCTCTAGGTGTTGATTTTCTTGGAAAGTTTTATTAGAATTGAAACACACGCAGGTAAAGATTGAAGAAGGAACTCACTGTACAACAATGAAGGACCTTCACTAGTTGAAGTAAAGAATTTTATGAGAATATTTCTTGAATTAGAATCACTGGAAGAAGAGTTATAATCCTCTATTAAAGGATGATCTCTCTCACCAATGGATATACCTTTTCTTGATGTCTATGCTTCAACAACTTCCAAACTTTTCTTTCCTCTAAAACTATCTTTCTCAATTTTTGAAATAGCTTTCTACTTGGGCCTCTCTGAAGAGAGATCTTCTTCCTTTTAGGTTTGCATATTTATATTACACACTTGACTTAATGTATGATTAGGTACTAGTATTTATCAAAATATAACATCCAGAGTCACCACTAGGGACTTTCACCCTAGTTTGTGTAAATGCACTATTAAGATCTATCAAACGACTGCAAATATTAGCACTATGCAAAGTTTGAACAGATTTGATTTTCTTTCACTCAATTTATCAACGATTGTGAAAAGTTTGAAACAACAAATTGGAGACACTTGAACATATCAAACTCATCATTATACTCTCGGTGCTCATTATAAATATTGATCAAAACTGATGCTCAACAATGTAGTTGCACATAAATCATATAAAACATATTACAAAGGCTTTGAAATACTAAGAGACTACAAAAATTCCCCAAGAATGGCACTTTGAGAAAAGTGTTTTCGGGATCAAAATAATATGAACTAGAAGTAGATTAACAAATTAGTCTAGATATTGCATTCTTCATCCCCAACAATGGCGCCAGAAGTGTGTTGGTACCTAGATTTAATCTCCTTCACAACTTGAGCTGCATCATGGATTTTACAAGACACTTAGAGGCAAATAAATAGTTTATATGTCATTTTGTAGTTGGGGAAGCAATTTATCTGACTTGTTAGCACTCAGGCTTTGAAGAAGTGGGTAGCACCTTGGAAGGATTTGATCTAATCCTCACTATTTTAGGTTGTGCCTATCAACCAAGGTAAGAGAACCTATATTGTAGCCTCTGTTTTGTGAAGGAGGTGAAAATATCCTTGTATTGTGTAGATTGTATGGAGATGGCCTTGAGAAAACATGATCAATTTCCCATTATTCAAACTCAACAGAGCTGTCACTACTAAATGATGGAAATGCTTTCAAGACAAGGCTAAGGCTACTAAAGACATGGTATGATCCTGACTTGCTTTGTGCATTTTTGTAAATGGATTGAATTCTTTTGTTGACACACAATACAATACAGGGGTATTATAGGTAGGATGAGTTAATTTGAAATGAATTTTAAGGTGGGAGATATTCAGAAAAGACTAACTAGAATTTTCCAACTTATTTGAGGACATTTACAAAACTTGAAAGACTAATACAACAGAAATGCTTCAAAGAGGTTAAGGTGTTCCTTTAACCAGGATATGTGCATCAAATGGAAGCCTAGATCTACACTCTTCCACACAATATATGATGATTTATCACAAAATCTTGAGTTAAATGAATCAAAAAAGCATTTAGATATTTCTATTCTATCAGACTTAAGGTACCCCCAAAGGTTTACAATCAAATCTATATCAAGGAAAGAAGAGTGAATTTAAATATGTTTATCCCTTCATTAGATGAAAGCTCTTATGATTATGGAATAAAAAATACCACTAAGCTATTAGTAGAATTATATATACATGATCAAAATGAAATTCCAAACACCAAATTGCAATAGGAGAAAGAAACACAAATTGAAAACATTCTGAAACATAAGTAAATGCAAATTTTACCAAGAGACAACACAAAATAATCCAGAATGACCAAATTTATCAGTAGGGGAATGTTATAAGAACAATCTCAAAGCTTGTTAGTGGCTATACATTTTAACCAACCTAACATGATACAAATTTGGAGCAAAAAGAAGTTAAAATGGTTCTCGGTGGTTTCTCATAGAATGGGATTCTTCCCAAATTTTCCCGTGAAAATTGTAAGTTTCTCACGACCATTTGCATGAAAAATTCATGTAATATATAAATTTTACTCACTCACTCACTTTTCCCCTCAAATATTCCTTCCAAAAGTGGAATATTCGAAGCACCTTTGCTTTGCAATATTTCTAGAAAATGACATTTAACAGACTCACAAAAAGTTTCCAGTTGTTCTTTCAAAAGGTGAATCATTACAAAACTTTCATCATTATTCAAAGTGAAAGCATGTTTTTCATTTCCCATGCCTGTAGATCCCTTTCATCTCATCATTTAAAATTTTCCCTTCCCAATTTTTACTCTGCAACTTTGGATCTGGTAATTCACATTTTCACAAACCAGAGTAAAAATTCATTTGAAAAATTCCTTGGATTCACAAATTGAACCCCCAAATTGATTAATTCAGACCTTGCAGGCCAAAATGATAGAAATTGGAAAAAATGTGATGAAGATTGATGCAAAAAACACATCTCCAAACTTCCTAGAGCTTAAATGGATGCCAAACCGGTGCAATGCACACTACTGGCCGATCTGTTCTTATCTTTAAATGAGCCCTCCACAAGGAAAATTCAGGAAAAATGGGCCTCAAGGACACTTTTGACCTTTTTACAACCTTTTGAAAATTTACAAAATTTCTTGATTTCCTCCACCACTCCTCCTTTGCAATTTGGGTCTGACACATGGTGCAATATGACTGGATATAGAGTCAAAGATTAGTTTTACACATTTTGCATCTTTTTAGACAAAGGTGATTTTTTCATTTTTCCTCTGTGGCTCTACCCTCCCATAAGACATGTGTCCTCATATGATTGGCTGAGGGGTAGTGCTCTCATTTCATATTTTAATCATATTTCGCAAAAGAAATTTTTTAACATTTCCTCCACCAGCCTGCACCTCTGCTATTGACTTCTCAAATGAATTTTGACTTTTTACCCTAGGCTTGCGGGTTAGTTTGATACTTTGAGTCATTTGAATACAAGAGGAAAAATTTCCAAGTTGCCCCGATGGTCTACCTCCCCACCTCTTTGACTTTTCAAACTGCCACGTGTCACCACGGCGCACCTTGAGGCGGTCCCAAAAATTTGATACCTTGAATGAGCGGGCTCACCACGTGTCATGTTTATGCGAGATTTTCTACATGCTTGAAGCTCAGTGGAAGGAACCACGTGTCGTACTCTGAGTTAGAATCCTTTTGGCCATTGAAAATTCTAAGTAAAATGCAAAGTAAGTGGAGGCCTCCATGTGTCATCCTAGCACTTCTTTAAGATGGTGCCCAAAGTAGAGACCCTGAATGAGCATGAACTCACCACGTGTCTTGTTCCGCCAAACTACTCCAACTACATAAAAATTTGTCCAAGTCCGGGCCAAGTAGCGGAAGCCTCCACATGTCCTCATGGTGCTACTCTAAGGCCAAACCAAAAAGTAAATCTTCAAACGAGCGTCGTTCACCCACGTGGATAGATTTCTGAGTTGAGGATTTTTATAGAATTTTTGAAGTATTTAATTTGAGTCGTGTCCAACCAAAGGGTTCCACATCCATTGTAAATGCAAGGATGTAAATTTGATCTGGAGAAATGCCTGTCAAACCGTAAAATATAGAAATATGAGCATTTGAGCCTGAAAAAGAATTTTCTTCAATGATAGAGAGTTTATATTATTGCAAGGTTCAAACACGATCCTTAGGGACACATCAACTCATCCTTCTTCAAGTATTTCAAGGCAAAAATGTCAAGAACACAAATTTTGACTGTGGTAATAGAGGGAACGGGAAATCACAATTTTTGAAAGGATAGAGCCTAGGGAACCCAAAATACAGACCTTTTCTAGAGGAACAAAGAAACTAGGAGACAAATATGGACCCATACATGATCTTTGACCTAGGGGTAGACTAAAAATGGCAACAAAGACCAGCCAAGCACAATCATGGGGAAGGATAAAATGACAGAGGTCATAAATCAATAAATTTTCAAGGGCACAAATGGGGCAAGACAATTTTGAGCACCAATAGATCTCTCATGTAACTTAATTATTTGTATAATAAGTATACTTTGTTCTCTTATTATTTTCGGGGTATTAAGTTTTTTGTTTAAGAGGCCTATCTGAATATTTGTTACCAATATTCATCTGAAATCCTTCTTCTTAAACTAGGTGATGTAGGACAACACAACCAACAGCTTGCGATATTTTGGGCAAAAATTATCACATATTGTTCATGTTTATATTCCTAGATGACATACTCATCAAATGGAATACGTCCTTCACCCCACTTCATCTATTATCTAGATTGGTCTTCACTGACACCATTCAGTCCACTTGTTTAAGGTTTAGCCATAACCAAGGTTAGCAAGATAGTTTAGTGTAGAGAACTACCCATGGTGATTAAGGGTACATAGACATACTCAATCGACCTAATTTTATTACATTTGTCTAGTTATCTTAAGTCATCGTGAGTTACCTCCGACCCTAAATCATGCTTATAACTCAACTTAGGGTATAACTATGATCAGTTCTAAGTTTATGTAGATCTAGACAATTAACACTAAAGGGTGTTGCAACATATCAAATGCAACACCATATCCTCATGAAGACCCAAGTCTCCATGAAGGTACAGTAATAAAGTTGGAATGTTCCAACATCTGACTAATTCCATCCCATATGGATGTACATACCTAAGAAAAAAGTTATTTATTTAACTATTTTTCTTGTTTAAGGGTTAATTACATCAGCGCTACTGAACAACTAGGTTCATTAACCATTAGGGTTACAAGCAATAACTGCATTGGAAATACTATGTAGATTCATCTACGCCTCTAAACCCTTTTTTAAAGATTTGATTTACATTCATTAACTTTCTAATTTATCATTCAAATTCACAAACAAAGTTTAGATTACTAACCGTGATGTTAACTTGATTAACTTACCCAAGGCATAGCTTGTTTAAGTTCTAAATCAGATCCTTTTATAATAGACTTCATTAGGATGAAGTCTACTATTATATATATATATATATATATATATATATATATATTTTCATTTTTTTAATTCATATTATGGAATTAATCGAGAGGGAACATGTTGGTGCCATTTTTGAGCTTGCAATCTTTTGGCCTAATTTTTCCTTCATTTTGCGTGCTCTAAAACATTTTCTCTCAAATTGGTGGTCTGCAACTTTTCCCCTCTTGCTTGGATGCTTTGAAATGCTCACAAAATTGTTGTTTTCCCCAATTTGAAATAAATCTGCATGTGTGCCCTATTTTGTGCCCTAATTTTTCCAAAATATGTGGGATCTTCCATTTTTCCTTTTTTCTCGATCGTGGAAGTTTAAAATTGATCGATTTGCACTTGTATGCCATTGAAAATCCAATTCCATGATAGAAAAATGATTTAAAAACATGTTTTAGTTGGTTCAATTTTGAGAAATTTGTCATCCTTATTGAAAAAATTGAATTTTAGGGCATCCCTGGCATTTTTTGTGTTTTGATGGTCAGACGGGCATCATTTTCTTGTCAATTTCTTCTTCAGCATTCATTGGAAATTTCTACATTTTTTACGGTCATACGGGTGTCCTTTTCCCATCAAATTTTAGCTCAAAAATCTTCTCCTATGTGGCTTGTTCTAATTGGACAAGGATCGGTGGGTCATTTCTAAAAACTTAACATTTTTGTGATTTTGGAAAAATGTGCAAGTTACCCCCATAGCTCTGCAGGCCCCAGAGGAGGTACACATGTCACAGGAAGAGTGAAGGCGGATGGGTGGGTCATTTTTATGTCTTAAGGAATTTTGGAAAAAGAGTTAAAAAGCAAAGAAAATCCCTAAGGCCCACATCCAATCATAGGAGGACATGTGGCAGAGGTGGAACTTCAAGCCGCAGGTAGAATTGAGATTTTTCCCATTTTTGGCATAAAGGCATAAAATTAAAAGGAGGAATGCAAGCCCACAGTGAATCAGAAGGTGACACGTGGCAGGGAAAGGTGGAGGTGCGGGAGTGTGGAGGAAATGGTGAAAATTTTCCTTTGTGGAAAATGTTGTTAAAATATAAATAAGAGTGCTCCCGTAGCGAATCAGGTGAGGACACATGTCTTGTGGGAGGGCAGAGCCATGGAGGAAAAATGGAAAAAATTCCTTTTTCCAAAAAGAGGCAAAATGTTTAAAATTGAGCCACGACTCCATATCCAGTCATATTGCACCATGTGTCAGGGACATAATTGGATATGCATGCTCTGTGGAGATAATTTGGAAAATTTTCCTTTTTCCAAAAAAGGTGGAAACATGTAGAATCATCGTGATTCCAATGGGTCCTACTTTGGGACACGTGTTAGGCCCATTTTCAAATGGCGGAGGGGCGGAGAAAATATCAATTTTTTTAAATTTTTCCAAAAGTGTTAAAATGTCAAAAAGTGATACCAAGCCCATACCAATCACATTGTGACATGTGGAGGGCTCAAATTAAAGGATAAAGAAAGATCAACGGTAATTGTGTATTTTTCAGTTTGGCCACCATTTGAACTCTAGGAAGTGTGGAAATGCATTTTTGCATCAATTTTGATCAAATTTTTGACAAATTCATGTCGTTTGTGCCTACAAGGACCAATGTAATCAGTTTTGAGGATCAATTTGAAGATCAAAGATGTTTTTGAAATGAATTTTTGCCCTAACTCGTCCAAAAACATGAAATATCAAATCCAGAAGTTATAGAGTCAAATTTTGGAGGGATAAGGATGAAATAATGAAAGGAAGGGGGTATGCATGCTTTAAAGATGAAAAACGTTTCTCCAAAATGGATAATGATGTGAATTTTGTAATGATTCATCTCTTTTTGAGACAACTAGCAACTTTTTGGACGTGTTCTGTTAAACATCCCTGTCTACAAATCATGAGGAATTTTTGTAACAAATTTGATCCTTTGGCATATTATTTTCTTGGGAAAGAAGGCTCGAAGGAGATTGAAAGCTATATATTGCATGAATTTTTCATGCAAAGGGTTAGAAGAGTTTAAAAAAGCCTGGAAAACTAAAAATTTCATGGGAAAATATGGGAAGAAGCCCATTCTTTGAGAAACCACCTGAGAACCATTTCTAATTCCTTTTTGCATCAGATTTGTATCATGTTGAGTTGGTTTCAGTTGTAAAGCCATCAAAAAGCTTTGAGATTTTTCTTGAAACATTCCCCTAGCTGATAAATTTGATCATTTCTAGATTATTTTGTGTTGTCTCTTGGCAAAATTTGCATACACTTATGTTTCAGAATGCATTTCAAATTTGTGTTTCTTGTTTCCTATTGTAGTCTTGTGTTTAAAATCTCTCTTGATCATACATGGTCTCATTTCTTGTGATTAGTTTAGTGGAATTTACAATCTCACATTTAGAAGAGATTTCATCTGATAAAGAGGGAAATAAATTTAAAATCACTTTACTTTCCTTGATTTTAGAGATTGTTTGTAAACCTTTGGGTGCACCTTAGGTCATGATTAAATAGTGATTGCTAAATGATTCATTGGTTCATTCTAACTCAAGATTTTGTGATAGATGATCAAAGATTGTGTGGAAAAGTGCAGATTTGGGCCTCCATTTAATGCACATATCCTAGTTGAAGGGATGATTAACCATTTTGATACTTTCTGTTGTTAAGTTTCTCCATATTTTGCTGAAATCCTCAAAGAGTTTAGCAGACCTTGGTTTGTCTTATCTAAACTCCCACCCAAAAATCATTCAAAACAACTAATCCTATCCTTTTTACCCATGTTTTGACATGTATACCCACAAAAGATCAAAATCCATTAGCTAAAGTATGCGTAGCAGATCCAGATTTCAACATGTCTTGATAACCTTTGCCTTGCATTGAAAGTATCTCCATAATCTTGAAGTGACAACTTGTGAAAGTCAGATTTGGAGTGTTGATCATATTTTCCCAAGGCCCTTTTCATAATATTTGCACAAATTGAGGGATATCTTCATCTCCTTCACCATTTGAGGGTTACAAAATAGGTTTTCTTACCTTGGTTGAAAGGCACAACCTAAAACAGTTAGGACAAGATCAATTCCTATTTGAGTGCTATCCATCTCTCGAGAAAATTGAGTGTCATTTAGATCACTTCACTGGCTAAAAACGACATACGTCATGATCTAGATGCATACGCTGAAATCCATTCATACAAATCCACTAGAAATAACAAAAGAAGGTGTCATATAGCTCATGATACATGTGTTATTCTACCCATTTACATGCATCAAACTTAGGTCCAAAGATTAAATCTCTAAGAAAGATCATCATCCGTTCTCTTAAACCATGCTTCGACACCTTTGTCCAAGGTAAAATTCACTACCATCACACATCATTCTCATAATAGCTTCGAAAAGAGGTACCGAAAATGGAACCAAGATGTATTCATTTTTTCTACCATCAATACTATTTTCTAACACCAAGCATTCCTATGATTCATATCTGAGAACAAACCCATATATATATATATATATATTCATTTAATTTTTTTTCGATAGCCACATAAAAATCAAAGAGGTCATCATAGATCATACATATTAAATGACATAGACTCAACTCCCATATATCTTCCTTGGTATAAGATCCTAGCTATACCCTCCCATCTTACCCTCTGAGATCCTAGTGCCATACAAAAGCTCAAGAAATCCCTCATAACCCTTAGCAATATGTTCTCTAAACCCTAACATTACTACAAAAATTTGTTACTCATCAATTTACTCTCTAGGAATTATCCCTATCTATCTCTTATATTCACTCTATATTTGGCTCTTCTCCTCTCTCCTCTTTTCATCTAGCCCGATCATCTCTTTTTATACGATCAAAACCCACCATCATGCCTTATTTTCTAAACAAATCACGTGTCAAGTGTTGATGTGGTCTTCCAATAATGAATTTTATCCTTTTCAAACCCTCCACTCTCTCGTAATGATGCCATCTAGGAATATTCCCTGTGTGGAATATCCTTTTCTTCACCCCTAAGGTTCTAGGTTGTCACCTTATCCACTCATCACACCTAGTTGGGTCCTCACGGTTTTCCTCAAGTGCTCCCTGAATGCCACATATGGCTAAGTAGTTTGAACCCATGTTCTTCCTTCCGCGCATGCCATGGTTTCTCCTAAACCATTCTTAAGCCTCTTTGTCTTGTGTGATTTTCCCCGAGCACCCTTCTTCTTCTTTGGTCCTACATGTGTGTGCCATTTGATAATTAGCGTATATTTCAAGTCCCAATAATCTAAATAAATTTATTGGTTGAGGTCGATTAGATGTGTGCATTGATGATCAGAAAGATGTTTCCCTATTTTCCACCTACCAAATCCTACCTAGATTTGAATTTGAATAGTCCAACGTGTAGCTTGTGTCAGCAGCTCTCTAACAAGCCCGGATGCATGTCAATTTGAGCTCAGTAGAAAACTATATGGATTTGAGAAGATGTCGAGCCACTTGAATGCAAAAACACATGGAACACACATATTTCTTGAAAAAATCAAACAAGCTGTTGATTTGTTTTGTCTTTTCTGCCATGTTTCATTCATCACATGGTTGTTAGGATTCGACACCCTTTTGGCATGCTTTGATAGGTTACATGTAGCACACTCAAGTCGACATGTGACATGGCACAATGGTTGACATAGAAGAAGGAGCAATACATGAAAGAAAGAGGCACAAAGGGAAGAGGCATGAGGCTACTAAAAGAAGTCATGTGAAGGTGTAGAAGAAGGGTGCACAAGAGTACGCAAGAAGAAGAAAGGTGCGTAGATTTATAAGTAGGCAAGTATGCAAGTGGGGCATGAGCATTAAATTAAAGAAGGAATGACAACAAGGAAGAATGGCGTATGTAAGGCACCTAAGGAAAATAGAGATTTCATGGTGTGAAAATGTGAAGGCATGCAGTGGTACTTAGCCAATTTGGAAGGTAATTGCGGAGAAGTGCACGCAAGGAGTGCGTAGAAGATAGAATTAAAGTGGGGGTGAAAATGGGTGTGCAGAGGGAAGGTGCAAAAGGGGGAAATGGAAAGAGGTAGTAGAATGAAGGGAAAAGGTAGCATAAGGAAGAAGGAAGTAAGGTACACGGGGTGCATAGAAGATCTGCAGATCACATAAAATGTGCCAAAGAAACAAACTTGAGTGCGCACAACCTGTAATGTGAAACATCAAAGTTAGAATAAAATATAAGTTATCCAAATAACTAGGAGAGTTATTTGGATAACAAGCCTCTTAATTGACAAAATCTATTTTTAAGGTTTTGAATCTCTTGGATCATATACATCTAATTAATTTCTTGGGATTTGAATAAAGCACTTTTTATTTGCTAAATTTTTTATATCTTACTGAATTATTATGAAAAGACCCCCTAAACCTTGCCTCATGCTACTAGTAAGAAGCATCAGCTCATCACCAAGGATAAGATATAGGTGAGTAATGGAATTTCCCTCCTTTCCCAACCTCATGCCACTAGTATGAGGCATGGGCTCATCACTAAATATTGGTAGGGAAAGAAAGTGTAGTTTTATTTGTAAATGAAAGATTTTTACACTTATTGACTAACTTATATCCTTTTTTTCTTAACTTTGTTTTGTGTCTTTGGCAGGAGAGTTTTCCCCTATCCTCTAACCCATAAAACTAGTAAGAAATAAAGGCTCATCCATGAAGGTGAGATAGGAAAACAAGCGATCTAGTTAAAATGTTTAGAGTACTTTTTTTATTAAAGAGGTTTTCTAGGAAATATGTGACATCAAGAAGCTTCTAGAACAAACTATGGGAAAATGACACCTAAGCTAGAAGAAAACTATGGGAAAAACCAAGTATGCATGCCTTGGTAGGATCAATGTCAAAATTATGTCTTAATTTTCTGAAATGATGAAGTGATTAGAACTGTTGATGATAATATGGTGGATATTTGAAGAAGCATGATTGAGTGATTTTGCCAATGTTTAGAATTTTTGAAGTTGTTTGAAAAATAAGTTTCTTGACTATAATTTTACAATATGATCTAGAAAATGAAATGCAGTATGGATGTAGTAATGTACACATGGAAATGCAGATGGATCATGTGTAGTAGCATTTTAGATTAAGTGAATTGATGAATTCACCAAATTCCTCACCCTCTAATGTACATAAGTGATATGTGTCATTATTATATTCCTCTGTGACTTGGTATGGACCCAACCATTTAGGTTTGAATTTCCTTCCTTCACCAGTTTTCTTATCAACCGGAATGTCTTGTCTTAGCATTAGATCACCTACACATATTTTTCATTTGTAAACCTTCTTGTTGTACAAACGAGACATATTTTTAGTGTAAAAACTATGTCACTTCTCAACATCGAGCAAAACTTCATCGAGGGTTTCTAGTTGAATAAGTCATTCCTCTTGTTATGCATTCTCATCCAAGATTCTTGTAAAGATATGCGGAGGTTGGGTATATTAAATTCGAGTGGTAAAATTGCTTACAAACCAAAGAGTAAGGAATATAGGGCTTCCTCCGTAGACTTTCTCACCAAAGTCCCATTGGCCGTAAGGTTGGAAAAAGCTTTAAGTGGCATTCTTGTTTTTTTCTCCTTGACTATTTTGAAGAAAATGGATTTTAACATCTTGTTCATAGCCTCAAATTGTCCATTGGATTGAGGGTAGTATAAATAGGATATGTGATGCGAGATCTTGAACCATGCGCACAACTCACACACCTCTTCATTTTTGAAAGACATTCCATTATCCGAGATAATGACTGTGGGACCCCATACCTAAAAATGATCTCGGTTCAAGATAAACTTAGTGATCACGACACCGGAGTACAATAGTGAGAGACATGGTCTCCACCCACTTTGTGAAATAATTTGTGGCCATAATGATGAAGTTGTGGCCATCTATTGATGAGGGAGAAAAATTCCTAGAAAATATAAAATCCAAGTAGAAAAGAGCCATGGTGTAACTATTGTCTATAGAGCCCGAGTCAAGATGTGTATCTCATGAGATAATTCTTGTAATTTATGGAGCTTATGTACATAATCCACATCTTCATGCTCTAAGGTGGGCCAAAAGTAACCCATTCGATGTATTTTTTTGTGTAGTATCATGTCCTCCAAAGTGACCCCCACAGACTCCATTGTGGGCTCAAAAGAGTATCTTCTGTGATTCTTCTTTGTCAAAACACCTCAATAAGATTTTTGAAGGCTTTATGATATAACACTTCTTCTATAATCACATATTTGGTGGCTATGACACGTAGTCATCATCTTTGTTGTGAGGTTTCTCCCTCAAGGTATGAATGGTCCACAATGAAATTAATAATATCTGAGTACCATAGACATGAGGCAATGGGAGGATTGACCTCTATATAAAACACACACTCATTGGGGAAATCCAAGTCTACCAGATCTCTATAATCTATTGGGTTTTTTTCTAACCAATCAACAATGATCTATCCCTTAATAGACTTTTGGTTGATGAAGGTTAGTTTAAATTCACCCATTAAGGTCATAAAGTGACAAGACTTCTTAGACAAAGAACCCTGAGTTATAAATGTCCTTAGCTAGTCTAACTAAATACTTACTTGTGTTTCTTGGTTAAGCATATAATACCTTAACCTTTTTTTCACAAAAACTATAGCTAGACATTAATTTATTATCTTTGTATAACATGTTTCATAGTATAACAAGGTATGACTAATGAAATAAATGACATGTTCATGTTTATCATCATCTTCTTGTGCCAACATGTAAGCTAGCAATACATCGGTAGCCCGAGAGTACAAACTAGAGGACGATACACTTTTGGCAGCATGAGGGTGGATAACAACATGAGGAAACATTTTATAGAATCGAATGACTCGTGACACTAAACTTTCAAATCATTACATAAATCCTTCTTTATCAAATTGTTAATTAGATGAACGTCGAGGTTAAATTGAGAAAGAACCTACGGATTGATCCAAGCTTGCGAGAAAGGACACGATGCTTGAATTGTCTAAGGGTGGGGTCATTTCTAGGACTATCCAAATATTTTCTGGATCTACATCGATCCCTCATGAAGAGATAATATATCCTAGCAACTTCCCTCCTCGTCACTCCAAATACACACTTTTTCAAATGTAACATTACATGTATTTGATGAGACAAGAGAGGATCACATGAATCACCTTGGGGTGATCACAATGCTTCTTGGCTTTACCTAGAAGATCATCAACATAAGATTCCATAATATTATGAATAATTTCATGGAATATGTAGGTCATTTCTCATTGATAGGTAGCTCCAAAGTTTTTAGGCCAAACAACATGACCACGTAACAAAAGGTCCCCAAGCAAAGTGGTAAAAGTAGTCTTTTCTTGATCCTCCTTAGAGATCCTAATTTGGTTATAACCCAAAAAACCATCCATAAGTGACAACAACTCATATCTAGTTGTTGCATCTACAATGATGTCAATGGAAGGAAACAGAAAATTATCTTTAGGACATGCCTTATTTATGTCCCTAAAATCAATGCATATGTGAATTTTCCCATTCTTTTTAAGAACAGGGACTATGTTTGAAACCCACATTGAGTAGTCTACCAATTTAATGAATCCCACCTATAGGAGATTCATAACCTCCTCTTTGACCATCAAATCTACTTTTGGATTCATAGGTATCAATTTTTTATTTATGGGATTAACATCTATCTTGGTTACAAAATTATGCACCACAATATTTGCAGCAATTCCCATCATCTCTTTACAACTGAAAGTGAAGGATTTTGAGTGTTCCTTGAGTATATTTTTATGGGATTCCACCTCTTTTGAAGTCACGGAATAACCAAGTTTCAAGATTTTAGGATCATCCTCTGTCCCGATGCTTATATCTATGGTCTTTTTGATTAAATATGCATTACCCTCTTCAAACCTAGGTGGCGATAAAGGTAATTCTAGTTCTTCCTCCTCTATTTCATAGACTTCTACGTCTCCCTACAAGGAATGGTCCATCATATGATCTCCAAAATAGAAGGAAGAGTGAGGTATAAAAGTGAACCCTCTCTTTTGATGCACGGGATGAAGATTAATGTATGCATTGAGGTATCCTAGGATCACCTCATCATTATCTATGTATTTGAACTAGAAGGATTGTTATCAACCTTGAGATATGCTAGAATTGGATTAGTTGACAATATTTGAACTAGAGTTTTAGGTCTTACAAAAATAGTGAACTTGGTTTCTTCCAAATATTTTATCGGACTAAAGCGAGGAGAGGAAGTAGATATATAATTGGATAATGGGTTTTATTCATGTGGGATAGCCTTAATAGAGATGAAATCAAAACCTTTTCTAAGGTCAAGTATAATGGTCTTATAGAGTTGTAGATGTTCCACTCTAGTCTCATAAACATTCAAGACTTGATTAGGAAAAATTTGGGAATTACCTAAAACCCTAATGTTGTAAACACCCATCCTCTTGGCTATGATAAGACTAAGAAGAAGAGCCTCATATTTGGCACCATTTTTTTGCACTCAAAATTAAGCTTGAATGTGAAGCGCATAACGTTCCCTTCGAAGGAAGTTAGAATCATGCCTACCCCAACACTAAAATGACATTTTACACCATCATAATTAAGCATCCAATAGTTTCTAGGGAAGATAAAGGTTTTATCATCTTTGGATTCTTCTTACTTTACCTATGAAACCTCAACCATGTAAATCTCTTTGTAACCACTAGAAGGAAGAGAGGCGAGTCCAAGAGCCTGCCCCATGCCCATGGATTAAAATGGAAGGAAGATTGGTAATTCATTTTGCAAACACTCCCATGATCTTACCCATGGTCTTTGTCAACACTATTTCAACTATAGCAGCTTCGTCTTCATGCACAATAATCCCTTCAATCACCTTGGGGGGTTATAATTTCGTCATAGAAATCAGTTTAGAAATTGGTGTTGAATCTTTGGGATTGTTTAATTGATGGGTTGGGAGTTCAAACTCAGAGTGAACACTGGTTTTCTTCTTTAAGTTGGCTAGATGTATGTCAAAAGGATTTGAGTCACCCTGAGTGATGAAGAATTTCCCCAGATGTAGGAATCTCACTTCCTGTAAAAGCATGGAAGGGGTTTCCTTCATTCAATGGATGTAAGGTCTACCAAGAATCATATTATAGTTAGTTTCCTGATCTATAATATAAAACTCCGTTAACAATGTCTTTGGCCCGAGGGTAACTAGAAGCACTATAGTCCTAGGACGTTTCTTTTAGACTGTTATAACTTCTTAGCATGTTTTGGGTTGAGGAAAAATTTGTTTCTCCATGGCCCAAATTTTGATGGAATTTTAAGGTGACAATATTGACACCTAGCCGATCGTCAATCATGTTATAATTTGAGGATTCTAATAAATATGGATTTAATTAACTTAAATATTTAAATAAATATTACATCATAACATAAGTAAATAATGGAATACTTATAGTAAATAAATAACACATGTGACATAATATTTATAGTGGAAAACCCCAATAGGGTAAAAACCACATTGAAAATAACCCTTTACTTGAGAACTTATTTACATCTAGTAAGATCACCTCCTCCTTTGAAATCCTATTTATAGAGGGTAAAACCAAATCACTTGATTTGCACACCTTTGATATATTTCTGAATATATCAAATGAGGACCCAAAGTCCTTTTTATATAAGGTGGTCAGGTATGTCTCTCGACCCACCTTTTCAACATAAAATGGTTGACACATACACCTAGGTTTATAATATTTTATATTAGAAATATAATCATTTCATGATATTAAATATTTAACCTAAAGTATATACCTAGGTTAGCATATTTAATAATATAAATATAAATATTTCATATTATTAAATATTAACCTATATATTAGTGATGGACCCATATACATTAAGGGTTCTCCAGACCACTTAATCATTATGTTCCAACACTCCCCCTTAATGTTAAGTAGGATAACATAACATATGCCAATAGATTACTTGCCCATGGTACACTACAAGATTTACAATCCTTAAACCATAAAGGCTTTAAGCTATCATATCGGTTGAAGGAATTATAACACCTTCATCATACTCAATTTACCTTTTGGTACAAAAGGATTTAAAATCCCAAAGATCATTCCATGATCAGTGACTAAGTATGATTTGTGAGTTTTACATGTTCTCACAAGTTCTCATAAAAGGTTATTAAACCTAAGCATATATGGACCTTTTACAACTAAGGACCTCCTTAATAATATGCTTGTACTAGATGTTTACCAGTAAACTCAATAACACTAAAGAGTTTACTGAAGACCACATTTAAGATCTTTCCACACTTCTTTCTAAAAAGAATCTAAGGAGGTATACATGCCCGAAGGTCTTTTTGTACACTTTCTTGAATGTCTTTTACAAATGCCCAAAGTTATTTTTACAAAAACCAAGTTCTATTAGGAGGTTACATTGTCATGCACACTCCCCCTCAATGGCAACTTTGACAATTCAATATTTTCACGAAAGTGACAAAACTTTACATAACTCAGGGAATTTGTGAAGATGTCAGTAACCTGCTCTTAAGTCAACATGAACTTGAGATTTATGTCATCACTTAGCACCTTCTCATGAGTGAAGCGTATATATATCTCAATGTGTTTTTTCCTCTAATGTTGAACCAAATTCTTAATCAAGAGTAATACAAATTTGGCCACCAAATAGAAGAGGAATAATTCCTTTAACTTCCATGTGTATCTCTACCAATAGCCGTTGTAACCACATGACTTCTTTATTTATTCCAGTGTACTTCTCTACCTTAGTAGAAGAAATGGAGACTGTTGATTGCATTTTTGTTCCATGTAATGGTTCCTACACCAAAAAAATAAACACATATCCAGTATATTTTATAACACAACAACAATATGGTTAGAATCACAAAATCCATATAAGATAGCATTTTCATTCTTAGTATAATGCAACCCATAATTGATTGTTCCTTTAATATATCTATTTTTTTGCAAGATTCCAATGATCTCTAAAAAGGTTCCTGCATAAACCTTGAAGTAATTCCTACTATATAAGAAATATTTGATCTATTTATAGTTAGATAAATCAAACTATCAAATAACAATGTATATAAAATAGGATCAACCTTTTTCATATGCAGATTTAGGGTCAATATTTATTCTAACTTCCATTGAAGTAGAAAATGGTTTACAATCAATCATAAGAAACTTTTTCAATACAATGGTTGCATATTGTGTTTTGAAAAATAACAATAGAATGAAATATAGTCATACAAAGAACATGATGTGAGAGACCTAACTCATTCATTTCAAAGTATTGCTTCAATTTCTCTTTAATCCTATGAATTAAATCAGAATTGTCACCAGTCATAAGCAAATCATCAACATATATACATATAATGATAATATTTGAGCCTTATTTCTTAATGAATATATCATTGTTAGAAGAACAATTAACAAAACATAAAAATTTAAAGAAGGAAAAAATATTTCGCATACCAAGATCTAAGAGCTTGTTTTTTACTATACAAGGATTTCTCAACTTAAAAACACAGTTTTCTTTACCAGATTTCTTCAAATCCTTTAGGTTGAAACATGTATTAATTTTCTTTTAAATCACAATTAAAAAAGCATTTTTCTTATCCATTTGGTGGATTTTTGACCCAAATTAAGTGGCAATTGCAAATAAGGCCCTAACAATACTCATTTTAGCTACAGGGAAAAATGTCTCAACATAATCTATATCAGGTTTCTAGTTGAAACCTATAGCAACAAGTCTAGCTTTGTGTTTGTTAATACTACCATCAACATTATACTTTACTTTGTATATCCACCTAGACCCTATAATACTTCGTGGCTCAGGTTCATACAAGGTAATTAATACATGGTACATATGATGGCTTCTAGTCATTTTCCTAAGGTTAATAGGATTTGAACTTTCTAACATAGATTGAGCCCAATTTAATTTCTTATCTAGGAATATTAAAGTTTCAGAAACATCTATAGCATCAAAACATCATCATGACCATTTACTAAATCAGAATCAAAACCATCATTTAGAAGCATTTAATGAAGTAACTTCAAGAGAAGAAGACAACACATGTAAATCTTTCACTAGATTATATCTATACATTTCATATAAGCTTTGATAATTAACATGTCCTAACCTTTCATGCCATAGTTTTGAATTATTCAAACTCGAGATATAAATGAGATGCGAAGAGAAATCATCAAAAATATACAAAACATTTCTATAAATTCTTTCAGCTATTATACTCTCATTACTATCCTTGATCTACCAAGTATCCATCATGCATGGATTCTAGTTGTGTCCATACATCTTTCGGATGTTTGATATTACCAATGTGTAGAAGGTACTCATCATTCACACTACACAAAATCATATAAATAGCGTCTTTCATTCATTGCAAGAATGCATTCATGTTATCTATAGTTTCTTGACAATATGTGGGAGCAACCTCAGATCCAAAAACAATCATCTAGACTTTCCTCACCATAAATTTTGTTTTGACCCAAATGTTGTAGATGGTTTCATCCGAGGATCTGGGTTTTGCTAAGACAAAAATACTTAGATGCCATTATTTTCCTAAACCTATAAAACACACCCCATTATAATATACAATGTACCAAAAAGTTATATACATATTTACCGATAATAAAAATAACACTTTTAATAGAATCAGATCGTAATTTTATATATCTAAAGAAACTATTTGATCATAACTAATTTGTCATTACAATGCATTATAATTAGCCTCCCATGATCAAATTAATAACCCACAATATAAATGGCTCTGTCTTATACCCCAGTTTATATAAAAATATTTCTAGCCATATAGAAGTGAAGAAGAGACCCCTAAGAATGTGTAGACACCTAAAATATACTTACACTTAACATTTCCTACAATTCAATCAATTGACGACACTTTGTTAATTCCCCACTCTTCACTCCATTCTTAGATGCCCATTTCGCAACACTTCTTTTGGTTGTATTCCTCCTATAATCAGCTTATTTGGCTAATATCTCTCTTATTAGCTAAACGTTCCTCCTTTAGACCATTCAAAACCTCCCTAGTTCTCTCTAGACCACTTTTATTAGCTTCATAGGCTATATATCAGTCACAATTGGTTATCCAGGACCCCTCATAACTCTCAATGAGTATCTAGTTAATTACTAATCAAGCTTAACTAGCTTGAACCTAGTTAACTAGCCTAAACCAAGATTAACTAAGCCTAAATCATGTTTATCCTAATCTAGTATAAAAGTGATTTTTAAGCTTTAGTCCCACATGTACCCAAATTTCAAACTCTCCCAAGTGAATAACTATAAATAGAAGGGCCACCTCTCCCTCTCAAAAACACGCCTTATTTACATAACAAAATCTCTCTCACATTTGGAGATATTGGCATTAGACCTCATTTGCATTAGCCAAGCTAATAGGCATTTGATCTTGTTTATCCTCCATTATTGAAGCTCCTCCATCTTCCATCCATTCCAAATATAGTTAGTAAGGGAAGATCTAAATCTTGGCCATGTAACCAACTTGGAGAGATCTCTTCACTATGTTTGGGAGTAATTTGATCGCTTAGAATCTAACTAGGTTCACTTTAATTAAGTTTTCATAGAGTAGAGTAGTATACATATTAGTTTTTGATGTTTTTGTCAAAGTTATAATATTTACATGTTAGTTTCTCTTATTTAGCTCTAATCTCATGGTGCATGGATGAGTTAGTGAAGCTTTGAGGTTATTTAGCTTTTAATCTCTTGTTTATTTCTAATCTCATGGTCCATTGTTGAAGCTCCTCCATCTTCCATCCATTCCAAATATAGTTAGTAAGGTAAGATCTAAAGCTTTGTCATGTAGCCAACTTGGAGAGATCTCTTCACTATGTTTGGGAGTAAACAACACACAATTTGATTTCTTAGAATCTAACTAGGTTCACTTTCATTAAGCTTTCATAGAGTAGAGAGTAGTATACATGTTAGTTTTTGATGTTTTTGTCAAAGTTATAATGCTTGCATGTTAGTTTCTCTTGTTTAGCTCTAATCTCATGGTGCATGGATGAGTTAGCGAAGCTTTGAGGTTCTTTAGCCTCATTCCATAGCTTTTGTAACTTTCCATTGCATACATTTGGCATGCCTAGTGGGACTCTTAGTCCATCCTCCATTAATGGAGTCATTTTGAAGCTTTTATTTTAGTTTCTAAATTTTTTAGTTTCAATGTTTCTAGATTAGTTTCAAGCTTTCTAGATTAGTTTTTCAAAGTTTTTTAGATTAGTTTCAAGTTTTTAATTTCACTAACCTTTCTTGTATTAATGGATAAATATCAAGTTTCTTAGCTAGTTTAGCTAGGATTGTCTTGTTTTTGTGCTCTTTGCAGGATCAAAGGAGGTGAAGTGCTGCCAAAATTGAACCAAATCGATAAAATTTTGATATTTTTGAGATTATTTTTGAAAAATCCCATGTTTTTTAGCCACCTACAAGAAAGGGAGCACACATACCATTTTGTATGCATCGGTATAACTATGATTGTTATTTATTGATAGAGGCACGTAGGGACCACATCCATGGCGCAGTACACTAATCTTGGTGTACATACACTAATCTTTGGCATAGGTACACTAATCTTGGTGTACATACACTAATCTTTGGCATAGGTACACTGATCATGGTGTAGGTACACTAATCCTGGGACACATACACTAATCTATGGCATGTGTACATTGACTGTGGCATAGGTACACTAACCTTGGTGTAGGTACATTAATCTTGGCATAGGTACACTAAAACTAGCGCACATGCCCAAACTGTGGCATACACACCCAAACCTTAGCATATGCATCATTAGCAATCTTCCAAAGGCCATAACTTTTTCTCTTGAGCTTGAAATGACTCTGTTTTTGTTGTGTTGGAAAGGTATTGAAGAGAACTACACAATGGAATCATAAAATTAGGATTTTGACTTACAAAAATTTATGGTTTACATTATTAGGTAAATAATCATTTTCTAATGTATCTTAAAGTCTAAAAAATTGTTTTCTTGACTATTCTAACACTTTGAAAGGTTTTGTGACACTAATCAGTTGGTTGCAGGGTTTTGTTTTGTTATTTCAACTTGCATAGCTTAAGTGTTTTCATTTCTTAGCTTGAATAAAGCTTGTAAAGTGTGTATGCTCTCTCATCGCACCTTTTTGGTGATCTTGAAGATCAAAAACACTTCAAACTTTATGTCATACTTTAAAAACACTTTTTCTATGATGCTAAAAAAGTAAAATAGATTTCCATATGATTTGTCTTAGTGGAATTTTCACATTGCGTATGCTATTCCTTCACGCCTTTTGGCGATCTTAGGAATCAAAAGCAAAGTGTAAATTCTCTTTCTTAACTTTACAAATGTAAAACTACTAAACTCCTTATCTACAGGACCTAACGCTTGCTAAAGAAAGGTCTAATAAAACATAAAAACTTATAATACAAGTGTTTTATGCAGGTTTGTGAATGGTGTGCTACTTTAAATCACATTTAAATTAAAAGGATAAAAAATAAACCATATTGAAAACACTGTATTGCACGTTTTAAAAAAGGGTACGTCCCTCTCCGCTCAACTAGAACATAACCCCTTTGGCATAATGCCTTAAGCTACAACAATAGGGGTGGTACCAGGAACCCCAAAGTAGTCCACGTAAGAGGGAACCTTGTGGATGAAATGGGAAGTGCTCCGCACTACCTACTTGACTAGTTTTCCTTGTGAGTTAGCATTACAAAGTTGTACGTATCATGACCCTGGAGAAGAGTGCATGATGGATGCAATTAGTGCCCACTGTACTTGAAGGGGGAAAAGATGAGATACTCCCAAATTATTCATTGTGACTTTTTGGGTAAATCGTACCCACTCTTAGACAAATCTGTAACACCTAGGACAAGAGAACCACCTAGGAAAATATACTTTGGCCAGGAGCCCACTTTGACCAGTTCAAAATGGTGTTGATGTTGTGAGCCATTATTCACCACAAAATGTGTGACGCGTTACTTTTGCTTAGTTTTTCACTTACCCTAAGGTAAGGCAAAACTCTTTCGCCAAAGTGAGGCCAACATTATTTTTACCCCATTTGATCTACTTCCTTCACTTTCTTTTGACACTTTGTTGATCAAAAGAGGAGTGACTACCTTTGTGTTATCAATTGATTGTTTCACCACTTTTTTGTCCGTTTACGCCCATCCATGTTTGCGGTTGGGTTAGTTAAATATCTAAAGTGTGTGGAGATGTATTTATATCATTGGTATCCTTTGTGATCTTGATACCCACATTAGGATCGTCATCATAGTTAGGATTGATTCATCATTTTATCTCCCTTTGACATGTTACCTCATTTGCATTTTCTTGACACAATTAAAATACTTATGTCATGTTTCTCGTAAACATGATCTAAGTGTCTGTATTATGGCATTATGCTGCCCAAGTTTTAACACATCCTTAGTATAATTTGACTTAGTTTTATTTCAAACATTGTCCCAATTTTATAAGGTTTTCCTTACTTTGTTTACATCATTTCAATACCACTTTGACACTAATATCCCATTTCTCTACGAAGCTTGATAGACGTGTCCAATTGGTGTGGTTACATGGCTTACATTTGTAAACATCACCCTTTAAAATTTAGGCCTTGTTGGTTGTTGAACTTGTCATGGTATCCTTTGATTGGGAGTCACATCTACCCTTTGTTAATATTTACGCCTTGTTCATTTTGAGCTTGATGTAAATATTGACATTGTGTTGATCACCTTTGCATCGAACTATCACTTTGCACATGCATTTTCATATGGTGTATTTCCTTGTTGATTGGATTCATGTTTCACACTTGTATGATTGTTCCTTATGATTATTCATTTAGAAAAATTATTTTTTGGGACAATCCCTTTTTATCTCATCGATATTACATCATCACAATGTCTATTTTCCTTAGACCTTCTTTGGAAAATCACACATACATATCAATACTTACGAAATTTCTAGCTGGTTGTCATTATGCTTCCCTGAATCAACATGTCACTTCCTTCCCTTTCAAGGAGTTCCATCACATTTTCTAGATCTAGAAATTTTTGCTTAAAATGATGCCAACAATGAGTGATTATCGCAAGGTTCCTTATACATACGACAATAAGGAATCAAAGTTTTGGTGTACAAATCAAAATATTTCCATCATGATAAAACCTCATTTGGTTCTTCATGCTAGAGATCCCATACAGGTAACCCGTTCCCCACCTTCATCTCAAAGTCAGTGGTATGGTTTGGACACATCTGATCCAAATTATTATTCAGATTCCCCCCACTCTTCTTCTAATTCTAATCTGTATATTTCCTCTTCTTCTGAGGATTCCAATCCAAACATTTCTTTTGATTCCAATCCAAACATTTCTTTTGATTCTTCTGATGATTCAGATCCAAACTACTATTTGGATCCCAACTACTATTCAGATCCAAACTACTATTTGGATTCATCTAATTCAACTCCTAAGTCATCTAATGTGACTCCTATGTCATGGTCCTCCCTATCTTCACAGGAACCTCTTCATCATACATTTAATATGAATCCTACGTCACGGTCCTCCCTTTCTTTGTAGGACCCCTTTTATCAGTTGCCTCAATGATGTCTTCTTCCTTTAAAGATACATGTGAATCTAAATCCCTCCAATCAAACATCTAATACAATTATTGAATCATGGTCCTCTCTTTCTTTGTAGGACCCTTATTATTATTCATCTGATGTGATTCTTGAATCATGGTCCTCCCCTTCTTCGTAAGACCTTCTTCATCAATCACCCCCAATAAGTCTTCCTTCTTTGAAGATTTGTGTGACTCAAAGTCTTTCAATTCAAACATCTGAATCGACCCATGTGTTGCAATATATAGACTTTGGACTTAATCCTACTAGTTTACAAATGATATATCATCATATAGGTAGGTCCACACCACCTTCTTCTACTCCTGAGACATCTAGCTACACATCTTCTTCATCCCCACATCATCTTCTTCTATCAATCATCATCAAACATCTTCTAAGTCTTCCACACTAATTGGATCTCTTTCCTTCAATCAACCATTGGTGGTCGATCAACAAATCATACCGATTGATCTCTTTCAGAATGAAGAAACAATTAGGGCATTTATAGGGGCACATGAAGATATTCCTTTAGAAGATTACGAGAAAGGATTATCTTTATACTTTAACATGTCTACATATGGTGAGGAAAGGGTTGATTCATTTTATCAAGAAAGCAGAGGAAGAGCCTCAAATCATGTAACTTGATCCTCCTCTTATTCTTCCATCTTTACATTCTTCATTATGTGATGAAACTCCTTGGTCTTGCATTGATCCATGGCCTATCTTTTCATCACCCAATAACTCTTTGTCTATCATAATTCCTTAATCACAATCTCTTATGGGGTTAATGCCAAGTAGCCCTTCATCTTCATCTAGGTGTTGATCACCTCCTAGTAGCCCTCCCTCTGCTATTTGTGGGACATTTTCAAGTAGTCCACTATCTTCTATTCTTGGGGCATGCCCAACTAGCCCCTTTTCTTCTAGGTATGGATCACCCCGGGTAGTCCATCATCTTCTATTCTTGGGCCACATCCTAGTAGCCCATCATCTTACATCTATGGGTCACATCCTAATATCCCTTTTTATTCTATTCTTGGGCCACATCCTAGTAGCCCTTCATCTTATATCTATGGGTCACATCCTACTAGCCCTTCTTCTTCTATTCTTGGGCCACATCCTAGCAGCCCTTCATCTTCTATCCATGGCTCACCTCCTAGTAGCCCATCTTCTTCAATTCTTGGACCATATCCTTTTCATCCATCACATATTTCTTCTATCAATGGTTGTGGCAAGCCCATGGTCATTTCTCACATCAGTTATAAATGTCCACGTTCACTTTCTTCTCCTTCTCAAGATCAAACAAGTCATGCGTCAGCTTATAAGAAACCCAAACAGTTTCTTAATCAAGCTCAAATCAAAACTGCAAAGATCTCTATAGCTCCTAACAAATCAAATGATCTTAAGGTTAAAAATCAAATGAAAATCAATGTAACCATCAAGTATGGTGTAAAGTGTAGAAACCTATGGATAGGGGACTCAAGCTCCCACATACAAAATCCATGTTTCAAGAAAAATCACAGTCATTTGTTGAGTACGAGATCACCTCAATCGTTGAGATCGAGGATAACATGACTCTTGATAAACAATCACGCTTAGTCTCCCTTATCAAATAAATTGCAAACATCGTTGTTGGATCTTACCGTGTAGAGTGACTCTGTTGTTCCCACCTTTCCAAAAACTATCAAAAATCTAAAAATAAAAAACAATTTAAAAATACAAAAAAACATAGGAAAATACAATAAAATCAAATGTACATTTTCTCAAACATTGCAATCAGGTATTGCGTACACATGGATGTTTCTTTCTTCCCTTGTTGTTATTTTGTAAGTCTTCCTACCATTTTCATCCCTTCGGTGATATGTGGTTAGCCTAATCACATGCATTTTGTGAAATTTATATCTATGGTATCTATTTGACCTTTTTCTTTTATCACCTTAGTAAATCAAAGAATGACTAACCTCTTAGAGATCCTATCACATTCAACATCTAAAAAAATTGTGAATAAATTTTTAGCATATTTGTTGACAATAGCCAATTTCGTCATCACAATCACTTCCACCTCCTTTCATCAATCCATCATTGGTTCTTAACCCATTGTCAAAAAAGAGATATGAAATAAGTTTTGGAAAGCAAAAGAATAAAAATCAATAAAAAAATCAAAATAAAAAGTTAAAAGCAACAACAAATTGATATATAACTCTCTCTTGGGGTATTTCCAATAATCTCTATCGGGGCTATGGATTCTGACTGGCAGTAGAGAAATGTTGCGATTAGAATCAAATGCATCTCCGTCGGGGCTATGGATTCCTTGTTGCAGCAGAGTAATGTACGGATAACTTTCCACCATCCATTCACAAAATCACCTTTCAAAATCAATCATTCCTACACATTGGCTAGGGTGTATTCACTTGTTTTCTATTAAATCTTCCCTTCAAGAGGTAATTAAATTCCATATGCACACACTAGATATCTATGAGTAGGCAGGATTATATGTTACCAAGTGTCCCATTTTGGACCTAGTTGAGACTCTTACTCTAGTCCATATCTCATTTCATGATTTTTGCCTTTAGCTAATCACTTCTTCATTGCGAGGCTTCTAATCTATATTCATATCATTCACATCATTCTTCTACTTCATTGAACATCAATGTGTATAATATTACTTGTTTTCAATGTTTGTGGACATGTTTGTCACCTTTCACAAAAAGAATCTTCTCCTTCCTTTCTATGATGTGCTTTGAGGCCAACTTATGCTAGGGGCATCCTTGCTTCTTCCCGAATTTTGTTGGTTTATGTTCATCATCATGTTGAACCTATCCATAATGCCCTTAGGTCCTACTTCTACCCGTGAAGTGTTTTCCTTTGGATACTCCCACCTAATCATTGGGGCATTTTTGCATCTTCACCTTTCTCATCCGCACATGGCCTTATGCTCTTGTACATCCCATCTATCACTAGGGGCATCCACGCTTCATCATCTTCCTGTACATAGTTTCAGAAAATTTTCAAAATCATCAAAAACATTCAAATATGTTAGAAAAATCATCCAAAAATTCAAATAGATTTCAAAAAACTTCTAAACAATATAAATCATCCTACAAAATTTTGTTCTTTGGTTCTTGTTTATTCTCATCATAAATGACCCACGGATCATCTTGATCTACCTCCATCAATAAAATCTAGGTTACTTACTATGTACGTAATTTGGGGCACAACAGTTGCACTGGTACTATTTTGTAGTGCACATTACTTTTTCATCAAACCCAAGTGTCCTCTGTTATTCCCTTTACATGTATCCTTGCTTGGGGCACCATCATTAACCCTTATTGTTAATTCAAATAGGTTGGAACTGAAGCTTGATAACAAAAACATTACATTATGTTTCTCTGTTAGGTTAGCTAGTTTACTTTCTCGTATTACATTGCATTTTGTATGTTGCATGGAGTTAGGCATCTTTTAATTTCTCGTTTTGCATTGCATTTTTTATGTTACATGGAGTTAGGCATCTTTTAATTTCTCATATTTCATTACATTTTGTATGTTTGATGGAGTTGGTGTTTTTAGTAATAGACATTTATTTGTATATGACTTTTCATGTCATATTACACTTTTGTTCGTTCTTTTCAATAAGGATCGATGATGAAGATCTCTAGCAATATGATGACAAATAAAGTTGTTTAAAAGGCACTAGATGAATGTTGGCTCATTCCCTCTTCGTCATACATTTCTCCTTCTATATCCCCTTTCTTTTCTTCTTCTTCACACTATTCTTTCTTATTTTCTCTTTCTGTCATCTTTTTGATTGTCAATCCAATTCTTCTATCACCCCATTGACAATCAAGGGGGAATTCTTCATTCTACTCATTTTTCTTCTATCCCTTCAAATTTTCTACTTGTTTATTCTTTTCTATTTTATTTTAAGTGACATCACTTACACCACCTCAAAGAGGAGAAAATGTAGACACCTAAAATATGTTTACACTTAACATTTCCTACAATTCATTCAATTGACGACACTCGTTAATTCCCCACTCTTCACTCCATTCTCGGATGCCCATCTACAACACCTCTTTTGGTTGTATTCCTCATATAATCAGCTTATTTGGCTAATATCTCTCTTATTAGCTAAACATTTGTCCTTTTGACCATTTAGAACCTCCTTAGTTCTCTCTAGACCACTTTTATTGGCTTCATAGGCTATCTATTAGTCATAATTAGTTATCCAAACCCCTCCTAACTCTCAATGAGTCTATAATAACTTGCTAATCAAGTTTAACTAGCCTAAACCCTAGTTAACTAACCTAGACCAAGCTTAAATAAGCCTAAAGCATGTTTATCCTAATCTAATATAAAAGTGATTTTGAGCTTTAGTCCCACATGCACCCAAATTCCAAACTCTCCCAAGTGAAAAACTATAAATAGAAGGGTCACCTCTCCCTCTCAAAAACACACCTTGTTTACATAACAAAATCTCTCTCACATTTGGAGATATTGGCATTAGACCTCATTTGCATTAGCCAAGCTAATAGGCATTTGATCTTGGCTATCCTCCATTGTTGAAGCTCCTCCATCTTCCATCCATTCCAAATATAGTTAGTAAGGGAAGATCTAAAGCTTGGCCATGTAGCCAACTTGGAGAGATCTCTTCACTATGTTTGGGAGTAAACAACACACAATTTGATTGCTTAGAATCTAACTAGGTTCACTTTCATTAAGATTTCATAGAGTAGAGAGTAGTATACATGTTAGTTTTTGATGTTTTTGTCAAAGTTATAATGCTTGCATGTTAGTTTCTCTTATTTATCTCTAATCTCATGGTGCATGGATGAGTTAGTGAAGATTTGAGGTTATTTAGCCTCATTCCATAGCTTTTGTAACTTTCCATTACATACGTAATGCATAAAAACTTCAAATTTTTGAAAAAAATAATGTAGACAAAGATCTAGCCAACTTAAATTTCACGTCTAAATGATTTTCATATTGTCTCATGTTTGGTCTACCATTACAATTATTTGATGTCAAAGTTATGAAGTCAAAACTTGTTGTGTATTTCTAGAATGTGAAATTCAGAATTTATTCTTCTATATAATATTAGGGAGGTTATATTTTAATACATTATAATAGCCTATTATAATTTATAATATAAAAATATATACATTTTTTTAAAGAGATCTAGTTTATAAAATGTAAATAAAATACAAAATTTAGTTCATAAAATTTATAAACTATAGTATTTTTTTATAAAAAAATACAATGACCAAATAAAAAACATTGGCCACTTGGTATGTAATTATTATTTTAGGTTTTTATAAACATAAACTATGCCAAGGCGGCCCACATTAATATGACATGATAATTTGAAACATAAGTTAGGATATTAGTTTTTAAAAAATAAACATGCCATACTTACCAATGCCACGTGAAAAACCTGAGAAAATGCCATACAATTTAAAAAACTACTTATGTTTCAAGTTTAAAATTTTTTTATATCTCACTTAGAAAAAAGAATGGGGCCACTTTAGAGTTGAAGTAGTTTTTACGGTTTAGGTGTCCATTTTTTGTTTTTTAACGAACAAGTATATGATTAAACTTAGTAATATTGATTACTAAGGTCACCAACGTTAATTACCCAACATCCACCATGTCGGGCATTAAGATTAAAACATTTTTTTATAGTTTAGGTATATTCAAAACTTTTTTATGGTGCCTCTACGAACAGGTAGTTATAAACTATAGTATAAAAACTATATAAAATATATAGTTTTCAAATTATATAAATTTTAATACAATGTTTATATAAGTTATTATATAAACCTTATTCTATATATTTTTAATTTAAAAAATATAGTTATAGATTAACTATAAACTATAATTTTTCAAATCAAATTCTTTTAGAGGGGTCCAAAGAACACGGGTATGAATTTACCTTCTGAAATATTTAACCTGCAAACATTTGAAATTATAGAAAACATGAAAATTATTTCATATAGTAATAAATCCTTTCCTTTTCGATAAATATTTGAAGCCCCTTTCACCAGTGCACTCATCAATCTCCAAAATACATTAATTCCATATAATTTACAAAATGTAAATGAAAGTAAGAATCATCTCATATTACATCTCCCCCCAGAAATAGGGATTTAAAATTGAAAACCCTAAAAAATTTACCGAGAGTTTAATTGCACAAATGTAGTGCCAAAATAAATTGGGAAAAAGGGGACCATATACTTTTAAATACCCTTTCGGTTGGTTGAAAAAAACCCGCATAAATTAAATAAATAAAACAAAAAAATTGATCTTAGTTTATTTAATTTACCTCACTCTGTTACCATGTTAGAATTTGAGGATTCTAATAAATACGGATTTAATCAACTTAAATATTTAAATAAAGATTACATCATAACATAAGTAAATAAAGAAATACTTACAGGAAATAAATAACACGGGTGACACAATATTTACAAAGTGGAAAACCTCAATACGGTAACCACTTTGAAAATAACCTTTTACTTCAGAGAACTTATTTACATCCAAGAAGATCACCTCCTCCTTTGAAACCCTTTTACCAAGGGTAAAACCAAATCACTTGATTTGCACACCTTTGATATATTTCCCGAATATATCAAATGAAGACCTAAATTCCTTTTTATATGAGGTGATCGGGTATGTCTCCAACCCACCTTTTCAACCTAAAATGGTTGACACATGCACCTAGGTTTATAATATTTAATATTAGAAATATAATCATTTCTTGATATTAAATATTTAACCTAAATTATATACCTAGGTTAACATATTTAATAATATAAATATAAATATTTCATATTATTAAATATTATCCTATATATTAGTGATGGACCCATATACATTAAGGGTTGGCAGGACCACTTAATCATTATGTTCCAACAAATTATTACACATTCAACATAATTATTATAGATCTAGACTTGTAAATATAACGCTAGGTTAACTCTCCATTCCAATTTGGTGTCGGTGGGCATATTATTGATGTTGAATACAAATATGATGTCTATTTTAGGCTACCCCATGGGGTTAGACATCAAAGTATATATGGTTGATATGTGCTTCGGTGGAGGGGTAACGTGGATTAAGTAACTAAGGCCCAACACTTGCAATAAAGTAGTTTGATGAGCTAGAGAGTTCTTTAACAAATCCAAAAGGAAATGTGAGAAAAGGTCTTCCTCCGAGCATACAAGTGTTGATATGTGATTTCTTGTAAAAAGATGTGTTCCTTGATTGGGAAATCATGCGTGATATGTACTGTATTTTCTTTGCAGATTGCAGATCTTTGAGTGAGTCGGAATATGATTGGACTCTTTTATTTCTTTCATTTTGTATCTGAGTTTAATCTGATCTCGGAATGAATTATAGAGCTATCCACCTATAATACCTAGCCTTGGATCAGTGGAATTGATCCAAGTATTGCTTTAAGTTTGTTCGTGATGAATTAAAATTACGGACCTTCAACAGTTGCAAGGTCTAGAAGCATTGAATAAGCTAGTCCAGAAGTATAACTCAGGTTGATCATGTGAAATGGATTGGTTCCCGATATCAAAGTATATCTGGAAGGTCTCGATCGTGGACCAGGTAATAATTCGGTTTCATACAATTTTGTAGCCTGAGGCAGAACAGGAGCTAACCCTGTTCAAGGATGTATGTTGTAGGTCTTTTTCTGAGTATACGGAATGTGGACCTAACTAGAATTATTAATGTTAGTAACCTAAAAACTAAACCTAACCTAGGGGTTAGATTAGTGTTAATCTAACCTAGACCTAGGCTAAGAGCTGATGTTCTAAGTTAGTATCTATGCTCTATAAAGTTAGACTAGGTGTTATCCTAAATTCTAACCTAAGTTACTAACCTAATTATTGAGCAAGGATTATGGGGACCTATGGAGGGGTGCGAACCATGGGCGGATTTTTCTATGTTATTTAATGCAAAGGATAAGTATGAAGGATAGGTAGTGGTAGAGGTTTTAGAAACGGCTAACTTGGGCCGACGTGGTAGTTTGCCAAAACTGAAAATGGTCTTGAAATTCTATTTGTCTATCGCCAACTTTGGCGGTCGGTGGCAGTGGAGTTTGAGTGGGAAATTGGGAGTAATTGTAATTAATGAGCTCGGTAGTCGAGCTCGGATTTCGTGAGAAGGCATGCAAACTGGAAAGTTGTTGGTTTGTTTGGCTTATCGCGAATTCTCCGGTTTTCCCTCTGCCTGTTCACTGGTTCTTCGCACCAGTCTTCTTGGTGTTGCATGGTGAGTATGAGCGTGTCTAGCTCTTTTCTCTGGCAAGGAAAATATATATGTCATGGTAATAGCAAAATTTTGTTGGTGGCTCTAACTTGGAAAAGGAAAAGGAAGTCCGAGCTCTTTCAGTGGTCTGCTTCGGAATTTTGAGCAAATATCCAGGCATGTTAGGCCCTAACCTTTAAAAATCTTGCTGTCTTTCAAGTGATTTATGGAAATAGATGATTTTCTATGTTTGTCTTGTGTGATTTTGGCACTGTATCTTCATGCTGGAATGATTTTTCATTTAATCCTTGATGGGTGTTTATTATATTCGAACTGTGGCTATATTTCTTGTGTTTTGCATATTCGGCTTTAAGTTTGCGAAATAAATGAAAGGAATGCATGCTAGGCCTGTCCTGTGAGAATCCATGAATTGTTATCGTGATGGGTACAGGCTACTATGATGACTGTTGATTTATATTTGTCGTCGATGCTTGTTATGAGTATTTGTCGTCGATGCTTGTTGTGAATACTCGTCGGAAGGGAGTCTGCTGGACATTTGTTTGATTGTTCAATTTTAATGAACCTTGTAAGCTCTGTCGTGGTTAATGATGGGGTGGTTATTGATACTCGTTGGGTTTCGTTTTGTCATTTAAAGTTGTTTGTGAATAAATAACTTGCGGTGTAACTGTATCTCATTACGACCCTGTTGCAGTTGTTTTTCCTTTTTGTTGTGGTAATGGGATTCAACCCATTGACAGTACGCAATATGGATATATGTATTTATTGTATTTGAATGACTCTGTAGAGTCCATTGAGTGATTCGTATAATTTGGGCCACGGTGGAAGCTATATATATATATAGAATGTTGGAAATTGATTTGTCTGAGTCTTGTAGGAGTAACAGGTAAGGTGACTTCTGTTATGTGGTAATGAATACTTTTGTCTTACAAGGAATTTGTGGTTCAGACTTAGTTGGGGCATTTAAATATGTATTCCACTCTATGTAGGCTTGGAGCAAATATTGTAATACGGGCTCTGTTGGATTCCTTGTTACAAAATCGTTATTTAGCCTTTGTTTAAGCTGTTTTTAAATGTTGCCATTGTTGGCACGGATGGATTCATTATCTTCTATTTATTTTGTTTTGACATTATTGGGTTCCGTGAGTATGGGAAGATATCTTGTATGTCAAGCACGGAAAAGCTAAAGTGTGAATACTGTTTATGGACTTTGTTTTAAATCCTCGAATGGTAATCCATGTCATTGTTTTACGTATAAGCTTTGAGTATGAACAGTAATGTTCTTGGCTTTATTAGTCTGTCTTTAAAAGCTTGACATCATGAATTATGGCTTTTATAAAGTGAATTGTGAATGCCATACTTCAATTCCGATTACGTTCGGGTGTAGATACGAATGATATGTTTCCTTTCCGATTATTCCAGTTGGATAATTTGTGTATGTTACGGAATTTGCATGAAAATCTCGCATTGTCTTATGGAAACATCAAAATTGCTTATTGCTATTATGGAATCTTGTTGTTGCCACGATATTATGGAAGTTCTTTGATATCGACCTTGGGTCGAGAAGCCATCTGATGTAGAAAGGGCTTGAATGGATTTGTGTAAGAGGTCATTATTGGGATTGTTGACGTGTTACGTCTTCTTCGCATTGATATCCATTCTTGTGCATGATTGAATTTTGGAGTTGTTGATGTGTACCTAAACAGTAATAGCAAAGTGTTTATCCTCTTGTCTGTCGCTTCTTGCGTGAGGTCATTCTGAGTCTGCTTGGTAGATAGACACCGTTGTTTGGTATGGGGGCTACTGTACTGTAGTTGCTTTATTGTAAGTTTAAACAGAACAGTGTGTTGTTGATGGACTCGACTGATTTATTTGCATGTGTATTAAGTGAATGCCTTGCTTTTGGAAAGATGGTATAGTCATGAGCTTGTTCAGAGGGAAATATGTACAATTTGTTTATTTCTCTTCTGTTGTAATTTATATGTTGATATAACTGTTTAATTAACATCTGTAATTGTTTTTACATAATGACGGTAACTGGATTGATATGATATTCCTCTTTTTAAGTTGAATATAATGATTGTCTGATGTTTGTTCAACTTGGGATTTACAATGAATAATTGCTTAGGATACTTTTGTTCTTCTTAATCTCTAATATTTTGATGAAATATTTGAGAAGTGTTTAGGACTATTCTGTAACGATGATAAAGTTACACATTTGTAGTCATTTTCGTATTACAAAGGAATAGTCTGAATATGTTTACTTGATTGGTGATTTTATTTCATTTAAACAGGGTGTTTAATGAAAACAGTTGGCGGATTGCAATTGTTTTAAGAGTTAGTGCTTATCATGCTCAGTTCATCGAACTGACTCATGTTGACTATTTTTGCAGATGGTTGCCGTAAGTGGTAAAAGCATGCAGATCTGATAAGATGATCAGATTGTTAAAAATTGATTTAAGTAGAATTATAGTTTGATTCTCTATATGTACTATATGAGGAAAGATGTTCTTTTTCCATCGAGCATTGTATTAAGTATGCTGATTGCATAAAATGTATTTGTATAGTTCTGAAAGGAATGGAAATAAGTATTTGCTACTTATGTGTTGTATACTTATTTTGATAGTTGACCTTCTTCGGTTTATATACCGGAGGGGCAATGTTATCTTTGTATAAATTGGAGACTTTTGTGATTGTCAATGAAAACTTACAAGAAAATGTGATTGAATTCTTCGAGTGTTTAGTAGTTCTAATTTGTTCTATCGAAAGCAATATTGAATTTAAATCATTGTCTTTCTAAAAGATAGGATTAAAATAAACCTAAGCGAGAACACTAATCAAGCTGAATTAAATTACTAATCCCTAGTCTTGATTATGACAGACAACATTTAATTGGATTCTTAATCATTTATATCTTGATACTAATAAGTATGATATAAATTTAGTTAGGATAACCGATATAAACCTAATGGGGTTCGGATGGCAAGCTCATGTGAAGTTTATGAGTTATTGTCAAATTCCGTTGTCTTAAAATCATGTATATTCTAAGAACTCCATGATGAGACCTTGGCCTTAATATCTCCACCGTGTAATGGGTTTATTGAGGAAGGTCATTCTAAGATGAAGAATCCAGGGATCGGGAAAGACTAACCCTAGGGGGAACGTCTTAGTGTAATTAAACTCAACGTGCGTAATGCATATTATTGAGTAGATCTTTTTGAGGCGGATTTAAAGGTTGACGGCACAAGTCAACTATAGGGTTGTACCTCCGAGAAGATTAGGATCTTCTCGAAGTTACAACAATGCAGGTGACTTATGACGACACCCTTTGCATTGATCGCTAAGATTTACACTTTGATCTCGAACGAGTTACTCAGGGACCGATTAGGAATGTGATCACGTTATAAGGCTGCCTAGGAGATACGGGGTATTTTGACACACTGGTTTAACTAAGGTTGAACCAGTATGTCATCGTATCCCTAATCCTCGTGGGCATCCATATAACGTTATCACCTTGTTAATCCGTTTCCGAGTGATTAAGTTGAGATAGGAAGGACTGACAGAAGTCGGTATAAGACATTCTACATAACATAAGAATGGGGTGAAGGGCGTATTCCAGATTGATGAGTATGTCGTTAAGGAATACGAGACATAAACAGTATGTTTCAAATCTTTGGCCAAAGTATCGCAAGCTGCTGATTGCGTTGTCCTAATTCACCTAGTCTAAGGGATGAGATGCCGATGAATAATGGTAACAATTATTCAGTTAGGTTCCTTGGACAGAGCATTCTGAATCCCAGAATAGGGAAGAGAACCGCAAGAGTGAAGTGTTAAATAAAAATGCCAACTCTTATTACTCATGAATAGATCGGTAGATTACCGAGTCATGGAATGAATAGATCGGAGGTACTCCGAGTCATTACAGCTGCATATGGTTGTCTGTTATAAGAATGGTTATTTGATTTGTGAGTTCTAAATTATGTATTTAGAACCAGGATGCAATTATCAAAAAAAAAAAAAAATTCACTTGTTCTAAGGTATAAATTGAGGATGTTACATCTTGGTATCAGAGCTGAAGGTTGCAGCTCTTGGACCTATTGTGTCCATAATCTGATAAAAACCTAAATTTTCTTATGTAACAGAAAATGGTTAGAACAAGGGGGAACGTTGCGAATAATGCTCCACCTGAAGGAGGAGCGGCAACAACCCAGAAACTGGATGAGATCCTTGCTGCCCTGTTGGACACAAGAGATCGCTTAGCTGTACTTGAACAGCAGGTGATGGGAAATGAGGAGGATGAAGAAGCTGATAATGATAATCAGCAACCTCCTGAGGACAACCCCGACATGGGTGTTGATGTTAATGCTGGGAATGCACCTGTCCAACCAGAAAACAAAAAGGCCAGATTGGCAGCAGAACTCACTAATGATATAAAAAGGATAAGTCCACCTAAGTATGATGGCACCACATTAGGAGATGGAGCTGAGAACTGGCTCAATGAAATGGAGAAGTACTTTGCAATAAGGAACTTCTCAGAGGAAACCAAAGCTATTTGGGGAGCCTATCAGCTTTCCCACGAAGCATCTTCATGGTGGGATAGCCGTAAAGCTGAACTAAACATTGATGAGACCAATATTACTTGGGATCAATTTAAAGGCTATTTTAGGCAACGTTGGCTGCCACAACTTTTCTATGATCAGAAAATGACAGAATTTCAGAATTTAGCTCAAGGGAAGCTAACGGTAACTGAATACTGGGAGCGGTTTACAAAACTCCTCAAGTATGTACCGCGGTATCAAACTGACGAGAAGTTCGAATACGGAAAATCATCATGGGATTGAATCCCATGATAGGGGAGAGGTCTATGTTCACATTCCAACCACTATGGAAGGAGTTGTTGAAAAGGCCATAAGGCAAGAACAGAAATTAAAGGCTATTTTCGCTCATAAAGAGGAAGTGCGGAAAAGACCGCAAATCCTTCTTCAACCTCTCTTGCACCTTAAAAGGACCATGGAAAAAGTTTGGAAACAAGAGTAAGTTTCCAGGAGATAACAATAAGAAAGCAGTAGTAAATAAGCCTGCTGTGGAAACGTAAGGGATAACTTTGCTAAAAATTATAACAATGGAGAAGCCCTATGGAGGACAACGTGACAATTACAAAACCTGGAGGCAATTTGAGCCTAAAAGGGACCTGTAGGAGGCTGCTACAATTATGGCAAAGATCACTATGCAAATCAGTGCCCTTTGAAGAAGGATGATCGTAATCAGCAGCATAAGATACATGTTGCAGTAGTGGACAAGCAAGCTGAAAAGCAAGTGACACCTATAGAAGTTCGGGTAAGTTATTCGGCATACTTGTCACTATTCTTTTTGATACAGGAGCTACTGAATGTTTTATATCTAATAAACTTGCTTCTAAACTTAAAAGAAAAGCTGGAAAAATGGATAAATCTTGGACTGTACAGTATGGTAATAACTCTGTTCATACAGTGAGTATGTGTCTTTTTGGGGCAGTCCTTGACTTACCTAACTTTTCCACGGAAGTTGACCTCTATGTTGCACCTTTAGGATCGTATGACATTGTTATCGGTGTCAATTGGTTAGCTGACCATAAAGCAAAGGTAGACTGCTATGAAAAGAACATAAAATGTTTAGATGATCAGCTGGAATCAGCAGAGATTCAAGGGGTGAAACGGGAAATTTCAGTTAGAAAAATCGCCATTATGTAGCTTAAAAGGCTAAAAATAAAGGATGCACCCTTTATGCAAAGAAAGATATCTCGAATCTTGAAGAAGATGATGATTTCATGAAACAATTCCTCGTGTTACAAAGTTTCGGGATGTTTTCCGAGGAATTACCAGGGTTACCACCCAAGAGAGAATTTGACTTCACCATTGAAATCAAGCCGAGAACATGAACCTATTTCCAAAGCACCTTATCGGATGACTACTATAGAGTTAGTTGAGCTTTAAGGCACATGCAAGAGCTTTTGACTAAAGGTTTGATCAGACCAAGTGTTTCACCTTGGGGAGCGCCTGTAATATTTGTGAAAAAGAAGGATGGAACACTAAGGCTGTGTATTGATTATCGGATGTTGAACAAAGCAACAGTCAAGAACCGATATCCACTTCCTAGGATCGACGATCTATTTGATCAGATGCGTGGAGCATTGGTTTATTCTAAGATAGACCTTCGATCTGGTTATCATCAGTTAAGGATTAGAGAGGAAGATATTCATAAAACAGCTTTCCGAACAAGGTACGGACATTATGAATTCACAGTTCTACCCTTTGGATTAACTAATGCACCCGCAGCCTTTATGAACTTGATGAACAATATTTTTCAAGAATATCCTGGACAAGTTTGTACTTGTATTCTTGGACGATATTCTCATTTATTCTAAAAGCATTGAGGAGCACAATGAGCATTTGAAGATAGTTTTGGGAATTTTGAGAAAAAGAAAGTTGTATGGTAAGTTATCCAAATGTTCTTTCTTTGATTCAGAAGTTCACTATTTGGGTCATGTCATAAGTAAAGAAGGAATTTTTGTAGATCCTTCAAAAATAGTGGCAATAACTGAGTGGCCTGCACCAAAGAATGTGCATGAAGTAAGAAGCTTCATGGGTCTTGCTGGTTACTATAGAAAATTTGTAAAGGATTTTTCTAAAGTAGCTGCACCAATAACTTCATTGCAAAAGAAAAATAAGAAATTTATGTGGAATGACAAGTGCGAAGCGGCTTTCAAAAGTCTGAAAGACCAGTTGACTTCTGCACCTATATTAGCTATACCAGACCCTAATGGGAGTTTTACTGTTGTAACGGATGCTTCTGGGGAAGGCCTTGGAGGTGTTTTGCTACAAAATGATCAGGTCATAGCATATGAAAGTAGAAAACTTAAGTTACATGAGCTGAATTATGCCCCTCATGATTTGGAACTTGCTGCTATTGTTCATGCACTTCAAGTCTGGAGACACTACTTACTTGGGAAACCTTTTGAGTTGAAAACTGATCACTTAGGACTGAAATATATTTTTACTCAGCCCAATCTGAATGCCAGACAGAGAAGGTGGTTAGAATTTTTATCACAATATGACTTTGATATTAGCTATATCAAAGGGAAGGAGAATAGAGTAGCTGATGCTCTAAGTCGTAGGAGGCACATTTCTGCTCTTATAACATTAAGAACTCAGTTTAAAGACGAGGTAAAAAGTGCCTCAGAATCAGATGCATATTTTCAGCAAGTAAAAGCAGCGCTCGCTGCAGAACCAAAGGATATAAGGTATAAAGGTTTTCATTTTGATAATGAAGGAATCTTGCGTTATGAAAATAGGGTATATGTACCTATGCTGAACGATTTGAGAAAGAAGTTGTTAGTTGAATTTCATAATTCACCTTTCTCTGGACACCCAGGTATCACAAAAATGCTTGCTGATTTGAAACAGCAATACTTTTGGAAAGGTATGAAAAAGGATGTAATAAATTTTGTGACTCATTGCCTGGAGTGTCAGCGGGTGAAGGCAGAACATATGCACCCTGCTGGATTGTTATATCCTCATAGCATACCGCAGTACAAATGGCAAGTAATAACCATGGATTTTGTACAAGGACTACCCATGTCCAGGAATAAACATGATGTTATCCTAGTAGTTGTAGATAAACTGACTAAGGTAGCTCATTTCATCAGCTGGAAATCTAAAGGATGATTCACCAAGTCTTTGGCCAAAAGATTCGTACACGAAATTTTCAGATTGCATGGTGTACCAGAATTGATTATATCTGACAGGGATCCTAGAATGACGTCAAGGTTTTGGCAAATGCTTAACGCAGCTCTTGGAACGAAACTAAACTTCAGTTCTGCATATCATCCGGAAACGGATGGACAAACTGAGAGGGTAAATCAAGTGTTGGAGGACATGTTGCGAATGTATTGCATGGATCAACAGTATAAATGGGAGGAGTATCTTCCATTAGTTGAGTTCGCATACAACAATACTTATCACTCATCTCTTAAAATGGCACCATTTGAAGCACTTTATGGAAGAAAGTGCAGAACTCCTATTAGTTGGGACAGTGTTGAGGATAGAGTGGTAATTGGACCAGAGATTCTCACAGAAATGGAACAGCAAGTTAAGTTGATTCGTGAACGATTAAAGGAAGCAACGGATAGGCGGTAAGAGCTATGCGACCTTAAGCGGGTTGATAGAAGGTTTGAGCTTGGTGATAAGGTTTTTCTTGTGTTAAACCCGAGAAAAGAGTTCTATAACTTTTGGCAAGGCTGCCAAGTTGTCACCTCGATTTGTGGGACCTTTCGAAATTGTCGAAATAATCAATCCTGTAGCTTATCGTTTAGCATTGCCACCTGCTTTATCTCGCATGCATGATGTTTTCCATATTTCTTTGCTTAAGAAATACATTTCAGATCTGTCACATGTTTTAAATTGGAATTCCTTGCAGGTCCAAGACCTAGGAATAATCATGGTTAAACCCACACGAGTGCTGGAAACTCACCAATTGCATTTAAGAAATCGTGAAATACAGCAATGTAAGGTCCAGTGGGACCAGTTTAGCGAAGAAAGTGCAACTTGGGAAAACCTGGAAGAGATGAAAATGGCTTTTCCTTCTCTTTTTCAACAGAATGAAATCTGTTGACAAAACATACTTTCATGAACTTATTTTTTTAGTATTTATGAAAGCCAGATGAAGGCAAACATTATTCAGGTTGAATAAAATGTGTTGTGACATTGATTTCTGGAACTATTCAAATTGGGAATAGTCACATTGTTTGTGTACTGATAAATTGGTTGACCTGAAGGTTAATTGAATATGTAATCATCGGGACGATGAATCTTTTTAGGAGGGAAGCATGTAACACCCTGAACTGTTGTTACTTCCTCCTGAGCATACAAGTGTTGATATGTGATTTCTTGTAAAAGGATGTGTTCCTTGATTGAGAAATCATGCTTGATATGTACTGTATTTTCTTTGCAGATTGCAGATCTTTGACTGAGTCGGAATATGATTGGACTCTTTTATTTCTTTCATTTTGTATCTGAGTTTAATCTGATCTCGGAATGAATTATAGAGTTATCCATCTATAATACCTAGCCTTGGATCAGTGGAATTGATCCAAGTATTGCTTTAAGTTTGTTCGTGATGAATTAAAATTACAGACCTTGAACAGGTTGCAAGGTCTAGAAGCATTGAATAAGCTAGTCCGGAGTATAACTCAGGTTGATCATGTGAAATGGATTGGTTCCCGATATCGAAGTATATCTGGAAGGTCTCGATCGTGGACCAGGTAATAATTCGGTTTCATACAATTTTGTAGCTTAAGGCAGAACAGGAGCTAACCCTGTTCAAGGATGTATGTTGTAGGTCTTTTTCTGAGTATACGGAATGTGGACCTAACTAGAATTATTAATGTTAGTAACCTAAAAACTAAACCTAACCTAGGGGTTAGATTAGTGTTAATCTAACCTAGACCTAGGCTAAGAGCTAATGTCCTAAGTTAGTATCTATGTTCTATGAAGTTAGACTAGGTGTTATCCTAAATTCTAACCTAAGTTACTAACCTAACTATTGAGCAAGGATTATGGGGACCTATGGAGGGGTGCGAACCATGGGCGGCTTTTTCTATGTTATTTAATGCAAAGGATAAGTATGAAGGACAGGTATTGGTAGAGGTTTTAGAAACGGCTAACTGAGCCGACGTGGCAGTTCGCCAAAACTGAAAATGGTCTTGAAATTCTATTTGTCTATCGCCAACTTTGGCGGTCGGTGGCAGTGGAGTTTGAGCGGGAAATTTGGAGTAAATGCAATTAATGAGCTCGGTAGTCGAGCTCGGAATTCGCGAGAAGGCATGCAAATTGGAAAGTTGTTGGTTTGTTTGGCTTATCGCGAATTCCGGTTTTCCCTCTGCCTGTTCACTGGTTCTTCGCACCAGTCTTCTTGGTGTTGCATGGCGAGTATGAGCGTGTCTAGCTCTTTTCTCTGGAAAGGAAAATATATATGTCATGGTAATAGCAAAATTTTGTTGGTGGCTCTAACTTGGAAAAGGAAAAGGAAGTCCGAGCTCTTTTAGTGGTCTGCTTCGGAATTTTGAGCAAATATCCAGGCATGTTAGGCCCTAACCTTTAAAAATCTTGTTGTCTTTCAAGTGATTTCATTAGAACAACTCTGTTCAAATGATTTATGGAAATAGATGATTTTCTATGTTTGTCTTGTGTGATTTTGGCACTGTATCTTCATGCTGGAATGATTTTTCATTTAATCCTTGATGGGTGTTTATTATATTCGAACTGTGGCTATATTTCTTGTGTTTTGCATATTCGGCTTTAAGTTTGCAAAATAAATGAAAGGAATGCATGCTAGGCTGGCCATCTGTGAGAATCCATGAATTGTTATCGTGATGGGTACAGGCTACTATGATGACTGTTGATTTATATTTTTTGTCGATGCTTGTTATGAGTATTTGTCGATGCTTGTTGTGAATACTCGTTGGAAGGGAGTCTGCTGGACATTTGTTTGATTGTTCAGTTTTAATGAACCTTGTAAGCTCTGTCGTGGTTAATGATGGGGTGGTTATTGATACTCGTTGGGTTTCGTTTTGTCATTTAAAGTTGTTTGTGAATAAATAACTTGCGGTGTAACTGTATCTCATTACGACCCTGTTGCAGTTGTTTTTCCTTTTTGTTGTGGTAATGGGATTCAACCCGTTGACAGTACGCAATATGGATATATGTATTTATTGTATTTGAACGACTCTGTAGAGTCCATTGAGTGATTCGTATAATTTGGGCCATGGTGGAAGCTATATATATATATATATATATATATATATATATAGAATGTTGGAAATTGATTTGTCTGAGTCTTGTAGGAGTAACAGGTAAGGTGACTTCTGTTATGTGGTAATGAATACTTTTGTCTTACAAGGAATTTGTGGTTCAGACTTAGTTGGGGCATTTAAATATGTATTCCACTCTATGTAGGCTTGGAGCAAATATTGTAATACGGGCTCTGTTGGATTCCTTGTTACAAAATCGTTATTTAGCCTTTGTTTAAGCCTGTTTTTAAATGCTTGCCATTGTTGGCACGGATGGAATCATTATCTTCTATTTATTTTGTTTTGACATTGTTGGGTTCCGTGAGTATGGGAAGATATCTTGTATGTCGGCTTCTGGAAAAGCTAAACTGTGAATACTGTTTATGGACTTAGTTTAAAATCCTCGAATGGTAATCTATGTCATTGTTTTCTGTATAAGCCTGAGTATGAACAGGTAATGTTCTTGGCTTTGTTGGCTGTCTTTAAAATCTTGACATCATGAATTATGGCTTTTATAAAGTGAATTGTGAATGCCATACTTCAATTCGATTACGTTCAGGTGTAGATACAGAATGATATGTTTCCTTTCTGATTATTCCAGTTGGATAAGGCTGTGTATGTTACGGAATTTGCATGAAAATCTCGCATTGTCTTATGGAAACATCAAAATTGCTTATTGCTATGGAGTCTGTTGTTGCCCACGATATTATGGAAGTTCTTTGATATCGACCTTGGGTCGAGAAGCCATACAGTGTAGAAAGGGCTTGAATGGGCTGTAGGCTGTTATTGGGATTGTTGACGTGTTACGTCTTCTTCGCATTGATATCCATTCTTGTGCATGATTGAATTTTGGAGTTGTTGACTGTACCTAAACAGGTAACGGCAGTGTTATCCTCTTGTCTGTCGCTTCTTGCGTGAGGTCATTCTGAGTCTGCTTGGTAGATAGACACCATTGTTTGGTATGGGGGGCTATTATCTTGTAGTTGCTTTATTGTAAGTTTAAACGAACAATGTCTTTGTTGATGGACTCGGACTGATTTATTTGCATGTGTATTAAGTGAATGCCTTGCTTTTGGAAAGATGGTATAGTCATGAGCTTGTTTAGAGGGAAATATGTACAATTTGTTTATTTCTCTTACATTTGTAATTTATATGTTGATATAACTGTTTAATTAACATCTGTAATTGTTTTTACATAATGACTAGTATCGGGATTGATATGATATTCCTCTTTTAAGTTGAATATAATGATTGTCGATGTTTGTTCATCTTGGGATTTTCAATGAATAATTGCTTAGGATACTTTTGTTCTTCTTAATCTCTAATATTTTGATGAAATATTTGAGAAGTGTTTAGGACTATTCTCAGAACGATGATAAAGTTACACATTTGTAGTCATTTTTGTATTACAAAGGAATAGTCGAATATGTTTACTTGATTGGTGATTTTATTTCATTTAAAAGGTGTTTAATGAAAACTTGATTGGCGGATTGCAATTGTTTTAAGAGTTAGTGCTTATCATGCTCAGTTCATCGAACTGACTCATGTTGACTATTTTTGCAGATGGTTGCCGTAAGTGGTAAAAGCATGCAGATCTGATAAGATGATCAGATTGTTAAAAATTGATTTAAGTAGAATTACAGTTTGATTCTCTAAATGTACTATATGAGGAAAGATGTTCTTTTTCCGTTGAGCATTGTATTAAGTATGCTGATTGCATAAAATGTATTTGTATAGTTCTGAAAGGAATGGAAATAAGTATTTGCTACTTATGTGTTGTATACTTATTTTGATAGTTGACCTTCTTCGGTTTATATACCGGAGGGGCAATGTTATCTTTGTATAAATTGGAGACTTTTGTGATTGTCAATGAAAACTTACAAGAAAATGTGATTGAATTCTTATGAGTGTTTAGTAGTTCTAATTTGTTCTATCGAAAGCAATATTGAATTTAAATCATTGTCTTTCTAAAAGATAGGATTAAAATAAACCTAAGCAGAACACTAATCAAGCTGAATTAAATTACTAATCCCTAGTCTTGATTATGACAGGACAACATTTAATTGGATTCTTAATCATTTATATCTTGATACTAATAAGTATGATATAAATTCAGTTAGGAGAACTGATATAAACCTAATGGGGTTCAGATGGCAATCTCATGTGAAGTTTATGAGTTATTGTCAAATTCCGTTGTCTTAGAATCATGTATATTCTAAGAACTCCATGATGAGACCTTGGCCTTAATATCTCCACCGTGTAATGGGTTTATTGAGGAAGGTCATTCTAAGATGAAGAATCCAGGGATCGGGAAAGACTAACCCTAGGGGGAACGTCTTAGTGTAATTAAACTCAACGTGCGTAACGCATATTATTGAGTAGATCTTTTCGAGGCGGATTTAAAGGTTGACGGCACAAGTCAACTGCAGGGTTGTACCTCCGAGAAGATTAGGATCTTCTCGAAGTTACAACAATGCAGGTGACTTATGACGACACCCTTTGCATTGATCGCTAAGATTTACACTTTGATCTCAAACGAGTTACTCAGGGACCGATTAGGAATGTGATCACGTTATAAGGCTGCCTAGGAGATACGGGTATTTTGACACCTTTGGTTTAACTAGGGTTGAACCAGTATGTCATCATATCCCTAATCCTCGTGGGCATCCATATAACATTATCACCTTGTTAATCTATCTCCGAGTGATTAAGTTGAGATAGGAAGGACTGACAGAAGTCGGTATAAGACATTCTACATAACATAAGAATGGGGTGAAGGGCGTATTCAGATTGACGAGTATGCCGTTAAGGAATACGAGACATAAACAGTATGTTTCAAATCTTTGGCCAAAGTATCGCAAGCTGCTGATTGCGTTGTCCTAATTCACCTAGTCTAAGGGATGAGATGCCGATGAATAATGGTAACAATTATTCAGTTAGGTTCCTTGGACAGAGCATTCTGAATCCCAGAATAGGGAAGAGAACCGCAAGAGTGAAGTGTTAAATAAAAACGCCAACTCTTATTACTCATGAATAGATCGGTAGATTACCGAGTCATGGAATGAATAGATCGGAGGTACTCCGAGTCATTACAGCTGCATATGGTTGTCTGTTATAAGAATGGTTATTTGATTTGTGAGTTCTAAATTATGTATTTAGAACCAGGATGCAATTATCAAAAAAAAAAAAAAAAAAATTCACTTGTTCTAAGGTATAAATTGAGGATGTTACAAATATGATGTCTCTTTTAGGATACCCCATGGGGTTGGACATCAAAGTATATATGGTTGATATGTGCTTTCAAAGTGGAGGGGTAACGTGGATTAAGTAACTAAGGCCCAACACTTGCATAAAGCGATTTGATGAGCTAGAGAGTTTTTAACAAATCCAAAAGGAAATGTGAGAAAAGGTCTTGGTCAAATATGTAATTAGGTCATAAGGTCCTATTGGACTTAGAGTACAGGAGTGTCATGTGACATTGAGGGGTATATGGGAATAGATTACGTGTAATAGTCACAAGTAGAAGTGGTCGTGTTAATATCGGGTTCAACCTTTAATTCAACCAAGCCTATAATAGTAGTTTATTGTCGGCTATCCAAAGGAGGTGCTACAAGAGGGTTTGATGATGTAGACACTTCATGGTCATTATTCCCTACATTGGATTAACATTGTTAGTGCCATGAGGGTTTAATTTCTGTTTTTGGGGCACATAGGAAAGGGGGTCTCTAACAACTCAAAGAGGAGTGTTATGAGGGGAGATGGGTCCCATGTGAACATTCGTGTTGGTGCCATGTAATTTTCCAAAAACATATCAATAGAGAGTTTCCTTTGGTCCTCTGGAAGTTGTATAAAATTATTGCAGTCTCAGAAATTTGTGGCTTCCATTTGTTGCTTTTTAATTAATTATTGAAATTAAATTTAGGGGCCTTTTCCCTTGGTGTTGGTATTAGTTTTGATAATCTCTTGGGTATTGAGTCAAACCTTAGGCATGAACTTGTTGATGAGATGGAGGAGGATGATTAAAGTCCACCGTATTCATAGGAGTGAAATTGTTACTCCTCTAGTTTTTTGTATTCACATTATTGTTAAAATTATTCATGTTGGTAGTGTTAACAACATTTAGCTTCTTGGCTTGATCAGTAACACCATCTATTATAGCACCACAATTCTTATTAAGAACCTTAGGTCCTTAGTTGTTGTTATTGGAACTATTCAGGTAATTAGAATTACCTTGTGAGGGAGTGACCAATCTCCCTTTTAAAGTATATGTATTTTGAATTTTGTCAATAACCCCATGGTCAATGTAGAGAGCACCCTCTAGAACCTCTTCATAACTCTTAAGAGGGAACTTTTGTACTTCTTCCTTGGTTTCCTAATTAAGGGAATGAAGGAATAAGTCACAAAGTTCCATTTGATCATGTTAGGAGAACTAGCTGAAGAGTATAGGACTTGCCGCCATTTTTGGATGAAATGTGTAGTAGATTCATTATGTTCCTATTTGATGTGGAGGAATTCCTAATTACCATTCTTAGCAACCTATTCATATCAAAATCCTTTATGAAATCCTAGATGATTTGGTTTAATGAGTGTATTAAGGCTTCTGATATTCTGTAGTACCAAATGAGAGCAATCCCCTTAAGGGTTTTGGGGAATATTTTAGCAACCACTACATCCCAAGGGAGAAGGTATCTAATGGCAGTTGCATATGATTTAATATGCACATTCAAATCCCCCTCCCTTTTTAATTTTAGAAGATATAGAAATGGTCATGGAAGCATGGCACTTCATATGGAAAAATTGAGGGGCTCTTTGAGATATTCAGAGTATGTTCCCACAACATATGACTCTACCATAGACGACCCTTGATGGGGAGGTAGAGGTGGAACAAGTAGCTAAAATGGCACTATGTAAGCATTTGCAGGGGCATAGGGTATCCCTTGTGGCTGAGCGTATGAGCCAAGAAAATAAAACATGTCCCCCTGTGGTGATTTGGAATACATATACATATGGGGAACATTATTTTTATATGGAGTGGTAAGAAAAAAACTAGGGAACATCGCATTTAAAGTTTGTATGACATTTAAGAATGCACTTTCGGATGGTGCTAGTTGAGAATATCTATATGAGGTGTGCGGGTGTGTACCTAACAAGCCCGATTTAGTGAGGAGATCTATGGAGCTAGGAATTCCCATGTAAACTGGAGGAGGTGATGATGTAGAAGGAACATAACCAATATTTTGGTCATGGTAAGTGTTGGGCCCCGAAATATTGGCTAAGTACAAGAAGGTGCATAGGTGCGCGGGACCTATTTGAAGAAGGGTATGCAGGGTGAAAGCATGCGGGACATGGTTTTAACAAGTTTTAGTAGAACACATGGAACATGTGTGAGGCCGAACATGTTTTAGGACTTAGCCATATTCGGTGTTCCAGGAAGCATATGAGAAAAGCATGACCCATCTAGCATGTGAAGTGGATAAGGTGCCAGCTTGGCAGTTGTATGGTCAAGAAAGGAATATTCCATGCATGTGATGGAAGGATCTAGAAAGACATCATTAAAAAGAGTGGAGAGCTTGGATCAAAGGAAACATGCTCCATTAGAGGACCACATGGAAACTTGGCAACCAATCTGTATCTCAGGAAGGCATGACGGTGGAGACTAAAGCTATATATAGAGATGCTTGGGTAGAAGAAAGAGGATGAGAGGGGCATCATATAGCGTTTGGATAGGAAAATATCTCGTAGAGATAATAGTGGGTTCTATGGGTTAAGGTCCTCATTAGGAGGACTGTAGGTGAAATGGCATGTTTAGGGGATGGGTCTGTAATGGTTTTTATAATGTGGAAAGCATATCTTAGGTTCTTGATGCATGACTCGATCTACATTGTTATATTGGTCTATTATGGCCTTAATGAATGTAATGTGGTTATTGAACTAGTTAACATGAATATAAGGTTTTGTTCTAAATAATATATGTTGTTCATGAGCATAAACCCTAGTGCATTTCCTTTGTGTTATGAATCAGTTTTGTATTATGTTTGATACTTCTCTTTTGTTATCTGAATGGATGCATTGATATAATAATTCATCCTAAGCTCTCAGAATGAATGCATGGTTATTTTATGTTTTGCATTTAAATCTATTATTAATGATGTATTCTCACACAATTCATATAAAGGAGGGCTCAACACCCATGTGTGCCTTGGGTGAGCGCACAATGCCTAGTGGGTGATAGGTTGATGTGCATGGGATTAAAGCTATTGTTGTTCTATTGGTATTAAAATGACTACATCTTAGTTCCATTGCAGGACCTCTTTTTGAAGTTTTTGTGAGTAATGAAATACATCTTGGTTCATGTGATGTGTGATGATAGAATGTCTAACCTTGGAGAGTTTTGAAGCATGGTTCAAGAGCACGAATGATGTATTTTCTCAAAGATTTAACATTGGACCTGAGTTTAATGCACGTAGATGGGTAAAAGAGAACCTATACCATGAGATGTACGAGACGTTATCTTGTTGTTTTCCAGTAGAACTATATGAATGGCTTTCAACATATGTATCCAAATCGAGCTGGTACTATAGATCATGTGTATGGACCCAATATGTTTACCAGAGGCTAAGATGTAAATATGACTTGGACATGGGTGAAAAGGAGTGCTGAACAATTATACTCTAGAATATGCCATTTCTACATATTCTTTCCCATAGGTCACTGAGTTTGAGTTTTAGAGGAAGACCAAAGGATCATTTTTACGTGTTATCCTTTTGGCTTTGAATATCTTGATCATTACCCTAAGTTTAGAGGCATTCCCTATGGTCAGCTAAGCTTCTCTGAGCATTGGGCGAGGAAGCTAGGGTGGTGGAAGATGACAGAGATTGCAGCTGAAAAATAAAGAGAAGAGAGATGACTCAAATATAGTGAATCTCATGAAAATGATATGGTTAGACTACGTGAGGTTTAGGTGTGATGGATCTATGTAGGAAGACGTTATGGGAAGGAGTTGAGGTTTATGTAGAAGATGTGGAACATGAGAAGTTTATGCTACCCCATATTGGAAAGAATGGGAGAGAAGCCCCTTTAGCTTCGATGAGATTTTATTACATTGAAAAAGGAGAGCAATTGGTGCACATATGAACCCATAAGGATACCAACCTGGTGCTTATTTTTTCAGATCAAGGGATAATTATTTTTAACCAAGTTGGTATCGACGGGAGTAACCGATCTACATCTAGGAGATATAATTTCTCATTTGGGGAATCCATGGCTACAAAAACCATTCCCGTATTTGGAGGAATATTTATACAAGGTGAAAATACAAAAGGTTTGGGTATCACATTTGGAAGTGATGCATGACACATAAGCTGGAAGCATGATAAGATTGCAAACCATCAACGAGTAGTTCGGCTAGATGTTAGGAAAATTAGGCGCAACCAATTTAGGCCATTTTCTAGTTACAAGAGGTGGATCTAGTGGTATAAGAGTTGGAGGACCTGGTGGACCTAGCGGATATGGAGGAATTTTTGGGTTATGAGGAACCGGGCACAGTGGGTCTTATGGATCGGTGGTAGAGGAAACATGGGAGGAAACCAAGGTTCTGGGTCAAGTGGACAAGGGCCTTAGCCACCTCCACAAGTATTATTTGAGATGTATTTTCATTTACAAGACTACATAGGTATTGATATGCTACAGAGCATGTGTATAAATGTGATTTTTGTGGCACACAAAGGGAATCACTATCCAGAGTTAAAAACAAGATAGTTTGTAACGATGTTGTAAGAGCATGCACATACCTTGTACATGAAGTATGACCCACATCAGAAGATGATAGATTATACAACATTGAAGAATTCCTTCCTAAAAGAGTTTCATATCCTTGAATTTGAGCATAAGAGCATCAATGCTCTATAGAAGATCCAACAAGGAATGGAAAAGAGTGTGTGGGAGTATGACGCGTGGTTCAATAATCTCTTTTCAAAACTATCCTATGACATTCACCCTACTTAACATGTTCAATGGTTTATTGTAGGGTTGATAACATTGTTTAGAAGGGTACTATCACACAAGACTTTCACAGACCTACGTGAGGCCTTGGAAGCTTCCCTACACACTTAGGATGTTGGAAGCATTGATACTAGTGCTATCCCTTTTCTAGAGGCTCAAATTTCTGCAATAGCCAAGTAGTTGGAGAAGTTGTCTACAAAATCAACTCATGAGGTTTGTAGTGGGCTTTGGTGTATAGAATTTGAAGTGGAAGGGCATGAAAAGGATAGTTTCCTCGGAAGTCAGTATGTGAAATGGTGATATACTATGATATTTTCCTTGGGGACCATGATGCAAGCATATTCCCTCTACTAAAATGTATGATCCATAAGAACGTTTCCTATTACTATAAGATTTGTACTTCTATTACCCATGATACCAAGGATTGTAGGTTGATTGAATAGATTTATGATGTTATTGATCTTGGTACATGCAGGACTAGTCTTGCAAGTAGTTCCAAGGATGATGATCACTATTCGAAAGGCACACATAGGGAGGAGCGTGTAGAAGAGGCTTTCACAAAGGATTTTGTGGTCACAATAACCATGGTGGAGGAAGAAGTGAGTTCCCATGAGGAACTTATTATAATTGTGGGACTACAGAGCATTATAAATGTGAGTGCCCTGATCCATTATAGTGCTCATGATGTGGAAAGAAACATAAGTATGAGGAATGCCCGAGTTATTTGAGAATATGATCCAACAAACCCCAGAAAGACAAAGGCATTGGGATGGAAAGCATAAATAATGCTGACCCATAGTGGATGCTTGAGAGTGGAGTGTGAGTTAGGATTAAAACTGTACTAGTGACGATGTGGTGGAGGCCTCTTATACCAGGGGAGATGCCAAGAGGAAACTGGTTGTTAGGTAAGAAGTGGTACATGGGAAGTATCCGGACCTTACTCATCAGAAGGAAGTGTATCAAGAGACTATGGATGTGATTCGGAGTTTGCAAGGGGAGATCCAATGTCTAAAGGAGTAGTCAAAGTAGTTGGAGTAAAGGAAGAATGTCAAGGCTCAAGGAGAACTGGATGAATTCAATGAAGTATGTAGGATGTCAAGATAAGAGAATATTATTCCTTTCTATGATAATGGCTACATGAGAAGATACCATGTGCCGGAGGAGCAGAGCTCGAAAGGAAGGTTTTTCATGTAAATGAATATGATAAGGAAATTACTTTGAATGTAGTTGTTGATGGCTAGCTTCGAGTAATATCCTCATTTACATGGGAGTAGAGGTCAATGTTATTACCTTGGATGCATGGCATTAAATGGGAAGGTCCCATTACAACCATATTTTAATGTGTTGTATATGGAAAAAAACAAAGGAAATTCCCATTAGAGTCTTGAAAGATGTGGTTATCACTATTAAAGGGGCCAAGTTTAATAGGGGACTTTGAAGTCTTCAAACTCTTGAGGTAGATAATTTCTGAAATACTTGGGTGCCCTTGGTGTTACAAGAATAATACTAACCTGTGGTTTAACAAGGGGTATATAAGCTTTGAAAGCAAGGAGGAATGGGCCATCATCCCCTTGACTGATGGAAAATCACCCCTTATACCGAGCCCTTGGGAGAAGAATTACTTGATAGAATTTATATGTGCTCCTTTAGAGACCATGAGATAATTCATCCACGAAGGAGTTATATAGTTTGAAGATTCCTAGACCTTGAGTGATACCACTAGCATGGCATGTGTCGATCAATTTAGCAGATGGGAATTATTAGTTGATTGGGTGACAATTGAGATGAATTGTAAAAATGGTAACAAGGGCACATTCAAGTAAAGTGCCTAGGAGGGAATAAGTTACCAAGTTACTTTGGAGGAGCCAAACTTGATGATTTCTTATAAGAAATAGAGGCTCAATGGAAAGATGAGGTCAAGAGAAGAGATATGTTCAACTATAAGTGCTCAAAACTGCAAAGACGCTAGTTGGCTAAACATCAGGAAAGTCTTCTAGAATGGCATGAGGTAAGGGTCACATTCTCTATTAGGTTCTCCAACAACAACGCACCCACTATCATTCAAGACTACCATGGTAAAGAGACCACCTCATTTCATGTCCAAGCATGTTAAAAGGCATGGATAAAAGGTGCAGAAGCATTACCACCTTTTTATGGGTGCATAAGTTATATTCCACCTTACAGGGTTGTGCACACACATGGTATATTCATTTAGAGATGTGCCATCAAATAGGTAATTGAAAGGAGTTTATAATTGATCTTATTCAAGATTTCAAGTATAGGAGTACAAATCCATTAGTGGATAAGGTGTTACAAGTAGTCAAGCACCTTACAATGGGAGATAACACTATGGTGGAATAGAATATAGAAGATACTAGGTGAACTGGTTTAGAGACAAGTTTTGATGAAGAGGAATTAGAGAAAGTAAACATTGATTGTTTGTGCATGGAAAAGGAAAAAGGAAAAATGGTCTATGTGATAGATGGTGAAGAAATAGAGAGTCTAGATTTTAACCACTTTTAGGTATGCATGAAGTCATGGATAGTGTTGATGAGCAAGCACACACCTGCCATGAGTCCTGAAGACAAAGAAGATTAACATTGGTTCAAATGAAGAACCTAAGGAGGCTATCATTGGGGATTATTGGTCGGAGAAAGAAGTTTCTAAGATCATCAATATATTAGGTGAGTTTTAGGATTTATTCCTTGCAGATACCATGAGCACAAAGGCATCCACCATTCCTTGGGGTAGATGAGGATCAAGTTTAAGGAAGGTGTGTGCCTTATTCAAAAGAGACATTATCAAATCAATCTGAATTTATGCGTACAAGTCAAGGAGGAAATAGACAAGATGATAGCATTTGGTATCATTTACGTTGTGTAGGAATCGAGAATGGATAATCGCAATGGTAATCAATATCAAGAAGGATGGAAGAATAAGGATTTTTGTGGACTATAGGGACTTGAATGCAATATGTGACATCGATAATTTCCCAACCCCATTTACTAAAAAAATTCTAGAGGGAGTAGCCGGACGTGAAGTCTACTCTTTCATGGATGGGTTCTTAGGGTATCACCAAGTGAAGATTTAAAAGGAAGATCGAGAAAGAAAAATTTCACCACTGAATGGGGAAGTTATTCCCACACTTTATGCCTTTTGGATTGAAGAATGCACCTGTTGTGTTCTCATTGTGGTACAAGCGTTTCAAGACTTCATTCATAAATTTCTTCAAGTTTACCTTGATGAATGGAATGTGTATGGGATGGTAAAATACCATTGTGACACTTTGAGGTTAATTTTTGAGAGATGTCGAAATTGAGGATATCCCTCATCATTAAGAAAGGTGTCTTTTCTACTCCATTTGAAGCCCTGTTGGGACATATTATATGTAAGGAAGGCCTACTAGTTGATCCCACCAAAGTTATAATTATTGTGGGATTAGGGAAGCCTACTAGTCAAAGCACAAGTGTGATTCCTTGGGTATATGGGGTACTATAGGAAATTCATCAAGAGGTGTGCCAAGATCTCCACACCCTTGGAGGAATTTTGAAAATACAAGAGTGCATTTCATTGGGGAGAGGCACAACAAAAATGCATTTGAAACTTTGAAGGATAAACGTGTCACTACACCCCATCCTATGCTTTCCTTCTTGGGATAATCCTTTCCATGTGCATGTTAATGCCTCAAGAACAACTATGGGAACAATACTAGAAAATCTTGGTGAGTGGAGTGTTGATCACACCCCTTGTGTTTTGTAAGTAGGAAGTTGATAAAGGCAGTAAAAAAATTACACAACTACCGAGCACGAGGCATTATCATTGATATACATGTTACATAAGTTTAGACAGTTCTATTAGCAACACCCTTTATATTTCTATACAGACCATATGGTGTTGAAATACTTAGTGAAAAATCCAATTTTGTAAGGGTGAATATGCCGTTAAGTCCAATTATTCCAAGATTTTGTGTTCACGGTGGTTATAAAACAAAGGAAGAGCAATTCAGGGCCTGACCACTTATAAAGGATTGACTCAGGTGAGGACACACAAAACCTTAAGGATATCATGCCGGATTCGCAACTATTTAGGTTGTGGTGCACCCTCAGAATTAGAAGATATCGTTGTATTCTTGAAAATAGGTGTGACACCAGAAGGGATGAAGGATATGTAGAGGAAGTAGTTAGCACTACACACTGCAACCTACATGTTGATTAATGGAGATTTGTATAAGTTAGGATGTGATGAGGTTCTATGTTGATGCGTATTGGAACATGAGCACATGGTAATTATGGAGGAAGCACATGGTGGGATTGCAGAAGGACACTATGCAGGAAATGATACTACGTAGAAGATTCTAATGACAAGGTTTTGGTGGGAAACCATATACTAGGATTGTATTGATTTTTGTAAGGCTCCGTGACAATTTCCAGCACCTGGAAAACCTAGAAATAGGGATGAAATTCCTTTATGACCAATAGCCATCACTGAACCATTTGAAAGATGGGAAATCGACTTTGTAGGGCTAATTTCACTAGCCATGCAAAGGATTATTTCACAATATATCATTACTTGCACTAATTACTTGACAAGATGGGAAGAGGTAGTTCCTATAAAGGATTGCACTACAGTGAAAGCTACTATATTTTTATGGGAGAACATAATCAGTAGGTATGTATGTCCTTAACATTGACAAGTGATATAGGTAGACATTTTATAGAATGAAATGGTCGGGGATTTTGTTAGAATAATTTATGGTGGCCCATCACAATACTACCCCTTATAACCCTTAAGTGAATGGAACTACTGAGGCATTTAACAAAATACTAATTCACATGTTGACCAAGATCTATGATGTCGAAGAAAAGATTGGGATGAAAAAGTATCATTTTCTCTATGGTCATACATGATAACCTATAAGAGGTTGAATAAGGCCACATCATTTCAATTGGTGTTTGACACAATAACTAATTTTCTAGTTGAATTCATGTTACCATCTCTCGGAGATAGCGCGTGTAGGAGGATTAGATGATGAAAAGTCTCTGGAAGAGAGGATTGATAATTTGATGTAGTTAGACGAAACGTGATCACTACAGAGGGAGTTAGAATATAGAAAAGGCAAGAAAAAGGCTTGACATGATCGTCATATCAAGAACAAATAATTTAAGGTTGGGAAGATGGTTTTGTTGTATGATTCCAAGTTTTTTCGCCATCCTGGGAAGTTGAAAGTCCATTGGCTAAGACCATACATTATCTTATACATCCTTGTTTCAGGTGCTTGCGAGTTACAAGTGCTAGATGGGACAAGATTACTAGGTCATTTCAATGGGAGTAGGCTGAATCCCTACTATAAATAAGTCTTCTTGGTGTTTGTAAATAAGGTAGTTTTTCCATCTAGTTTAGGGATTCCTTTAGTGCTTTTCCTTTCTTGTGTTTCCTTTCTCGTTGCTTGTTCCTTTCCATTTGTGTTGTTTTGTGCCTTGTGCATCAATAACCACATTATTTTCTAATATTGTTTATGCGTAGAGGACTACACATCTATTTTAGTGTGGGGTGGAGTAGTGAAAAGTAAAGTATAAACCAGTAGTAAAAGTTGAATGGCCTAGTAGAAGGAAGCACATAATATTGAGAAAGCACATGGGGAAATGGTGGATAATGAATTGTGGTGTCAAGAAGGTTGTAACAAAGACCATGTAAAAAGGATGAAGAGTACAAGAACAACACGACGTAGATGATGAAAAAAATAAGGTAAAGGATAGAAGAAGTGCCTTTGACACTATATATGCACACGTAAGATTCTTGGTCGATTGAATTATTATGCACTAGAAGCTTGTAGAAGGTATTTTCATGTATGATTGGGCATGTGGGTAAGGCCGCTTAAGGTCGGCCTAGTGTAGAAAGCCACATTTAATGTTAAAGTACGTCGATAGATGGTATAACATTTATTATTGGAGAGGAAGAAAAACTATAAGTATGAAGTCGGGAACGTTATTATTTACCTTGATTTGATGAAGTGAAAGAGATCTTGTGAAGTAAGGCATCCAGAGAAATATGTGCAAAGGAAGAAGAATCATAAAGATCTAAATGTGTGACTAGGGTTTATCTAAGAACTGAAATGGAAGGAGTACACTGGAATGGGGAGAGTTCTTAATGCAACCTAGAATTTAGCAATACAAGCCTAGAGCACTCTGACACATCACTCAGCTTAGACCGAGAGCTCACCCAAAGTGCACAAAGGTACCAAGACCCTCTTTAGGGTTGTTGTTATAGGATGTTTTAGCATGATGAAGACTTTAATCATTCAGATCTATGGCTAATATATCCTTCTACAATGCTTATTCAGATCTAGATCTAGAACATAACAGACTTAACAGATAACCATAATGGAATCAAGCATGTAATACTAAATTATAACCATGATAACACCTTGTTTCAGTCCATAATCTCCATTATATTAATTGTAGTAAATACATTGAAGCTTCCTTACAATAACAATAGTATCCACTCATGCGCATAACAAATCTAGCAACATAATCTCACTATAACCTAGTTCTCACACCTATATCTATGCTCTCTTTGTTACACGCTTAAATACATAGTTATAAAGGAGGGAATTTTCCTTCACCGCTTATTCAAACCTAAAACAGGTCACATGCTATTATTAGCCATGTGCCATTACAAAAATAGGCTTACATGCAAGAATGCTAATAATAGACCTCTCTTAGTCAACTATCAGTTCACCATTATATATTTATCTTGTATCCATGCAAATATCTTCCTAACCAATAATCCAAAAATAGCCAATGCGTGTTGCGCAAGTCTCCAATCAGTTTGAGTGCTCCGTACGCTATCTCAAAAAATAGATCCTCATCGTAAAAATGACTAAGTCCTGAATCTATCTCTCTTATTGGCATGTGATCCTTTCTGATACTCCCACACGTTTAAATATGATCTACTATCCAGCATGAAACTTCTAAATTTCTTTTCTAGGAACCGGATTACGGCTAACAAACATTACCCCACACTATTTTGCATTTCTGCCTCAATAATGGTTGTCTCTAGAATAAATCAAAGAATATGAATAGAATAATAGAAATAATTTTGATGAATAAAAGAATGTCTTTAACCTACAACATCTTCTACTACAACTTTGAATAATCAATTCAGGATATTATTATTTTATCTTTTCCTATAAGGTCTATCAATCATTAAGCATGACCTCTACTTTCTCTGGAATATCCACTCCAATTGACTCTAATTCATCCCTTACAATCTATCCCTTCTCATTCTATAAGACCAACACAATGCTGGACATACCAATCTTTCTCCCTTCCAATAGGTCCATCTTTTGAGTGATGATTTTCCCAAGCTCATCTAGCCTTTCCTTGTGTGGTATCCGAAGATCTGATACAATCTTCTAAATCATTGATGCCTTTTACCACTCTACTTCCTATGTTGGATCCTTTGGTTCAGGCATGCACAAAGGTTCATCTTCAAGCACTAATTCCACCAATGTATTACCGAAGGAAAATTCTTGGGTACCCTTGGTTCTAAGTGTGGCTTAGCCTTCATGACATTGTCCCTAATCTCCTTTGTCATGTTGATAAACACAACATTATTATTTTGTGCCAAATATCTTTCCTACTTTAGGCATGTTATTTCTTCATCCTTAGTCTTGATCTCTTCCCTTAGCACCCTAATTGTTGTAGCTGTATCTATATTCCATTATACAACCTCTATCAAGAACTTTACCAAAGCATTGATTATCTATTCATTTGACATAATAGTAGGCTTTACTGTTATGTGTCTGGTCTAAGGTGTCTTTTTAACCTTCTTGACATGCAAGAATCCTCACACACATCAAGGTCTAGTTCATCCATGTGCATATGCATCGACCATGAAAATAACTTCCGTGTGTGCCTTTGTTGCCATATCTTCATCCATTAACTCCCAGCCATATAACTCCTTTTGTGTCATTATGCTCTGGAAACAGGCGCAAACAATTTTACCTATGTCCTCTAGCGTAGCCCATGGCTAGTGGAATATATTCCCCACTTGTTCTTCTTGATCTAGGCTACTTAGGAACTTGGGCTTCAAGATTTGGAACTTGTGTGGCTATGTCCTGAGCAGTCTCGGTTGCTATCTCATATGTCCCTTTTTCTCCCTCTTCTCCATCCTTCATTTCTTTATCTTTTTGTTCTTCCACGTTCTCTAGAGGTGTAGGAGAATTGGGTGCACTTTCCTCAGAATCTTCCACTTCCTCATTCAACTTTAACTTCCTTCTTATTTTCTCAGTTGTCTCCTTCTATGGAAAGATTCGATGTGATGTGTGTATTGTTTACAGAGTAGCACCTTAGGTCCTTTTTCTCTTGAATACTCTATTGAAACGATTCTCTCCTTAGACTACATCCAAGTCCTCATCATCTCACTCTTGTGGATGAGGTGGTGCAATTATTCACTCAACTTCTTCCTTATTTGGAGGTTGTCTTCTACCCCTATGCTCCAAACCACCACTATCCTCATGCTCTTCTTCTTTATCATCTATGTGAATTATTTCGTGGGATTGGGTGTGGGAATATTTTCCATTGTATGCTTACCCTTTGGTGGCCCTGGGAGTGTGAACTCATTCTCCACATATTTAGTGTTCTCCAGCTTGGGTTTGAGTTGCAGGTACACAAGCGCTACTTCGGTGTCACCAACTTCTAATCTTAAAAGTTTCATGCTTATAATATCTGAAATAAGTCTTTCAATATAGGCATTACACCCTGGATATACATATTTATTCCTCAGAGTATGGTATTCGCAATCTACCTTGTCTTCATTGAAGGTTAGGTGGTGTGCATTTGAAAACCAGTGAATTGATGCCTATAAATATCTTGTTGTGAAGGAATATGGTATTTTACACCATGGGCTCCAAGATCCATCCTTCATCGTAAATCATGTGATGCAAAAATGTTGGTATATGGAAAACTTAACTGCCTTACCCACCATCAAAGGAAAATCCTTGGGTATGCGCCACTCTTCTTTGAACGCCACATGGAGTCTATCATATCACATCTCCACTCTCTACTTGAATGGTCCACTATCTAATCCATCGTACAAGTAATTTCCAAATATTTTGGTAGGTGAATTCTATTCCATGGGGTACTCCCAAATCTTCTCTTTTAGCCCATCAAGTACCACAATCTCCATAAATACTAAAGACAATAATAAAACTATAAAAGTTATTCTATCACCTGTTCGTGCTTCTTCAATGATTATCTTTGCTATGTGATCTGTAATATTGTAGACCACTCCTTGAGACATTTTATTTATGACGTGCAACCACATTGTGTTTACCTGCGACCACCTTCCTTGGTCATTCAGCTTTGTTACAAGATGTGCAACTTCCTGCACTACTGGGTACTTTTTCAATTTGTCAATGTCCATACCACATGGACCTTTAGTATACCCTAGCTCTTTCCTTGTCTCTAGGATTGTGGCTTTATCAGTTAAATCACTATCTAGATCCAACCCTGAGGCCCTTAGTCCTATCACTATTGAAATCAAAGTAGTTTTATTCTTACCCTCTATCCGGCGAAGTAAAAGAAGTCCTCATGGAATCTCTCATTAACCACCAATACAATGGTTCATACTTTCCAAAATATGGTAGCTTGTATAACCTGGTAGACTCCATTATGATTTAACAACTTTTCACCCGCGTTATTATATATCGACATATCCTCTATCGTGTAATTGTTCATTTTTGTGCTCAATAATGTATCAAGTTCCTTCTTGTTATTTGATGTTTGATGGTTATAATCATTGATTTTACATCGGTGGATATGGGAATCCCAATCTAGTCCCAAAATCATTCCTCTGGATATTGCATTTCTAAGAAATTACTCTCGGGAGTAATTTATTCTTCCACTTCAACCTTCTTCTTCCCTTTATCTCCTACTGCAGGTGCTTTCTTTAGTTCCATTTGACAAAAATATCTCTTTTCTTCCCTCTGTAGTTAAGAAATTTGAAACCCTAGTTTAAATCTTTGTTCCCTAGTGTAAATTGTGTGTCCTATCTCATTTATAATGCATCTTCCTCTCTCAAACCATTCTCCTATGGGAACACAATCTTCTCCTACACACAACCCTTCTCTCCACATTGGTTTCACACTCTTTACACCTCAACATGATTTCTTAGCTCATTCACACTTAACCCTTTTCAAATTCTCTCAATTGCAATAGTAAAAATGAACTCGCATCCCATCCTTATATAGAATTTCAAAAAGTTAGTGAATTTATTGCTCCTCCACCTACCAAAAATCCTCTCATTAATTGACCATTTTCATTGTTTCTGTGTGGTACATCTTTACACCCAAGCTATAACCTTCTAGTGTGCCCTTCTACCTTTTGGCTGTAGAATTCTCTTCAATGCGCTTCCATATGCCTGAGTACCTCATCACTATGCCTTCCACTAGTAGTCTTCTCACCTCTGCTTACCTCATGTTATACTTGTTTCTTCATTCCTCTCTATCTATGGTCCCTGTGTCAGAAGAAATCTCTCTTGTTTTTCAATTATCCACCCTTGAATAGCACCCGTAGATAGTTCCTTTCATGTGTACTTATTTTCAACAATCATGTACCTAGATATAAACAACCTAACCGACACTAAGGGTATGTGCAGTTCTTTGCACATAAAAATTATTCAAATAGGAATTAGCTTTTGGCACATAAACATGCTTATTACACAAACACACCAACTAAATTGAAAAAGCATAGTGAAAAAGAAGGAAACACATTAAGGGAATATAGAATTGAAAACCTAATCTAAATGAAAATGCTACCTTATTACAAACACCAAGAATACTTATTTATAATAGGGCTTCATCCTACTCCCATTTAAGTAACCAGATAATTGTATTCCATCAAGTTCCTCTAACTAACAAGTTCCCTGATTCGAGTACGTGAGTGATAACATATGACCCCAATCAATGTATCTTGATTTTTCTTGGATGATGCAAAAATTTAGAATCATAAAGGAGCACCATCTTTCCTATTTCAAGATTTTAATCCCTGATGTGCCTATCGTGCCATGCTTTTTGTTTGGCCTTTTCTATTTTTTTGACTCCAACATGTTATGGATCATCGCTCATCCAATTTAATTATCTATTCAATCCTTTCTTCTAATGATTTCTCATCAAAAAGACCTCGGCACATGTAATACACAAAAAAGGTAACATAAATGCCATAGGAAGAACTACTTCTGCACCAAATACTAATTGAAATGGTGTGGCTTTGTTCAACCTTTTATATGTTGTCCGATATGCCCAAAGTACTGCAGATACTTTATCATCCCAATCCTTTCTTCCAACATCACATATTTTTTGTCAATGTTTGGCTCAAAACTTTGTTGAAAGACTCACAGTTCCATTTACCTAAGGATGATAGGGTGTAGTCTTATGGTGTGTAATCATGAATTCATCCAATAAAATTCTGATTGTCTCATTAAGAAAATGTGTTCCCTATCACTGGTCAAACTTAAAGGACATACCATGTAATAATATTTTCCCAAAGAAACCTAGCTACTGTAACCACTATACAATCCTTTATAGGTGTTGCTTCTTTCCACCTTGTCAGATAGTCTATGCAAGTTATGATGTAATGTGATCTAGTTCTACACGCAATTAATGAAATAGGACGCACAAAATATATAGCCCATTTCTCAAAAGGTTCGCACTAGTAATGGGTCTTAGAAGCATTTCATCTCATTGACCTGGTTTCCCAAGGCATTGTTAATGATCACATGCCTTATAAAATTCCTTACAATTTTTATATAGGGTCTCCCACCATAATTTAGCGAGTAGAATATTGTACACACGGTTGCCTCACCAACATAGTGGCCACACCTGTAATACCACCATGAGCTTCTTCCCGTAATATCTATGTACTCATGTTCTAATACACAACGGCACAATACTTCATCCTAACCTAATTTGTACAAGTCATCGCTAATTAACATATAGGAGGCTACACGTATAGCAAGTTGTTTCTTCTCTAAGGATCTCATTCCTTCTCGTGTCATCCCCTGTTCTTAGAAAGACAACAATGTCCTCTACTTGATGGCGCTCATTATAACTCGTATAAATTGTGCATTTGACATGGTATATTCAATTGCTCTGTGCTTCTTCCCTAATTGTATTCTTGATAAATGGTTGGTTCTAGAATTATTTTTCCTGGTTTTACCACAAATGTGAAATAAAATTCTTGAAACAAGAGCACCCATCGACATATGCACCCTCAGAACAAGCTTGTTTTACCAAATACTTCAATGCCATGCAATCTGTATAAAAGATGAATGGTGTAGCTAGTAGGTATTGGCAGGATTTATGTAGCACATAGATCATTGATAAATCTTCACGATCTATAGTTGTGTAATTTTGTTATGTAGGAGAAAAATTTCTACTAGCAAAATAGATAGGATGATCTACAATACGTTCTCTAGGTTGAGCCAACACGTGCCAATGGCCATGCTACATGCTTAAACATGTACATGAAATGGTTGGTCCCATGAAGAAAAACGTAGAATAGGCGCGGTAGTAAGGTTTTCCTTTAATGTCTCGAATGCGCGTTGTTGTGGTTCTCCATAGTAGAACGTACCTTTCCATTTAAGTAAATATTCCAATGGTGTGGAAAATCTAGCATATCCTTTTATAAACTTTCTATAATATCCCGTATGACCCAAAATCTACGCACTTCTCTCTAACATGTAGGATTTCTTAGGCCTATAATGACTACAAACTTGGTGGGATCAACCATCAAACCTTCCTTGTAGATTATGTGCCCTAATAGTATCCAAAATAGTGTAGAAAATATGCACTTCTTGATGTTCAATGAGATACTCAACTGTCTACATCTTTCAAACATCAAGCGTAGATTGTCACAATGATCCTTAACTAATCCATACATTGTCCAATCATCTAAATAGACCTGTAAGAAGTTGTGAACAAATTTCTTGAATTCTTGAACAACTATGCATGAAAATATAGCAGGTGCATTTTTCAGACCAAAAGGCATTACAGTATAGGTGAAGCTACCCCATTCAGTAGTAAACATAGTATTTTTCGATCCTCTTGGGTAATCCAAACCTAATGATATCCAGAGAACCCATCTGTAAATGAATATATTTCACACCCCCGCAACGCTTTCTAGTATTTTCTCGGTGAATGGCATGGGAAAGGGACTAGTCACACATGTAACATTCATCTCCATGTAGTCCATGAAAATCCCGATCCTTCCATCCTTCTTGATCTTCGATCACTATTGGACTAACCCATTGAATCATCAAAGGGCTTGATAATTCCAGACTTCCAAATTTTGTCAATCTCTTCTTTGACCTTTTCACGCAAGTTGGGGTTCATCTTGTAGGGTCTCTTTCTAACTGGGTGCACACCCTCTTTAAGCTTTATCTTCATCTCCCCTAACAATTCATGCACACCTTTAAGTTCATGATACCCCTAGGTAATAAGTCCTGATAATCCCTTAGTAGCTCTATGATTTTTGCCACTTTAGAGTCTAACCAATATTATCCATATATGGCTTCCTTAGGCTCAACATCTGATCCAATATTCATCCTCTTTATCCTCATAGGTTCATGATAGGCACACATGATCATATCTACACTTTCTAATACCTCACACCTACCTGTTGAATGGTTTACATCCAAATTTTATACTTCTTTGTCATCCACTAAGTAGACCATTTTTCCTTTTTCTTTCTCAAGGCAAGCACATTGAAGTAGTGTGGCATCGGCCTCTATTTCTTCAACAAGACATGCTCCTGAGTTTCCTTCATCTAATAACTCTTGAAGGAGTTCTTCAGCCTTAGAACTATCTCCCATAGTTAAGCGCTTTATGACTTTTAATGCTTCTTCCACTAGAGGCTTTGTAAATAAGAAGTCAAACATCTAGGCCATTCCTACAATTCAATCCTTCTAATTTCCAATCTCTCTATGAAGTTCTATGTATACATACCAAGCACACACACATCCTTGTAAAGTGGAATAAAACTTGTGCACCCATAGAAATGGTGGTAAAGCTTCTTTCCCTTCATCAAGAGTCTCTCACACTTATGAACATGGTGGTTAACAAGTTGATTACCATGAAAAGTACATATTTGAGTAGCTTAATTTCTCCTAAATAACCTAGTAGCAAGAGTGATCCTAATTTCCTTCCATCCTATAAGATTATCCTTGTGGGCCACCCACTAATGTGATGATGTACCGCATAGTGTATATGCTAGCATATTTCTTCTTTCCAATGGGTCTATCCACTATTCCTCCATGGTGCACAAGAATACCATAGGATATCCTTCTCTAGTGTAACAAGGTATCAAGTTGTTACCTATCCTCCTGACATAATGTGGTTTGTTGCCTCTAGGAAATATGCTCTTTACTTCACACCCTACCAACTCATAAGTGCTATGAGCCCAATTATCACAAGAAACACTTGTAGTATCACTAATGGACTATGCATCCTCCCACTAAATTATTCCTTCTTTAGATGGCTCAAGTACTTCTGGATCCCGAATGGTGTGTACATAAATCCTATTCAGATCTTCTTCACTTAAGGGCTCAACATAGGGCATAGATTTGCCATCTATTAAAGGGATAATAACTCTCTCCTCCTTATTTTCAAAACTGATATAACCCTTGTTGAACCGAAGATCAACATTATTTGCATAGCACCAAGGACACCCAATAGAGATGGGAAGTTATCCGACTCTTCCAATGCTAAAACCTCACATTCTCTAAAGCAAACTTGGCTCCTTGTATGATAATGCATGCATCTTTTAAAACTTTGATGAGAGTGGCCTTAGTTCGATTAGCCATGAACAATACATTAGATGATGTCTACAATGGGGTCTTCCCATTTGTACCCATGCATATAAGGTAAGAACATTGAATTCAATGCCTGTATCAATCAATATATTACTCAATAGCCACCCATTCACAAGAACATTAAAAGTGATTTCCTTTTCATAATCTAGGCTATGAGGGGGAAGATTCACATGTAGGATCTACTATCCCGGTCTCAATTCTTGCATGTGGAGTGTTTCCCTTTAACCAATCCCCTCACAATGGAATGATATTTTCTTGGTGTAACATTTTACACACTTCTCTTAATTCATTTATACCAGTTTGGGTCGTCTCTCGATACATTATTTTTCTCCATCTTCTATGATTACTCTTTTCAGTACTATATCTCACCCTTAAGATTCCTAAGAACTACCATGGTTTCCTAATAAAAATCCTTCTAATGGGAAGGATCTAGGTACTGTGCATGTAGAACCTCCTCCTTGTCTTGATGGTAGGATTCTAATGTAATGCTTCTCGGCACGTACCACCTTAGCACGGGTTGTGATCTTTACTTACAACTCCTCGGAATCTACTTCTTACTTAGGCATCCACTTATTTTCAATAGCGTGTTATATCCTAACCATCCCTGCACCTTTGTTTTCTTGTTTATGTTGCCTACTACGATGCTCATAGAAGTATGGGAACTCCTCATATCTATTATTCTTTCCACAAAAACAACATGTAATATTTTGAGGACATTCACACCTATAGTGGTCTTAGGATCCACATGTATAACATGTTCTGTGAGGGAACTCACTTCTTCCACTACCATGACCTCATCCTTTGGATCCATTGCAGTATCCTCAACCTCTACCACAACCACCTTCAAAATCCCTTCATTTTGATCATAGTGTGCTTGATTGTGATCCTGGTCTTGATTTTTTTTCTTGCCCTTAGAGTTATCTAAAACTCATGTCTATCGTACACCAATATCTATAACATCCTAGATCTGACCAATGAACTGATAGTATTCCATGTCATAAGTTGTGGACCTATAGATTTTACACTAGCTTGAAACATTCTTCCTTATCACACGTTGTAATAATGGGAATCGGCTAACATCATGGTTTAAATGACATATCTCACAATCCAACAACAACGAGTGTACTTATCTGTGAGGACAACTATCCTTTGTGTGACCTTCTACTTCATAGTCTATGCACCAAATCCCTATGCATGTCTCATGTGCTAAATTTGGTGATATTCTCTCTAACTATTTTTCCATAGCCGTGATCGTGCTTCTAAAAATGGGCTCACCCCAATATCTATGCTTCAACTACCTCATCACATAAGGATGATTCAAGTGATTCGTGCAGATTAGTGTATGTCTTATCGATAATGTCCTCCTAAAATGGGTAATCAGGCCTCTAATGAACCATTGTGCATGTTGGTGTGCATGTATGTCATAAGAAAGCTTAGATAACAATGTTTTAAAATGAGCATCATACTCTCTGACACTTTTAGTAGTGTCTTTCTTAATATCCTTGAGTGCACTTATACTCTTCTACTCAAACTTAGGTATGTGAAACTCTTTAAGAAATGTATCTTTTAAATTTGTATAGTCTACGTAAGTCCGATCGGGTCAAACTCTTTGTACCGAGTTATGTGTGCACGCTTGTAACGTAGTAGAAAATTGTCATTCCATACACTCAAAATTCTTGATTCTTTTTGCGCACCATAATATTTCACACATATGTACATGTTCAATAAGATATTCTATGCCTCTATACTCTAGAAGATGAAGAGACATCTCCATGTATACATTATGGGGTTGGTGTGGACCTTTCCCACACGATCAAGAACCTCATGTGTTTCCTCTACCTCCGAACCACTAAATCTCTGGAGCTAGAGCTACCTAAGACTTTGATCCCAAACTGTGGCTAGGATCGAGAACAAAATATTTTGCTTCCCGTGTCCCAATAGTAAAACCTGAACTATACATCAACAATCTGCAATGGATTACTACTCCTCGAAGACATTCCAAAATCTACGTACCTAAATTTTGTGCAGATGATACAACTAAAAAGTTACTCCCATATAACAATGAATCCATTTGTGTTTCCATTATTGCACCTCTTATAAATATTTCTCCTACTCTCCCACCGCTTGAACTACCTTCTGACCGAGTGTTGTAATAGATCTTTGGAAATCCAAGTGCAAGGGAAAGGTTTCTAGATGGATTTAGATATGCACCCATTATTGAGGTTTTCTCTGCTAGCATGCTTTTACATGATGCCAAGGAGGTTTTGATGAGTGCATTGTTTGGATCATTAATATCATTTCTTCCGCCAAAAACACTCTTTTTGATATAAATTATTAATACACGGGGATATTGTGTAGTTGTATCTTAGTAGGTTTGATGCATTTTCCTTGCTATAGTTTATGAAAATTGATTATCACATGAACCTCCTACTAACTGTCTTTGTGAGATGAAACGTGATGATGTGTGTAGGAAATGATGGAAGTTACTAGTGGTTGTGTGTAGAAGACTGTTTCCATCAAGTTGACCTATTAGTCTAGGCTTGTTCCTAACAGCCCATAAAAATTTATGTGTTTTAATTAGTATTTGGTGGACAATGTTTACTACCACCTGATATGGCAAATATTGTAACCAACAGTATCTATATGAAGACTTCATCTTCAAAACTTGGTAGTACCACTTTTTGATATACTAAAGGAGATTATCTGCATATCGATTCTTGATTATTTTTACTATCTATGTTATGAACTTATTTTGAGTTAATGAAAGCCACAAAATTTTGAGAATCAAAAGTTGTTAATCCCTCTATCCCAAGGAAGAGCAAGGGCCCACTCAACCGAGGAGATAAGAGGTTATTTTGAGTTCATGCATACAATTCTTTGATTAGATTTACTGCAATTGTCATTTGAGAAATCTTACATGCGTGCTTTGATTAACTGTATCTGCTTTCTCCATTACTACTTTCACTTAGAATAGATGCTTTTGTTATGTAAATCTGGTTAACGAATAATCTTGCTTTCTGCTAAGTTTCATTTATATAGTTGTGATTTCATTTGTTAAGAATAGTGTGTGTGTATTTCATTTTATAGTAGAAGATTAGTTGTTAGTTTCCTTTCATCACAAATAGTTGAATTCATTTCCATAGATTTGAATTGCATTTCCATAGAATAGTCACTAAACTAAACAACCCCCCAATGACCCAACAGTGTATAACTGGTTCCCTAGACTCCATTACATACTGCCTAGGACACAACCCTAGTTTAGAATGACACTGACAAAAATTATGTTAGTTAAATGATTGGAAGAATACAGTGACCCATCATTTTTGGTGCCATTGCTAGGACATAACCATAAGCTCCATTATTTTTATTCCATATGCTATGGGTGTTAATGGAGTTCATATAGGAAACTAGTAGTTCTCTCGGACCTCATTTTAAACCAACCAACCTGGATGCATAGGTCACGAGATAACCAAGGGAGATTTATAGCATGCAATATTCAACAAATCTCTCTAGACACTTCACAAGGAAGAAACACTGAGAGTGATATAGATTCCAACCCAACACCTAGAACCTCTTCTGAGCATTCTGTATCCTCTTCACACCACTCAGCAATGGGGGACCTTGGGAATGTTGAAGACCAACCTTTAGGGTGAACCTTTACATATCCCATTGTCCTCGATGTAGATGAGGATGCACCCATGAAAAACATCTCACCATCCATCCTCCCCCTCTTTCGAGGAATGACCAAAGAAGACCTTGATCAGTTTCTGTTTGAATTTAAAATCTGTGCTAGACATATGATTACTAAACTGACAATCAAAAACTCAAATTGTTTCCCTCCACTCTCAAAGATTCTACTATGAGATGGTTTATGGGGTTACCATCTAACTCCATTAATTCCTGGGAAGCCATGGAAATAACCTTCCTGGATAAGTACCAAGACTATTGTAGGGGAAGGGATAGGAAGGAAGAGTTCTTCCAAATACGAGAAAAAGGAAGATGAGAATCTAGAGGATTATCTGGATAGATTCCTCTTTCTCCATAAACGCAGTGGGTATGAGTTACATGTAGACATCACTAAAATAATATTTCTTAAAGGACTGGATGAGGAAACCAAGGATTCCCTCCATCTCATGGGAGGAGGAGACATGCATAAACTCACCATGGAAAAAATCACTGAGCTATGTAGAAGATACTCTAGAACACGTGGAGGAATATGAAGAAAACAAACATCCAAGACTTTTGATACCTCTGAATTTCTAGAAGAAATAGCCAACATGAAAATAGAGATTATTTTGAAATTAACATCCACCATAGATGGACTCAAGGAAAAAGCCACCCCTACCAAAGAACCGTTGGACATGTATTTCCCTAAGTGTCGGAAGAGACACCCCTTGAGAGAATGTCCTTTAGATGTCATAGACATGTGCTTAATCTATGAAGTTACTGACCATGACACTAAGCATTGCACACTTTTACCACAGTTAAAGGGAGGTTTGAATGCCATCTCTCAAACAAGTGCTAAATTAAACTTTTTCCAAAGACAAAACAATCAGGGTGGGTTCCCATCTAGACCAACTCAGAATCCTTGGAGGATGTCATGGCTGAATCAAGCCTCTCAGTCTTCTTGGGGACAACCTGAGTGGGAAAACTCAAATTGGATGACTTATCCATATCCACCACCTTGGAAAAATCCCTACACTAAGCCAGGTTGGGCTCCACCACCCGCAGCCAATCCTTGGCACAATCAGCAGTGGGGTCCTCAACAAAATTTCAGCCAAAATCAGTCCTGGGCACCACCACAAAACGATAATCAACAACATAGGTTCCAAAGGCAGCCACAACAAGCTTTAATGCCTCCACCTAAAGCCTACAAAAATCAAGGACAAGAAACACAAAAAAAACTTCCGGCTCATCCAAGATCAATCCTAAAATCAACAGACAACTTTGATTGATGACATAGACCCAGGTAACACCATGCAGGTTAACACTATTGGTAATTTACGACTACAATCTGGAAAAATATTGAACCCTCCTATTGTTATCACAGAACTTCCTGCTGATGCCGATAAGGAAGAAAACCTTGAGGGTAATATTAGTTCTTCACCAATACTAGATACACCGGATGATCAAATACCCAAACAGACTACAACCCCTTTTCCTGAGTGATTACAAGACACTCAAACTGCAGATGAAACAAAACTAGTTTAGGAATTGAAAAAAGTACATATTGAGGTCCCACTACTGTGAGAAATAAGGGACATCCCTAAACTAAACCAAACCATTAGAAATGAGTGTATAAAGACACCAGGAAGGAAAAAGAAATACCCAAAGACTATCAGAGTCGAAGGGAATTTGGCTGATTTAGTTGTTGACACCCTTATCTCACCAAAATATGGGGATCCTGGGAGTCCTATCATTACTATATGTATAAAAAACCAGTCAATATCTAACGTTTTTGTGGATCTTGGTGCTACTATTAATGTCATCACAACATAAATGTTTAATCTTCTGTCCTTAACAGGACTTCAATTGACCAACACTATTCTGTAGTTAGCAGATCAATCCATTGTTGTACCTGATGGTGTGGTTGAAGATATAATGGTCACTATTGAATCATGGGAGTACCCAGTTGATTTCATGGTTTTGTAGCCTAAAGCTTGGAAGTTGGGATATCCAGTCATCTTGGGAAGACCCTGGTTGGCTACGGTTGTTGCTGCATACATTGACTGTAGGTTAGGCAACATGACAATTCTAAATGGGTAGAAATCCAAACACATTTCATTATATCCTCCTACCCAGCCTTATATGAACAATTGTGACCAGGTATGGGTGGATTCTTTGGATGCTAACTCTTTGAGTTCTTCTTTTCTAGCCACTATTGTAGTACACAATCATATGGTGGAAGCTATGGAGTCATATACACTGACTGATTCTAAGGACTCTGTGACTACGAAATCAGCACTATTGCTATAGAATCTGGAATACCAACATTAGACATCTCTTCTGCTATTTCTCTAGTAGACATTACCTCTATTGAGTCTGGTAGGAAACTCTATGCTTATAATTCCAAACATTTAGTTCCTAATTTCTATTGTCCTTTAACCAAGATTTTGTCTTTTGACAACATACCCATTCTGTACATGCTTCAGCCCCATGTTTTCCGTTAAATTATTTGATCACTAGTACAGAGCTTTCTCTTGCGAATGATACCAAGCAAGTGCTTGTCAGTATGGGAAGAGAGCTGACCATAGGTAACTACTTAGAGGTCAATCAAGAAGCTAGGGTGCTTGAGGTTCTAAAGAAACATTCCCATGATTTTTCTTGGGATTACACTGATATGAAAGGAATTCATCCTAGCATTTGTACACATCATATTTACACTGATGATGTCAAACCTATAAGGTAGCCGCAATGAAGAATCAATCCAACATTGAGAGATATAGTCAAAACTGAGATTAAAAAATTCCTAAAGGTAGGTTTCATCTATCCTATATTTGATAGTCAATGGGTCTCCCCATTAGTTATTATTCCCAAGAAGAATGGTAAGTGGTGAATATGTGTTGATTACAAGGAACTTAACAAAGCCACCAAGAAGGATTATTTTCCCCTGCCTTTCATTGACCAAGTCTTGGACAATTTGGCTAGTAAGAAATATTTTTCTTTCTTGGATGGGTTTAGTGGGTATAATCAAATTAGCATTGCCTGTTGATCAGGATAAGACTACTTTTACATGCCCTTGGGGTACATTTGCTTACCGAGTCTTACCTTTTGGGCTTTGTAATGCCCCTGCTACGTTTTAGTGGGCAGTCTTGGCCATTTTTGTAGATCTTGCTAATGAATGTGTTGAGGTTTACATGGATGATTTCATTGTCCATGGATCCACTTTTGAAGAATCTTTAAATAATATTGAGAAAGTACTTAGTCGATGTGAACAACATCAACTATCTTTGAGTCATGAAAAATGTCTAATGATGGTTGATCAAGGAATTGTCTTAGGTCACCATGTTTTAGCCCAAGGTATACGGGTGGATCCCAAAAAGATACTAGTCATCACCCAATTACCTACACCAGCTAATCAAACCAACATCAAAAGTTTCCTTGGTCATGCAAGTTATTACCGCCAATTCATAAAAGATTTTAGCAAAATTTTCACCCTAATATTTTCACTGCTAACCAAAGATTGTGTTTTTGAATGGTCTCCTCAATGTCAATAGGCATTTGATTCTATCAAAGAAAAGTTGATGATGGCCCCTGTCTTACGTGGCCCTGACTGGGGACAACCTTTCCATATCCACACTAATGCTTCTAATATAGCCATGGGCACTTTGTCCTTGGACAAAAAGACTTAGAAGATCATATGTATGCAATTTATTTTATCAGCAAAAATCTGAATCCTACGGAAAGGAATTACACTACTACGGAAAAAGAGTTCTTAGTTGTTGTCTATGCTTTGAATAAATTTCATCATTACATCACTGGATATAAAAATTTGTTTACACTCGACCAATCGCCATTCAATATTTTATGAACAAACCGTTGGTTGGTCAAGGCTTATTCGCTGATTACTCTTGTTGCAAGAATTCAATCTCACCATTATAGATAAGCCTGGGAAATCTAACATTATTGCTGATTTTATTTCTAGAATAAATGTTGCAGGTGATGATGAAGCAGTCTAAGACCAATTTCCTGATGAACAGTTGTTTTCTATCTCAACTAACACTCCTTGGTTTATCGATCTCGTGAATTATTTTACAACAGTGAAGTTTCCTGCATATTTTACTCATAAGGAAAGAAGGCGATTGGTTAAGAATAGTGCAACATATAAATTTTGTAACAGATTCTTATTTAAATGTTGTCCTGACATGGTTCTTCATAGGTGTGTTTGAGAGGATGAAGTACAAGACATACTGTGAGCTTATCATGATGAGCCAGGAGGTGGACATTATTCAGTGAAACGAACAATTCACAAGATCTTGGAGCAGGTAATATTGGCCTTCCCTCCATAGGACCTGTCAAAAGTATGTGTGGTAGTGTGATGCATGCTAATGAATGGGAAAACCTACATTTTCTACGGAAATGGCTTTGAATCCTCGGCTGGTTCTAGAACCATTTGAGAAATGGGGTATTGACTTTGTTGGACCATTTGATCCTCCATCTTTCAGGAAGGAGTATCTCTTTGTATGCATGGAGTACATCACCAAATGGGCTGAAGTTCAAGCATTGGCATCTACCAACGAAGATGTTATTGCTGATTTTTATACAATCAGATATTGCTACGATTTAGAGCACCAAGGACCATTGTATCTAATCAAGGTCCTCAATTTGTTTCAAATATGATTGAAGCTTTCTTGGAAATCTACAGAATTAGGCATCAGAAATCGTCACCATATCACCCCCAATCCAATGGGAAAGTGGAGGTAACCAATCGAGAACTCAAGAATATTATAACTAAGGTGGTCAATGCCGATAGAAAGAATTGGGTACCAAATCTTCTTGAGGCCATCTGGGCCTACAACATGACCTAGAAAACAACTACTAGTTTTTCTCCTTATGAGATGGTCTTTGGGAAGAAACCACTATTACCTATTGAGTTTAAATTGCACACTTGGCAAACAACGTTGGAATTTGGGATCAATTTGGATGAGGCACAACGTGAACGAGTGCTAAAGCTGAATGAATTAGATGAAATGAAAATGGAGGCACAACAATAGACAAAATTCTACAACATCAATAGAAAACCTGGCATGATTCTCACATTAAAAAATACATTTCATGAGGGACAGTGGGTTTTACTCTTTGATTCCCACTATCAGCAGTTTAAAGGAAAGTTACATACACATTGGTTGGGTCCCTATCAGGTAAATAAAGTGTTTGATAATGGTTCTATTCAATTGATACCTATTGATGGAGACAAATGGACTCTTCTAGTGAATGGGCATAGGCTCGGGTTTATCACCAACTGCTGGATAAGAAGACTTTCACCGATGACATTCTATTACGCATGACATGCATGCTGAGGAGGATCTTTGCCTCTCAAGCATGGAGTAATCAATCTCTTGAAAATTCAATAAAGGAAGATGATCCTTCATTCAATCTTCTTCCCTTAGTAGTTTTTCTTGTTGTTATTTCCAATAAATGTAGGAATTTTCATTATTTCTACAGCCGCTAATCACGCTTCATCTCGAACTACAGGGCGTAGGAATCTACAGATATTAGCTGACTAAACGTGGCATGGGTAAGTGCATTCTAACTTGCTAATGATATTTCCATGCAAAAAATTTCCCCATGTACGCATTTGTCATCATTACACCATCATGAAATGATTGCTATGTTCATTTCGGATCTCTTTCCAAATCCGGTTCTATGGATGATGGCATAAAAGGAGTAATGGCTCATAATCACCACATGCCTTGAATGTGTCACACTCTCCAAAGTCAGGATGGGTGGCGCTCGCTCCTCAACCATGGGATATGTGCCGCTGCAAAATCTTAAACTCACATGGGTGGCCGGTCTCATTCACTATTTTTCCACCGCCACCTTCGCTTGATTTTGTGCCACCCAAGGAATATGGTGCCATTTGAAATTTAATGCTTCTACAACTACTTCTTACCATTTTTGTATGCACATCAAGCACGATTGGTTTTATCAGTCACTAAATAGGGAGTGGGAGATACACTATGTTCTGGTTTTTTTTGCTACCTAGTATTACTCACCTTCGGCTTCAGATGGGACCACGAAAGACATCAGAACCTGATTCACTAGATGCCTTACTCCGGAATGCCACCCTTTCATAGGTATTTCATGATTTTGGATGGCTGGATTTCATTCACCAATTTGAAGGTTTTGATGAGGGCATTGTGGAAGAATTCTTGAACAATTTTGAGTCCACTTGTTCACAAGTTGGTGGAAGACGGGTTGAAATTACATAAAGGTCATTTCTGACCTATCTAGCCTACCAAACTTTGGTTTAAAGGTTATGACAAATGCTCCTTTACAAATCCTGATTGCTCTATTTCACGATGAAGGAGAGGCACTCCCGGAAGTCATCCTGACTCCATTGGGTGTCTAGAAGGGTGTTAAGTAGACAAGTTTACCTGGAATCTGGAGTGAGATTGTGAAATGGGTCAACCGGTATTTTATATGCGATGGTCAGGCCTCTATTCTAGGTGGTGATGCACTTAAAATGCTAATCCACCTTAAAAAGGGACATGTCAACTAGGCCCTTTGGGTAAATCTACCAGAATACCTCGTAGACTCCATTATTAAAGTTTTCCAGAAGTACCGGTCCAGTGGAGGCAAGTCTATAATTAAACACCTAGGGTTGATTCATTTGTTGTGTTCACACCAAGTCTTCTTTAGACCAAAGTGGAGGCTTGAGGGACATGCTGGTGGCAAAGGGTCCAGACCAAAGCAATTGAAATTTGGTCTCTCTTCTGCACCTTGGTCTACCCTTGCACCGGGCCCTTTCCTTCACACAACCAAGCAGAGGCAGCCGATGTTCCTGAGCATGCGGACACAGTTGGTACTCCTGAGGGTCCATTCCCTTCCATTTCTGATTCAAAAGGAAAGTGTGCCATGGCTCCATCTTCTTCCATGCAACTACGGTCTCGATGGCTTAGTTCATTTTTGTAGATAGGCGGTTCCCAATCAGAGACCTTTCCTGATGATACCACCCACATTCGGGAAGAACAACATGAGGAGGATCACCTGGCCACTCCAGCATCTACTATTTTGTCATCTATAGAAATTCACCCTGTGGTTCCTAAAGTGCTTAGCACCCAAGCTACGCCTTCTCACATCGGCTACATTACGTAAAATATCCTCCAAATAGTTACCAATGTCCCTGATTTCTTAATCAATTTATTTGTGGGTGATTTTCAAATTAAAGCCTTTCAGTCTACATTATAGAATCAGATCATTTGGGGTCAGCAAATAGACATTTTCAATCACACCGCTCAGTCCATTGGATTCCACATCTACCCAACTCATCACATGATGTAGCCCTGTGGAAAAAATTTCACTCACTTTACTATCAGGCAGGAGTTGGGGTAAACACTTCTCATATTTTACTTCAGTGTGTCATTGATTTTGAAAATTACAGTCAGGAGAACTTTGGGACTGCTTGGCAGGCTTGTGATAGGAGGTGGGATACTCTGAGTCTGCCCTTGAAATGTAGGGAGGTTCTCTCTCCCCAAAACTTGAGCTGGAGCATGCGCAGGGGTGATGCCCTCATCACCATTATCAAACAAACCACAGAGAAAACCAGCCAATAGTACAATGATGAATGGGCAGGCCTCCAAGTATGTCCACCACTCCTTTTGAGCCCTCTCACTACCTGGCAGAACAATGCAACATAGTCAAATGACAGTTTCATAACATGGGTAGAAATTACCTCCAATACTCAGGGCTACAAGAACACCACAAAGCAATACGCTGATCAATTCGAGGAGTATGACATGGCTGAGTAGCTTGGTAGGTGGGTAGGATGTAGATAAGTTGCATAGGGACATGCAACAGGTAAAGTCAGGGGGAAAATGATGAGTGCATTGTTTGGCTCATTAATATCATTTCTTCAGCCGAAAATACTCTTTTTGATATGACTTATTAATACATGGGGATGTTTTGTGTAGTTATATCTTAGTAGGTTTGATGCATTTTCCTTGCTATAGTTTATGAAAACTGATTATCACATGAACCTCCTACTAACTGTCTTTGTGAGATCAAACATGATGATGTGTGCAGGAAATGATGGAAGTTGCTAGTGGTTATGGAGCCCGAGTTCGAAGCATGTGGCAGAAGACTGTTTCCATCAAGTTGACCTATTAGTTTGGGCTTGTTCCTAACGGCCCATAGAAATTTATGTGTTTTAATTAGTATTTGGTGGATAGTGTTTAATGCCACCTGATATGGTGGATCTTGTAACCAATAATATCTATATGAAGACTTCATCTTCAGAACTTGGTAGTACCACTTTTTGATATACTGAAGGAGATTATCTGCATCCAGTTCTTGATTATTTTTACTGTCTATGTTATGAACTTATTTTGAGTTAATGAAAGCCATGGTGTTTTGAGAATCAGAATTTGTTAATCCCTCTATCCCAAGGAAGAGCAAGGGCCCACTCAACCGAGGAGATAAGAGGTTATTTTGAGTTCATGCATACAGTTCTTTGATTAGATTTACTATAATTGTCATTTGATAAATCTTACATGCGTGCTTTGATTAATTGTATCTACTTTCTCCATTACTACTTTCACTTAGAATAGATGCTTTTGTTATGCAAATCTGGTTAACGAATAATCTTGCTTTCTACTAAGTTTCATTTATACAATTGTGATTTCATTTGTTAAGAATAGTGTGTGCGTATTTCATTTTACAGTAGAAGATTAGTTGTTAGTTTCCTTTCATCACAAATAGTTGAATTCTATAGAACTGTATTTAATTTCCATAGATTTGAATTGCATTTCTAAACAACCCCAACAGACCTAACATATAACCGGTTCTCGCTAGACTCCATGCATACACGCTCTAGACACAACCTTGGTTTAGAATGACACGATGTAAATTATGTTAGTTAAATGATTGGAAGAATACAATGACCCATCGGGTTTCCCTATCATATTTTCCCAAATGGGGTAGTACCGAGGTGGGGTTCCACGTCATTGGCATGAAATTCTACTCCTTGAACTATCTTTCTCCACAATGCCATTTGTTCTACAACCTCCTGTTGCTTCTCTACCTCCCTATCACACACCTCATTATACTTAAGCCACCTTTGTCTCTACCTTTCTTCTGCTAGGTTTTCCATCTTTCACTAAACTTGCTCTTGCCCCCACGCGTGGTGGGTTTATTTTTTCATCGATTTACTTTCTAAATTCAAAGTTACCATCAGGATCTTGATCACCAGTGGAATGCCTTGCAGGTAAGTTCCCCTTGGATTTCGTAAAAACTAGAATTTAGCTACCTTTGGACATGAATAAGTTGAAATTGAGTACTCCAAGATATAACTATTCAAAACACCACAGAACCACGTATCCATAGCTCGAGTCCAAATCAGATCAACATCATAAAGGTCCTAAAATTCTTCCTACATCCAGATAAGTGTGTGATACCTCCAATTACACTTAGATGCATAAATAATCATCCACTCATACAATTCTACTATAAATATAGTGAAGAATATCTCATGTAAATTGTCATACAAATTTTGTTCCACCAACACACGTGCATTAAAATCAGATCCAGTGCTGAACCGATATGCGTATTCTTCTTCCAGATCATGTATCCACTCTTCAAAACTTTCTAAGGTTTATTGATATGTCTTCATCATGAGCCATCCCAAAACAATTGAAAAAGAGGTCCCAGCAATAGAACCAATGATGTAGCCTATTATTTAGTAATACAAGCCCGTGCACACCGATACATCACTCATCCTAGACTAAGAGCTCACCCAAAGCATGTAAAGGTATTGGGACCTCTTTAAGGTTGTTATTATAGGATTTTTAGCATGATGAAGACTTTAATCATTCGATCAATGACTAATATATCCTTCTACAAAGCTTATTTAGATCTAGATCTAGAACATAACAGACTTAACAGATAACCTTAATGGAATCAAGCATGTAATATTGAATTATAACCATGATAACACCTTGTTTTAGTCCATAATCTCTATTATATTAATTGCAGTAAATCAATTGAAGCTTCCTTATAATAAAAGTAGTATCCGCTCATGCGCGTAATAGATCTGGCAACATATTCTACCTATAACCAAGTTCTCACACCTATATCTATCCTCTCTCTACTACATAGTTATAAGGGTGGGAATATTCCCTTCACCACTTATCTAAACCCAAAATAGGTTGCATGTTATTATTAGCCGTGCAACATTACAAAAATAGGCTTACATGTAAGAATGCTAACAATAGACCTCTCTTAGTCAGCTACCAGTTCGCCATTCTATCTTTATCATGCATCCATGAAAAGTGCTTCATAACCAATAATCCAAAAATAGCCAATGCATGTCGTGCAAGTTTCCAATCGGTTTGAGTGCTCTACATGCTATCTCCAAAAATAGATCCTCATCATAAAAATGGCTAAGTCTTGAATCTGTCTCTCTTATTCGCACGCGATCCTTTCTAATACTCCCACACATTTGAATGCAGTCTAGTCTCCCATGTGAACCTTCTATATTTTCTTCTCTAGGTGCCACATTCTAACTAACCAACATTTCTTTTCGTAATATGTTGTCTTGTGGAAGAAGTTGTTCCTAATTAGGGTTTGGTAGCTAGGGCATGAAAGAAGGAGGATTGTTTGTGAAGTGGATCCTTAGATTTGAGAAAAGTAGTAGATCGAGTAAGGAGGGATTTAGGTTGTAGACTGAAAAGAAAACATGACACCAAAGAAGGCAACAAAAATAAAATGTTATCGTTATTAGCTCCAATGAAGAATGGTATGCAGAAATGTAGTACCCAGATGGAGTATTGCTGGGGAAAGAGTGGGTGTCACACTTGAGACAAATGGCCATGAGTGATTACAACCATCGCATGAGCACTATTGAGAAAGAAATGGCATTGGAACTGGTTTTTCCAACTAACAAGAGGACACTAGAAGGAATGGAAATATATAGTGACATAGTGAAGGTAAATTTGGAGAAGGAAGGGTTGTTGCAACTATATGAGTTGCCTTATTTTGGCAAGCTCGAGAGGCTACATCAATGGTTTATGTCACACTGTATATAAATACCACTTCTATTTTACAGCTAAAATATGTGCATATCCCCTCATCTCATATCTAAGTTCACCGGCCTGAATTATGAAGGAGATTCCATAGATGATGACTTGTATGATAAGGAGGTAGTCAAGGAAACTATGAAGTATTATGAATATAAAAATGGTTCATGGTACTTTGACATTATAGAAATCCCGAACCTATTATGAGGATGGCTATATGCTTAGTTACCAAACTTACTAATCAAGAAATATGGACGCAAGTAAACAAGGCATGGTTAAATATATGCCAGAGATCTCGAAGGGATCATCTATAACTTTTTGCATTTATTGTGGATGAGATCATAAGTAGCGCACAAGAAGGATAAAAGATAGTATTTGGCAACATTATCCTCATCATTGTCTTATTAGAGATTTGAGTTCTTGATGGGCCAAAGAATTTTGTTTGGGAGTATCTAGAAGAGGATCTCTTGCCCGTGAAAAGGTTAAAGAAGTATAAATGTGAGACCATGATGGCCGCTCACAAGGCATGCCTAGAAACATGATATAAGCAAATGCATGACACATTCAGGGTAAAGGGGAGGATCCCTAAGAAGTTGCCCACACTCATGGATGGAGAGGTAAAGTTTATAGTATATCAACATTTCTACATTGGCAGGTTTACATTGACATATGGGACTAAGAGTCCATGGTGTAAGTTACCTTTTCCTTCACCACACAATACTTCCAAGCAGGGGTTAACTAGTTCAAGGAGGCCAAAAGGCTAAGGTTCAACCTTAGTGAGGTAGACCAAGACCACCGTGAGCTATGTTGGAAGTTTGTATACCCTAAGAAGCATGGATACATGGAGAAGTATGTCTCCCATGAAGTACAAATGATGAAGTTAATAACATTGTTGATCACCGTAAGGGCATGCAATAAGGGTATATCTATACATAAGGCCTAATTTTGAGAAAGGATCCTATCTAGAGAGTGATGTATCCATTATAGAATGTGACACAGTGAGGAAAAATGCCACGTTGAAGAAGAGGGAAAGAGAAGAGGTGCGTGAGAAAATGGCACAAAGTGTGTAAACATCACAATCTATGGGTGCACCAAAAACAAGTACTAAGCCTAGCACTTACGTGTATAGGAAGAAGTTCCTAGTCAAGGAAAAGACCCTAAAAGAAGAGGCACTAGAGCATGAAGGGCCCTCACACATGAATAATCACGAATAAATATGTCACCTGTTAAGGATAAAGAGAAGGAAGAATCTCCTATACTAGAATCACTAGTTAGGAAGAAGTAGGAGTGGTAAAAAGGCGGGACTCGAGAGGAAACATAGATCCTAGAAGCCTAAATTAGTGACAGGGATGATGATGAGCATGAGGGAGGTCAAGACCATCCAATATATAATATAAATGAATCGAGGAGGAGGAAGATGAAGAGAAGAATGATGAGGAGGAATCAAATGATTAAGTCAAGGGGATGAGCGAAGCGGTAAGCACAAAAATTAGGGAACCCCAAGCCTCACCAAGGAACAAGTGGAAGAATATGTAGATAGAGAGGTAGTAGGTATCATTAAGGACTTGGTGGAGCAGGATTTAGAGCAAAGTGTAGATGAAATTTTGAAGGAAATGGAAGAAGAGAGCGTTGGGAAAGAATATGGCAGCATGGGTGGGAATCCTAATTTGGTGGTAAGCTTCCCAAGGGGTGTGCAAACAGGTGGGAAGGGTGTAAAGGCAACACAAGGGTAAGGGATGGGCTATATTAATGATCCAAGTAAGGTATTATGTGTGCACTTCTAGAGCATCATACTAATAGAAAAACTCCTGGCTATGACTTTTTTTGATGAAGAAGGAACTTGTCCATGAACTAGAAAGATGCTATATTGGGTGTTCGAGTCCCACGTGGATGAAATTGAGTTCAAATTAACTCGAAGAGCACTGATGAAGGTGCCAAAGATGAAAGGAGTAAATCCCTTAGTGAATTCTCAATAATTTTCAAATGAGAAGGTCTGCAACATGCTCAACAAAATTTTAGTTGAGATTGAGGCCGAATGTTAGAAGAAATGATAGGGTGAGATTCGTGGAGTAATTAGAGAGGAAAAGGAGGATCTCATTGATAAGAGAAAATAATTGAAGCAAGAAGAAATTATCAGTGTAAAATTAAAGCATGAACTGAAGGAAGAGAAAGCAAAGGTACATGAAGTATCTAAGAAGGTGGAGATGATTACAGATGCCATTGTCTTAAAACATCCCAACCTAGCACGCATGAGAAAAAATATGAATCAACCTTGTAGTGTCTAGAGGATTTGACTTGCATCCTCATGATGAAAAGACAAACACCCACTTTAGAATCTTAAGAAGAAGCGTTAGTGCACCAAGAAACAGAATAAAAGATGAATTTTTCGATATCGTTGCTTGATATACCAAAATCCTTATAGAGGTAAAGGCTATCTGCATGCAAGTTGCTAAAAATGCATTTTACAATTGTGCTAATAGAGATAGAGTGGCAAACATCATGGTCACTACACATGAAGAAAAATTAAGGAGTTTCAAGATAATAATAAGGGGAACAAAGTAGAAAGGAAAAATCCTAGCCAAGGTAGATAAGAAGTTAGAAGCTATCAATACCTTGTGAGGATCGATCAAAATTTGGCTAAAGGAATTAACCCCCATATCACCCACAGGATGGACACACTTGATGACTTGGGAAAACAATTGGAGAGTATTGTTGAGACAATAAGTGCTAAAGGGTAGGAACTAAGTTTTGAGGGGGTAAGTTCCCTAGTTGAAGACCTCTGTCAGCAAGTGTAGAGAAAGATTGACGTCTGGGAAAAACTAGAGGTAGAAATAAGGAAGGATTTCCCTCTCCTCCTTCAAATATAAGCATTATTCTCTTTCATTTACCCATTCTTTCATTATTTCTCCCAATTATTCATTCCTTCATTCTTTTCCCACTATTCAAATCCCACCATTCTTTATTCATTAAAGAGAAGTGTTTCCGAGGATGGAGAACAAGAGTAGTGTGGGGTGATGTTGGGCCCCAAAATATTGGCTAAGTACAAGAAGGTGCATGGGTGCACGAGACCTATTTGAAGAAGGGTGTGTAGGTTGAAAGTTTGTAGGACATGGTTTTAGTAGGGTTTAGTAGAACACATGACATGCATGCATGAGGCAAGATAGGTTTTGGGACTTAGCCATATTCGGTGTTCCAGACAACACACAAGAAAAGCATGACTCGTCTAGCATGTAGAGTGGATAAGGTGCAAGCCTAACAACTATATGCTCAAGAAAGGAATATTCTATGCATGCAATGGAAGGATCTAGAAAGACATCATTGCAAAGAGTGGAGAGCTTAGATCAAAGGAAGCATGCTCCATTAGAGGACCACATGGACACTTGGCAACCAATTTGTATCTCAGGAAGGCATGGTGGTGGAGACTAAAGCTATATATAGAGATGCTTAGGTAGAAGAAAGAGGATGAGAGGGGAATCATATATCATTTGGATAGGTGAAGCTCTGTAGAGATAATAGTGGGTTCTATGGGTTAAGGTCCTCATTATGAGGACTGTAGGTGAAATTGTATGTTTAGGGGGATGGGTCTGTAATGGGTTTTTGTAATGTGGAAAGCATAGCTTAGGTTCTTGATGCATGACTCTGATTTGCATTGTTATATTGGTTTTTATGGCCTTAATGAATGTAATGTGGTTATTGAACTAGTTAACATGAATATAAGGTTCTATTCTAAACAATATATGTTATTCATGAGCATAAACCCTTGTGCATTTCCTTTGTGTTATGAATCGGTTCAAGTATTCTATTTGATACTTTTCTTTTGTTTTTTTGGAATAAGGGTAAAGTGAGGGTTTTAGAAGGTCCCATCCCAACTAGATAAATTATGCGATGAAAATTACATAAGAGAAACCCATGAAAATTCCAAAAAAGTCGAACAACCGAACAAAACGGAAAAAGCGAGACAAAAGAAAGCAAAGTACAAAAGATCATAGGAGATTTTTCAGCTCTTTAACAATATTCTTTGCATGAATGGAACCAGACTCTTTGAACGGTAGATAAATAAGGGATATCATTTGAGCATTCTTTGGTTAAAGCAGACTGGTATTGTCAATGTAAGCTTCCCAAGCTTTTAGGACAGTGAAAGAACGTTGGAGCTTAGCAAGGATGGAAGACACCAGATCCACATGGCTATCTTCAGTGGAAGTTCCCTCATTTCCCCTTGATTTGTTATAGGCCCTGGTATCTTCCAATTTAGTTAGAGCTTCGTATTCCTATCTTGGGGTAGGTATCCTATCCTCCATTTTAAAATTCTCAAATCCTTGCTAGAAATTTTTCCCTTAGTGGTCAGCTCCTCTTCCATGTCAACCAAACCAGAATCGGGGGAGTATGGATACAATGTAGCTAACCCCAGCAGAGCATCCGAGAGAAGGAGCTCTGAGCTTAAGACCGGGGAGGTAACAGGAATCAGAGGTTCTGCATCAGGTAGGTCAAGGCTAGCTAGGAGAGTGATGTGGACTAATGGTGAAATCAGTAGAAACAAGACTCGCGAAGGAAGAGTCCACAATGGAAACCTCAAAATAAGAGTCGATAAAATGTACGGTGGTGATGCTGACTAGAAGTGGGACGGGAAGTGGGGGATGGAAGGGGAGATGAGGTGAGGGTATGGTGGGATTTTCAAGATATAGAAGGAAAATGAGAAATATCCTTAGGTGAAGCAAAAATTTAAAGAGGAGGTAAAGTAGGCCCTGATGGAGAATGGGGCCTTCTCCCTCCCTAGCTAGATTGATAGAGTGTTCTAGAGACTGGTAAAGAAAGGCAGTGAGATTGATTCTCTTTCCCCAATGTAGGTGGGAAAGGATGAAAAAGTGAGGCCCGAAAACCAACCTATATCACCCGTCGATAGTAAAGTATCTCATAATCACTTCGGTGACTCTATCCTAAGGGGGATATAAGGAATCCTGAACATATCCCAAGAGATACTTGGTTGGATTCTCTCCTTTTTGATGAAGTCCTGGAGCTCGCTTATAAGGACCTCTTGAAGTAAACTGCCCCTGAAGTCGGTAGACTAGTCACCGAGGCTATGGCATTGGTAGAGATGGTGAAGAAAGTGTTGCCAATTTAAAATATGCCATACGAGAAAGTAGCTAAGACCCCATAAGAAACCATGGCCAAATAACCAGACATGTTTTCCAAGAAAGTAGTGACTCCATTGTCTTTTAAAATATTCCAGACTTCTTTATCCTCCTACAAATCAAAGTGCAAGAAATAGGTTCGATTATTTTGAGCTGCCCACCCATGATGATGATCTCGTGGAAATGAATAGAGGTGGGGGGCCTTGAATTAGATTTAAATAACCCATGTGATTTGTGAGAGTCTTCCACATCAATTTCCCTCCTGTATCTATTATGATTGTGATGTGAAAAGGTGCATTTGAAAACAAAATCCACCTAAGTGATATAACTCTCACCGTACATGCCCCAGATCCTTAGAATGTTACATCATCATAATGTGGCAATCATGTCCACTACCTTTGTTAGGGGTGGAGATATTTTTGTTTAACCTGATGACATCAGGAGTAGTATACAACCACCATAGGAAATTAGCTAGAAAAAGAGTAGTCATTATGAGCGATTTGAAGAAGATCATTAGGAAAATTTCCTAACCAAGTTTGTTGAGTGTCAAGGAGGACACCAATATTAGCCATGCAATCAGCCACCCTATTTCCCTCGTGGTAAATATGCTAGAATTTGATCTGCTGGAAGTTCCTTTGAAGAAGACGAATGTCAGCAATAATGTTCTTGATAGTCCATTGGCCTGGGTTATCCAAATTTAGGAGATTTATAATATTGAGTGAATCACTTTCAACAATTAAAGGGTCATTTCCAATTTGGAGAGTAATCTCTAGCCCTTTTAGAATCACTAAGGCTTCAGCGCGGTGATTGGTCCCAATGCTAAAATTTGTTGCTATAGTTGCTAGAGGGGTACCCAAATTATTGCAGAGAATCACACCCCTCCCAGACTTCCAGGATTACATTTAGAAGAACCATCTCGTGTTTAGCTTAATCCATCCAAAGGGGAGGAAGCCAATAAAATTTAGATTTATCCATGGTTGAGGGATTAGCCTTAGGAAGGATCGCAATCCACTGACACTAATCCTTGCTATTATAGAACTAGATTTTTTTTTGATATTTCTTCTATAGGCAACGATTGAGATTATCTTGGAAGAGTATAGCAATGTGGTTGGCAACCTGACAAGGGTCCATGCTTTGATCTTTGAAGATTCTCCAGTTTCTTTCCTTCCATATACCCCAGAGGCCGTGAGGGAGGATAAGTTTCCAAGTGAGGGAGAGGGCCTGGTGTAAGAAAGGGGAACACCATTGATTAATTGCATCTTGAAGGGATTTGGGGAAAATCCAGATTACTCCTAAATGCGTCAAAAGCCAATTCTAGATATCTTGAGAAAAAGGACAGTGAAGAAGGAGATGGGAAGAGGAATCCAAAGCTTTACAACAAAGAACACAATGAGTAGGGAGGGAGAAGCCTCTCCTTTTTAAGTTTTCTCCCAAGAGGAAATCATTCTTGAATGAGAGCCAGGAAAAAATCCAATTTTAGGAATAGTCTCTTTGTGCCAAATTTTCTGAGAGGAGGGCCAAAGCTGGTCCTGGGCTTGGAATCGTAGGCAACTTTAACAAAGAAAGATCCAGAAGGGGAGAGGGGCCAAATACGATCATCAATAGGTAAAGAGAAAGGTATATAGTGTGAGGAGAGGGAAATTCTCAACTGATTCAAACACTGACTTTGATACACGTTGATACTCCAATCTGGAATATACCAAGAGGGAATTGAATTTGTCATTCTCCAATAACCACTAACTTTCTTGCCATGGTGATTAATGAGGGGTATTTTGATAGAATCCCAAACGGGGTTTAGGCACAAAGGTTTTTCCCCAAACCACCAATCTGACCAAAAATCAATTGATCTACCATTTCCCATCCTCCACTTGGTGCCAGCATGTAGAAGAGGAAGAGAGCTAATAACCAAGTTCCAAATGGCAGAGCCACGGGAGGGGAGGAAAGAAGGAAATATCCACTTGAGAAAAATATTTGGCTCTCAAAAATTACACCCAGTGGGAGTTTCCATAAGCCACCTCCCAGCCAATCTTAGCTAGTAGGGCTACATTCATATCAGCAATCTGTCTAATCCCAAGACCTCCCAGATTGGTTGGCTTACAAACTTCATTCCAAGAGATAAGGTGGATCTGCTTCTTATCTTCCACACCGACAAGAGAATTTTTTTGGATTCTCTCAATAGCATATATCACTAAGGAGGGAATTTTGAGAAGAGACATGAAATAAATAGGCAAACTTTGTAAAGTAGCTTTAACCAATTGAAGTTTTCCCACCGACTTAGCAGAGCTCCTTTCCAAGAAGCCAATTTTTTTGGTATCTCTCAATAACCGGATTCCACAGACTTTTAGTTTGCTTTCCCTGAAGAGAGGAATGCCAAGATAGGAGGAAGGTAAGTCCACAATTCTGCAACCAAAGATATCAACAATCCTCCTTTGTGTTTGAGGAAGGGTGTTTAAGAAAGATATACTGTTTTTGGTAAAGTTAATCAATTGTTGAGAGGCAAGTTGATAATTTTCTAATATTTCTTTGAGGGCTCAAGCTTCGATCACCGAAGCAACACTCAAGAGAAGGGTGTTGTCCAAATATTGGCTGTGAGTAGCAGTAGGGGTGTTAGAGGTGATTTTTATACTAGATATAGTTTCTGACTCTTGGCAACCTCTAAGGCTCTATTGAGTGTGTCTACCAAGAATGAAATAGGAAAGATGACAAAGGGTCCCCTTTCATTAAACCTCTATTGTTTTTGAAGAAGCTGACCAAGATGCCATTTACGAGGATAAAAAAAAAGGGTAGCAATGCAAGAAAAAATATATTTGTACCATTTTCTATCAAAACCATAACTTTTCAACACTCGAATAAGGAAATTCTAGCTAACTTTGTCGAACGCTTTTTACATATCTAATTTGAGGATCGTTCCTAATGACTTTACTTTCTGGATTGAGTGGATGGATTCATGCACTGTAATGATACCACCTTGAATAAACTGAATGCTAATGAAACCATTCTAATGTGAAGTGATGAGGTCATTCATCAGAGGTTTTAGTCTAGTAGCCAACATCTTGGTGATGATTTTATAAGAGGTGTTGCAGAGGCTAATCGGTCGAAGTTGGCTACAGACTTAGAGCCAAGAGATTTGGGGGATAAAGTGATGAAATTAGTATTCCATTCTTTCATAAGGGAGTTGCTCAACTAGAATTCATTCACCATGTTAAAGAGGTCTTGCTTGATGATCTCCCAGAAAATTTGGAAGAAGGCAACAGGGAAGCCATCGGGGCAGGGGATTTATCTCCTTTCATGGTGAAGATAACTTTGTGAATTTCCTCCATAGAGAAGGGCTTCATTAATTTTCCATTCATATCTTCAGAGACTAATTTAGGAATGTGTTGCAACATCTTGGACATAACGTTCTCATTGGGGGTTTCTCATCCTGAAGGAGATTAGAATAAAAAGAGACTAATTCATTAGAGATATCAAGGTCAGAGGATAATAAATTACCTGTTAGAGTTAGCAGTTCTCTGATTTTGTCTCTACTTTTGTGTTTAGAAGCTGTGATGTGGAAGAATTTAGTATTACGGTCTCCCTGATCCAGCCAAAGTGCTCTAGATCTCTGCTTCCAATAGGTCTCTTCTTCTTTCAAGATGTTATGGTATTCGGTGAGAAAAGATCTTTCTTGTTTATAGAGTTGCTTGCTCAGTTCTTGCTTCTACCTCCACAAGAGCTGATATTTTAGAAATTTCTCAAGTCAGATTTTTTTACGTAGTTTGATGTTGTTGAACACCTTGACCTTCCAAATATTGAGTTATTTTTTTATTTCCTTAAGCTTACTAGAGAACTTAAACATATCAGAGCCCTAAATTTTGATATCCCACCAACTCTTAATAAGAGGATCTAATTGGTTGTTTTCAAGCTAGGCTAACTCAAATATGAAGGGAGGATTCTTTATATTCAGCTTGTTGTTAGCACATAGCATCATGGGGCTATGATTTGACACCGCATGAGAGAGATTACTGAGAAAAAAATTGGGGTAAAGTGAGATCCAATCCAAAGATCCCATATCCCTTTTAATTCTGCTTTAAATATGATTTTTCCCATTCTACGGTTGAACCAAGTGAAGGAGGTACCATGAAGGTCCATATCTAATAGTTCCTCATAGTGTATGAAGTCAGCAAGTGCTTCCATAATAGAGGGGTTAGCCTGGGATACTCATTTTTTTTTCAAAGGGATAGAGAGTGTTGTAGAAATCCCCCATGATAAGCACTGGAAATTGTTGCTATTTCTTATGAAAATTGAAATGTCCTGCCAAAGTTTTTCATGATGGGTTTCCAAATTTGGGGCATAAAAATTGATTGTGATCCAAGTAGAGTTTGAGCCTACCTCTTGGAAGAGCATTGAAAAAAAAATTGGGTGTTGTAAAAGGCAATCACCTTTGAGATTTTTGGGATCCCATAGAGTGCATAAGCCACCAGAATTGCCTATTGAGAGCTGGGATGCAAAGGATGTAACAGTAAAATTTTCAAGAGACTGTCATCCTTTTTAAGTTTGGTTTCTTGAAGCATAATAATATTAGGAGAGTGGTTAAATTTCATATCCTTGAGGACCCTTTATTTTTGTAGAGAGTTGAGACCTCTTATGTTCCATGAGATTATTTTCATTTTTTGGATTTGGGTTTGCTCCCCACAACCATGGGGATGGTGCTCTGGGTTCCTTGAGCCACATTCAGGGCTGATTCTTATTGAAGCTTAATGTTTCCCAGGGTACGCCCATGAACTTTATCTAAGCCAATATCAGGTTTTTACAACTGCTTTGGGTCAAGTGGAGGGTAAAACTATCATCCAAGGTTTGAGTGGAAGGGGAGAGCTGGGGAGTCGAGAGGGGAAGGAAAGGAGGACATGGGGGTGGATCCAAAAGGAGGAGGCTCTAAGGAGAGGATGGGGAGAGGAGGGAGGGTGAGGAGACCATTTTCAGGGAGGGTAGGTAGAGGAAGAGAAGGGGAAACAGAAGCACATGGGATCCCGAGTAAGAGAACTCGAAAAAGGAGCAAGAGAGGAAACATAGGTGGAAACAACTAAATATGAGGGGGAAGCAAGGGGAACCTCCATGGGAATAGTAACCAAAGAGGAAAGAGGTTGAGAGGTGAGAGGGGTTACCATGTTAGTGTCAAGAGTGATTTTTCCTTCCTCAAGGAGAGAAAAGGGATTAGAAGTAGGGATGACAGGAGCCTCTTCAGGAATCATTTTTGGTATATATTTCCCTTTTTTCTTGGGAGAAAATTCATGGATTTTAGGTTTGGGTTGTGGCTTAGTGGGGCATCTAGATGCTTTGTGGCTAATGATTTTGCAGATGGAACACACTTGTGGAATATACTCATATTCAATGGGTTGTGTCCATTTTCCAAAATCTCGATAAAAGATCAATCGATTTTGGTGGATAGCTAACATCAGCATTGACACAGAAATGAGAATGAATGAATCTAGTTTTAGCCTTTGTGGCTTGATCTATTGCAATTAGAGGACCCATAGAAAGAGTGATACCTTTGAGAATAAATGGATCCCAAAACTCTAAGTGAATTCTGGTAGACAAACCCATATTTGGGCTTGTGTCATGGTTTCAGTGAGTGAATTAAAACCAAGAGACTATTTTCTAATGTAGAACCCTCTTCGCCGAAGAACCACTGCACCACCCGAAGTTCCTGAGAAAAGTATTCCTTTAATATTAATGAGATGAGAATGAAGCCATTTGGCATGATAGCTATTTCCAATGTGCCATAAGGGTTTAATTTCATACGGGCCCATTTTTTGATATCTTTGAGGGGGGGTCTAGGACCCATCAGCTTACCCACTAGAGATAGATCTCTGGAGGTAACAACCACCTCCGTGATGTGAAGAGAGAAGGACCTACAGAGAGGACTGGTGACAGCTTCTCTGTATGGGGTGTAGAAGTGGACCCTTCCATAAATGTTTTCCATGCCTCGGGGGGAGGCCGAGGAGATAGGACCCTAGAGTTCATAGGGCGGTACTCCCGATTCGGACCGAAGAGTCTAGCATCGTGTAAACACCGAGAGGATGTATGAATTTCAAAATTCAGCAAGGCGGTAAAATCAAGACAAAATTTGGGTTGAAAAATCCAACTAGAGTGGATGTATTAATCCCAATACTTCTCTTTTGTTATTTGAATGGATGCATTGATATAATAATTCATCCTAAGCTCTCAGAATGAATGCATGGTTCTTTTATTTCCTACATCTAAATCTATCATTAATGATGTATTCTCACACAACTCACATAAAGGAGGTTCTTAGCACTCATGCATGCCTCGGGTGAGTTCCAGCGCCCACTGGGTGATAGGCCAATGCACATGGGATTAGACTATTGTTCTAAGGGTACAAAAATGAATACACTAAGGGAATTTTCCTTATCTGGAAAAATATTAAACATGAGACGATTGGGCAAGATCTAACTCTTGAACTCTATTTACCATTGTTGAAATCAAATCACTGAAAATGGTGTTGCATTTATTAGGGCATGTTTTGAGCCTTATTAGGAGATAAAGTTATGTGATGTCCTTCTATAATTTTTTTCTCTCGAAGACCACACCTCTTTAGGAAGCAAAGTGTTGGTTTGAATCAAAGAATCAACATACCCTCGCATCCTTTCCAAAGACTCGGTCAATGGCATCAAAATGATATTCACTTCGGAAAAGTGTGTCATGAGTTCTTCATTAAATGAGAGGTAGTAAAAGAAAGGATCAGATTGCATGCTAGTTTGAGGCCTCAAAAAGACCCGAGGATAGAAGCCTTATTCTCTAGTGAATGTCATATTGTTTGAGTTGGATAACTCTAGCTGATCAATCTCCTCAATCCTAACGGATAAACCATTTTTGGCACCTTGGGGAGAAGGAGTGTAAGGTGAAGGTAAGTTGGAAGAATAATTGTCAACCCACCCTAATAATTAGGGAAACTACTACATACCCATCTAGCAGTAATAAGCCTCAAGACCCAAAATGGGTCTGTTATAATCCTAACCCAATATATTCGGGAGGTATATAAATACCTGTATAATAATGGGATATGAGAAGGATAGATGAGAGAAGGAAATGAAAAGTAACTATTCCTTCACGTCGATTTCACAAATTTATACGACTAAAAATCAACATGTGACCTTCAGGTGCACTCAACCTTTTGAGGTTGTGCCGAGACATCCGATTTGGAATGGATAGATGGCTATGTGGAATATATGTAATATGATATAAGTGAAATGTGGATAATTAAATATTAAGGTAATCTAATGTCTTGCACATGCACCAATGGAATATTCTTGTCTAAGGTAGAAAATTCTTGTCTTACCTGCATGGGTGATACGAAACAGTCTAGGATGATGGTAGTGCATAGATGGAGGTCAATTTATCACTCATTTAAATGGAAGAGGGGGGAAATTGTCCTGTGTTAGCCTCATAGAAGTTTCAAGACAAGGTCATGGAATTGCTAGAGGAAATGTATGAATAGGACAAATGAGTGGGTTATGGGCACTAGTTTCACCTAGGTTAGTTCCGCCAAAAGTCATATAATTTTTCAGCTTCTTCATTCAGAAAATTTAACTATGAAATGATGATGGGTAGAAGTGGTGAGGATAAAAATACCAAGATCTTAAGGCTCATATCAATGTCCTGTCTCTAAGTAAGTTGTGTTCCGCTATGGGACTTTGGGATTGTATGCTTCATCTCTTAGTTGTTAAGGACCCTGAATGGTCATATGGGATGTGTGAATGGATAACTATGGTGAATGGGAGAAATACGTGGAAATGGATGAAAATGGTTAACAAGTGATCAAGGAAACCTATGACCAGGCTGATTTATCTAAAACTTGTATGCTCTATCATATTTGACATTCAAATCCCTCAATTTTTTAGTGATAGTAGTCAGTTCTGATGTGGTTTGAAAGATGTAAATTCAAATACCTTGGTCGATGTCTTAAAATTTCACCAATAAGTTTGGTTGTGAGATTATTGGTTCAAAATTGTAATCCTTAGGTTCTCTAGGACCCGAAATGGTCATGCGGGATGTGTACTCAATTAATCTAATGCAAGAAAGAAAACTAATTAAATAAAGGAAATATAATCTATGTTTTTGTGATTTTTCAATTATATAAAGGAAATACAACAATAAACAACAATCTAATTAAATTAAACTAATATTTTTGGATTTTATACTTTCTAGAAAACAACAAAAGAAATATGAAGAAATGTAATTACTTCTACAATATTATTTTTGTCTTAAAGGTAAAAGGTTTTGAAGGAACATTACCTTGATGTACATCCAAAAGGCTCAAAACCTTAATAATCATGAAAGGAAAAAGGTGGTTTTTTGATATGTGGGGGCCACACCCCAACCAAAAGATTAAAAGTACAAATTTATAAGGTAAGGGCCAAGTACTTATAAGAAGCCTAATGGCAGACAAACAACAAAAGTGCAGCTCAAAAATAGAAAAAAAACAACTACATAACTAACACAAAGACAAAGACACTAACTAGGAAACTTGTTATAAAAATAAAGAGCAATCTTCAGTTCTGATAGAGAATAATTTATGTTCCAATATTAGTATCCCAATTAGAATCTTAAAAATCTTGGTGATCTTTCCATTCTTCCAAGTTGAGGTTGGAATGCCACTGAAATTACATATTTGATGAATGTGGACTTGAAGAAGAACTAGGACTAATTTTTGAATGGCCAATTGGTCTTTTGGCTTCTCTTCAAGAGCTTTGATTTGAGTAGAAAGAGTGTTGAATTCCTCTCTAAGGCCAAAAATGGAGTCAAAATCTAAATTCTTGATGTCGACTTGACAAGAAAATCAACATTATCTTCGATGGTCTTCGGGGTTTAGATTGATGATTGAATTTTTCCAAGATGAGAGGGGGTGATTTGGTCATAGGGGTTTGAAGGGATGAAAACATGGTATATCTTCAACAAGTACTTATTTGTCTTTTTTCTATAACTAAGGATCCGTTTGGGAGGGGGTTCAATAACAGAGTTATGGAAAAGGGGGTTCTTGTAGCGGATACGGGGTTACCGAGGAGGTGGAGAAGATAAAGGAGGGATAGGTTTTTGGCTACTAAATATAGTATGAAGTAATGAATAAGAAAAATGACCCCTTGATGTAATGGAACTACCCTTTTATGGCCATGAAACTCTAAAATATAATTCTCTAAGGAGTGCAAAATATAGTATGGAAAAATTAGCTTAACTTCGTGCTTGAAATGGTTGAGGAGAACCAAATGGTGTAGAGGAATAGTATAAAACCTTCCCTCGAGTGTAATGTATCTAACCATCATGCAAGAAATTTTTTTGAAGGGTTGTAGGTTATAGGTGCACATGATGCCTTTTTTTTTTAATTTCGATGCATTCTCCATCATCCAAGAATAACCATTACTCTACCTCTTTGTCCATTTTTTAAAAAAATATTGTTACCTTCCATGCTTAGCCCTGTGATGAAGGATATAAATTGTTTAGTGATACTAAAATCTCTACCTCTGAACTTGATGTTCCTATCCTTCCAATTTTCCACAAATTGGAGGGAGATGTATTGATCATGCCCCTTAATCCTTTGAATAAATTATGTGAAACCCCTAATGTTAAGGGTTTCCCAGAGTTCCACATTTTCTTGCCATTATGGGTAGAATATAGGATTGACTCTACAGGGAGATCTCCCCATTGTAAACATATTTAGTAGAAGAGTAGATTTGAGATGGAAACAATAACAAGTAGGCTTTTGGTGGCAATATGATAGCCTTAGAGATTGGAAATTTCTATGTTGAAACATGTCTCCTTTCTCCGGACCTTATTGAAATTAAAAATGCACTTAAAGTTCAAGGGGTGGAGAGAATAAATCCGAATGGATATGATTTGCTTCAAAAATCCAAGTGAAGGATTCCACACGTGTAGAAGTAATCATTTAATGAGTGTTTTCGAGATGTGTATTGGTTTCCTTAGTAATGATGTGATGAAATTTGCAAGGGGTGTTATTAATATCATACCATTTGATATAATAATTAATGAAAACCCCACGTTCGTAATGCATCCATTACTTTATTTCCCTCCTATACACATGTTGGAACATAATGTTAAGAAATTTTCTTCCACAATATTATTAACATAACCTAAACAAATAAATAATCTGATGTGACTATTTATCTTTACAGAATGAATCTAAACTATCCTAAATAAACAAAGCTTTTCCAAATTGTAATTGTGGATCTAAATCCTTTGTTCCACCTCAAAGACATGGGAAGAAGTAAAAGATTCTCATAAACACTTCTTTGCATGAAACATCCTATGTAAAAGTAAAGAAGGATTTAATGGAGATTGTAGATTGAAATGGAATTGTAATTACTTTTAAAAATGTATAAGATTTCCTCTAGAAAAACTTCCCTTGTAAACCCACAAGGATAGGAAGGGAAGAAATCTATCACTAGAAGCTTTGTGCAGACAAAATGAAAGCTACAATAATTACTTAACTATTGCAATGATTTGAATTGAAATGATTTAACTACTCTAGTCAATATTGTGCATACAAATTAAATAAAGAAATCAAGAAATCTTAAGGAAATCCCAATACATCCTTAACTTGGAATTTTTAGAAAAGTGTCAAAGCCAGTGATGGTTTACTATAATGTCTCCTCGTTTCCTTTCCAACTTCACTACTCAGGTGAATCTAGGGAATTGTGTTGGGTAACGTAGAAGAAGAAGCAATGAAGAAGTGTTGGAGCGTAGTGGCATACATGCACCTAATAACAATGTGGGTAGGAGAATAAAAATGTAAGAGAAATGGCTTGATTGTGTATTTCCTAGCAAGATCACAATATCATAATGGTTAAATTCACAAAAAAATATTCAGCCAATGCTTTGGGAAGAAGCTAGAATTTTATAGAATATAGGATGGGAAATGGTCTAAGAAATTTGACAACCAAGGAACGCCACATCACAAGAAGAAGGGGGAGTTAACTCCAATTATTCATCATGGAAAGAAGAGGATGTTGGTACTTATCAAATGAGCCCAAGAATAACCAATTTTTCTAAGAAACATGAGCTAAAACCATGCTTGAAGAAATGATACATGTTTAAAAGATGCCAAAGAAGGTTTTGGAAAAACTATACGTAACCGCTAGTTTACATAGAGGGGAAGTTACACAACTGCCATTGAGGCAATAATGATGGTTTTGTAACAGCTAGGATAGTTCCATAACCACCCTAGAATTTTCATAACTTGAGGCCAAAATATAAGGGAAAATATGGGAAATAAATAAAGGAAAACATGGAAATAATGGAAATAGTTAAGGGAAGAATTCCAAGCTAAAAATATACACTACATATGAGAAATATGATTCAAACACCGTTGGAAAAGGTAATAATCATCATAGGGGATTTTTAATCATTTCCTACAATGTAACACATGTAAAATTAGGTTAATACATAGCCCTTACGTTCCCCCTTATCACTTGATTCTATGGTAGCATCTATCATTTCAAGACGTTGTCTTGGGTTAAATCTTAACGAAACGCATGTCAAGTTTATATAATAACAACCTGTTAAACTAGTGTTCCTTACACTAAACTATATTCACCCCATTTTGAGGGGGATCACCCATACAAATCAATCTATCATCATTTTTGTCTAGCACTTTTCCTACACCAAACTACTCAACAAAAGAGGAAAATGTAGACACTCAAAATTTACACCACTCATTTTCCTTATCTTCACATATATATTAATCAAATTCACTATTTAATTCATACATCCCCTATCCTAAGTCTAAAACCCCCACCATATTTACTCCATGTAAATATCCTTCACAGCTATAAAATCCACCTTTACCCCTTTCAAAACCATTTAAAACCGCTTAAAAACTAAAAAAAAACAAAACATAAAATCAAAACAATCTTATAACCATTTCAACCTCTCCACCTTGACCTCCAACACCCCCTTAGTAATTTACCGGAACCTTAAACCAAAAATCCATGATTAGAAGTGGTTTCAAACACTCTTACAACTATTTCCCCATAAAACCGTATTGTCGAAATTCGGTTGAATTGTTAGCAATTATAAATATCACCTGTGTGCTCTCTCCCAAGGATATTCAAAATTCAATTATATGGATCTTGAATCTCGAATCTCAAGCCTCCTTTTTCCCTTGCATTTCATTGTTTGAAACTACAACATTCAGGATATCATCAAGTATCACTAGGCATCAACATTAATTATTTTCAATCATCTTAGGAGATCCTTTTCATCGATCAAACTAAAATCAATATCATAGGATGATTCATCCACACATATCACCCCATTGAGTATTTGAGGCATTTTCTAGCTTCAAATCCACTCTAAGGTATTCCTTAATCTCTATTTTTCATTTTAAAATCATAATCAACTTTTAAATCATTCATAAACATCTGTTATATGCTTTAAACTCTCATTTTTATGAAATTGTCAAAAATCACATAAATAACCAATAATTTTCCTAATCACTAGCGATTGATCTAAATCGCTAACAATTCTGTCAAAACTATTATTCTATCAATTTATAATCTTTTTCATCAATTTTTATCAAATATATTAAATTTAACATGTTTTAAAGAATGACCCTTAGTTATATGGAAGTCTTTGGTAATTCATATGAAATCACAAGCATTCATTCTCTTAAAATAGTCAAACATCTCTTTTCTCGGGAGCAATACGACCTCGTCCATGAGTTGACACTCCATGTTATCCAATTTTTCCTTGGATGAATAAGAAATTGAGTACCAAATTAAATTCCACCATGAGATCGGACAAGAAGTTGACAAATTTTGGTATGATTAATTTGAACATGTTCACATTGCATCCACCCTCTCCGGGTTACCTTCAAGCTACACAAGACCTACCCTTCGATCTATAATTCTAAGAATTATTTGTCTATTATCCTTACATATCTATTTATCATATATATTTTAGGTTGCATACTCCTCAACAACATCACATTAACCCCAAATGAGGGATACATCCATTGGGTGAATCATTCACTCCATACAACGGTTTACAATCATAGTACAATATAGTTTAGCAAAAAGCTAGCACATTCTTTAGTCTCAACAACAACCCAAAACCTAACTTGGGTATCCAACACAACATAAACACTAGTGCCCAGACCTAGACAGTAGTTCCTATTCACCCTTCTTGGATGCTGTGACTAGGGGGAAGTTATAAATATTTTCTTAGTTCAACATAGTTTTTGGCAGTTTACACAACTGATTTTACATGGCACACAATCCTTAGAGTCAACATGTATGCACTACACCGTATTTTTCTACTTTTGCGTTGGATCAAAATTGTTTGAAATGGATTATATTTTAACACACCATTTGGAGTGGTGTTCACATTGCGAGAAGTAGTTAAAGGTTGGATGATCAAACCATTATTTTTCCCCTACACTTCTTCCATTTCTTTACTCGAGATCTCTCAAAAACTCACATTTAGAGAAGTTGGTGTGAGATCATCCAAAAACTCATTATTCTACATTATCTACAGGATCTCTTCTATCTCTTTTCCTCATCACGGATCGGGAGCACGTGTTCATTTTCACATTTTTACATATTTTTCTACATACATTTTACTCATTTTGATGGAATTTTACATATATGCATATTTTACTACTTATTCATTTTTCTCTTTTGTAGGCCTGCCCTTATGGGAAGGGATAGTCACACCATCACACAATCAACAACATAATTAATCGACATCAAAAATAGATACAATGTGATATCTACACATATGCTTTCTCCCAGTGGTCATCATCATCATCATCTCTTTTACTTTCTCCTCTCTTGTTTCCACTCTTCACATTTTTATCATTCCATGCTTTTTCTTGTCTCTCGGAACCTATTTTCCATTAATATAAATGATTATCAAATATGCATATATTATCCACTTTATATTAATGATAATTATCTCAACAAAAATCGGGGTAAAGTGTAGACACTAAATCATCCTCTTTGGGTATATATCTAGTCCTAATTACATACTACTATTCATATCATTCCTATGTGAGAAAAGTACTAATTGATCACTATCTTGCCATATTTGTTTAGTTTCTATTGTCCTTCTTGGTCCTATACTCCTTTTAGCCTAGTTTGTCTTTTCATACTTCAACATTTCTCACACTGGACACCAAAACTTAGCTAGGACACCAACACCCGGGTGCCCCCGTCCCCTCCGGTCACCCCGGCCTCTTTCTACTTTGATCACATATTTTGGGTCTTTTCTACCCATTTGTGCATCTTATCTTTTTGTTAGTTGGTTGTTTTGAGGTTAATTATGAAATTCGGGTAAAGGAATCATATACATATAAAGTTATGTGATCATAATAAAGGACCAAGCACTAAGAATCTATTATCACCACATCGGGTGATCTAGAGGACATTTTAAGGATGTTATGGGTTTCCTAAATATCCCTAAAACATGCCAAGGTGGTAGATACTTCAATGAGGATTTTGTTGGTTCCTATAACACGTAAAATAGAATTCATTTGCTCAACTTATAGTCAATTAAATTTTAGTGCATTCGGACCTAGAAGGGTCAACTAGCCAATGTAGTAATGACACATGGCAGAAATAGAGTGCAAGTGCGAGGATAAAAGTTTATTATATGTGCGTGCCAGTCTTCCACACTCATATTCAAATGGATGGACCCTAATTTTTACTTGTCCGGGAGCCCTTTGTTGCACTCTTTTCTTGGAGGGGTTCCTTTTCCACCGTGTTATATATTTAACCATGTGGTGGGTCCTCGTGGCACCACATGGCTTGTGACCACGTGGCCTGTCACCACTATTCATATTATACCAAGAAAATTTAGTCATGTGAGCTTGTTATTTCCCTTGGAACATTGCAAGGCACACTCTTATTATTGGGTGAGTTCACATTTTAGCACGGTGAGTTTGTTTAATGGAGGGTGAGCGCATTTGGTTTATGAGAGTTCACTACTAGCAATGCGATCTCGTTAAGTAGCTCAGTGAGCTACATTGTGCAACAGTCAATGTGGGATATACTCCCCATTACCCATTTTAGCAACTTGGCGAGCTACTATACTCCACTTCCCATGGTTATAAATGGTAGGCCATATGTTATATGTAGCATTACCAACACCACCACCCACATAATAATTTTGACACAACATGTACATGGGAAGCGGTCGATGGACCGACTAATGCGGAGATGGGTAAGCCTTTAAACAGGATTTAGTAACTTGTTTACATATGTGTGTGGGATAAAAAAATCCTGTTGACCCTAAACATAGAAGAAGGCCCACGTGGAGGATATATGGGTGGTAGGAATAATACATGTCATGTCCAAGGTTTAAATAAAATGCAACCATTATATGCACATAGCCTTATTAAGGATTAAAGCGTGGTGTTTATTAATATGCATTGTTAATAAGGCCTAAAATGGTATATGGGTTGGTGGGGAGAATTGAACCCCCACCATCAAATTAATAGCCGTTAACCCCTCACCAGCTCATGACAGTAGCTTGAAACGTATAAATAGGGGTCAAATTGATTTTGTATAGAGAATTTCATTCTCATAGGCTTGTATAGTGATCAAGGCCCAATGTAAGTCTTTTTGTATATGCTCATTTTAGAAGCACTTAGAATCTTTTCTGTAACTCATTGTAAACTAGAGAAATGTCCAGAACTCCAAGAATCTCTTATTAGACCTATTATATTTCCACTTTATCTTTCTAAGAAGAATTTATGGAGGGAGGTTTGATCACTATCTATTTATAACCCATGTACTTAAGAGGCAACTTGTATAAATCATCATTTTTGGAGCATTTAGAGGAAGAGTGAGCCTTCGATGTAAACCTGGAGATATAGTCAAAATTTCGATACAATCCTCGATGATGTATTTTTTTCCAATTTTTAGGTGTTATGATGTTGTTTTAATATATGGAATTAAGTTGAGTGTTTGGATTCCATCTGGATCCTTTGTTAAGTGTGCACCTCGTTGAAGGAAAAAAATTTTGAGATCTAATTTTATGCACAATATGTATCTCAAGTAAATCACTCTACATAGAGGCTATTTACAACTTTGAAATAGAGTAATAACTATTCGTGATGATTATTATTGTTCTCTATTTACTATTTTGGATTCATTCTCGAATCAACTGGATTATGTGGTCATTTTATTATATGGTTTGTAGTTTGTTTGATTTAATTGGATATATGATCACACATACCTATATGTTCTAGTTTGGATCCATTACGTATTAGGTGGGGAATCATTATTCTACATTTTTTCATCTCAGATCTTTTCTTTGCGTAGAGGAGTCATGTTTGTGTGAAAAAATGGTAGCTTTTCATGGAAAATAATACTTAGTACTTCAAAAGGATCATTTCAGATTCAAAAATAGAAAGATAATGTTGTTGATGTTTGTATTTACCCAAGAATTCATCGACATAATGAGATCATGAAAGATATAGGTCATGGCATATTGATATGTGTCTCTGCAGTTTTCAAACCAAAGGGCATAACACAAAAGAAAGTTCCCAAGGGGTGATGAAGGATATCTTATTTTGGTCCAATGGTGTGATAATGATTTTATTGCAACTTAAAAACCATCTATAATAGAAAACATTTTGTGGCTGATGGTTAGGTCGATAAGATGATCGATGTTAGGAAGGGGAAAGTTATCTATAGGGAAATCATGATTTTTCTCAAAAAAAAATACAAATGTAAAGCTGCCTATAGGATTTGGCAATGGGTATGATATTTTAAACCCATTACAGATAATTGATAGGCTAGATGAAGTTGGAGGAAAGAAGGCATTGTAATTATTCATAAATGAGGAGGGATACACAAGGATTTATATGAAATTATTTTTTCTTGAATAGCTTAGCATTAGGGATGGTGAAAATATTATAGATGATTATGTTAGGATTGAGGTTTTACATGTTGGCATGACCATGAAAATGCTTGGCTATGCTTAGAGAGGAAAGTGCTGAAGGATTCTATCTCTTGTAGATCAAGAGATTGGCCAACTTTGAGGATGTGGGGGTCCTACAAAGTCCCTCTATGTATACACCTAAAATTAATATCTATACCCCTTGTTCACATGAGTGCACATAATTAATTTTAAATTAACCCATCCTCTTGTATTTATTTTAAACATAACCCCTATTTATCCCATCCCTATTGAATTTAATTAATTTATTCTTATTAATCAATTATTATTCTATCCCTTTCCCTAATGGACTTTATATTTCCCATCCCTATGCTTTTTCTAACCTATCTCTACCACAAAATCATCTACACATCATCCTTAAACATCCTCTTCCTACCTAATTCTTTAAAGAATTCAATCCCATCCTTAAAAACACAAAATCACACAAAAACAAGAAAAATCCTCCCATTGAAGAAATTTCCCCTAAGTTGGCAATGACCCAGCCCAATTGTCGTTGACCCTATAAAGCTGAGTGCTTTCTTTCCATTCTTCATTAGATGCATGCACATACCCCAAATTTCTTGCAACCTACGATCTTCTTCTTCTACTCCGAACATTTATGTAATGAACATAGATCTCTTGAAACCCCTTCTAGTTTGTTTGCATTGCTCGTAGACATTCCTTTGTGAGGTTATCATTGTTTGGTATCATTTTATGTAGTTATTATCATATTATTGCTTCCTTGTTTGCATCTAACCTTTTGTAGGTCTAGAAACAATCGAGACTCCATTATAATCCCATTCTATAATTTTTTCAGCTTGCGGGTTCTCGATCTAGCTTGTTTCCCTCACCTTGTTTAGCACTACTTAAATTTCCATTGATCTACCTGTGTCACCATCGACCCATTCGTCTATCCTCATCCTTTCTATTTCATATTCCTTTCAATGTCTATTCCATCTTTCACATTATTTCCGGATGCCAAATCTGCCATCCTACTTCTCCGAACTCCGTCTCTGGGTTTTAGCCCAAACCTATCGTGATCCTTGTTACCTTGTACTCCTTTCATTTCCTTGCCTCATACCCCCAATACATTTTGTTTCCAATTTCTAAAGTCCTATGTTCTATCTAGTTTTCACATTGAGCATCAAGATCTACAATTATAGTTGTTGTTGCACCCTTCTTCCTTAAGTCATCGTCAACCTACCTCCGTGTAACCCTTGTCACCATCGATGCTCCAAGGTAATCTTGTTTAGTGATCCTCTATATCATATTTGAATGTTCCTTACATTTATTAATTTATATTTTTGTATGCCTCAGATTATGCATGTTATCCTATTTATTATTATCACTTATACCTTATCTTATCAAATACGTGGATTGAAATCCACCAAGGAAGTTAACGCTTCTTGGGGTCTATTTTTTTGGGAAACCCCTACCTAATCCATCTTATCAATATCATTTTAAGTTTTCTTTCCAAGTTTCATCTGATTCATAGTAGAGGAATCCATCATCATTTGGTTCCAGATATCACATCACATATCTAAGGTAACATAAACCCTCTAAAATTTATGATTTTGCTAGTTTCTTCAGTAACTAGTGCATTAACTTCATTAAGAATGAGAAACTTGGTAAACATTCACCTAGAACATCTGGTGGGACCACCCTTTTGGTGATCTCCTTATTTTCTATCTATATTTAACTTTTTTGTCTTCCACTAACACTGTAGTGTAAGGTTCCGCTTTATTACTTGCTCATGTTGGGTTTATGGCCTGGATCATCCATCACTCAAAGTACAAATAAATAGGAAAATCATTATCTAGGTATTCCTCATTTTTTCCCTATTTTCTCCTTTTTACATTGTAATTTTTTGTTCTTGTCTATGTCCTCATCGAATATCACACTTCATTTTGGGCTTAAAAAGAACATTATTTTTGCATCCTGTTTTCTTATATAGTTTAAGTAGGGGTTTAACTTACTACATATCACATCTTATCACACACAACCTAAACTACACAAATCAAATTAACACATCAAAACATCCCCTTACCTAATTTTCTGATTGGGATTTCATCACCCAATAGTAAAAATTTTGAGACTTCCCTAGCCATAACAAACCTGAAACCAAACATAGTTTGCCTTCTCCTAGGCACCTTGTTATCCATCCCCTTTTATTTTCACACTTTCTTAAATAAATTAAGAACATAAAAGAATTTTCTTCTTGACTTGCTTGGGTAAAACTTGTTTCATTCCTATAGTCACTCATTTGAAAACAAAAGGATGGAACAATATTTGGATTCAAGCAGCTCCTTATCTCAACAAATTTCCTCTACAACAATTATCTCATATATCCCCTTAATTACTTAATTCATGGGCACTCCACCCCTCATTGATGTCTCTCACTGATAACCCCTTGTTCACACTAAAAATTTAGGAGAGACTAAACCATTTTTACACAATAAATCTATCCAGACTAGGCCAACTACCCCATAATCCATTTGATCAGAATATTTTGGACCTCCATGTACCAAGAACTTCTAGATACTAATCCAATGGTGCTCCAAGACTATCTCATTATAAGATCAACTTAGATTCCCTTAAATGGTCCACCACTCAAGCAACTTTATCCTTATCAAACCAATCCCCAAACTACCTAGTTTGCAAAGTGAATGAACTTTCTACAACTCATCTCACTTCCTCTTCTAGCAATCCCTAATCTCATCAAACTATCCAGATAGTCATGCCTATTCCTCATAATCTCCGATGAATCAACACAAAAATAAACACTACTCTTCCCCTCACCTCTTCAGTCACTATTTCCATAAGTGTCCCTAGCCAACATGCCCAAACATCATATCCCCTATTTGGAAAATATGACCTTCTTACATATAACATGCTTGTTAGTACTTCCCAACCCCTTTCACGGGTACTTTATATTATTGAATATCCAACTCTTTTCAACAATAGTTTCAACCTGTTCATGCCCACATTCCTACTCAATCACAAAAATTCTATAATGATCCCTTATCCTAGCAATAATTATTTCAACAACCACCTTTTCAATCATAGCCCATGATTTATACTCACCCCCAAAAAATTCCTCATACAAACACCCACACATCCACAAGTTCATCAAAAACTCATATAACCAATTATTGCATACAACCACCACCTCTTATCCCCTAAAAACTATTTCAAATGATCCAATGCATGCCCTTGTGAATAGGCTAGCCAACCTTGAAGCCACTACTTTAGGATCCAAGGTCTCATTATCATATGATAAAATATGTTACGGGCCTATCCACCCATCTGTACCCATTAAACCATATCCTCTACACTAGGAATTACCAACATTTTCCAAGTTTAAAAGCAAAGAGGACCCACAGTAAAATCTTCATTCATTTAAGCATGCATGTTATCTTATTGCACATAATCAATAATTTATTATTTATACCTTCCCATGTATTTTCCTAGCCCCACATTAGATTGGTACAATAGTATCCCCCAATATTTGATATTTTCCTTCTCCCAACTAGTGTAACTATTTTTGGAACACTTTTCAATTAACATTGCACATAAGATAATCATCAATGACATATACACCATCGACAGTTTGAATATGATTATAATGCATACTTCATTGTAAGATGGTGTGAAATTATAAACTAGTTATCCTTCTGTCTTCCACAAACTGATATCATCAAGCTCTTCTCATGTTCATGTGAGAACCATATATCTTCTACTTTACAAATCTAATCTTTCTAAACCTTTGATGAGGACTTCACCATGGCTGTAAGATTGAAACGCGTTCTCCTTGAGTAGGAGATTTAAAACTAAAATAAAATAAACCCAAACATGAATTTACTAAATCATCCACACCAAATGATAATTTAAAGGAAACGACCAATGTTGTGGTCATTAAATAATCTCCCACATCTACATCTAGCATGTGGACTCAAAAATGAGTCACTCGACCAACACTTAACTACACTCCCCTGGGGAGTCATATAGTATAATATTTGACAATTTGATGGCATTAAACCTTATCACACTTCCCCTCATCTCGACCAGTTTATGATTCAATATCTGAAACCTATGTGGTATTGTGAAGACCCTTACTAAAATTACCACCAATTCCAAGGACATGACATAGAGAGATGTCAAAATTTAATGATTTATTCAAAAGACTCATAGATCGTGGTGATCTTCAATTCTACAATCCTAACACTTCACCCAATCAACCACTTGACATATTTAAACAACTCTTCCCAAATCATACACCTACGATCCAAGCCACCACTTCTACTATAACCTAAACATCCAACACTCACACTATAAACACCTAACACTTCGATCAAAACCTATCCCATCCATAACCTCCTCTTCTTCAACATCGATCACATCCATACCTTTTGATATCCTTCCTACATCTATTGTACCTATATTTATCTCAACGTCCATTCCCATATCTATGACTACTAGAACCCCATTTGCAAATATATCATTTGTGCCCCTAGAAACATTCATAAAGAAACCATTCCAATATATTTCCACATCAGATGTTGGTCCTTCATCAAACTCCTTGCATATCATATCCACCTCATCATCTACTTCTTCCATTCTAGTAGGCTTGACACCCTCACCTATGTTAATTCTACCCTTTCTCATCATACCATCAATAGAACCTATATTGGCTCCTCCTCCCACTCTCTTACCTCCATCGAATGTTGTAGTCACATCCATGCAACCTTCTTCCTTCACACCAATTTCATCATTTGAGGAATTATTAAAATAAATTTACCTTGCAATGACCTTGAATGTTCCTTCTAGGTCAATAACACAATCCTATCAATCTCCACCTTCCATAGATCATCTCAAAAAAATTTCATTTCCTATACCCAAACCAACCATAAAATTACCATCTAACCCCCAATTAAGGTTGTCATCACTCCCCCAAGGATACATCTTCACATTCAAAAGATATAATTCCTCATAGAGTTAAAATGTTAGGGCCCTAAAATATTGGCCAAGTACAAGAAGGTGTGTGGGCACACAAGACCTAGTTAAGAAAGGGCGTGTAAGGAGAAAGCATGTGGGACAGTGGTTCTAGGAGGGTTTAACATAGCAAGTGGCATGCACACAAGATATAACAAAGGTTTCAAGACTTATCCATATTTGACACATTAGGTAGAACATGAGAAAAGTGTGACTGACTCTACATGTGGAATGGATATACCCTGTGATGGAAGTTTCTAGAAGGGCATCATTACAAAGAGTGGAGAGCTTAGACCTAAAGAAGCATGCTCCCATGAAGGACCACCTTGGACACATGGCAATGGATCTCAGTAACTCCCATGAAGGATTGATCATGTTGAGAAGGGCTAAAATACAAGCACCCACCATAGGAGAGAAAAGGAGAAACAAAAGGAAACAAAGCCATGCGGGAATATTGTGAGAGCTTCATAAGATGGGTAGGAATATATAGGAAAATGATGTAACGAGGGGTTGGGATTGTAAATTTCTCTTGAGAACTGATGAATATAAATTGAGCTATGATGTATGACTTCATTTCGCACAACTATGATAATCAGTAATGAATCCAATGAATATAATGAGGTTATCAAACTTTACTTGAATATGGTTATTACTGATTTTGGTCCTTAAATATAGCTTACAAGTTCTCGATTCATGAATTTTTATGGAATGAATATTAATCCTTATGAATTTACTTTATGTTTTGGTTCCTTTCTATAATTTGTTAAGTGCCATTTGTTCTCGAGATGACTACATTTGTCTAGAATCCATTCGGAGTTCTATGATAAATGTATGTCTCGCTCCACTCACTCTTTTAAGTTCATATAATAGATGATGTTTCCCACTTAACTCACATAAAAGAGAGACTCGGTGCCCACACGTGCCTTGGGTGAGTGCCCAATGCCCGCTGGGTGATAGGTTGGCATGCATGGGATTCCCTTGTTCTTTGGTGGGTGTAAAAATGACTACATAAACCATCCAATCTAAATCGTCTTATTCAGACCACGAATATTTCAACCCACAAATCTGAAACCACTTAACACTAAAACACCAATAACCACTCAAACTGAATTCAAGTCATCATGACATTAACATACTCATGTTTTACCCCAAACATCCAAGACATATCAAAAACCATATTCTAGCACTTTAGTTGGATCATATACAGAAATCTTCCAACACTTACTATAAACATCTCTAATCACACTTCCTCCTATCAAGGTCTTTGATCCAAAAGGAAAGAAACCTTTATGGTTCAATTCTAACCTTATGAGTGCCTTTCATTGCACCCCTGGGCATGATACTAAACATTATAGAGCACTCTAGGTCATTATCCATAATCTCATTGAAGAGAAAATACTTCTTCTTGGACCAAGTTATTCCCTTCCTCCATATCCAGTTGAATATCTATCATCTCACCTTTGGAGGATGATTTTTCCAAATATGGTCCCCCTTTGCTCATTAATGTTATTTGGGTAACCACTCAATCTGGTCCACATGATCCCAAACCAACCTCCAAACAAAAATCCAAGACCTTCGTCACCATTCCTCCTCCTAAGGAGTTAAACCACATCATCGAAATGAAATTTTTTTCATTTTAGCAATTCATAGGCTTATTAAACAAAGTATTGCTAGAAAAATTCATCAAGTCCTAGTAAAAATGTCACTTTACAAGTTCATCCAAAGCTTTCTAGATCATAGACAAGATCTTATAAATCCTTAAATCATATTCGAGCATCCACTAATGAGGCTCAACGCTTCACATCACCCGTAGGAGCTCTTACGGTTTCTAATACTACAATCGCATTTGATCATGCTGAAATTCTAGATATCCCACTAGAAGAAAATGACCTTCCCCTCTTTATTATAGTCAAGATCAATGATAAATTCATTCAGAGATCCATGATCAATAGTGGGTCAAACATTAATATCATTTCATTACATACTTTTGATCAACTCAAGATCCCAAAGGAATCGCCACCCGACACTCATGGTCCTTCGTACTTTTAATGATTCCATTTCTCCTACCTTGGGAATGGTCATTCTTCCCTTCCCTCTTGGTTAGAAGCTCATCCACGAGATCTTCCACATCATTGTGGGGAATTTTAATACAATTTTCTCCTTAAATGACCTAATTTTCATGTCATGCATTGTGTACCCTCTACACTCCATTGTTCCCTCAAGTATGAGCATTGGGGAAAATTTTGACACTTATTAGGGACACTCCTCCCTTACAAGGATGTAACATGAGCTATACACCAAATTTTTACTCATTCCCGGAAATATCCATCTCGCACCATCCATCATCTCATCCATTCCTTCTTTCAAGCTTCTTAAAAATAACTCTCTAGAAACACTAATGGATAAAATTATGATGGGGAGTATCGTCTCCTCACGCTTAACACCCTTCCCACTCCTCACCATATCAATAGACCTGATAAGGAATATATGTACCAACTAGATGTCGGGACAGTATTCGCTTTGGTCCACCTCATCTTCAAACCAATCTTATTTATGGTGGTTTTGATACCCCTCTTCCCATATCGATGATATTCCACATGCTAAACCTTATACCGGTGGTTTTGGATTCCTTAACAAACCATATTTTTCCCACACCTACCTCCATTGTTGCGCATGGAAAGGATTCAACATGGGTCATTACGAGCATGGGACACATGGCCTTCTTGTTGATTAACACCACAAACCTCATGAAAATTTTGGGTTAGGCTACCAAGAGAAATCCCTTGTTCCCATTCCACTATCTAAGATACTCATGGAAATGCCTCCCCCACCTCCATTACCTTTTCTAAATTTCAAAAACATGGGCATACCTTTCTATCTTCTCCATATTTTCCAATTCTTGAAGACATTGACATGTTTTCTCTACCTTCTCCATATCTTTCGGCCACCAAAAACATGAACGTACCTTCCTTACCAACTCTCAAGGACATGGAAATAGATTAAACCATTTCTATCTCTTCTAAAAAAATTTAGTATCCACCATAACTTTGGGATGGTCATTTATCGGTGTGAAAATCGACTAGGTCTCTTCCCATTTTCCATCCAGGACATGATAGAAGAATACTCTCCTACCATTAACATCCTTCACTATGCTGATGATGACACCATTCTTTCCCACATGGGGGAAGAAGATTATTATCTTTAAAATACCCTACCATTCAACACACCTAATCTCCTCAACAAATCCACCAATGATGTCAATATCGAGACTCCTAAGGAACCTCACATTCTCAAATTTATCCAATCTCTTGATCCATGCAAGTTAGAATATTTCAATACATTCCTCTCTTATCATAGTCAGGCATTTTTATGGTCTAATTCAAACATTCCAGGTCTTGACACTTCTTTCATCATCTACATTATTGTCATCTATCCTAATGCTAACTGGTAAAAGAAGCTTTCGCTACATGCATACTCGTGTTTCCCTCCTTATTAAAGAAGAGTTGTAGCACCTTCTTTTTCCACTTTAATCATTTCCATTGAATATCCCCAATGGGTTTTTAACATTGTTCCCATCTCCAAAGAATTGAGAAAGCTTCATAGATGTACTAATTTTTGAGATCTCAATCTCGCTTGAACTAAGAATGACTTTCCTCTTCCAAACATCAACCACTTGTGGATCTTACCGTAAGTCATGAGACGATTTCTCTCGTGTTTGGTTTCTATGGTTATAGTTAAATTCTCATCTCACCAGAAGATCAACATAAAACATCCTTCATTACTCCTTGGGGGACTTTTTACTATCGTGTAATGCCTTTTGGTTTAAAGAATGTTGGCTCAATTTAGTAACATGCCCGACTTCTATATTTAATGATCTCATCCATAAAACTATAACAGACTATGTTGATGATATTTTAGGAAATTATAAACATCAATGTGAACATCTTGGCATTCATGAAATTATTTTTTAGTTCCTTATTTATTTTTGTCTTCATCTCAATCCAGCCAAGTGTGTATTTGGAGTCTTAATGGGAAAAATCCTTGGCTTTATCATTTATATTAGGGGCATTGAAGTTGGCCCCATGAAAATTAAGTCAATTAATAAAATGCCTTCTCCTTACAATATTAAACAACTTCGTAGCCTTCAAGGCCAACTTCAATCTATTTGTCATTTTATCTCACAACTTTCCAATCGTTACCAACCCTTTCATCACCTCTCGTCGGAAGGACATAGAATTCAATTGGGATCATGATTTTCGAAGGCCTTAAATGACCTTAAAAAATACCTTTTATCTCCACCGGTGCTTACACATCCATGAGAGGGTTAGCCCTTCTATCTATACATCTCTGCTACTAATCACACTCTATGAGCCATGCTAGTACAACATGATGACCAAGGTCATGAGCATGATGTTTATTACATCATTTGCACTCTTCATGACTATGAAACCCACTACAATGAAGCTGAAAATTTGTGTTGTGCTCTCTTCTTCGCTACATCTAAGCTTTGACACTACCTCCTTAATCACAAGATGTATGTTGTTACTAGTTTCATATTCTTAAGACATTACATTCTAAACCTTATTAAAATGATGGCATTACTCGATGGCTTATGCTCATGACTGAGTTTGACCTCAAGTTTATTTCATAAAAATACATTAAGGGTCAAGCTATCATAGATAAATTAGTGGAAGTGCCTCTTCCTAGTTTGCATCTTCCTCATGAGAAATTTTTGGATGAATCCATCAATCAATTCCATCATGAGTATGACACTCTTAAGTTCACTCTCTTCTTCAATGGCTCTAATTGTCAAAAAGTGGGAGGAACTTTCAGTTTACTCATTCCTCCTTAGGAAACTCCTATTCCCCTCACAAAAAAACCCAATTTCAAGTATACGAACAACATGGAAGAGTATGAAGCACTCATATTAGATCTCGAAACCTCCGCCTTCCTAGGTGTTCAAGTCCTCGACATTTATGGAGAGAGCTTATTGTCAAATAGGTCATAGGTGATTATCAATGTAAAAATGACACCCTTACAAAATATCGTGACATTGTTCATCCTCTCCTCGAAGCCTTTGATTCCTACACCATCCAAGTTGCTCCCGATTAACCAATCATCTCGTTGATATGATGGTATTATAAATTTTGGATCAGACTTGCACAGGTAAAACACACAGAATAATTATATTAATTCTCTATATTCTTGCTACATCAATTACACAATGAATTAGGCTAATTTATAGCCATTACAATAGACTAACCTCTTCCTATAAAATAGGAAGTGTATCAAACAACTTACCCATTTATAATTTTACGGGTACAACAAAACTCTATAAATAATATATTGTTGAAACAATATATTATAACAATAAACATTCAAACCTAATATTTAATATATAACAATATTAAATATTAACTAACAAACTATAATGTAAACATTAATATTTAATTTCCTAACATTCCCCCCCTTAATGTTTACATGGTAACATTAGAACTTTCACACTTCCTTTGCAGCTTGCCGCCTCTGTGCGCTCATGATCTTGGCACACACTCGAACTAAAGGTAGAAGAAGGAACACATCAACTTCTTATTGACCAAGCACTGTCGGGAACACATCTGACCGACGAGGATGGGAACACGCTCAGGAATCATCTGCTTATCAACTAGTCACTCTAGGGAACACATCTGACCTAGCAGTGTGGGAACTCAAGCAGGAACACATATGAACAACCTTCAATGGTTTTTAGGAGGCTAACCAAAACCTAGGTATGAACAGAACACATCTGACTATTCTACCTCATCAATCCTCATGATGCTGCGTTTCACTGTGTTATTTGTTCTGTACTATGTTTTTGCATTTGGGGAAATAGGAATAGCCACATACTCAACTGAAAAACTAAAAATGGAACATTGGATCATGTTGATCATGTTCCCCCCTCAATGTGAACATTTCACTTATTCAATCCAAAACAGAAACTCTGAAATCATACTGCACACAACAAACTGCAATTCTGAAATGAAAGAAAACTCACACCACAAACTGTGCCACCAAATCATTCTGTGCGGCCCCGTCGTTGGTGACTGACGAGAGGTCATTGTCTGACCTCCAGCCTCCGATGCCTCCATCCTCCATTATATGTACCGCTTAGGTCAAAGAAATGTGCTCAGACTTCTTTTCCGAACTTCTCATTTTTCATAAAAGATGGTCTTTGTATTCTTTAGCTATCAACCTTTTTCTTTTTAGAGATCTAGGTGGTTCAAATTCACCGTCACCTTCATATCCTTCTTCTAAATTTAATATAGCTGAATTTTCTTGATCTTGTATATTTTTGATGTCTCTCTCCATGGTAATTGGTTCCATGAGAATACATTTTTTCTTCTTTTCTTGACCATTGTGAGATAGGTGTCGGATACAACCGAAAATGCACCCTTTTTACAAATAATTAAAATTTTAATATAGCTAAAAGCTATTGATTAAAATTTTGACATATACTATTAAAATAACAAAATGACTCAAATTTCGAATAGAATCTAGTTACTAATACAAATAGAACTGCATGAGTGAATTCATAGGTTAGAATATCTGTAGAAAATACACCAATACTTATGTGGTGGAGAACTTACAACTGATTTACATGTCACCTTCAAATTGCCTTCGATTGAGGTCTTTGATGCACAAAAACCGTTCATTATGCTGCATACTTGCACATGGATATATAGAGACACGTAGCACCCAAATGACGTGGCTGCACTTTCTATTATTGTCTCAGCTGATCAGTTTCACACATAATCTCATATGCCTGCCAGCACTTCGCAGGAACAAACACAAGCATAAAACCCATCACATTTCTGCACAGAACTGCTCACTTATCAAAACGAATTTTCCAAAACGATTTCTGGGTTTTATTTCCCACGTTGCAAGATTTTCAGAACACTTTGAAATTCTCAATTTCGTTAAGAAATGAGAAAGTTACGAGTATTTTACTGAAGGCCGATCTGGAAACTTCCCAACTCACCTTCACGAGATATCAGAACAACAATCTTTAATTCCAGTCCACAAATTTGATCGATCCTTCCACTGCAGATCGCAATTCTCATGTAGAGATGCATATGCTGGATTACATGGCACAGATTAGAAGAAACCGATGTTATTTTCTCCAATTGAATGTACAGATTTACAACAGAGATCTGCCAAATTAGATGTAAATCTTTGTGTATATGGAGATTAGATATTCAAAACTGCTTATGGAGCTTCTCAATGAGACTCCCTTCAACACCATCATGTTTCAACAAGCTCGATGAAAGAATGGCAGTGAAACTGATGTCAACATTGATGCAAAACAACTGCAGATCCAATATTAGAAGGTAGCACAGACTGTGGATGAGTAGATATTCATATGGAACAAAAAAATAATGGCATCCAGAACCACGTTTAAGCTGAAGTAAGAATCATTCAAGAAAAAAAACAAATATCAGGTTTGAACAAAGCAATCTGTAGTTCTAGAATTTATGAGTCGAACTATAAAAAATTGATCTTCTGAACTTTGAGCAAGACGAGAACAAGTATTTCTTCACAATCTTCGAATCAACCAACATGCAGTTCTATAGCGCAGTGAACACAGATTTTACACAGGTCACACAAATCTATGAAACCTGAAATAATTGGATGATATCCAGACTATCTCTCCTGATATAAACTTAGTTGGAGCCGTAAATGAATCTTTGTTGCTATCATACAAAATCTGTAGAATGGGTCTCAATAAGGAGTCCAAGAAAACTATAACCAAGGCAGAAAACCTCCACGGATAACACAAAATGGACACTTAAGCATTCAAATGCTAAAACAAATTAAATTGATCTGTGCCAAATTTCTAAACATTTTCAGTGTGCTCTCTCTCGACTCTCATCAAGATAGATATCGCTCTGATACCAAATATAAATTTTGGATCAGACTTGCACTGGTAAAACACACAGAATAATATATTAATTCTCTATATTCTTGCTACATCAATTACACAATGAATTAGGCTAATTTATAGCCACTACAATAGACTAACCTCTTCCTATAAAATATGAAGTGTATCAAACAACTTACCCATTTATAATTTTACGGGTATAACAAAACTCTATAAATAATATATTGATGAAACAATATATTATAACAATAAACATTCAAACCTAATATTTAATATATAACAATATTAAATATTAACTAACAAACTATAATGTAAACATTAATATTTAATTTCTAATGTGTATCACTTGCAGCTCTTATCCAATGGACAATGAAGATTCCAAGCTTTCTATCATTGTTCATCATCATGATTGACCTTTCTATAAAATACCCTAGGTTAATCTTATTGAATCTGATTTTTCAAACCTTTGGTATTCCCAAATCTTTGATTATTTATCCCAATCCATTATTCCTCTTGATCTATCCAAAAATGCTAAGAGTTCTTTTCCTAAACGTGCTAACCTATATGTGATCCTTGGATGCATTATTTATAAACGCAGATTTGACGGTGTTCTTCACCAATGTCTTAAATTCTATGAAGCCTCTAGAGCCATCCAAGAAGCCCATGATGGTATTTTTGGTGGGCACTTTAATGGCTTAGCTATTTATAAGCACATTCTCCATCTTGGTTATTATTAGACTTCCCTCAACCATTTATTGATGTGAATATGTTAAGAGATGTGTAAAATGTTAGCAACATTCCAATTATATTTGTATTCTTAGTCAACCTTTCCACTGGCTAAGGAACTTTGGCCCTTCTCTCAATCGAGACTCAATATTATTAGTCTTATTAATCCTCATTCTTCACAAAAACATCATTCAATCATCACCGCAAAAAAATATTTCAAGAAATGAGTATAAGCAATCCCACTCACCTTAAATAAATCTGGTCCAATCATTAATTTTATTTACTAGCACATTCTTTACTACTTCAGATTCCCTAAAAAAATTTCATGGAAAATAGAAAGTCATTTACAAATAAATATCTCAAGACAATATATAATGCATTCAACATTAAACTCAACTTTTATTCTCCATATTATCCACAAGCTAACGACCAAGCTGAATCTACCAATAAAAATATTCAAAATATCCTTACTAAGACTATTGATCAAAACAGTCGGAGTTGGCATCTTCAACTCCCTTTTTCCATTTAGGCTTATCACGCTAGCATTCATACCTCCATACGAGCTATGAATTTTTCTCTTGTTTATGATTATGAATTTTTCCTTCCTCTTGAAGTTAAAATTCCATCTTTGTGCATCCTTTCGCGACTTCATCTCTGATGAATATTATTTCCAAGATCCTCTAACATAGGTCAAGTTACTAGATAAAGGTTTCCTTCTCAATCTTAAACACCATCATGATTATCAAGAGCGTATTAAACATGCTTATGATAAACACCTTAATGAACATGACTTTAATATCAATGACCTCGTCCTTAAATAAAACTAGAATGTCACTACTCTAGAAAGGAGACAACGTGGAAAGTTTCCTCTTAATGGATTAGACCATACATTATTACACACAAGTATGGGTGGGAGCCTATCATTTGGCCTCCCTTAATGGTAAAATCAAAGTGGAACCCCTTAATGAATTGCACTTATGACCATTAAAATGTTAGCATGTCTACCAGTTGTTCTTAGTTATATCTTTAGATCATTCCTCCATATCATCCATATATAATCAACTCGGGTACTCCATGTAATCTAAAAATTTCATGCACAAATATTTTTCTAAAATAGGTGAATCATCCTTAAGATTACCAACAATAAAATGTGCTACTTTTGTCAATTTATCAACAACAACTAAAATAACATTATGTTTATTTCTTGACATAGGTAGCCCCTGAATAAAATCCATGCTAATTACTTGCCACTTATATTGTGGTATGCTATGAGGATATAATAAGTTAGTTGGATGCATAAGCTCGATTTAACATGTTGAAATTCCAAGCAAAGTGTGTCATAAAATTAGTTGTCTTTCTTCATCCCTTTCCAAAAATATTATTGTTTTATATCAGCAAGCATTTTCGTAACACCAATATGTCTTGAGTAAGGTGAATTACGAAATTACTCCATTGAATTTTTCCTTAACTCTTTTCCTAAAGGTATATACATCCACTTATCATATCTCAAGGTTACTTTGTTATCAAAATGAAAAACCTTTATATCTCACGTCATTTGGATCTACAGCAAGTGTTGTTTTTATCTACCGAAAGTAAGAATCGATTCTATGATACTTTTTACCTCATCCTTAAACTGATTTCTCAAAGTTAAAAGTGAAGAAATATGTTTCCTATGACTTAGTGCATCTACCACTCTATTTTATTTTTCTTTTATGTAACTTATGTCAGAATCATATTGTGACAAAAACTATAACCATCTTCGTTGTCTTGCATTCAGATTTGGTTGAGTGAAAATATAATTCAGCCCAAGATGATTAGTCTTTAATTCAAAAGGTCTTCTTAAAAGATAATGTCTCCATACCTGAAGTACATGTACTATGAAAACAATCTCTAGGTCATGGGGAACATAATTCAACTCATGTAACTTGAGTTTTTGGCTCTCATATTCTATAACATGTTCATTTTGTAACAAAATACCATTGAGTCCTTCTCGTAACCATCTCAGAACTACCGTAAAGCTTCTATTAGGCTCAAGTACAACCAAAATAGGTATATAAGTTAATTGATCCTTTCGAGTTTTAAATGTTGATTCGCATGTTTCACTCCACAAAAATTTCTTATCTTTATTTTATAATGAAGTTATTGGTGCAACGACCTTTGAAAAGTCCTTAACAAACTTTCTATAATAACCAACAAGACCCATGAAGCTTCGACTTCATGTACATTCTTAGGTGCATGCCACTTAGTTATTGCAACAATATTTGATGGGTCTACAACTATTCCATCCTTATGACATGTCCTAGATAGTGTAATTCCATCTCATAGAAAGAACATTCAGATAATTTACCATATAATATTATTTTCCTTAAGGTTTTAAGTATTATTTTTAAATGTTCATGATGCTCATCAATGCTTTTAGAAAAGATAAGAATATAATCCAAGAATATAAGTAAAAACCTATCTAGGTATTCTTTAAAGATATTATTCATTAAATTCAAAAAAGATGTCGGTGCATTTTTCAATCCAAAAGGTAAAACTATAAATTCATAGTTCATGTACCTTGTCCTAAAGGTTGTTTTATGAATATCTCTGTCTTTCATTCTTTACATGATGATACCCAAAATGAAGATCTATCTTAAAATATACCTTGATGCACCATGCATCCGATAAAAATATCATCAATTCCAAAGAAGTGGATATTTTTTTTTGATTTTTACTTATTTAACATCCTATAATCAATACACAGTCTAAGTGTTCCATCCTTCTTTTTCACAAAATTACTGGTTTTCCCCAAGGTGAAACACTCGGTCTTATCAAACCTTTAGAAAATAGTTCTTGTAACTATGCCTTAAGCTCTACTAGTTCAATGGTAGTCATTTGATACGGTGCCTTGGAAATAGGCTCAGTTCCTGGTTTGATCTCAATTGTGAAATCAAACTCCTGTTTGGGTGGAAGACTGGGTAGTTCTTCCAGAAACACATCGTTGAAATCTCTTAACAACAAATATTTTTCCAAGAAATCACTATCCCCTTTAGCTGTTTCAAAAAAATTATTGCATACAAGGTGCAACCTTTGTTTTTGGCCATTTTAAGCTACATAGAAGAAAATTTTCTAACTCAAACCTCACGTTTTATCCCTTGGATATCTAATGTTTTCTCAGTTCATCAAGACAAATAATGTTTTTTTCAAAAGCAGTCTATAATTAGCTATATGTTCAAGAAGCCGCTTAACACCTATTATGACATCATAAGATCCCAAAGGAGCAACATAAAGATCAAATTCTAGGACTTCTCCAAAAAGACACTTACTAATCGTGTGTGGAAAATCTTGTCTATAAACCAGATTTAATTTCTGAAAAAATACTATGCTTGCATAATTTTATTAATAAGAAATCAAGCATTACAAACAAATGAAAGAGTTTCACTATTTATAGATATTGGACAAATTCTATCTCATCCACAATAAATGGAAGCAAATCACCTAATCTAATAAAATATGTAAAAATAGCATATTGCCCCAAACTTCCCTATATTGCCCCTCATGGAAATCATTCAGAACAAAATATGAAAGACAAAAATGATCCCACAAACATTGGGATGAGAACACTATCACTTAGTTAACTAACAACTAAGGATACCTAATACCTATTGACATAAGTTTAAAGTATTTAAATTAAATACTTTAACTTATTACATTTATTCAAATATCAACTAATGATGAATTAATTTAAGTTTGATTCATAACATTCCCCCCTTAGTTCAGTATGGTCTTAAGTGAACAGGAGATAAATTCTCTAAAACCCTGAAATTTACCTCGAGCAAGTGAATTTGTGAAGACATCTTCACGTCGCATATCTGTTAGGCAATATTGGAGCTGGATGTTGTTGTTTTAAACATGTTTGTGAATGAAATGTACCTACACCTCAATGTGTTTGGTACACTCATGAAAAACTAGTTTCCAAACAAGTTTTTATACTCCTTCGTTATCAACATGTAGGATAGTTGGATTTTTTTTGGTATTCCCAATCCTTCAAGTATACGTCAGAGCTATATCACTTCACAGACAACTCCACTTGCTTCATGATATTTTGATTCTATGGAGGATCTTGAAACCCAAGTCTACTTCTTACTTCCCCATGATATCACCCAGATCCCAAAAAGAATACAAATCCTAAAGTGGGTTTCCTATCATCTATGTTTATTGCATGATTTGAATCTGAATATCCTGTCAATAAGAAGTTATTATTCTTCTTTTATTCTAGGCCATAGTCCATAGTTCCTCTGATGTACCTCAGTATCTTCTTTTTTTCTTTCCAGTGAGAAACCCTTGGTTCTTGCATGAACCATGAAAGATAGCTAACTGCATAGCTGATATCCGGTCTAGTGTAAGTCAAGGAGATGAGACTCCCAATAACTCTGTCGATAGAGAGTTATGTTTACTTGTGGTGATGGATCTGCTCGAGAAAATTGAAGTCTTGTCTCAATAGGTGTGGAAAATGGATTATAATCCATCGTATTGAATATCTTGAGAGTTGTCTTGGAGTATTTAAATTGTGACACAAAGATATGATTTTCTCTTTTCCAAACTTCAAGTCCAAGACAACAATGTAGAGGCCGAGATCGATCATGTTGAATGATCATGTTAGATGTTGCTTTGTTGAATCAATCATCCTCACCGATCCTTTAGTGATGACTAGATCATCGACATATACTACAAAAATCACTATCTCCACCCTTTATTTTTGAGATAGAGATTAGGATCGTATGGAATCATGTTGAATCTATGTTGAATGAGATGCTCATTGATTTTTATGTACCCCTGGGAGACTATTTTAGACCATGTAGTGATGTTATGATTTTACATACCTTTTCCTTTTTACCTGATATGACAAAACCTTTTGGTTGAGTCATGTAAACTTATTCCTATAAATCACCATTAAGAAAGGCACTTTTCACATCCATTTGGTGTATTTTCCAACCAAATTGTGTAGCTAGAGAAAATATTAACCTAGAATTGTTTATCTTAGTTGTGGGAGCAAAATTATCATCATAATCAATGCCTTATTTTTTAGCATATCCCTTAAAAAATAGTATAGCCTTATGTTTATCAATTTTTTGTCTGCTTTGTACTTCGTTTTGAAGATCCATTTGCATCCAATCAGATTTTTTCTTGGTGGAATATTTGTAAGTTGATGTATATTATTTTTCATAAGTGATTTATATTCTACATCCATAGCATCTTTCCAAGGTTTATCTTGTAGGGCTTTTGAAACTATTGATGGCAAGTAGTTTCAACAAATTTACCCATTAAGCCCAAATTGAACTCATTTCAAGCCATACCGCAAGTCCTTATTCCATTGGTAGATGTTTCAGGACTCTATCCAATTTTACATCTCTAATCATACTTATATACCATTTAGGCATATTTTTGTGGTTCCTATGGGAGGTTGAATTTCACCATGTCCTCCATCATCACTGTCATTATCAAAGTGATCACCATCCTCTGTTTTCACCGTAGGGACTATTTTTTCATCATGTGAGTATATGGAAGGAGATTCTTCTTATTTCTTCTCAAAGAACTCAATATCCCGACTAGTGTATACCCTCCTTGTTTTCACATAGATTGGTATGCACCAAGTCAAATTTTTCCTTAGCTCAAAATGTACTATATTTGAATGACACTCTATGTTTTTTTGCCAAACAATGTTGACATTTATTTGTACCCTTTTTTAGAGGTGGCAAACCCCTAACCATGTTGTATCGACAAAGTGTGTCAAGATAGCCAAAACTCACATGTCCAAGTCTTTGATACCATAGTTGTGTTAATGATGTATCCTTGGCTAAAAGTTCTTGATCATTTTGTTGAACAAAATTCAACTAAAACATTCTTCCCACATTTGAAGATTTTACAACAATTTTTGAGCTTTGTGACTTATCTCAAATTAGGCATATATTTTTACCACCTTTACAATCAAATTCAATTTTGAGATTGTGATCTAATAATTGATTCACGGATAACATATTTTTTGTTAAACAAGGGACATAAATATCATCTATAATTTTACAATTATGATGCCCAAGTGGTAGTGAAATTGAACCAATGCCTCCAACACGTATGATGTATCATCACCCAAAGAGACATGATTTTGGGTGGTTTTTTTACTCATTTTGAAGAACCAATCTTTCATTCCTGTCATGTGTTGAGTTGCACCTGATTTGACATAACAAATTTGATTTGTAGAATTAGATACTTCATTTGATTGTGCAGAATATAGGAAGTCATCATCATCAAATTGATCTTCCTGTTTGGATACATTTCCTTGTTGAGTTGGTTTCTTCTTCCACTTTTGATAATTTTGTCCCTGTTTACTCTGTTGTTGGCCTGATTTTGTTTTTTGGTAATCAATATTTTTACCACTTGACAATCCTTATTGGAATGTGTTGTACCAAAAATTATTTAACTCATGTCCTTTTCGACCAAAAATAAGACATTTTTGTTGGTTCTTTTGGCCTTGTTGAGTATTACCTTGCTTCTGAGGTTGTTTACTAGACTTAGGCTATTTTTTCCCTTTTGATTAGAAGCAAGTGCCTACTCTTCAGTTTCAGTAGTTGAGTGAATAACTTCCTCTTGTTGTAGCATATTCACTAACTCTTCAAAAGTTGTTGTTTGACTAGTTATGTTTAATGTGGTCACAAAAATTCTATAAGGAGGAAGATCTCTCAATACTATGGGAACAAGTGATTTTCTAGTAACCTCTTCTTCTAAAGCTAGAAGTGATGCACACAGATTTTTTACTCTTGTCAAAAACATTTCAACTTTCTCAGTTGGTTGAATTTTCAAGTTCAATAATTGACTCTAGAGATGAAGTATCATGTTCTTATTTTTGGACTCATATATTGTTTTCAAATTTTCCCAAGATTCTTTTGTTTTCGTGGTCTCATGAATATGAGGTTGTACCTCATCTAAAACACTAAACAAAATTATTAACTTTACTTTTTGATTTGCATGATCAAATGTAGCTTGTTGTGTAACATCTTTTGCACTTCTTGTTAATGTACTAAAAACAATGAACCATAGATTACATGGGAGATTGAAAAGCTTGGGTCCCCACAATGCAAAAATATTATATATATATATATATATATATATATATATATATATATATATATATATTAAAATGCTTCCAATTTAAAAAAAAAAAGTAGGTACGAGTAATGTTTTCTAAAAAATACCAGAGAATGAAACAATGTCACCTTTTGCAACAAATTTACATCCAAGTTTGTAAGGGCCTGTGATTGCACTCCAGGTGTTCTTCAACTACAAATCAACCATGAACCAAGGTGTGGATTTAGGTAGGGGCTATGAAATGGCTGGGGGAATCTATGGCTCCTCTTAGCTCTGTAATTTCTCCATATCTCCTAAAAATTCCTACACTTTTCCTTGGATTAGAATGCTACTCGATAGCAAATCTTGTTTGCAAACTAGATTTAATTACAGAAAACAAGATGATTATTGCATAATTTTATTAATATAAAATCAAGCATTATAAAAAAATGAGAGAGCTACAATATTTATAGATATTGGACAACTTCTATCTCATCCACAATATATGGAAGCAAATCACCTAATCTGAGAAAATATGCAGAAATAGCATATTGCCCCTAACTTCCCCTATTGCCCCTCATGGAAATCATTTGGGAACAAAATATGCAAGATAGAACATGATTCCGAAAATATTGGGATACGAACACTATTACTTCGTTAACTAACAACTAAGGATAACTAATACCTATTAACATAAGTTTAAACTATTTAAATTAAATACTTTAACTTATTACATTTATTCAAATATCAACTAATAATGAATTAAGCTAATTTTTATTCCTAACAAACAACATTATTTCCATGATGTACATCCCAAGATTTTTCCAAGTTTTGTTTTTAGTTTTGAAGCTAGTTTGCTAGAAATAAAGCATTCAATATCTCCAAGATCAAAAAGTATAGTAACATGCATACCAAATAAATTACCTAGTACTTCTATAGGCATTAATTAATTCTTAGCTTGTTTATCAACTCTGGAGCATGTTTCTTATGTTGCAGATTGTTGTCCTATTTCCTTATAGGGAACTGATTTGCATAATTATCTTTTCTAAAGTTGTAGCAGCCCCTATAGGTTCTTGTTTAGGTTCAAATTTATTTCTAGCCTTGAAATTGTTGTTCTATCCTCCATAGGACTTTTGTCCATTATTATTGTTCTTAACAAAATTGTTTCAAACATTTGCAACAATTTTATTTGTTGTTTTTTTCTTACTGTTATCAACAAACAAATTATTTTTGGTACCAAACTTCTTCCATACCCCTTTTTGGGTGCGAGAGATGAAGATGAATTAGGAATTTTCTTCCTTATGGGTAGATATTTCTTTTAATTTATATTCCTGCTAAATGGATTTTTCCATTACCCCTTCCATGGTGGTTGGGATGTGAACATATACCTCACCCCCTATGATAAGGTTTAATCCCATAATGAATTTTCATATCCTAAACTTCTTGTCAGTTTGATATTGAGGTACATACTTAAGAAGCTTAGTGAACCTCTCCCAATACTCTGTTATAGTTAACTTTCCCTAAGTTAAGTTCTAAAATTTTGTCATCTTCTGATCATAGTAAAGTTATGGCAACCATCATTGCCTAAAATAATTTTTAAATTGATCCCAAGTGATGTTTAATTCATAAATATTCAAGTCATCCTTATGGTTGTCCCACCAGGAAGATACCTCATGGGAAAGCTGATAAGCTCCCCATACTACTTTTGTTTCCTCTGAAAATTTTCTTATTGCAAAGTACTTCTCCATTTCCCTGAGCTAGTTCTCAACTCCATCCCCTAATGTAGTTTCATCAAACTTAGGTGGACTTATCCTTTTTATATCATTTTTTATTTCAACTACTAACCTTACCTTTTATTTTCAGGTTGATTGGGTATATTTGCATTAGCATTTGCAACATTATTATTATCAACGCCCAAATTCCCAACATTAGCATTGTCCATAGGAGGTGGCTGATTGTTATTTCTAGCATATTCTTACTCCTTATTACCCATTACTTGTTGTTTAAGTACAACCAAACGATCTCTTATGTCCAATAGGGCAACAAGGATCTCATCAAGTTTTTAGACAAGAGCTACCTCTCCACCTGGTGGTGGATTGTTTACAACCTTTCCCCTTATTCTAACCATTTTATGTTAACAAGAAAATTAATTTTTATCGATTATGGACTCAATAGATCCAACAAACTACAACCTTCAGCTCTAATACCAAGATGTAACATTCCCATTTTAATAATTTATAAACAAGGAATTTTTATTCATAATGTTCTCTATTCTAAATTAAAATAATTTAGGACACACATTCTAATGCCAAACTATCTCATAACAGAAACTATAGGCAATTGTAATGACTCGGTGAAACAATGATCTCTCATTTCATGACTCAAGTACTAAAATAATCTCTCATGTTACTCAAGTAATGTTTATACAACGTATACTTGGTTCCTTTACCTTTTTAGGGTACCCAATTGTTCTTCTTAAGAGGCCTATTTGAATATCTATTACAGATATTCATCTAAACTCTCGCTTCTTAAACTAGGTGACATAGGACAATGTAACCAAGTAGCTTCGAAACTTTGGTGAAATATTTTAAACATGTTTATCATGTTTACATTCCTAAATGACATACTCATAAAATGGAATAAGTCCCTCACCACACTTGTTATGTTATCTAGAGTGGTCTTTACTAACTTTTGTCAGTCCCACTTGATTCAAAGTTTCACCCTAGACAAGGTTAGCAACATGTCCTAGTGTGGATGACTACTCATGGTGACTAAGGGTACATATACATACATAATAAACTTACATCGATTAGGTGTGTCTAGTTATCCTAAGTCAACATGAGTTGACCTCAACACTAGATCATGTTCCTATCCCTGTATAGAGTAGAACCGTGATCCAGTCATGCATTTATGTCAGTCAAGTTAACAAACTATGCAAGGTGTTGAGACATGTCAACAATATCATAGTATCCTCGTAATGACTCATGTTATTACGAAGGTAATATGCTGCAGTTGATGTGTCAAAACATCCAATTGAGTTTCCTCAACTGGACAGACATACCTTAGATTAAAATTTTATTAGCTCGTTAATCACTTCATTAAAGATTAATTATTGTAATGCTTAAGGATTCAACTAGGTTATTTAACCTATAAGGTTACAAGTTGAAACTACATGTGAGGTAGGTATGTAGATAAAATTTTCTTCCTAACTAATTAATTACATGCTTCAGTTTGTCTTAAACGAAACAACTTACATAATATCATGACAAAATTTTCTCTTGAAGTTATGAAAATGTTAATTAATTCTTCACTTATTTCAGCCCTAGCTTAAATAAGTCCCTTATAAACCTTTATTTTAGTCTTAATGGAGATGAAGTCTAAATTTCATTTAATTCCTTTCCAAGCATTCCTAATTTGATTAAGGAAATATGCCTAAGGAAGATCACTTTAATTATTTACTTACAAATTTCATAACACATCAACGATCTCTTAAATTATTTCTCCATGATTGAAATCAAGGGAATTATCCCTTTTCTCTTGTCATGAACTGATTTCCATTTATGAAAATAGATTGTACATGATTAATTATATCAATATTTAATAAACATACATCCATATAATTCAATTATAGTCCTTATTGTATTGATTGATGATATATTATGAGTGTTAACTTTATAAGTTGCAATTCTAATTGAGAAAATAATCCAACTAACATTTCAAATTCCCGCCCCAATCATTTCATAACATTTAAGTATATAAACATCCCTCCTTCATTAGGATAATACTTAATAATACATCCCATTTCATGGCAAGAAAGTATTACAAGAAATTATTATTTAGAAATCATCACATCTTTTATTCATTAAGGAGTGATACATTCATTAAATCCATTTTTTTTAGAGATTACAAAGTGTCAAAACAACAGAACAAAACTAAATCTTATTACAACTTTCTTTTCCAAAAATACATCTCAAGTAATGAAGCCACATTTCATCATAATAAAGATGCAATTTCTTTAGTAAAATATATGTAACTCTCTATATGTCTTTCTCCTTTCATATTTTACAAAATCCATTTGCAACATTGTTAGCACCGGTCAGTTCATTGAACTAAGCATGATAAGCAATATAACATTAAAACTTTGTGCTTTTAACTAATTGTTTCATAAAAAGAACTCTAATGTTTATGAAGCAGTCCTGAAAATATAACCAATAATAATGTAAATATTTATCCATAAATAATACAACCCAAGAAGAAGAGAGAGATGTTTTAAAGTTTCAAATCAAAAGTAAGGTTTTGTCAATCAGCCTATCAACCCTAACTTTTCATCATAAAAATAATTTCAACATCCTAGAATAAAACAACAGAATTAAAGAAAGGAAATTCATACTTCATCCTAATATTACCTTACCATTCAATTTCAAGAATAAGTTACTCCTATTACCCCATTCTAACTTTTCAAGAATTAATACCAGATACAAAATATACCCATATGAATATGTATACTATTTTTCTATTTCTAGAGAACATAAAAAGCAATATATGAAAGATTTAACAAAAAAATTATAATCCATCAGAAAAACATGAAGATTTCAAGTTCACTATAGAGGCTAAAGTTTTACTGATTAATATTATGTCTCTATGTTCAAGGTAAAGAAGACTTAATCAATTAGGAACAAACATGTCAGCTCATAGAAGATATACTCTAAAGAACCTGAATGAGTTTAGTTCAATTTCCACCAAATAGAACAATCATAATTAACACTCTGTAGTCCTAGCAACAACATCATTTAAGTAACCAAAATCCAAAGAAATACGAGCTACCTTCAAGCTACACACAAATTTAGATCAACCATTATCAAATCCCCAAAGAGCAGAATGGTTAAAGTATTGAACCAAACTAAAGCATTATCATTCCCTTATCTTATGCTAGAGTTCATCCCAAGGAATAATTACAAGGAAATGAGTGATAACATTCCAAATTTTTGGAAAGGGACTTCAACCATGTCCTCAAGAGACTCATCAACACAAAAATCACAAAGCTATCAAAGTAGCTTAAAGATTCTAACCAAAATATCAATTGTAGAGAAAGGGAAATAATTATACATCAAAATAAAGTTTCTCAAATCTCAATTTGGTACATCTCATGAAGAGCAATTAACAAAGTAATCAAACTTCTCGATATATAAGCTACTAACAAAGATATATAAAAATACACAGTAACCTACTTACCTAAGAGTAACACACATAGAGTGATAAATAAAATGATATAAACCCACATAAGATCAAAAATTTCTTAACCGAGATAAAATTATAGCTCAAAGTTGGGATTCCATAAACAAGCTAGGTAAAAGAACAAAAAAAGATCATACAACAAGTAATTCAGTATGTCCTTCCTCCACAAAGTAAAATCACCTTTCACGTTTCCACCGAATGTCAAAGAATCATTCCAATACTTAAAATCTCAACGATAGAAGGAGAGGTGAGTAACTCATACTTAGTTCAAGATAGTTCCTCAAGGATATATCAATTAACAAATAAGGAGAAAGAAAAATATCATTCGAACAAATTTCTTTCCCTAAAGTTCAACAACAACCCATGATTTAGAGAGAGTAATCTCCATACTTAAAAATATTTGCCAAGGTAACCAAAAAACCAAAATGGGTTTAAGAAAATATGAAGTATAAACCACAAAACATTACCTTAAAACTTTTGAAGTCATTCCCTTTGTGCACTTAACCAGACAAGGCCCATCGAAAGAGAAAAGACAACAGTAAATTCCCAGAAATAGAAGTACTCCAAATCCAACATGAGATGGGTATTCCACTCAAAAAAGGGAATATAGTTACTAGCCAGTTTGAGCAACAATGGCCTCTACTTCCATTACCAAGAAATCTATCCAAATAAAAGTACCCACCTTAACCTGAACAATGGCATGATGCTAAAACAGAGACTCCTTCAAGCTAGATTCAAACAACATAATAATGGGAGCATGCAAGTTAAAACCTTAGATTTCAATAAACCCAGAAACTGTTTAAAACTTAAACAACTATCAATTCGATATTCATTCAAACCGAGGTCATTAGGAGAATCCTTTATAATTTCTAGAAGATACAAATACACAAGTTATTATAACAACAAAAATCAACACTTCTAGATTTCATTTTCTAAATGACAATAAAGAACCGATTTGCATCGAGATAAACATACAAACACCAAGGAAATAAGAATATACAATCATAAAAACTAGAAGGTTTCAAGTAAAGAAGAGTTGTTTTTATGAAAAATTTAAGTAAAAGTAAAAGACTGAATGGATAGGGCCTATCATGCCTGATTGAGCTCCGGTCTTCACTTTTTCGTAGAAAATCATGAATAATATCTTTAAGTATTTCCCTCAAAACACCAACAAGCCCTCAAAACCTTCTTCTTCTTCTTCTTATAGTTTTCCCAGTACTACTTCTTCATTCCAACACCATGCAAGGAAATAATATTTATGCAAGGATTCAAACTAGAGGTTCAAAGAAAAAAATACATGCAGAGCTTAAGCTCAAAAAAGACCAAATGACCAAAACAAAACCAAAACCCCCTTTCTTCTTCCTAGGTAGTTTTCACCATTTTCAAAATATTAAATGCAAAATAGGACTGTCAGTCCTTCCACTTCTCCCACCACCACCATCTCTATGTTTGGAAATGACTAAGTTCAAAATTACATGCAACTAAAACTTGGTGGAGGTGCCAACTCATTCCCCCAAATTTTCTCATGCATTCGCCAAATTTGGCAGCTTAAAAAGAGATAAGACTATATTAATTCTGGTAAATTTATAGGGTTTGATGCCACCGACCTCCCCTTCTCTCGTGTCATCCTATAGGCCCCTTTTAGGTTAGCTAAACATTAGGTTAGGTTCAACATTAGTTTAGGAACTAACATAGGTCCTTAGGTCTAAGTTTATAGTTTTAGTCTTAGGTCCCTTTTGTTATTAACATCCCACATTAACAAAAGAACATAGTAACTTAGGTTAGGTTTCACCTTTAGGATAGAGTTAATAATTTAATGAAAATATTTTAATTAGGTTCCTTATTCCATAGAAGAATTGCACCCCAAATTTCAAAGAAGAACCAGATTACCATTCAAGTTCAGATTACAAAGAAAGGAGCCATGAAGATCCTTCATGACTTCAACATAGTCAGATTTCAGAGACCACATGATCTATCCAACTTGGTCATTATTACCAAAAATTTATGAATTAGAAGCATACCCTGGATCAATGAAATTGATCCAAGGTAATGTTATTCTGCATCCCAATAAATTAGGAAAACTAAAACTCAGTTTCTCATTTCCCAAGAAGTGAACTTTTCAGCATAAGAAGAGACGAATTAATTCATTTTCTATGCAGCATAAAGATGACATAATTGTATCTTTTCAATAGATAACATATTATCTAAAGTAAACATGATTTCATAAATCATAAGAGTACACCATCTTAAGACAAGAATCACAAGTCAACGCTTGTAGCTTACTAAATAAAATTCATCATATATATTAGCCATGTTAGAGGTGTTATAGGGCATACATACTTTCTAAGTCCGTACACATGGCCATATCTATTTTCCTTTGGGAAATTTTAATCCTATCACTCCATAAGTCTACCTTTTATGGCTATAATCACTCCTCCTTTGGGAATTTTTAATTCAAAAATCCTATCTAATCCATGCACAAAGTCCTCCTTTGAGGCCATATTCATTTTCCCCTTTGGGCATTACATTCATCATATCAAGTCCACCCTTGTGGCCATATTTGTGCCCTTCTTGGGGGCACCATATTCTCATTCTAATTCCACCTTTGTGGCCATAATTTCCCCACTTGGGGCATATTTTGTTTTCCTTTTTCCTTTGCGGCCATATCTTCCCCTTTGGGGAATACCTTTTCACCATTTGTCTCTTCAATTTGCCTTTCGGGCCATATTTGTGTCCCATTTGGGCCACCATAATTTTCATCCTCGTCGTCATGAATGCATACCTATTCGATCGATTCCTCATGTACAAAGGATTTCACATACTTTTACATGTAGTTGTAAATACTTGTATGAATTTCCCATGACCCGTTGGTCATCCCGGCTTGTATCCATACTACAGTGATCTTCACCCACTCACTTTGGTCTATAAATAATTATAGCCCTTCTCCATTGGGATCATAATTTTCCTCTACTAATGTGATATTGGAGTCACCATCATATTTTTCATTAATATTATGATCATTTTTACTTGTGGAATATTTCCTTTGTTATAATTTCACCCATTTTTTCTTCACTTAACCACCCTTCATCAAATATCATTTTTCCAAATGCATCATGAATTTCCGTTGACTTCGTCAATCTCACATTTGAAAGGGAGCTCATCATCTACCCTTCATCAATCCTCATCTAAATCTCATCATTTTTTTTCTCATGGCTTGTTATCTTAATCTGCTCAATAAAAGGGAAAAAATGTAGACATCTAAAATAAGTATCTATACCCCTTATTCTCCTACGTGCGCATAATTAATTTTAAATTAACCCATCCCATTTTATTTATTTTAAAATTTTACCCCATTTATTCAATCCCTATTTATTTTAAATAATTTATTATTATTAATAAATTATTATCCTATCCCTTTCCCTAATGGACTTTCTATTTCCCATCCCTACACTTTTTCTAACCTATCTCTATTGCCAACTCACCTACACCTCATCCTTAAACATCCTCTTCCCACCTAATGATTTAAAGCATTCAATCCCATCCTTAAAACTATGAAATCATACCAAAAGTAGAAAAATCCTCCCATTGGGGAAACTTTCCCCTGAAGTCGGCGATGACCCACCATTAGCTTGTCGTCGACCCTATAAAGATGAGTTTTTCTTTCAATTCTTTATCGATACATGCACATACCCCAAATTTATTGCAACTGGTGAGTTGCTTCTCATGAATGAACATATTTGTAATGAATAAAGACCTCGAGATCCTCTTCTATTTTTTGCATTAATTTTAGACATTCCTTTGTGAGTTTATCATCATTTGGTATCATTTTATGTAGTTATTATCATATTATTGTTGCCTTGTTTGCACTTAACCTTTTGAAGGTCCAAACAATCGAGACTCCATTATCAACATATTCTATTATTTTTTTATTTAGATTGTGGATATTGTTTTCATGTGAGAAAGTGTTAAAGGCGTAAACTAAGATTACTATACACTTCCACAGTTTTCTCATAAGGGTTTGGGAGTGTAACCCCAATTTTTTTACCTTTAAACATTGTTGATATACCAGGAAACATGTTTTTCTCATATGGGTGTGATTTTTGACCCATAGGTTTATGGGATGGTTTTGGCCCATGGTTTTGATACCCACGGTTTTGTAAAACTAGTTAAGAAGTCTACTTATGCGGTTTTATACATATGGTAGGTATGATGTAACATTATAGATGTGTCTAAATTTTTGTGTGAATTCAGTAGAGTTTGTTGAGCATATCTCCAGACAAATTTGGGTACTATATTGAGAGATTGGTGGCTTGTAATAAAATATGAGAAATTGATTCTTGGTGGAAGTAGCCCAAATTGGGTGAACCACATTAAATAATATCTCTTTGTTTTGTTCTTTTATTATTCAAAGCACTTTTATTTCAGATCTGTAATATTTTTACATATTTGTTTCTCTTTGTTGTGATTCGTGAGGGATTATTCCACATATTTTATCCCTTATTTCCTAACATTTTTCTACTTATAGGTTCTCTGATCTAGCTTGTTTCCCTTGGCCTTGTTTAGCAATTCCTATATTATCATCAATCTTCCTAGGTCATCACTAACACAATCCTCTATCCTCATCCTTTCTATTTTAGATTCCTTTCACTATCTCTGCTCCAGCTCTTGCATTATTTCTAGATGCCAAATTTGGCATCCTTCTTCTTGAACCCGTCTCGATTTTTATCCCAAATCCATCGAAATCCTTATTACCTTATACTCCTTTCATTTTCTTTCCTTATACCCCCTCTATAGTTTATTTCCAATTTCTATATGCCTATGTTATGTCCTGGTTTTCACTCTAAGCATCCAGATCTACAATTCTAGTTGTTGTTCTACCCTTATGACTCAGGTCATCATTGACCTACCTTGTGTATCCTTGGTTGCCGTAAACCCTGTCAAAGTTGTCTTGTTTTGCATTCATCTAGATCAAATTTTTATGTGCCTTACATTTATGCATTTACGCTTTTTTGTAAACCTTAGATTTTACATGTTATCATGTTTATTATTATTTCTTTTACCTTATATTATCAAACATAGGGGTTGACATCCACCAAGGAATTTAACACTTCTTGGGGTATACTTTGTCGATAACCCTTCTTGGGGTCTAATTTGTTGGTAACTCTTTCCTAAACTATCAAATCAATATTGTTTTCGGTGTTGTTTCTAGGTTTCTTCTAATTTGTAGTAGCAAAATACATGGTCATATTGTGCCCGTATCACATCACATATCTAAGGTAACAAAAACCTCCATCATTTCTGATTTTTCTAGTTTCTTAAGTAGTTAGTGCATTAAATTCATTAAGAACACGAACTTGATAAACGTTATATTGATATCAATAGTGGATTTATCAACAATAGTGTATATGTTATGAGGTAAGGCCTTATAAACATGAGAATATTACACCCCATGTAGGAAATAATAGATTCATCATCACTACATTGAAGAATATCGATGGTAGGGGAATACTCCTCTACCATGTTGGGGAATTTGAGATGAAGGGACCTAGTTTCACCTTAAATTTGATAGGTGACAGCCTTAGGGTGATTGTGGATATTTAAATAATGTTAGGGGGAAGGAAACAATATTATCCATGTCTCTGTGGGGTCATTGGATGAGGAATGGTTATATGAATTGATGTTCATTGCAGATGTAGGAGCAGTGTTTTTAGGAGAGTTTGTGGGGTGTTTTTGAATTCCAATATAAACTTCTCCGGGGTTTGTGGGATTGATCAAGGAAAAAATCATGCATGCCTTTTTCATAACATCCAAGACCAAATCCCTTCCACACGTAGCGGTGGAGATAGGTGTAGGCAAATGATATATTGTAGAGTAAGTTGAATCCATTAGTGTATAAATTTGTGGGGTTTATTATTAGCATAAGAGGAAGGGTTATTAATTGCACCGTAAATAAGATTGGTTTTCATATTACGTGGACCAAAGGAAATTATATCCTTGAATTTATTTTAATACATGGCAGCTTTGTAGGGTCTACCGAATCGATTAAGAGTGGGAAGGGTGTTAAGAGTGAGGATTTGATACTCCCCCAGTGAGAGAATCTGCATCACAATGTCAAGAGATTCATCATTGGGTAATTGGAATATAAGCATGGATGAACTAGGGGAAAATTTGGAAGATGAATCTTGCTTGGGAATGTGCACATTTTTTATTATATGTCATGTGGTATAATTTAAAGGGAGGAAGATTGACGGGAGCATGTGGATTTTCCCATCATGCTCATATTCAAGGAAGGAATGACGAGTGGATGGGATGCATCACATAACATAGATCCATGGACATCTAAGAAATATATTATATTAGAAATACCCATCAACAATTTAGAAGAGTTCATGGAGGATGTTTTCACCAATGTCGATAGGGAGGATGATTGTTCCCATTGTAGGGGCAACAATATCATTAAAAACATAAAGGACCGTGAGTGATTGAGCGAAAATAGCATTAAAAATATTTATTTTGTTGAAGGTATGAGATGAGATAATGTTGATGTTAGGACCGTTATCAATCATAGATCACCGAATGAAGGTGTCATTAATGTAGATGGTGATGAATACCCTAGACACTTTGGAACATCACTCACCTAGATTGAGCACTCACTTAAAGAACACAAAGGTACCGTGTCCCTTTTTAGGTTGCTTTGTAGAATGTTAACATGATAAAGACTTAAAGCATATAGATCCATAACTAATACATCATTATACATTGCATGATATATTTAGATCTAGGAAAGAATAGGTTTGAACAATAATCATGATAGAAATATGAACATGCACTACCTAATTACACCAAGGAATAACACTTAGGTTCAATCAATATATTCCATCTCTTAACTATCACAATCACACATAAGATTCTTAAAATACTAGAAATCTATGCCAATGCACGCATGGATCAGATACGGTAATCTAGAAACATGTACATGTCTCTATATACTTATCCCTCTCTCTCACACACACACTATATTATCTATCTCTCTATATCTATCATCTCCCTACTAGGTAATTCACTACATATATAGTGTGGGGACTTGCCCTTAATCGCTTATCTATTTCAAAAATAGGGCATATGCTATTAATATCCACATGTTGTTTTCATGCATAGCCACACATGCAAGTGTGCTATCTATAGACTATTGATACTTAACTGAGGTGACAATCCCATAATTAGACTGTCTCCATGAAAAATTACTCTAAATCCAATCCTCCATAAATATATAGTGCATGGAGCGCATGTATTTGCATCGTTGGTGTGTTTTAAACGCTATCTTCAAAAAACAGATCTTCATGCTAAAAAAAGGCTAAGTCTTGAATGATGACTTGTCCTACACGCGCAGTTATTCCCTTCACTCCCTTGAACACGGGTTATTTTCCCACATGGACTTCTTGTGTGAGTTCTTTGAAGTGTTCTCTGATCAAAATTATTCCACACTAATCTCATTTTCACCTCGACAATGGTTATCTCCAAAAAAATGTTGAATAGAAAGAATCAGAAAGAATTTGAATGAATAAAGAATGATTTTATGTGGTAGCCTCATCTGTCTCATCTTGAAGGATCAACTATGGATACTCTTCTTTTATTTCAGCCTCTAAGTCCTGCCACTTGGTGAGAGCCTTCTTTGCTTTCTCTAGAATGTCCACAACGATGGACTCAAGTTCATCCTTCACAATTTCCCCTTTGTTCCCACTACAGCTACTTTCTTGGGTGCCATTTTTACCTTCCAATCCTTCTATAGACACTTTCATCTTCAACTCTATAATTCCTGACTCAAACCCTATCTCAAGTTAGCATGCCCTAGCTCCTCTCTTTCATCCTACTTCACTCAAAGCCTTCACCAGTGGGGACGCAAGCTTCTTCTACACACAGATCTACTTGTCACGTCTAGTTTCACACCCTTCACACCTCAAATCGATTACTCGGCTCTTCGCACTTATCTCTTTTTCAAATACTCTTAATCGTAATGGTAAAAATGAACTCACATCCCGTCCTTATATAGATTTTCAAATTTTGATGCATTTATTACTTCTCCACCTACCAAATATCCTCTCATTCATTGACCAAATTTGTTCTTTCCACATGGTACATATTCACACCCTAGCTATAACCTTCTAGTGCACCTTCCTACCATCTAGTCACAAACTTCTCTTCAAAGATGCACCATGTGTGCGAGTACCTCGTCCACCGTAGCTTATCTTGGTAGTTATCATGGCCTCTACTTACCTCATGTTATACTATTTCTTCATTCATCTCCATCCTTGGTCACTTTTGAGAAGCAATCTTTTTACTTTGACAAACACCCGTAGCAGCTTATTCCTTTCCACCTTTCGGTTCAAAGCAGTCTTGTACCTTGTAAAGTCAGTATAACCAGATCTACATAGAGATAACAATAATAATAAACACAATTATATAATATCTTCTCTATTATTTCTCACTTCTCATTCATACGGGACATACAAATATATATGAAATATCACTCCTACAAATGAGGAGTTTTTTCAACCTACTAACCCCCCAAATATCTATTTAGATGTGATTATTACTCATGTAATAATGCATGACTCAAATTACATAAGTTTTTAAAATAACTCCAAACTAATATATATTATTATTAATATAACAATAATATTATTAACTACTAACCATTTACAAGATAATAATTACTCACGTAATTATTATTTACTCATCACATGTGAACACTAACATAGATTTCCTAACACCTTGATATTAATAACCACACCCCACACTAAAATTATGTGCAGTCCGTTGTGCATCAACATGCTCCATATTATAGTTAGCTTCATGTGTGCAAGTGCACTTATTACACAAGAACAAAAACTAAAGTGACAAAGCATAGCAAAAATGAAGGAAATACATTAAGGAAATACATAATGGAAACCTAATCTAATTGGCAATATTGCCTTATTACAAACACCAAGAAGACTTATTTATAGTAGGGCTTCAGCCTACTCCCGTTAAAGTAACCGGGTAGCCATGTTCCATCCAGTGCTTCTAACTGGCAAGCAACTGTTTCAATAATGTAAGTAATAAAATATGACTCTAACCAATGTACCTTAAGTTTTCCTGGATGGCACAAGAACTTAGAGTAATAGAGAAGTACCATTTGTCCAATCTCAAAATTATTATCCCTTATGTTTCTATCATGCCATGCTTTCTACCTGGCCTTTTGTTACTTCGACTCGAGCATGCTATGGCTCATCACTCATCTAGTTGAATCATCTTCTCAATATGTTCTTCTAATGCCTACTCATCAGCTAGACCTCCAACACACATAATGCACAAAGAAGGTAATATAAATTCTATAGGGAAAATGGATTCTAAGCCAAACACCAATTGAAATGATGTGGCTTTATTCAATCTCTTATAAGTTGTTCTATATGCCCAAAGAAAATATGACACTTTATCATCCCAATCCTTTCTTCCAACATCACAAATTTTTGTCAATGTCCGGCTCAAAATGGTGTGTAACCATAAAATCATCTAATAGGATCTTGATTTTCTCATTCAAAAGTATGTACCCCTATCACTCATCAATCTTAAAAGACATCCATATCTTGTAAAAATATTCTCCCATAGAAACCTAGTTGTTGTAGTTGTTGTACAATCCTTCGTAGGTCTTTTCGCCCACCTTGTGAGATAATTTGTACAAGTAATGATATAGTGCAACCTATTCCTACGTGTGGATGGTGAAATAGGTCCTACAAAATCTATGGCCCATTTTGCAAATGGTTCAGCACTAGTAATAGGTCTTAAAGGCATCTCATCTCTTTTCTCTAGTTTACCTAGACACTAACAATGGTCACATACTTTGCAATACGCTTTACAATCTTTATATAGTGTCTCCCACCATAATCCAACAAGTAAGATCTTTTGGGCAGTTGCATCACCTGCATAGTGGCCTCCTACAATACCACCATGTTCCTCCTCCATTATATCCTTACGCTCATGCTATAATACACAACCACATAGTACTTCATCTCTACCTAACTTGTAGAGGTCAGCACTGATTAACATAAATGGTGTCACACGTATATTAAGTTGTTTCTTTTCTAATGCATTCATTCCTTCCGTGCCACACTGGTCCATGAAAGACAAAAATGTCTTCTAATTATGATGGTGCATGTTGTAAGCTGTTGTATATATCTTCCCCTCAGGTAGATATGGGCATAACAAAAAGTCACGCCCAAGGTGCAGGTTAGAGGCACACAACAAGAGGTGTCGACATGAAAATGGATGCGCCCATGGTGTAGGTAGGAAGATGTCGACACGCCAAAAGTCATGCCCATGGCGTAGGTTAGAGGCGCACGTAAAGAGGTGTCAACATGAAAATGGATGTGCCCATGGCACAGGTAAGAAGATGTTGACACACCAAAAGTCACACCCAAGGCACAAGTCAGAGGCGCATAACAAGAGGTGTCGACATGAAAATGGATGTGCCCATGGCGCAGGTAGGAAGATGTTGACACGCCAAAAGTCGCACCCATGGCGCAGGTCAGAGGCGTAGGTAAAGAGGTGTTGACATGAAAATATATGTGCCCATGGTGCACATAATAGTATGTTGACATGAGGATATTTTTTCCGAGGCACATCTTCAGGAGGTGCAACATTTTGAGCGCTGACAGGAAGTAGACCCTGACCCAGATATTCAGATGGCCATAACTTTTCACAGGGAGCTCGGATTCACGCAAGGTTGGAATTTTTGAAATCTTACAAGGTCCTCTGTCCAACTACGACTGGATATCTTTAATTGGGTGAGAAAAATTTCTTAAAAATGTAAAATACAGTTTGCCACTTTTTGGGTTTGTTAGGGTTCTCACCTACCACCATAATGAGATGAATTAAATGCAACCTGGAGGTGGTTGGGGTAGATTTGGATTTCCTCTCTCTTCCCTCTCTCATTCTTCCTATAAATTGTAAGGAGGGGATTCTTTCTAAATGTTGGACATTCTTGTTTTGCCCCTCCCTTCTTCTCTTTGGCAGGTGAATTTGTGGAGTTCAAACCTCCCATCTAAAACTGTAATGCAACTTTTCCTCTTAGCATTTTTAGTGTATTGTATCAATATTTGGAGAAAATAATGCATTTATGTGGATGATTCTCAACCCTCTCTGGGTTCATTTGCATCCTCCTGATCTTTCACTACAAATCTAGTTATCTGTGCATGATCTTGCATTACATTTTAATGGTTTTGTGTTTATTGGCAAGATAGATGTTCTTCATTCCTCGGTGCATCACCTTTGTAGTTTAGGTTTTATTTTATGCATCTTCTTACCCTATCTCCTTGGAAAGTTAGATTAGGTTTTTGATTAAACCATCTACATTTTTATGTGTGCATCTAAACAGAGGAATATGAACCGGCCTTCATCCGAAGAGCTTTCCGGTTCACAAGGTCCCACACTTGGGAAAAGTTCCATGTTATGCAATCACACTAAGAGTCTCAACCCATCGAGTTGTATACATTCATGGGTGTTGTGATTCGCCATAAACATTTTTGGCACACTCGGTGGGACAAGAGGTAATTCCATAAGATTTGATCGAATTTTCAAGAGATTTGGACTAAAAAATTGTAGGTTTTACAATTTCAGATTTTTCACCTTCCAGGCTGAACTTTGAAATCAATTTTTAAGGGCTTAACTTGCTCAAAACAAGTCAAAATTTCACTATTTGATAGATCGGGGGATAATATTCAAAAGGGTATTCTTAGATTTTTGATATTTTGACTTTCAAAATTTCATGGTTTTTTAGTATTTCAGGTTTTCCCAGGTGTTGAGCATGTCTCAAGTTTTGACACGATGTATTTCAAGTTTTGTGAGTTACCATACATGACCTAAGTTTTGCCTATACCTTTTGGGGATTAGTAGCTACACAACAAAACTTGATAACCAAAGTGAAGAACTATATCTTCTAGGTCCTTCAAGCTTTTAAATTCTATTTTTTAATATTGTCAGGTTTGGTGTGTAACTTTGCAGATCTAGCATTTTCAGGATCATTCTCTAACACATCTAGCGACTCCGAAGGGATAGAATTCAGCGGTGTAGCAACAAAAGTTTCCCAGGCATATGAGAAGAATTTGAACCAGGTCTGATACTCAAGAAGAGGGGCTATTTTTCCACTTGCAACTATCACTAGGCAGAGGAAGGAGAGGAAGAGGACCACGAAGATCACCATCTCCACCTAACCGGACTTTGTCTACACCTCCACCTGGTAGACCTTTTCTCGCATCAACCAGAGTTCTTAGGCCAATCATAATGGCACATCTACCACCAAATCCCTTTGTCAATTTCACTGGCAGCAGCCCACTTGCCCTCAATGCACAGAATCTAGTTCCAATTGCAGCATTGAAGAACATTCCATTTTTCACTGGAGAAAATCATACCACTCCTGGTGATCATGTCAAAGACATCGCCAACGTTTGTGCAATCCATGAGATAAATGAAATGGATGTTGCTATCAAATTGTTGGCATCTTCATTCAAAGGGAAGGCATTGTAATGGTTTAGGAGCCTTGGAGCTGGTTCTATCCAAAATTGGAATCAGTTATGCATAGTTCTCCATGAGTAGTTTGGAGAAAAGGGAGACAATTTGTCTCTACTAGAACAATTGACAACTATCAAGAGAGCTCCCAATGAGCAACTGACTGACTTCAACTTCAGATTTCAAAGGTCTTGGGATAGGATTCTAGTGGCGTCGTAGGAGCCAACATTTGAAGGTGCTTTTCTATATTATCTTAAGGCTTTGAATTTGATATTTCTATGTTAATTCAATCTATGGAAGGCACAACCTTACCTTTTCGCTTATAGCATTACCATTAGGGCTTAAAATTGTCTTATTCAAGTTGGTAAGTTGGTCCTAGGCCTCTCATGCCCTTGCATCCAAACTTAGAAAGTCCAAGCACTAGTCAAGCACCCACTTTGACTCCTATTCCCACTCCTAGAAATCAAAGTTCAAATGAAACTTCTAATTCATCCTCTAGTGCTTCAAATGAACTCCAAGAGGTTATGAAACAATTACAGAACCTTGGAAATGAGCTGGTGACTATCAAAAGATAGCAAGCTCAAAGTGCTAGACCGTATCAGCCTCAAGCGCAGTACTAGGCTAGGCCACCATACCAGCCCAATAGGCCACCCAATCTAGCTGCAAATCAAAGCCAAGTAAGGCCTCCCACAAATAGACCATTTCAGCCCTATAACCCAAATGTTGCGTCTACTTATAAAGCCTTAGTTCCAGTGTAAAACAACATAGCTCAAGAGTATGATTGGTGTTTCCCATACAATGAACCTCACAACCAATCTATGTGCTTCAATGGTGCTTTGAACCAAGCCTTGATGGTGACAACTACTGGCGTAGAGGGTGAAGTGAGTCAAGAAACAAATCAGAAACAAGGGACATCTCAGCAAAACACAGCTCCAAATGATACTACACTTGCGAATTGGCAAGATGAGGACTTTTGTGGCATGAATCAAATAATTTGTCGAGTGTAACAGCTAACAAAAGATCAAAGAAGAGGAATATTAGTGAAGGGAAGTCATTAGCTCCAAGTGATCTACAACCTTCCATCACTCCACAAGGTGTCGGTAAGCAAAATACAGCCCAAACATGCAAGGACAACCCAAACCACCCTCTAAACCAACTCAAATGCCAGTTGTTGCTGCCCATGCGCAAGAAAGGAATGTGTAGCCTAAAGGACAACAAAGAGATTCTTCATCCCCATTTAGCATCATTGATCAAATGAAGAAGAAAATGTGAATATATCAATGTGGGAATCTTTATCCATCCCAAGCCAAAGAGATCTTCTACAAGCTGCCATGAAGGATTGGTCAACTTTGAAACCAGCAGTCCATATGTGAGAGAATGTCCTCACAAATGCCACTCACCTGAAGGGAGTCATGGAGGAAAACAAGGTAAATTTTTGAAGCCCCCTCCATTCTATGTTTCATTAATCATTGGCAATAAACTAGTACATAATTGCATGATTGATTATGGGGCAAGTAGTTCTATCATACCCAAGCAAATAGCTGATCAGTTGGGTCTCCAATATGAAGTCATATCAAAGGGGTAGTGCAATTGGATGGGACAGCAGTAGCAACAAAGTGGGAGTGATTAAAAGTTTGAATCTTACCTTGCATGCATGCCCCAATGTTACCATTTTGCAAGATGTGTCAGTGATAGATTTGCCACCACTCTTTGCCCTATGCTTATCAAGGGATTTCACAGCTAGAATTAGAGGCTACTTATCTGCTGACTAGTCACACATGTTGTTTAGAACAAGATATGGTACTAAGGTCACAATCAGATCTGAACCAATTGCAAACTTTCATATTGAGCCTCATACTCCAAGCCAAATCAATGCCAACTATTCAACATTTGATCAAGAAGATTATCAAAGCATAGATGAAGCTGACACAAAAGTTGGAAACATCCCGATTTGACTGGATGAATGGGCAAGCAAGGTACATGCTTTTGATCCCTACCAAGAAATAGAAGAATATGAGCTAGGAGTCTATTGCATACATGAAGAAAACTAGGGCATTCCTAGCATCACCAAACCAGACCATAGGGATGACAATGAGGTATGGGCGAGTTATTTTTGATGGATCAAGGAGTAGGCAAGGTGTAGGAGGAGGAGCTATTCTTGTTTCACCTCAAGGCATCAAATATTATTCACTTTCCATTTCAAGTTTTCCTGTTCAAACAACACATCTAAATATGAGGCCTTGATTCATGGACTTCATTGGGCTAGGAAAAAGGGCATAAAGAACTTGCAGGTGTTTGGGAATAGCGAGCTAATCGTCAACTAAGTTAGGGGACAACATGCTACAAAGAATGACCTACTAAAGAACTACAAGAACAGGGTATGGGACCTCATTGAGAATTTCCAAGCTTTCAACATCGTGTCCATACCCAGGAAGAAAAATGAAGCTGTAGATAGGCTTGCAGTAGTTGGAGCAACGTTTGATGTGGTTGACAACATCAGAAGGGAAAAAACACAACCACATATCCATGTGCTTGTGAGGCCAGCAGTTCCAGATAATAACACAAGCTGGCAAGTGTTTGAGAGTGATCAATAGATCATCAATTTCTTACAAGAAGAGGCTGAATTCTCAGCTATGAATCAAGACAGATTAGAGCAGTAGTATGGGGATCAAGTAGTGCAGCTGTGGACAAACAAGATTCCCAAGGGTTTAGTAACATTGGAGTCTATCTTCAACCCTAACGACTAGTTTCGTAAGGAAAATGCTAACATGTAGGTCAAGAGAGAAGATTCAGAGCCAATTCTAGTTGGGGAAGGCAAAACACTTCAAATTGGCAAAGTGGCCACTGAGCAAGAGAAATTAGATTTCATACAACTTTGCCAAGAATTTCTAGATGTCTTCACTTGGAGCTATGAATACTTGAGAGGATTCAATCCGAAGTTGGCACAACATACCATAGAATTGGATCTAGATGCTAAGCCCATCAGGCAAAAGTAGAGACCAGTCAACCCTCACATTGAGCCTCTAATGAAGAAAGAGCTAAATAAGCTAATAGAGGCAAGCATTATATTCCCGATCAAGCACTCAAGTTGGGTTGCAAACTTGGTTCCAGTCAGAAGAAGAGCGGAGAAATTAGGTTGTGTGTGGACTTTCGAGACCTCAACAGGGCATCTCTTAAAGACCATTACCCACTTCCTTCAATGGAACAAATATTGCAAGTGGTATCCGGTTCGGAGAGATTCTCTCTCCTAGATGGCTACTCAGGGTATAATTAGGTAATGGTGAAAGAAGATGACCAATTCAAGACAACTTTCACCACCAAATGGGGCACCTATGCCTATAAGAAGATGCCATTTGGGCTATCAAATGCTAGAGCCACTTTCCAAAGGGAAATGGATATGGCATTCAAAGGATTGATCAATAAAATAGTTCTAATATATCTTGACGACATCACTGTATTCTCCAAAATGTAGTGGATCACCTCTTTCATTTGAGGCAAGTATTTCAGAGGTGTAGAAGATTTGGGGTATCATTGAATCCCAAAAAATGCATATTCTTGGCTCACGAGGGAAAACTTCTAGGCCATATTGTTTCAAAGGAGAGATTGACGATTAACCCGAGAAGAGTTAAAGCAACTCAAGCATTGCCATTGCCAAGTCATAAGAAGGCTCTTCAAATATTCTTAGGAAGGATCAATTTTGTCCGAGTTTATTCCAAACTTTATAGCTCTTATAAAGCCAATAACGCTGATGTTGAAGAAGAGCATGGCATTTAAGTGGACATCTGAAGGCAAGGCAAGTTTTGAGGCAATAAAAGAGGCTATATCTCAAGCTCGACTCTCATCAATCCAGACTTCTCCAAGGACTTCATGTTATATGCCTTCGGTGGTGGAGACACCATTTATGCAATCTCGTTACAGTGAAACAAGGATTAGAACAACCATTGCTTTCTTTGACCAAGGCTTGGAGGAATACGAAAATAGGAACTCTTTAATTGAAAAGCATGTCCTTGCAGTGATCGGGAGCTTAAAGAAATTCAAGCACCTAGTCTCAAACAACAATATCCAATTGTTGGTCTATCATGAGAGAGTCAAGGACTTCGCTAAACAAGGATTTGAATGAGAAACGTGCGGGATGGATAACCCATGTCATGGAATACATGACATCAAGATCAAGGTCACAAAACTAGTATGTGGAAAAGGACTATCTGAACAGCTAGCTTTGAGTCGGCAAGTTGAAGCAGGTGATGAAAAAGAGACTGTCTTGGTACTACAGGATGGTCAAGAACAGGAAGATGATGGTGTACCCACTCCTTGTTGGACTCATAATATGATACACTTCCTACAGATAGGCCTATGCCCTCTATAAATGAGCAAAGAAAAGAGGAGATACTTCAAATTACAAGCCATTCCATATGTGCTTGTTGATGGTGTTTTGTTTAACAAAGACATCGATGGAGTTCTATTGAGGTGCATTGGGATAGGTCAAATTGAGAAGGTGTTATGATATTTTCATGATGGAGATTCTGGAGGACATTTCACCCCATGAGTAACAACTCTCAAGATAATAAAGGCAGGGTATTATTAGCCCACGGTGTTCAATGACTACTATACATGGATAAGAAAGTGCAAGAAATGTGCACTCTTCACAGGAAAAGAAATACTAGCAGTGCTTCCATTGCACCCAATTTTGGTTAACCAACCATTTATGCAATGGGGATTGACTTCATCGGGGTCATCAACCCAAACTCAAGCCAAGGCCACAAGTGGATTCTCACAAATGCAACAGACTATTTCACCAAGTGGACTAAAGCGAAGAGCGCTCAAAGAAGCAAACGAGTCTAACATACTAGACTTTTATGAAGGAATAGTGACGGGTTCAGTGTGCCCCACTATCATATCGATAATAAATTGGCATTCATAGGTTCTAAGATTACGTGAATGGGTTGTCAAGAATGGAATCTATTTGAGCACCTCTTCAAATTATTACCCGCAGGTAATGGATAGCAGAGTCCATAAACAAGAATTTTCTAAGAATCATCGAAGGACTCGGATGAGAACCAAAGGACATGGCATACCAAGCTAAAATCAGCATTATGGGCTGACCGGATAATGCCAAAGAGATCTATAGGTAATTCTCCTACAAGTTGGTCTATGGGAAAGAGGCAAGATTGCATATATCATTAGAATCACCAAGCATTGGAGCTCATGAAGCGATTGGAGTTGTCTAAGTTCAAACCAATGGAGGCCGGTATGTAGAGTTGATGGAATTGGAAGAAATAAGAGAACATGCAATTCGATGATTGAAAAGGATCAATCCTTGGTAAAAAGATGGTTTGATAAGAAGGCAAGAGCAAGGAACTTCCAAGAAGGGGACCTAGTTCGAAATGGGATGCAGATCGAGCAAAACCAGGAAGGCATTCCAAGTTTGATGCCATTTGGAGTGGCCCTACATGGTCACAAGATGTAAAAGTAGTAATGCCTTCCAATTATCTACATTGGATGGAGAAGAACTCCCGATTCTAGTTAACGGAATCTATCTTAAACATTGCTACTAAAAGGAAAAGGTTTACCCTTGTAAATATTATCCTAGTTTTCAATTCCTTTAAGTGCGTATGCACATTTTCTTGTCGTAGTTAGGTTTCAATTTCCCTAAGTGCTCTGGCACAGGTTTTGTTGCTCTCAAGTTGAATTTTTATAGTTCAGCATGCTCTCGAAGGAGTTACGATATCAGGCTCGGGATCAGAGATCAAGTTGGTTTCAGGTTATTGCTTATGACTCCATGCCCAATGGATTGCTAAAAGGCCACTGATCTTCTACCTAGCAGCAGTGACCCTGTTGAGTCACCAAATTGTTGTATATATCTTCCCCCTCGGGTAGATATGGGAATAACAAAAAGTTGCGCCCAAGGCATAGGTCAGAGGCACACAACAAGAGGTGTCGACATAAAAATGGATGTGCCCATGGCACGGGTAGGAAGATGTCGAAACTCCAAAAGTTGCACCCATGGTGTAGGTCCGAGGCATAGGTAAAGAGGTGTCAACATGAAAATAGATGCGCCCATGGCGTAGGTAAGAAGATGTCGACACATCAAAAGTTACGCCAAGGTGCAGTCGAGGTGAACAACAAGAGATGTCAACATGAAATGGATGTGCCATGGCGCAGTAGTAGAAGATGTCGACATGCCAAAAGTCACGCCCATGGCATGGGTTAAGGGTGTAGGTAAAGATGTGTCGACATGAAAATGGATGTGCCCATGGCGCAGGTAGGAAGATGTCAACATGCCAAAAGTCACACCCATGGCGCAGTCAGAGGTGTAGGTAAAGAGGTGTCGACATGAAAATGGATGCACCCATGGCGTAGGTAAGAAGATGTCAACATGCCAAAATTCATGCCCATGGTGCAGGTCGAGGTGCAGGTAAAGAGGTGTCAACATGAAAATGGATGCGCCCATGGTGCAGGTAAGAAGATGTCGACACGCCAAAAGTCGCGCCCATGGCACAGGTTAGAGGTGCACAACAAGAGGTGTCGACATGAAAATGGATGCGCCCATGGTGCAGGTAGGAAGATGTTGACACACCAATGGTCACGCCCATGGCACAGGTCAGAGGCACAGGTAAAGACGTGTCGACATGAAAATGGATGCGCCCATGGCATAGGTAAGAAGATGTCGACACGCCAAAAGTCGCGCCTAAGGCATGTGTCGAGGCACACAAAAAGAGGTGTCAACATGAAAATGGATGCACCCATGGCGAAGGTAGGAATATGTTGACACGCCAAAATTCACGCCCATGGCACAAGTTAAGGGTGCAGGTAAAGAGGTGTCGACATGAAAATGGATGCGCCCATGGCGCAGGTAGGAAGATTTCAACATGCCAAAATTCATACTCATGGCGCAGGTCAGAGGTGTAGGTAAAGAGGTGTTGACATGAGAATGGATGCACCCATGGAAAGGGTAAGAAGATGTTGACAAGCCAAAATTCGCGCCCAAGGCGTAGGTCAGAGGCACTCAACAAGAGATGTCGACATGAAAATAGATGCGCCCATGGCGCAAGTAGGAAGATGTCGACACACCAAAATTCATGCCCATGGCGCAGTCGAGGCATGGGTAAAGAGGTGTTGACATGAAAATGGATGCGCCCATGGCGCACATAATAGTATGTCGACAGGAGGATAGTTGCGCCGAGGTGCATCTTCGGGAGGTGCAACATTTTGAGTCTTTGATAGGAAGTAGACCCTAACCCAGATATTCAGATGGCCATAACTTTTCACGCTGGAAGCTTGGATTCACGCAAGGTTGGACTTTTCATAATCTTACAAGGTCCTCTCTGTCAAACTAAGACTGGATATCTTTAATCGGTGAGAACAAATTCTTAAAAATGCAAAATACACTTTGCCACTTTTGGGTTTGCTAGGGTTCTCACCTACCACCATAATGAGATGAATTAAATGCAACTTGGAGGTGGTTGGGGTAGATTTAGATTTCCTCTCTCTTCCCTCTCTCATTCTTCCTATAAATTGTAAGGAGGGGCTTCTTTCTAAACGTTGGACATTCTTGTTTTTCCCCTCCCTTCTTCTCTTTGGTAGGTGAATTTGTGGAGTTCAAACCTCCCATCTAAAACTGTAATGCAACCTTTCCTCTTGGCATTTTGTAGTGTATTGTATCAATATTTGGAGCAATTAATGCATGTTTGTCGATGATTCTCAACCCTATCTAGGTTCATTTGCATCCTCCTGATCTTTCACTACAAATCTAGTTATCTATGCATGATCTTGCATTACATTTTAATGGTTTTGTGTTTATTGGCAAGATAGATGTTCTTCATTCCTCGGTGCATCACCTTTGTAGTTTAGGTTTTATTTTATGCATATTCTTACCCTATCTCCTTGGAAAGTTAGATTAGGTTTTTGAGTAAACCCTCTACATTTTACGTGTGCATCTAAACAGAGGAATAGGAACCGGCCTTCATTCGAAGAGCTTTCCCGATTCACAAGGTCCCACACTTGGGAAAAGTTCCATGTTATGCAATCACATTGAGAGTCTCAACCCATCGAGTTGTAGATATTCATGGGTGCTGTGATTTGAAATCAACAGTAACCTATATAACTATGCATCTGGCATGGTTTCTTTAATTGTTTGTGCTTCTTCTCCTGAGTGAATTCTAGACAAGTGGTCTTGTCCAAAGTTACTTTTCCCTAGCTTCACCACAACTGTGAAGTCAAACTCTTGAAATAGGAGTACCCATCTATATATGTGCCCTTGTAAGATGGGATTTTTCACCAAATAATTCAACACCATGCTATCTTTATAAAAAAATGGTGTTGCTAATAAGTATTGTCGAAACTTGTGCAATGCATAGATCATTGACAAAGCTTCGCGCTCTGTAGTTGTATAATTCTATTTAGCAGGAGTTAGCTTCCTACTAGCAAAAAAAATTGGATGATCTATAATACCTTCACTAGGTTGAGCTAACACAACACCAATGGCCATGCCAGAGGCATCCACATGCACATGAAATGGTTTATCCCATGAGGGAAAGCACATAATGGGTGTGGTAGTAAGTTTCTCCTTTAATATCTCAAATGCACGCTGCTACGGTTCTCCCTAATAAAATGTACCTTTTCCTTTTAGTAACTCTTCTAAGGGTACAACAACTTTGGCATACCCTTTGATGAACTTCTGATAATATCCTATGTGACCCAAAAATCTACGCACCTCACTTTGACTGGTAGGTGCTTCCAGGCCTAGAATGACTGCAACCTTAGCTGGATCAACCAAAAACCTTCCTTGCAGATTATATGTCCTAAAAGTATTCCAAAAGGTGTATAAAATATGCACTTATTGATGTTCAAAGAGATACTCAATTTTCTGCATCGTTCAAACATTAAGTGCATATTGTCACAATGATCTTTCACAAGCCCATATACTATCCAATCATCTAGATAAACATGTAAGAAGTTTTGAATAAAATATTTTAATGTTTAAACAACTATCCATGAGAATACAACATGCACATTTTTTAGTTTAAAAGTCATCACAGTATAGGCAAAACTACCCCATTCAGTAGTAAAAGTTTCCTTTTCTTGATCCTCCTGAGCAATCTTGACCTAATGATACCCAGAAAACCCATTTGTGAATGAATATATTTTACACTCGCCACTCCTTCCAAAATTTTCTCGGTGAATAGTGTAGGAAAGGGTGCTGTGGCACATGCAATATTCAACCCCCTGTAATCTACATATATTGTAATCCTACCATCCTTCTTGATACTTATCACCATAGGACTAACCCATTCTGACTCATCCAAGGGTCGAATAATCCCATATTTCAACATCTTATCAATCTCTTCCTTCACATTTTCATGTAAATTGGGATTCATTCTATAAGGTCACTTTCTAACTAGGTGTGCACCATCCTTAAGCTTTATCTTCATTTCCCCAAGTGATTCATGCATTCCTTTAAGTTCATGATACCCTCAAGGGAATAAGTCCTGATAATCCCTGAGTAACTCAATGATCTTTTCCACTTATGATTCTGACCAATAGTCTCTAATTATGACCTCCTTTGGCTCAGCCTCCAAACCTATATTCACCTTCTTTGTCTTCATGGGTTTGTGATAGGTGCATGTATCCTTTTCTGCACTATCTAAGACCTTGCGCACCCCTTGTGAATGTTAAATATCTAGGTTCTCAACTTCCTCATCATCCACTATGTCAACCATCTTTCCTGTCTCTTTCTCAAGGAAAGTGCATTCAAGTAGTATGGAGTCCATTTCTTCTTCCTTTTCAAAACATGCTCCTGACTGCCCGACCAAATATTTCCTAAATAATCTCTTATGCCTTTGCACTATCTCCCATAGTTAAGTGCTTGAAAATTTTTAATGCTTATTCTCTTCGGAGGTTTAGTCGAGAAGTAGTCAAAGGTCTAGATAATTCCTGTAGTTAAATTCTACCAATTTCCAGTCTCTCTATGTAGTTCTGTATATACATACTAGGAGCGTGCACATCCTTGTAGAGTAGAATACAATCTATGCACCCACAGTGAAGGTGGTAATGCTTCCTTTCTCATTGTCTGGAGTCTCTTACACTATTTAATGTGATGTTGAACATGTTGATCACCATTATAAGTGTAGATATGCATAGGTGCATTGCTCCTTAAGAACCTAGTAGATAGGGTGATTCTAATCTCCTCACATTCTATAATATTATCTTTGTGGACTACCCACCAGCACGTTGTTGTCCTATGCAAGGTATACAATAACATATCTCTTATCTTAATTTGATTTTTCGACTATGCTTCCATAGCTTTCAAAAATACAGGAAGATATTCTAACTTGATATACCAAGGATTGTGCTACATATCCGTCGAACAAAACGAAGTCTATTTTTGTGCACAACCGCACTTTTTACCTTATGCCCCACTACTTCATATGTACCATGAGCCCAATTATCACAATAAATAATCATAGTATCACTAATAGAATGAGAATATTCCCACTATAGGATGTCTTCCTTGGATGGCTCATTGACCTCTCGGGTCCTAAATAACACGTATATAGATTTTTTTTAAGTCCTCCTCACTTAGAGGCTCAACATATGGTGTAGACTTCCCATCTCACAAAGGTATTACAACCCTTTCCTCCTTTTTCTCAAAGCTAATATATCCCTTATTGAATCTCAAGTCATCATTATTCGTATAACACCAAGGGGATCCAAGTAAGGCTAGAAAAGTATGTGCTTCCGTAATTGCTAATACCTCAAAATCCCCAATGAACATGGCCCTTTATATGGTTATAGATGTCTCCTTCAAAATCCTATCGGAGTGGCCTTATTCCAATTTTCCATAAACAACACATTAGATGATGGCTGCAATGGAGGCCTCCCCATTTGTACCCATGCATCTAATGTAAGCACATTCACTTCCGCACCTATATAAATCAATATGTTTCTCAACAACCATCCATCCATAACAACATTCAGAGTAATTTCCTTGTCATATTCAATGCTATCAGGGGAATATTTACATGTAGGATTTTTCATTCATTCTCAGTGCTTGTGCATGGGGTATTCCCCTTCAACCAATTTCCTAGCAATGGAATAATATTCTCCTCACGCAGATTTTACAAACCTCTCTGATGTCATCAATATCAAAGGGACTTTTTCTACTTCTTTCTTCTACTCCATCTTCCTTGACTGCTCCTTTAAACATTGTATCTCACCTTGAAGATTCCTAAGGACCTCCATGGTCTCTTGATAGACTTCCTTCTAATGAGAAGGATCTGGGTACCTTGCATGTAAAACCTCCTCCTTGATGATTGTAGGCTTCTGGTGTGATGCCTCTCTTGCACGCGCGTCACTTCATCTCATGTAGTAATCTTCACTATTAATGCCTTAGGTCCTGGTGCTATCTTGGGCATCCACTGATCTTCTACCATGTGCTAGATTCTAACTATCCTAGCACCTTTTTTTCTCTTGCTTATGCTGCTTACTAAGATGCTCATACAAGTCTAGGAACTCCTCATAACTATTGTTCTTTTGAAAAAAAGGAACATGTAATATTCTAGGGACATTCACTCCTATAGCGGTCAGTAGATCTACACGTATAACATGTTCCATGAGGGAACTCACCTCTTCCTCCACCGCAGCCTCGTCCTCCATATCCACCGTGATATCCACATCCTCTTCCATGACCTCCTTTAAAACACCCCTCATTCTTGTCATAGCATGTTTGATTATGATCTTGATCCTAGTGCTCATTCTTACCCTTAGAATTATCCGTTATGCTTGTCTGTCATACCCCAATGTCTATAACATCCTGGATCTGACCAATCAACCTACAATCTTCAGTATCATGGGTCGTGGACCGAGAAAATTTTACAAGTAAAAAGATACATTCTTCCTTATCGCACACTATAACAAAGGACAGTGACTATCATCATGATTTAAATGATAGATCTCACAGTCCAACAATAATGAGCATATAGATCTATGAGGGAAACTATCCTTGGTGTGACCTTCCACTTCACAATCTATACACCAAATCCTTGAGCGTATTTCATGGGCCGACTTTGCTGATAGCTTCTCTAACTGTTTTGACATAGCTACAATATATTCCTCTAAGAATGGACTAATGCCAGTGTCAATTCTTCCAACTACCTCAACACACAAATTTTCTTCTAGTGCTTCATGTGGATTAGTGTATGTCTTATGTGACAGTTCTCTTCTAAATGGTGTAATCAATCTACCAATGAACCATTGTGTATGCTAGCTTGTGTGAATATCATAAGAAATCTTAGATAAGAGTGTTTTAAAATAGGAATCATACTCACATACACTCTCAGTAGTTCCTTACTTGATATCCTTGAGCAATCTTATACTCTTCTCGCTCAAATTCTCGGGATATAGAACTCTTTCAAGAAAGTGTCATTTAGCATCTTTGCATAATCCATGTAAGTTTGATTAGGGTCAAACTTCCCTATAACATCTGTGTGCACATCCCTATAATGTAGTAACAAATTGACTCACCTTGTACTCAAAAGTTGTGATCCCTTTCACTTGACACAATATTTCACACATGTGCACATTCTCACCAAGTATCCTTTATGCCTCTATACTCTAGAAGATGAAGAGACATCTTCATATAAATATTCTCGGGGTTGGTGTGGACCTTGCCCACCCGATCCGTAACCTCCTATGTTCCCCTACATCCATAACCACTAGATCCACCGGATCTAGAACCACCCATACCTCTTGATCCTCCACCTATAGCTAGAATAGGACCTGTAGATGTACTCCCCTATGCTCCAACAATAGTACTATACTAAACCCCTACAGTCTATGTGGTAGTTCCACTTCTATAGGTGAATCCAACATTCTACATGCTTACATTTTGTGTAGTTGATGTGCCTAAAAATGTTCCTTTAAATAACATTGAAGTCATCTATCCTGCCATTGATGTACTTTCTCTCTAACTTACTCTAATTTTCCTGTTTCCCAAATTTTCTTTTCGATTACTTTCCGTACTAGATACTGGAAAACCAAGCAAAAGGGCTAGGTCACCAAGTAGATTAATATGCACGCCCATGGCCTAGGTAGTCTCTGCTGATGCACTTCGATGTGAGGCCAAGGGGGGATCCTTGTCATATTTTCCAATATGGGGGAGTTCCTGATGCTCTAGCTCCATGTCTTCTACATGACCTTCAAATCCTTGATGATCCATCTCTCTCCTCAATGTCATACTTTCTGCAATGGTATGCTACTTCTATATCTCCCTCTCGCATGCCTCATTATACTCAAGCCACCTTTCCTCTCTCTTCCTTTCTGTTGCTAGGTCTACCATCTTTCACCAAACCTGTTCCTACCCTTACACATGGTGAGGTTTAGTTAGCCATCAGTTTACTCTCCAGGTTCAAAGTTACCATCAAGATATTGATTACTAGTGGAATACTTTACAAATATGTTCCTCTAGGATACCGCAAAACTAGAATTCAGCTACCCTCTCGGGCAAGAATACGTCAAAATTGAATATTCCACAATGTAACTATTTAAAACACCATGAAACCACATATCCATAGTGTGATTCTAGATTAGATCAACATCATAAAGGGCCTAAAATTCTTCCTGTGTCCATACAAGTGTGTGATACCTCCAATTCCACTTAGATGCATAAGCAATCAACCACTCGTATAATTCTACTGGAAAGATGGTGAAAAAGTTCTCATATAAACTATCATACAAGCTCTGTTCCACCCATACCCATGCATTAAAATTAGACCTGGTTTTGAACCACTGTGCATATTCTTCCTCCATATCATGTATCAATTCTTGAATACTTGCTAGAGTTCACCTGTATGTCTTCATCGCAAACCATCCTGAAAACAACTAAAAAAGAGGTCCCAGCAACATAACCAATGATGTAGCCTAAAATTCACCTGATAATACCCTAGAAGTGATGGTACATCACTCAACCTAAACTGAGTGCTCACTTGAAGCACGCAAAGGTACCAAGTCCCTCTTTAGGGTTGTTGTAGTAGAATTTTAACATGATGAAGACTTAAAGCATATAGATCCATAACTAATACATCATTATACAGTGCATGACAGATCTAGATCTAAGAAAGAATAGGTTTAAATAATAATCATGATAGAAATAAGAACATGCACTACCCAATTACACACATGAATGACACTTAGGTTTAGTTAATATCTTCCATCTCTTATTATCACAATCACACAGAAGCTTCTTATAATACTAGAAATCTATGTCGATGCGCGCATGGATCGATACTGATAATCTAGAAACATGTTTAACATGTCTTTGTATACTTATCCCTAACACACATACACTATATTATATATCTCTCTATATCTATCATCTCCCTACTAGGTAATTCACTACATATATATAGGGTAGGGACTTTCCCTTCACCACTTATCTATTCTAAAAATAGGCCACATGCTATTAATAGCCACATGCCATTTTCATGCATATCCACACATGTAAGTGTGTTATCTATAGACTATTGATAGTTAACTGAGGTGAAAATCCTATTCTTATAATGTCTCCATGCAAAAGCACTCTAAATCTGATCCTCCGAAATAGACAATGTGTGGTGCACACGTCTCTGCATCATTGGTGTGTTCTACACGTTATCTTCTAAAAATAGATCTTCATGCTCAAAAACAACTAAGTCTTGAATGTTGACTTGTCCTCATGGGTTCTTCCTGTCCCTTCATGCCCTTGAACCTAGCCTATTTTCTCATGAGACTTCTTGTGTGAGTTATGTCAAGTGTTTTCTTATCAGCAGGATGGTCATGATCTTTGGGTAGAATTTTAGGCATTTCAAAATCATTGAAGGAGATAGAGGCAGAAGTTGTAAGAACTCAAATGAGGGTCATTAAATGTTGAGACTCATCAGTTTTGATTGGTATGTGTTATAAATTCTCGATGAGATATTTTTTTATGATTAGGGAGCTTTAGATAAGCTCATAGAGATGTTTTTGACAAGATCATGATTCAATTATTTTACGATGATTTACTCAATGGAAGCAGGATTTTGTGTTCTTGGAGTGGATAGGATGGACACTATAGACACATAAATATGAATATGCGGTTTTAGTACTAAAATTGTAATAATTATCCTCTTTCCTTCATTTCATTATAATTAGTGATTTCACACTAATTAGATAACATTCCCCTTCATTTCATTCAATTAATGACACTTTTTTAATTAACCATCCTTCCCCATCTTTGATGCCAATTAACAACACTTTGTTAGTTACAATCCGTTGTAATTAATTGATTAACCATTATTAATTATTTAATCCATTTAACCTTATATTTAATAAATAAACCTTCTTATTAGTTAAATACCCCCTTTAAACATTTCAAATTCTAATACTTTCATTATAAATCATCTCCAAATGGCTTCTTAATCTTATTTTGGCCTATTATATCTAATTAATATATTTTAATCATACTTATCCCTTTCTAATTCTACTTTAACTTTATACCACATTCATTAGGTTGTAAGCTTCTCCAAAATGGAAAGATATATAAAGAACCTAGTACACATTGTCAAAAAATTCACTATGTCCTTGTAAGACATCTGCATATGATAAGATAATTTCAATATTGGAAGGCTTATTGATCAAGAAACCATTTCCGTATTCTACTTAGAAAAGAGTAGTATTAGAAGAATGAAACGTGGAAATTAAGCCATATTGGTGATATTTCTTCCTTTTCCATAGAGAAATCTTTTTGATCACATGTATCTAAGTTTGGATCACTAAAGGAGTACCTACAATTACAAAGCACATCCAAATATCAAAGGATTGGTTTTACATTTAATCTTTTAATGTTTGATTTATATTAGTTAAGATTTTGCTTTTGATCTTTTTCATTATGTTTATGTTGTTGATCAACTAAGTTAGGATTATACTTGGTGTTAGTTTCCTTTTATTAACTTAGACTAATTAAATCATGTGCATACATATGACACACCTGGTGGGGCTCTACAATCATAATTTGCAATGTACATGGATTTTCTTTCCATTCCTTCCATTCCTCTTCAAATTACCCAACATGTTCATCCCTTCAATGATCGTTTGGTTGGTTTATTCATGTTCATTTTGAAACATTTATCTCTATTGTATATGTTTGGCCTTGGTCTCTCATCACCTTGGTAAATTAATGAACAAATGATATACTAGAAATCATATCACTATCTTAATTTAATAAAAAATTTGAGTAGATATTTGGGTGTATTTGTTCACACTATCCAATGTCATCATCATAATCACTTCTATATCCTTCCATCAAGGAATCACTAGATCTTAACCCATGTAATCATTTTTCATGTACCCTTAGTAAAAATTTCTAATCCCAAGTGTGTCGACCTATCACCTAGTGAGTTGTGGGCACTCACCCGAGGCATGCATGGGCATCGAGCCCCTCCTTTATATGAGAATTGTGAGAAGGTTTTTTCATTAGTGGAGAATGGTTTGTAGAATAAATAGTGCATCAAATTATAAATAATATAGAAGGGATGTCTAACAGGTTCATATCTTAAATCATTATAGAGAAAAATAACAAACATATTAAATATATATCTAAACCATGATACTCATAAAACATGAGGGTTTACACCCTTAAACATGATATACAAAATGAATCATCATCATCATATATATATATATATATATATATATATATATATTCATTCAAGAAATTTATGGTAGCCTCATTACAATCAAAAGTGGTCATCTCATACCTTACATGCCCAATGATAAATTTTGTACCCCTACTGATCTTCCCTAATGGGAGATTCTAGCTATGGCCTCCCATATCAACCCTTATTATAGACCATAATGATGTGAAAATACTTGTTACATACTTTAAAACCCTGATTACTAAGTGCTCTAAACTATAACATGAATCCCACACATAATCTTTATGTATCCCCTTCTGTCTATCTCCTATATCCCACAGTCTCTCTTCCTTTCTCTCGAGCATCTCTATATATAGGTTCAACACCCACTTCCATGCTTTCTCTCTTGAATAGATCACATGTCAAGAGTCAATGTGGTCCTCCAATGACAAATTCTTATCTCCTTACAAACCCTCCACTCTATGTAATGATGTCTTCTGGGAATATTCCATGCATGGAATATTTGTTTCTTAACCACCAAGGTTCCAAGATGACACCTTATCTGTTCAACATGCCTAATCGGGTCACGTTTTTCCTCAAGTGCCTCAGAATGCCAAGTATGGCCAAGTCCTTTAAACTCGATGTCTTGCCTTACATGTGCACCTTGGTTTCTCCTAAACCCTTTTTCCTTCATGTTTCTCCCCGCGTGCCCTTCTTCTTACCGGCCTCGCACACGAATGCACCCTTTGGTGCTTAGCTAATATTTCGAGGCCCAATACCCCTTATTAGAAAAATAAAGAGAGATGAAATGTTTTTCAAAAAGAAAAAAAAACTTAAAAAAAAAAAAAATGATAAAACATTAAAATATTACAAAAAATCAAAGCTAGAAAGATCAAACATTGCAATTAGGTATTACATACACATGGATGTTCTTTCCTTCTTTTCCATCCATTCATTTACAAATCACTCACCATTTTCATCTCTTTGGTGATATTTTGGTTGGTCTATTTGTGCTCATTGTGCAACATTTCTCTTTATGGTATCTATTTGACCTTGGTTCTTCATCACCTTGGTAAATTAAAGAATGACTGACGTCTTAGAGACCCTATCACTATCATACATCTAATAAACTTGTTGCGAGGACCTTTTGGGAATATTTTTTGACACTAGCCAATGTCATCATCACAATCACTTCCACATCCTTCTATCAATCCATAAGTGGTTCTTAAACTCTTATCAAAACAATCAAGAGAGATGAAATAAGTTTTATGAAAGAAAAAAATCAATGAAAAATCAAAGGAAAGTAATAAAACTCTATGGGGTATTTTTCAATATCTCCATTGAGGTTATGAACACTGAATGGAAGTAGAGTAATTTTGTGACTAGAATCAAATTCATGTCCGTCAGGGATATGGACACTTGAATGACAATGGAGAAATGTATGGATCTCCTTCCACCGTTCATTCACAAATCACCTTTCAAAATAAATCATTCCTACACATTGGCTAGTTTGTCTTCACTTATTTCCTATCAAATATTTACTTCAAGAGGTAATTAATTTCCATGTGCACACACTATATCTTGATTAGTAAAAACTATTAGTATGTTACCAAGTGTTATTTGGAACTTGTTAAAAATATTGCTTTAGTCCTTATTTTGTCTCACAATTTATACATTTGGCTAATAATTTTTTTTGCCAATCATCTAGATACATTTTCCATATCCATCCATAGAATCCACAGTATTCTTTTGCTTCATTTATAACATCCATATGTATAAAATTTCCTTTTACTATGTTTGAGGAAATTTTATCCCTTCTTTTAATAAAAAATATTCTACTTTTTTCTTGGATGCCTTGCACTGGGGGCACGTTTGGTCCTTATTAGCTCTTCATTGGCTTAATTTTATCATCTTGTTGAACTTATTCTTCTTGTCCTTGATCTCGTATGATCTTAATATTGTATATTTGCATAGATTTTATCCTTGTATATTCTCAAATCTCACCGAGGGCATCTTTCTATCTTTAATTTCATGTACATAACTTGAGAAAACTATCAAAAACCCTAAAAATTCACAAAATACTATAAAATAAAAAACATTAGTAAATTCTTCAAAAATCCAAAAAAATGGTAAAACATCAAAATACATTGGTAAAACATCAAAATCCAAAACATTGGTAAAAACATCAAAAATTCAAAAACACCGGTAAAACTTAAAAAATCCAAAAACATTGGTAAAACCTTCAAAAACCCCAAAAAAATTGTAAAACCTTCAAAAATCCTAAAATATTGGTAAAACATAAAAATCCTAAACATTCACAAAACACAAAATCTAAAAATTGAAAAACTATCCTACACAACATCTTACTTTAGTGCTTCTTAGTTCTTGCGCATGACATGCAGATCATCTTGTGATCTTCCTTCATCAACAAAATTGGAGTTATTTCTATGTATGTCTTCCTAACATATATCATTACTCAAAGTATTTTCATATTGCATGTTTTTTTTTTTATGGGACTTATATCTCCTTCATATATATCCTTACATGTATCCTTGCTTGAGGAATCATTTTAACCCTTGTCGTATAAATCGAACATTTGGAACTAAAACTAAATAACAAAAACATTAGTGCGATTTTATTAAATGTTGTCTATTTGAGTATTTTTGTTTTTTCTTATTTGTTAATTGGTCTGTGTTGGCAAGAAAATTTTTTAGGTGGAAAAAATTGTATATTTCTTATGAATGCTCTCGGGAATCTAAGTCCTCTACTTAACCTGGTATATCGGCATATATACATGTATGTGAAAAGGTGGATTTTCCTTATGGCCTTGTCGCGGGGCATCCAACAGGGGCACTCCACGACTCTGTGGAAAATTTAACAATCTCTTGCTAGGAAGATATTTTTGAAGAGTGGGAAAGGGGAGTGAGAAATGAGATAGGAGAACTAATGTTGCAGGTAGAAAATCATATTCCTACACACACTAGTAAGAAATTTCAACACATGCATTCATGAGAAGAAATAACTTTGCAAATAACAATAAGACCAAATATAATTTATTGATCACAAAGTATCAATAAACCCCTTAGTTAAAGAAATATAGAAACTCCCTCTTCTTATATTGATTGCTTAAAAAAATTGTACATAGTGTGGGAATGGAAGAGATTTGAGATTTGAGGAAAGTGGAAGAAAATGGCTATCTCCTTTGCTTTCTCTAAGTACAATAAAATCTTGAGTTTATAAGATCAATTATCAACCTTTTGAAATGGGAATGGCTTAACAATTTATAGAGTGAGATATGATCCGTCATTGCCCCCCAACTTCCTAGGAAACTTTTAAGTCTCTTTTTATAACATAAAGGTGACTTATTACATTAGGAACATTAATACATATGAAAAATTGCAATCCCAACACAAAATTAGAACATTGAGAAGAGAGAGAAAGTTAGGGGAGGAGAAGAGAGAAAGAGTGAGAGAAGAAGAAGAGGATATGTCATTCCCGATGAAATCCATTGATCCTTGTTGATTAAAAAATCAAGTGCAGTGAAACTCTGAATCTTTAAACTCTTTGCACCCTGAGAAACTACTTCAAATTAGATTGTGAATTCTTACCAAGTTGAATGAAATATTTCACTGATGACTACAACTCATAACCTGTGTATGATATACATGTGACCCAAAATATCTAGTAAGTGTTGAAAAATATTGTCCAGTTCCCTGAAATGATCATCCCTCTATGTCTCAATGTGTCAAACTTTCCCTTTGAGAACAACCTACTATTTTTAGAATATGAGACCATGCTCTACTATTCTAGGACATATCAACTTTCTTGCTCCAGTTTCATCTTCTGAACCTTATACCATTTTTATCACAAACTATTGTTATTTTTAGCACATTTCTATTTTAAGTAGGTTGCAATTTGGAGACCTGCTATTTTGGGAAAAGTCATTTTCTATCTTACTTTCCATTTTACCACTTTTCTTATTGTCTTGAGTGATTGAACTTGAAATTCAGTGGGGCTGGCCATTTATAGCATGTGAGTAAGTATAACATATGCTATTTTTAGTAAATGGTGAAAACAACCTCAATTTATGACAAAAACAACTATTTTTTATTCATCTCTTTGTCACGAACTCATGCTCCAATTTTTATTATGATTCACTTTTCAGAAAGCTTAGAAATGAAACATGAAAATTTATGCACAGTAAGAGATTTAGGAATGGAGATAATAGGGCAGAATAATGATAAAAATTCAGTCCTTCATATCTTAAGAAACTAGCAACTTCATCGTGTAAAAACTAATTTGAGAAAAACTAGATTTTTTGGAGACCCTTCCCTCTGAATTTCGAAGGGTTTCATCCACCAGATATTCACAAATTTGAAGATTTATTCAAAGAGGGAATAATGTTGATTAAAAACACAACCCTCCATATTCATGAAAAGTATGGACTTCATGGCATGAAAAATAGTTCACATGAAACTAGATATTTCAACAATCATCCCCTCCAATTTTTGCGTGATTTTGCCCATTTGAACCTTGAGAATTGAAGAGGTAGATCACTGCCTTTTTCACAAATGTTCTTTATGTGACAGGTAATAATGTTGATAAAAAACACATCCCTCCATATCCCTAAAAATAGGTACTTCATGGCATGAAAACTAGTTCACCCCAAACTAGAATTTTCAACGATCATTCCCTCCAATTTTTCGTGCGATTTCACCCACTAGAACCCTGAGAAGTGGAGAGGTAACTTGCTGATTTTTTCCACTACTATATCATGGCAGCCATTAATGGTGCTTGAAATTTACAGTTCTTGTTTTTTTCTCCATTCGCAATGAAATCAACTCCATTGCGATAGAGTTTTACTTCTTGTCTTACTAGTGAAATTTCCTTTCGATCTAGTTGTCGGTTTGATGGGAATTTGAACTTTGTTCTTTGTGGAGCCGGAAGTGAAATTTCTTCACTATGAGCATTACTTGATGAAAATGGGAGATTTGAATATGATTTTTTAATGGGCTTCAAGAGATAAGAACTCAGCAATAGACAGTTTGTTAAACTGTGCACCGGTTTGGAAGACTTCTTCAAATTTTGATTTCATGGCAATGGGGATTTCCACTGTTCTTTTTCTTTTTCCCTTGTTTCTTCTTCTTATTTCGATGAAATATTATTCTGAGACTTGTGTATCACCATGGGGTGGAGTATTTCATTGCTGTGGTGAATCTAGTTTGAGATTTGGCAATGATGTAGTGGTGGAATAAGGTGTTCTCTGTGGCTTTCTTGAGGCAATAGAGAAGCATTTAAAAGTACTAAGTAGGAAAGAGTTAGAAAATTTTCAAATTTTGGAGTTGGATTTGGGTTTTTTTTTTTTCCCTGACATCCCTCACCTTAAAGGTATATGAGGGACATCAATTTCCATAATGAGAAAGAAAGTGACACGTGGCATTGACGATAGGGAATGAGTGCTCCAAAATGCACCCCGGGGGCTGAACCGGCAAGTCTCGATGGTTGCATGGGGTTCCGAGAGGTCACATGGGTCATGGGAACATTTTTATAAGGTTTATATACCTAAACATTAGGGAAATTATGGACTTAAAATCCCTTCAAACTCATGGAGTTGTTACATCTCCTCCCAAAATTTGGCTAAGTCTTAAACTTGCTCCAAGAGGACAACTTGCATGACGATGATAACTTGAACTCTCAATGGAATTTTTCAGAAACATTTTATATGATCCTAACTGAAAATGGCCTTTTGAATCCAATGGTGTGGGTCTAATCTCTTTATTCTTTTAGTCTATCCCTAAAAAGGATTTTGGATTTGGTTCTCAACCTGTTCCCGAGAAAAACTACCTACATACCTATTACACCAAGGTTCTTTGAAAGATCCGATTCGACCATCATGTAGGGATTGGAATTACCTTTCCGAAGATATTGTTTTATCTCGAGAACTCCATCTAGATCTCCCGTAATCACCCTTTGAAGCTCTATAAATTATTTTGGCATGTGAACTGCTTAGGCCTATGAATCTCCAACCTTGATGAAAGTGCCCCAATTGATCCAAATATTCCCTAAACCTTCCTAAATTACCTTCATGATGTTGCTAGGTCTTTTAATTATTTCCATTTCCATTTTTATGTTTTGATCCACTCCATGGGGTTGTTCCAGTCCTAGGAAGGCCAATGATAGCCCTTCTCGTGATCGCCCAAAATTTGCATTTTCAATAAACATCTAAAATCACCTAGGGGATTGATTTGAATTTCCTAAATCACCTAAGGGGATGATAAAACATTAGTCGGGAGGTCATTAGGACTAGATGGATAGACTGGGGTATCTTGAAATGATGGGACTTGAAAAAATTAATACTAGGACATAGTTTTCATGCTTGGAAATTGTTAATTTTCTTGTTGCACGTTTGTATGACAACAACTGGCTCTAGCTTGGGGACATGACATGGACTGAGTGTTGTGAATACATGACATGAGGAATCCAAAATCTCAATTTTAGACCATATGATCCATTGACCAGTGCCTTATCCATTGGGCCCTATAGAGTCATGTACAACTTATAAGAGAGAGAGAGAGGAGGAAACACACACAAAATAAGGAAAACGGGAAACACACAACACATGTAGAAAGGAAAGACACATGATAGAAAGGGAAGCAAACCTAACAATCACCTATGGTGCAAGGTAGGGGAAAACCCACTTTGCTAAAGAAATCTTCATTCCTCACGAGTTAACCTTGAGTGGGAAACACCGAGTGATGTTGTTCGTGAAGCCATTGATTGGTTCAAGAAAGTAACCTCCTTTCCTTAATTGTTTATGAAATCCAAGTGCTTCTATGATTGTCTTTGTACTTTATAGGATTGATTCCATGTGAGCTTCTTGATGCTCATTTTTCACTCAGAAATTCCATTTCCTTCATGTTCTTTGAAATTAGTTTCATACTACTATTTTCCTTTCATGTTTATCCATATAGCTGATTTTCCATTGAGTATCTCATCGTTGTCCCAAACCCGACTTTTTTGTTCAAATTTCTTGAATATTCTCGAGTTAATTTCTTTCCTCGGTCTATGCTCATTGACATATTCTCCATGAGAAACATTATATTCATCCTTTATCTCTACTCCAATGTGATTCATTTGTGTATTGATGAGACGATAGGAGGAAAACTCATACTTTTCTTTTATGTCCATGGCACGATTGGAGATATCAAGAATCAGCTCAAAGTCTTCCACAACTTCTAATACATCTAAGATTTATTACACAGAGTTATGCTTCTTTGTTTCCTACAACTCATATTTGTACGTCTTTGAAGAATGCAGCTCAAGGAAACTATCTAGAGGGATTACCTCATCATTTTGGGAATCACTGCACTCTACCAATCCTTCATCAAAAATTTCTTCATCTTCAGAGGTCTTGAATCTCCTTACTTCAATTTCTTCATCATGGAAAGAGTCTTCATCTTCAAATGGGAAAGAAAATATCTCCATTTCATTATTGCATCCATAAACCATTAGCATAAGAGTGACATCATATTTTTCATCTTGCCTTATCTCAATATGACCATCCTTCACATTTTTAAGGATTCCAAATCAGCTTCACGCTTATCTTTCATATTCATGGCTTGCATCAAGAGTTCAAGAATGAAGTCGGGGTTCTTTGTTTCTTCTATGGATCTCATCAGTTCTTGTATGAATATTTATTTCAATCCTTTCACGGGATCATCACAAGCTGGTTTTCTCTCTCCATATATGGCCTAATTGAGATCATCTTCATCCCCAAATGGGAATGAGAATAACTCCTCATATTGGATAAGCATATAAGATGATTTTTCTTCTTGAAAATCATTAAGAACCATCTCCTCTTCCTCATGGTTTGCATCATCTGGTAATTCGGGGCTGCCCTCTTGTAAATCAAATCTCCTCAATGCTTCTTCAAAATCCAAATCTCTATGGGAAGGCATGTCTGGACCTATCAAGATGGGAATATCATCTTCTTCCTTGGTTTCCACAAAGTGATTCATCTATGTGCTATTTTGGTACAAGATGTTAGCTTTAGGCTTCTTAAATTTCATACCGTATAACTCATATTATTCTCGGGAAGAAATTTATCCATGTATCCCTTCATTGGTATGGTTGCAGATGACCAATTCATCTGAAATTTCCCTCCCAAGTCTTGGTAGAAAATTCTACTCTAAAAATTCTAAACAAGGTTGGGACATTTGTTACCAAAATCATTGCTAAAAATTTCTTGTCTAGAAATCTAGCTAGAGCCACTTGTGCATATTTGACTTTCCATATAGGTGGAACCTATTTTCACTCCAAAGAATAACAAGGGCCACCTTTGGTGGAGTCATGGTAAGTTTGAGAGCATTGGAGACCTTCAAAGGCATCATGTTGTCTAAGGTACTAGAATCTATTCTCAAATTTTTTCGTACATATCCTCTAAAAAGAAGGGAGACATAGAAAGGATCAACCTTGTTAGTCTTGGATGTGCTTAAGGAAAGAATGTTCTGTGAGGGAGGTGTAGGTGGGTTTGGAAACATGCCTTTAGAACTAGAAGTTACAACATTGGGTGTTGGACTACCACTCCTGATATATTGGATGAACCTCTCAAATTGTTTAGGATGAGTCCATAAATATTCAGTTTCAGTAATTTTGACTTTGGCTTTGTTCGCATATTCTATCAAATCAAAAGGAGTAGATACATGCAAAGGTGATGAAGGGAATGCTTTTAGATTTAGGATAGGGTTGGAAAAATGAGTAGATTTTTGGGGAATGGAAGGTATTTTGAAAGGTAAAGTAGGATATTTCAAAGTAATATATTTTACAGGGGTATATTTATATTTAGATTTAGAAGAGGCATCAAAAGAATTACTTGGGATTAGGGATCCTTCTTACTTGCTACAGGATCAAGCTTCAACAATGTAGACTCCATGGAGGGTGGGAGCGGAGATCCTCGACTAATTATTTTTTTATAGAGTTGCCATAGGAGGATCTTCAGTCTTATTTTTCTCTATAACCATGGAAGGAGATGTTCCTTTTTTATACTGAGAATGAGTGAATATCACACATGAGAAGTTGGGTGCATCTTCTTTGTCTTCTTCATCACCTCTATAATACTCACAGAATCTAATTTGTGTATTGTTCTAAAACTCATCACTTTATAGGAAATCACCACCATCACTTTATAGTTCATGACCCTCTTAATTTTTCTTACTCCTACAATTTGCATTGATAGTTGGGGCATCCAAGGAAATCCTTTAGGGTGCTCATGCAATCTGATTTTCATTTCTTCTTTGAGAAGAAACTTGTTCAAAGAATTCCTTCTTCAAAGATGCCATCTCATTTTCCCAATTTTGTAGTGATGGATTGGTTCTCTCATCTCCATGATGTTGGCCTTGCCCTTTGATGGATTCTTGATCTTTCTAGAGAGGATGAGATCTTCATCAAGTTTAATGGGCATCCTTTGTGCTTCTACAATGTTCCTTGGTTGAACTCTTCATAGGATAAATCCTACCTCCGGTGATTGAGCATTAATGAAGAATATGTTAAAATTATTTTTAGATGTTGAATCCTCTTCGGTATCGTGTGGAGCAACTAGTCAAAACAAGCCACAAAGTCTATTATAGTTTCATTATCTCCTTTCTTTATAGAGCCATTCCAATAATTTTTCTCTAAGAGACTCCATGAACAATCTTACAATGACATCTTCATGTTAGACACCAAGAATCCCACATGATGTGGTGAAGGACGATATGTGCTCTTTAGGGAGTTGTGTGCCATCACCTTTGAACTTTGGAAAGTTCTTGCGGGAACTTGTTGGTAGATCATGAATAGGTGGTTCAAGAGCAAGTGGCCCTATATTTCTTCCCCATGGTATAATGGGTTGAGTTCTTTCTACTTCGTCTCCTATTGTTTCCACTTCATCTTTTACTTCAAAAAAGTCTTCTTCAAATTATAACACTGAAAAAATCTGTAATAGGAATATGAAAAGACACTATGGGATACGAAAGGACACTTGTAAGAAATTGATAGTGTAGCCTTCAGTAATGGATTTTCATGAACTATTTTAGTTTGTTTTTTGAATATTTCATTTTTTTTGTGAATTTTTGGACCTTGCGATTATATTTTGGGTGCGAGATGATGCTAAATCTATCCCACGGTGGGTGCAAAAAAATGTTGGCGATAAAATTTTTCGAGTGGACAAACTTTTGGATTTATTCCCAATGATCGGGAAGATAATTCCCTCTACTTAATTGGTGCAACTTTTGTATATACATGCACATGAAAAAGTGGATTTTCTAGGTGGCCTTGTGGCCAAGAATCCAATAGGGGAACTCCACTAACCTTGCGAGAAAAGATAGCAACCTTTTTCTAGGGAAGACTTTTTTTGAAGATTAAGAAAGGGGAGTGAGAAATGAGGTAGGGGAAGTAATGTTGTAGGTAGAAAATCAGATTCCTGCACACACTAGTCATAAATTTCAACACATGCATTCTTGAAAAGAAACAAATCTGCAAATAACAACAAGACCAAATATAATTTATTGATCATAAAGTATCAAGAAACCCGTTAGTCTAAGAAAGTTAGAAACTCCTTCTTATATTGATTTCTTAAAAAAAAGTTGTACATAGTGTGGGAATGGAAGAAATTTGAGAGTGGAGGAAAGTAGAATAAAATGTCTATCTCCTTTGCTTTCTCTAAGTACAATGCACTCTTGAGTTTACAAGATCAATTGCCAACCTTTTGAAATGGGAATGACTTTATAATTTATAGAGTGAGATATGACTCTTCATCTTCTCCCCAATGCCTTTTCATATGTCCTTACACAAATTAAACATTTCCCAACTTCCTAGGAAACTTTTAAGTCCCTTTTTATAACATAAAGGTGACTTATTACATTAGAAACATTAATACATATGAATAAGTGCAATACCAATGAAAAATTAGAACATTGAGAAGAGAGAGAGAGAGAAAGATGGGGAGAGGAGGAGAGAGAAAGAGCGAGATAAGAAGAACAGAGATACCATTCCGATGAAATCCATTGATCCTTATTGATTGAAAACTCAAGTGCAAAGTGAGACTATGAATATTCAAACTCCTTGCACCCCGATAAACTCCTTTAAATCAACTCATGAATTCGTACAATTTAAATGAATTGTTCCCTTGATGACTACAACTCCCAACTTGTATATGATGTTGTTAGAGTAGGTATTTACCTTAGCTCATGTTCACCTAGGTACTTTATTTACCTTTATTGTATTTATCCTTACCCACTTATGTGTGTGGATATTTATTTTATATTATTTAGATATTATGAGATATTATCTAGTTGTTAGGTATAGTTCTTTCCTTGATCTATGGTATTGAATAGATCCTTGATGTCTAGTTCTCTCCTAAATCTATGGTCTTGACTATTTCTTTTATGACTAGTTATTTCCTTGATTTATGGCTTGATCTATGACCTTGACTAGTTCTTAGATTGTTATTCCTTTCCTATTTAAGCAAGGCCCATTCTTAATGTATTGCATTGAGTTCCAATAATATATGATATTGTTGTTCATTTGTTTGCAAAGGTTTTATGTAAAGTTATTCTGTTGAATTTCTTTTATCTTATTGATCGTGATGTTTGATTATCATCTATGTTCTTGGCTTGGTACGATTTGGTTATCATTCCTTTCATGGTATCAGAGCTGGAGATTTTTGTTGGCATCTGTCTGTAAGTTTTATTTTGTAAATAAATTCATTGTATATTCATATATTTGGGATTTGGTCATATTTTGTTGTTGCATGTGTTTTTATGCAAAACAGAGGCTTCTATTGGATCCGAAAGGTGGGAAACCCTAAGATCAGTTGTAAGCTCAACCATTTTTAGAGGCGGTCATTTTTTCTAGGTTTTTTGTATTGTTGCAAGGAAGCACACTAATCTACCTTAAGACTCATGCCATGAAGAAAAAATTCGCGGGATTATTCTTTAGGTCTATTGGATTTCTTGAGATCTGCACATGGAAATTTTCTTTTGTAGCGTACCTGTCTCAGTTTGCATGCAGGAAGGTAACAAAGCAAAATATTAAAAAGCCCATAACTTTTGATCGGTAACTCGGTTTTGAGTGCCATTTTTTGTAAAAGTTCTTTTTTTTCATGCTCTTTCCATTAGAAATATTTATTTTGAGACTTGCACTATAATTATAAAGTACCAAATATGGAGGAGTGTTGTAATCAATTATGGATATAATTTTGGCTGAGCCCGATGTCCTAAACTTTTGGGAGTTACAGTTTGTAGCTGTCATGGATTTTGAGAACGATATGATTTTATTTGAAGTATGTGGACTTCAAGAGGATATTATAAAATTTGTGGAAGAAAATAGATCACTCAAAAAGCAAAATTATCTTCTACAATCACTCATTCATGATAGGGATACAATAATACACTCCCTGCAGAACAAACTTATTAGCCTATAACATCACCATCATATTGTGGACAACCATATCCATGCTCCTAGTCCACTTGTAGTTGTTGCTCTTGTACCCATTGACATCGATATGCCAGTCTTTGAGCCTAAAACTGATTTTGAAGATTCTAAACCTGTGAGGCTTGTTACTACATACTCTTCCACATCTGTGCCTATTACACTACCACATGTTGTGTATCATATTTTTTCTCAGTTGCATGGATTTTTTGAGAAGCATACCACTACATTCAGTTCTCGCATGCTTCGATTCTATGGGTCTCACTAATGAGTCATTAGCAAACATTCACATGGTATTGTTTCCTCTATTCCACATGTTAAGTGGAATTATCGTCATGACATTGGTTTTCGAGTAGATACTTCATTGGGATCACACATTGACAGAGATCCTTTTTTTGTTCGCTCGACTATTTCGAGGATCATGAGCAACACATGATTTTTGCACCTTCACTCAAGCTTGAGAAACCTAATATTTTAGCTGTCAGACATAATCAACCTGACACACATTCTGATGTTCTTTTACATGCACCCATTGTGCATTTTTCACCAAGTCATATCCAGGAATCTTCTTCATCCATCCATGTTAATTTGGGGTGGATATCTGATCACTCGTGGTGGTGACATAGGCATTCATTGAGAGGAATCTATAGGTGTGGCTCCTCCACCATTCGTCCTCTTACTCCACTTTCTATACCTTTTACATTGTGATGCTCCTTGTTTTGAGTATTTTTCTTTAGCAAGTATAGTGTATCTCTCTTGTTTGTTGAGAGATTTTGTATCTGTATTTTTGATAATTTTGACATGTTAACAATATCTCTTGTGGGGGATCTATTCTGGTGCATTCCAATGTTATTTTTTCAGTGTTTGAGTAGTTGTTTTGGCAACTCATACAAATTTGTAGCATCACTCCACCCATTCAAGTAGTATGGGAGGGTGTGGTGTTGATCTTGCTTCTTCAGGTTTCGTGTCCTTTCCTTATTACCTTGAATTTTCTTGGATCATGACACTATAGAGTTTGTGTCCTTGTCTTGTTGCTTTGGTTATTATTCTTGGATCATGACACACCTATTTTCAGCAGTTGATCGAATTATGTTTGGTGTTTCTTTTTCTACACTTTTGACATCACTTTGTTGTCAGTCTCCTTGTATGGAGCTATTTTGGTGAAACCTAGTGTCAATTTTTTTGAGTTTTGTGATCTAGCGGTGGATTCACACCACAAAGTGTACATAAAACTTCTTTAGCATTATACGATTTTTTTGATCCGAGCTTCTTGGGATGCTTTGGAGCAGGGTTTTACTCTCTTTACTTTGTTATTATTGGTTTTGGGTACCTCATGCGGTGTCCCTTTTTCCCGATTATTATACATGAGTACCTCATCGTGCCCGGTAGCTTGAGGACTCATACTATGGACATGCCACTTCTATTTTGGCCCCTAGCTTCCCTTGAGAGGGGGTGTTAGAGTTGGTATTTACCTTAGCTCATGTTCACCTAGGTACTTTATTTACCTTTATTATATTTATCCTCACCCACTTATGTGTGTGGATATTTCTTTTATCTTATTTATATATTAGGAGATATTATCTAGTTGTTAGGTATAGTTCTTTCCTTGATCTATGGTATTGACTAGATCCTTCATGTCTAGTTCTCTCCTAAATCTATGGTCTTGATTAGTTCTTTGATGACTAGTTATTTCTTTGATTTATGGCTTGATCTATGACCTTGAATAGTTCTTAGATTTTTATTCCTTACCTATTTAAGCAAGGCCCATTATCAATGTATTGCATTGAGTTCCATAATAATATATGATATTGCTGCTCATTTGTTTGCAAAGGTTGTATGTAAAGCTATTCTGGTGAATTACTTTCATCTTATTGATCGTGGTGTTTGATTAACATCTGTGTTCTTGGCTTGGTACGATCTAGTTATCGTTCCTTTCAGATATACATATGGCCCAAACTATCGGTAAGTGTTGAAAAATATTGTCTAGTTCCTTGAGATGATCATCCCTCATCCCTCTATGTCTCATTGTGTCGAACTTGCCCTTTGAGAATAACTCGTTATTTTTAGAATATGAGCCCATGCTCTGCTATTCTGGGACATATCACCTGTCTTTCTCCGTTTCACCTTCTAAACCTTCTACCATATTTTAACTTCCTATGTTCTCAAGATATTTTTATTTTTAACACATTTCTATTTTTAGCAGGTTGTAATTTGAGGACTGTTATTTTGGGAAGAAGACGTTTTATGTCTTACTTTCCATTTTACCCCTTTTCTAATTGTCTTGAGTGATCTACTAGGTTAATTAATTATACATTATATAAATAATTATTTAATTAATTAAATAATGTTTTTATATGGTTATAAACCATATTATTGTTTGTAGTCAAACAATACAGATGATGTTATATAGTTTTAACAATATTATTGTTTTTATTCATTTATGCTTCCCGGATGTGATTTGGAAGCTCGTATTTTAATTTGGTTGTTGCATTGTTGCAACTCCCTCTATTTTTTATCCCGACTATCCAATATGTATAAATATTGTAGCTTTGCACTATTCTAAATGGTTGATTAAGTTTAATAAAGATAATTAGGATTCCGCCTATTGCTCAATCTACATTTCGTACAAAGCAAGAATCGGCATGTGAAGCAAAAAAAGGGTTGAAAGAAAGGTTATAGTAGGAAGAGAGGTGTCTTGGAGAATAATTTTCTTTTCTAGAGAGCATGTGTTTCCTCAAAGAACTTCCCAGACATCCCTGCATCCCCACAACCCCCTCTTTCGTTCAGGTGTTTGGAATGTAATTTTTTTTTGTCCTGGTGCATCCAAACACTAGGAAAAAAATTTCAGCAGTATAAACAATTTTTTTAAAAAAATTCCCCATCAAGGGGTTTTACCTCTAATATTAGAGGCACCTTTTGTCTCTGCTAGTTTTAGCGGTTAGCTGTAATTATAGGTTTCTATGCTAGTTTTGGAGGTTGAGCATTGGATCATTGGATTGAGTCATTCATAGGTCGAGAAAAATTGGGTTGGAGTCTTTTTTTGTGTTGAAAGATACTCGGTTGAGGATGAGACTAAATTTGCACCATCTAAACAATGGCTGAGGCATCATCCTCCATGATCTCCACTCAAGTATGCACCTGCATCACAAACATGTTAACCAAGAACTTACACAAATGGTGAATGACGACAGGAGAGTGAAGCAAGCCATGAGTTGTCCTCCATCCTCACATCCCTCTAACCGACTTGCAACCTACAACAAGCAAATCAATATCAATGGTTGCAACTCGCAAAAGAAAAAAATGGTGAGTGTTCCCTTAAATAAAAACAACGGTCAACATAGAGGCATCAACAAAAATAAAGAGCATAGATCTTATCAACGAGAATGGTGAAAGTAAGAAGAAAATACATGAAAAGAAAAAAACATGCAAACAATGTAAAAATGAAGTCAATATTGCCAAACGACACATACAAAAGTAAAAACAAAACCAAAAACGGTGGTTGATTGCAAATAGAAAGCAAAAGAAGCACTCAGATCCAGTTTTATGGTGCAAAGCCCTAATTTTTGCACTCCTCCATGCATGCAAACCCCATGGACCACCTTCTCTGCCACACAGGCCTCCTCTCCAAGCCAAGTCGACAGCTAAGTCACTTTTTTCAAAAGGTGAGTTTGAAATTCATTTGTTTTAAATATAACTTTCTCGGTTTATACACCAAGTGCTCATAGAGCCTATGTGGATAGAGGAAAATATTTAGAAGTGTGAGGTGCATGGTTTGAATCACACCAAAAACACAAGTTTTTTATTTTTAAAATCTGGAGGTAAATTTAGAAAAATTGCCACAGTTGGAGGCAAATCTGGCAAAAACCCTCACTAAACCTATTAGTTATAACTAAATAGGTCACTAAATTTTTAGTGAGAAAATCCCTAATTTAGGGTAATTTTTTTCTCTCCATAAAGCCTATTTTTTATTTTGGGAAAAATTTACCAAAGGAAGACCATCCAAAAACTTCATCTTGGGCCTCTTTTTAACAGTTTCTAGCATTTTGGGTGATTGGGCTCAAGGTCACAAAGGGCTACAAAATAAAAAAAATTTCCTGCCATTCAATTTTATATAAAATTGTGAATATAAATGCATGTTGCATTATATTGTACTAATTTGTAGGTTTTCATAGTCAACAGTAAATATTATAACCTTTCGTAAACTGGCAAAAAATTTGTAATAAAAAATAGTATAAAATTGGTTCTACAACACTCACGAGATCCTAGATCTCATTCGTAGAGTTCGGTATATACAATGCCTCTGGTAATTGCTTACAGGTAAAGGTGTCGCAACTACTACTGCACTCAATGCCTAATATAGCTGCAACAATGTTGTCTGGGCATTGACCCTTTAAATGGACGTGGAGTAATAAGGTCACAATGCACACACTATGAGCCATCCCATCCATCTGTGAATGATTGCATGACATAAATTCAGACTAAGAAATTATCTATGTAGTGAATTTACATGCATGTATGAGGATATTTCTTTGAGACGGTGTCAATAATTACACAGACCCCTTTCAGTACTATCTTGGTACCACATATTGAATTCTTTCACATACATTAATGCCTCTTTTAAATACTTGTTGGGTTTATAGAAAGTGCAATCTTCTTCCATGTACCACCTGGGTATATCGAAGGAAGTGCACATATATAGAAAGGTGTAGTATATCGGACTAACGGTATATAGATTGGGAGACCTTATACTTGGAGTGATAAGAGGCAAACCCTGTCAGTATTTTCTATAAAATGGGCACCAATGCCCCCAAATTTTTTATTTTGGATTCACAACTACTTAGAGGAAACAACTATGTTACATGGAAGAAAAAAATCAAGACACAACTTGAGTTTGAAGAGATCTATCCTACGTGAATGGTACTGCAGCTAGATCAACTATTGATAGAACACAAAAGTGACGGTTTGATAAAGCAGATCAGAAGGCCAAACTCGTCATCTTGTTTGGAGTGTTTGACGATGTGCAACCCCACATTCGAGATGCTAAAATAGAAAAATAAGCATGGGATACGTTGAGCATAGTATATAAGGCCAAAAACAAGAATTTTATACTTTGAATTTATAGAGTCGATTACACACATTGAAGTTCAAGCGAGAATGAGAAAATAGATGCTTTCTGAAGAAGAGTTGTAGAATTGAGGGCTTCACTTCTAGCCCTAGGAGAAGTGGTCAAAGATGATGATCTTGTTCCCATTTTTCTGAGATCACTCCCTTCCTCATACCTTATTTTTGTAACAACACTAAACTTGTCGAATACGACACGTTAATTTAGACAAATTGGTAAACCTATTGCAACAAGAGGAATCAATGCACAATAAGGATGATGAAGAATAGAAGGCACTTTGTTCACATCAAAAATGGAAAGGAAAAGATAAAGGAAAACATAATTCCTATAAAAAATCCCAAAATCAAAATTGGTATCAAGGGGACAAACAACAAAAGAGGCAATGTCTAATTTGTAAGAGAGGACATGACCTAAAAGATTATCGGTACAATACTTACAAGAAAGGTTCATAAAAACTATGGACCTCCACAACAATCTTACAAGGGACAATCTAACTACAATCAAGAGAATAAAAAGGGAAAATGGAAAATAATACCCCATCGGTAAGGCAATATTACTAAGCAACAAGAATAGTCAAACAATGAAGACTACTTGTTCACTGCCCAATAAAGTGAACGATTCACATCATCTAGTGATTTTTGGTATGTTGATTCAAGGGCCACCTGACACATGACCAACCATAGATATTGGTTTATTTCAATGAGGGACACGTCATCAAAAAATCATGTTTCATTGGGAGATGATTCTTCATATACAATTTAGGGGATTGGGAACATTTCTCTACCCCTTGGTTCACGCAACTGTAGACTATTAGATGTCTTATATGTCCCTGGGTTGACAAAGAATTTTATTTTAGTTAGTCAACTCCTTGATCACAACCTAAAAATTGACTTTGATAGTCATTCGGAAAGAAAACATGTTTGATTCGAGACAAATCAAGAGGCTCGAAAATAGTTGCAAAAGCCTCCAATGTGGGATGCATGTTCCAACTTGATTTTGTTCACATAAACAATCAAGCCCTTACGGCTAAGAACTCCACCTCAGCATAGTTGTGGCATCAGATACTTGGTCATGTAAGTTTCAAGTATCTCAAGACACTTCACTAGCGTAATATGGTACATGGGCTACCATCTCTTTAGAAGGATATAGACAAGTGTCCTCACTACCTAGAAAGAAAACAACACAGAGCTTCATTTCAGAAGAGTGCATTTCAAGCTCATGGAAAACGTGACTGGTTCATGCCGATTTTATGGTCCGATACAACCAAGTCATTCTAGGTTCCAATACTTCATGCTTTGTGTTGACGACTATTCAAGAAAAATGTGGATTTTTGTCTTCGCAAGAAAAGTGAAGATTTTGAAACTTTCAAGAAGTTCAAAGTAGTAGTTGAGAATGAAACTGGTCATCACATCGAACTCTCCACTTATATCAAGGGGGAATTTCACCGATAATGATTTCAAAGACTACCTACAAACTCATGGGATTCGTTGACAAATTCCTCCTCCACACACACCACAACATAATGGTGTTTTTGAGAGAAGAAATTGTACTATCATGGAAATTGTGTGATGTATGATCAATGATTATGGACTTACAAAGACATTCGGGTAGAAGTAGCAAAGGCAACAAAGTGTATTTTTTTAACAAAGTGCTCACAATTTCTCTTGAAGGAGTAACACCATAAGAAGCATGGTCAAAACGGAAACCATCTATTGCACACCTTAGAGTATTTGGGTGCAAAGCAAGCATGCACATACCCAAATAGAACAAAAATAAATTGGACATGAAGTCACAAAACACATCTTAATGGGGTACAATGAAGAGACTCTTAGGTATAGATTGATGGATCCGAAGACCAAAAAAGTCTACACCGAGAGAGATGTTGAGTTTTTTAGAATAAGGAAGTAAAGTATCCTTCTCCGGACTCACCAGATGCATATTTTCTCTCGTTGTAAAAATTGAAGCTGATGTTCCCTCAAAATATGAAAGTGATGAATGGGATGATGGTGTTGATCGAGATAGAACCATGGCCCACGGGAATAGTTCAAAGCATATGCCCAAGTGGTGTACTAGCACATTACGAGATGCAAGAATGGATGTTTCACTAGATACATTCACCCTTAGACCACAAACTCGTAGTAAAGCAAGAGAAGAAGCTAACTTTGCTTTGATGAGTAGAGTAATTGAATCTAATGAGCCATCTACAGTCCAGGAAGCCCTTAATTTAAAATCTTGGAAAGATGCCATGGATTCTGAATATCAACTAGTGATGAAAAATAACACTTAGCAGCTTGTCGATCTTCCACTAGGGAAGAAACCCATTGGATGCAAATGGATATTTAAAACAAAGTACAAAGTAGATGGGACAGTGGACAAGTATAAAGCGAGACTAGTAGTAAAGGGGTATGCACAAAAATAAGGCATAGACTACGAGGAGACATTTTCTCCCATAGCTAAGATCAAAACAATCAGAATGATCTTTTCTCTAGCTACATAGTTTAGATGGAAAGTCCACCAGATGGATGTAAAAAGTTCCTTCCTAAATAGAGATTCACAAGAAGAAGTCTACATGACTCAACCTGAGGGATATGTAGTACTTGGTCAAGAAGAAAATGTATGTAGACTCAATAAATCTCTGTATGGCCTTAAATAGGCACCCCAGGCATGGTACATCAAGATTGATGAGAATTTTGTACAACATGGATTTGTTAGAAATCCATACGATCCCAATATTTACCTCAAAAATCAAGGGGGGAGATTGTGATTTTTGTTGTCTATGTTAATGATCTAGTCATCACTGATAGTTTAGTGAAGATGATCGATGCAATAAATAAATATCTTAATCAATCATTCGACATGACCAATCTCGAGCTGATGCATTATTGTCTTGGATTGGAAGTATGACAGAAAGAGAATCAAATTTTTGTTTCTTATATGAAATATACCAAGACAATGTTTGATAAATTCAGGATGATGGATTACACACCAATTGTTACACCTATGGAGAATAGATTACAATTATCTCATTCAGATCCATCTCTTGAGGTAAGTACCACTCTCTATTGGTAGTTGATCAGGAGTCTCATTTACCTGAACTACACTAGACCAGATATCAGCTTTACAGTGAACCATTTATCCAGGTTCATGATGGAACCCAAATTTTTTCATTAGAAAGTAGTAAGACACATCTTAAGATATCTCAAAGGATCAGTGGATCTTGGTCTAGAATATAAGAAGAATGACAACTTCTTCTTGACTAGATATTCATATTCAGATCATGCAGGCAATATTGATGACAAAAAAGCCACTTCAGGATTTATATTTTTATGGGATCTGGACCAATATCATGGGGAAGAAATAAATAACACTTTGTTTCTCATTCTTCCACATAATTCGAGTATCATTCTGTAGGAGAAGCTGTCTATGAAGCGATTTGGCTACGTCACATACTGGAAGGACTTGGAATACCACAGGACAAACCAACCACCATGTATGTTGAAAATGAAGGTGTTCTCAAAATTTTTCACAATCCAATTTTTCATGAGAGAAAAAATCACATTAAGGTACAGGTTCATTTCATATGCGAACATGTGTTGAAGCACAACATCCAAACTTTAATTTTTTCCAATAGTTGAATAACATGCATATATCTTCACAAAGTCACTTACACATGACAAGTTTGAGTTGTTTAGAGAGTTCCTCTCCTCATCTCTTTAGACAACGCAAAATTAAGGGGGAATGTTAGGTTAATTAATTATGCATTATTTAATTAATTTTATTAATTAAATAATTTTTTTATATAGTTATAAACCATATTATTGTTTGTAGTCAAACAATATGGATGGTGTTATATAGTTTTAACAATATTACTATTATTATTCATTTGTGCTTCCCTAGATGTGATTTAGAACCTACTATATTTGAATTTTTTTGTTGCATTGTTGCAACTCCTCTTTTGTTTTTATCACAGCTATCCAATATGTATAAACATTGTAGCTTGCACTATTGTAAATAGTTGATTGAGTTTAATAAAGATAATCAAGCTTCCAGCCCCTATTGCTCAATCAACATGATCAAACTTGAAATTCAAAGTGGGGCTGGCCATTTATAACATGTGAGGAAGTATAAAATATGATATTTTTAGTAAATGGTGAAACAACCTCTGTTTGTGATGGGAATAAATATTTTGGATTCATCTCTTCGTGACAAATTTGTGCTCCAATTTTCATCATGATTCGCTTTCCAGAAAGCTCAAAAATGAAAAATGAAAATTTATGCCTAGTAAGAGCTTTAGTTATGGAGCTACTAGGGAAGAATAATGATAAAAATAAGGCCTTAATATCTTGAGAAATTGACAACTTCATCATGCAAAAACTAGTTTGAGAGAAACTAGATTTTTTGCAGACCCTTCCCTCTGTCTTTTAGAGAGTTTCACCCACCAGATCTTCAGGAATTTGAATATTTATTAAAAGAGGGAAAATTTTTGATAAAAAACACAGCCCTCCATATTCCTGAAAAATAGGGACTTCATGGCATGAAAAATAGTTCACGTAAAACTAGATTTTTCAATGATCATCCCCTCCAATTTTTGTGTGATTTTGCCCATTAGAACCTTGACGAATCAAGAGGTAGATCATTGCCTTTTCACTGAGATGATATTCATGTGATAGGGAAGAATGTTGATAAAAAACATATCCCTCCATATCCATAAAAAATAGGGACTTCATGGCATGAAAACTAGTTCACACGTAACTAGATTTTTTAATGACCATTCCCTCCATTTTTTGTGTGGTTTTGCCCAATGGAACTCTAAGAAGTGGAGAGGTAACTTGTTGATTTTTTCCACTACTATGTCATGGTGGCCATTAATGGAGCTTGAAATTTATAGGTCTTGTTTTTTCTCCATTTGTGATGAAATCATCTCCATTGCGATAGGTTTTTGCTTCTTGTCTTACTAGTGAAATTTCCTTTCGATCCGGTTGCCAGTTTGATGGGAATTTGAACTTTGTTCTTCATGGAGCTGGAAGTGAAATTTCTTCACTGTGAGAATTCCTTACTACAAATTAAAGGTTTGAATATGATTTTTAATGGCATTCAAGAGATAAGAACTCAGCAATAGATGATTTGTCAATCCGTGCACCGGTTTGGAAGATTTCTTCAAATTTCAATTTCATGGCAATGGGGATTTCCATTATTCTTCTTCTTTGTTCTTTGTTTATTATTCTTATTTTGATGAAATATTCATCTGAGAATTGCGTATCACTATGGGGTAGAGGATTGCATTTCTTTGGTGAATCTTGTTTGATCTTTGGCAATGGTGGAGTGGTGGACTGAGGTGTTTTCTACAACTTTCTTCTGACAATGGAGAAGCAATTAGAAGTAATAAGAAGCAGCTAGGAGTTAGAAAATTTTCAAATTTTGGAGTTGGATTTGGGAAAAAAAAACTCCCTAACATCCATCACCTCAAAGGGATGTGAGGGACATCAATTTCCATGATGAGCAAGATGGTGACACGTGGCATTGATCCAATGATAGGGAATGAGTGCTCTAAAATGCACTCGGGGGCTGAACCGACAATCTTAATGGTCACATGGGGTTCCGAGAGGTCACATGGGGTCCGGGAACATTTTTACAAGGTTTATGTACAGAACCTCATAGATGTTAGGGACATAAAATTCGACTAGGACCCCGGAGGTGACACATGTCCTCCCAAAATTTGGATAAGTCATGAACTAGATCCAAGAGCACAACTTGCGACGATGATAATTTGAGATCCCAATGGAAATTTTTAGAAAAAAATTATATGATCCCGACTAGAAATGGAATTTTGAATCCAATGTTTGGGTATAATTTCTTCATTCTTGCAATTGAGCCCTATAAAAGTGGAGTTTTGATTTGGTACTCCACCTATGCATGAGACAAACTACCTATAGAAATATTACACCAAGGTGTTGTGAAATATATTATTGGACCATTATGTAGGGATTGGAATTACCCTCCTAAAAATACTTTTTTTAGCTCCTAACTCCATCTGGAGCTCCCAAAATCACCCCTGTAAAGCTCGTAACTTATTTTGGCCTATACACCGCCCTCGCACATGTGAATCCCCAACCTTGATGAAACTACCTCAACTACTCCAAATATTCCCCGAACCTTCGAAAATCACCTTTATGATGTTCCTAGTCCTATTATTTTCTTCCATGTCCATTTTTTACTTTATGATCCACTCCATGGGGTTGTTCCAGTCCTAGGAAGGCCAGTGATAGCCCTTCCCATGACTGCCTGAAATTTGCATTTTCAATGAACTCCTAAAATCACCTAGGGGACTAATTTGAATTTCCTAAATCACCTAAGGTGATGATAGAAAATTATTTGGGAGGTAATTTTGGTGAGTGGACAGACACAGGGTGTCTTGAAATGATGGGACATGAAAAATTAATATTGGGGTATAGTTGTCATGCTCGTAAATTTTTAATTTCTGGTTGTAGATTTGCATGACAATAGTATTCTTGTTTCTTTCTTGTAATAAATTGCTTCATTTAATTTTATTTGAGTCAGTTCTTTAATAATGAATAAAAATTAGTATTATGTCTCTTTGAGTCAATTTTCACTTTTTTGTATGCTTATATCGAATAAATAGCTACTTCCAATCAATCCCTTCACAGAAAGAAATATAACATCAACCATGTTAGCATTCCCAACCCTCCTACTTCCCCACTTGGAAAGGGTGTAATTTATATCATTTTTTTGGCCATGGGAGATAAGAGACCTGAAAATAGCAAACCCCATACTAGAAGCATGAGAAATGAGTTGGACCTGCATAATGATATGATAACTTGGCTAAGAAAGGAGTATAGAGTTTTAAAAGATAAAGTCAGGGGATGAAAAATTTCCATTGAAAGTGGAAGTAAGGATGATCATTTACTGGAGGAAATTGAAAAAATTATTTTACTCATTGAAAAAGAGTAGGGCATACTCAAAATAAAAAAAGTGTGATATCATTTCCATGGTTAAGGGTAATTTGGATATTATTTCCTACATTATTCATGTAATGGAGACTAACAAGGGAAAAGAAAAGGAAAAGAATGATACTTATTTCAAAGACATCAGGGATAAATTGGAGAATCTCAAAATAACTTTGCAAAGATCATGAAATAGAAACTCGGGGTCTATGTAATTTCATGATTTAGATATTGGTTTGTAGGTTTGCTATGGTACTTTTGTGGTTATGGTATAGTTTAGTTGTTATCTTTTGTTATGGTTTTACTATAGCTCTTGTTGTATCTTTGTGGTGTTTTTACTTCATTGTGTTTTTTTACTTTTCTGCCGATACTTCTTGAATATTTGAGCTTGGAATCCTTATGATTTGGGTAGGATCCGGTCAAAAACCTTTTACCAATAATAAAAAATAGCTACTTCCAATCTAGATGATATGTTAGATATATCGTGATATCCCCATTCTCCATCTATCTTATCTTCCCTTCTACCTATCATTTTCTTCCCTCTCCCTTATTTCTTATACACAAAGAGGCCTATGTACCCCTTTTCTCATTCAATCAAATTTAAACAATATCCAATTAGACCTAGTTTGAATCTTAGTCACCGCAATGTCTTATTCTTATATTGTGATCATTTTCTTCTTCCTTTTGAGTTTCAATCAACCTCTTCTATCACCCCAGAAAAACTTGAGGTGGTATCCTCTATCCTACTAGTTTTTCTTCTACCATCAAAAAAATTTAATTGTTTGTAATTGCCTACTATCTTTGAAGTTGAGTCTAATATGCTACACCACATCAAAGAGGGGAAAATTTAGACACCTAAATCTAAATGCATATTTTTAATACTAAAATTACACTAATTATCCTCTTTCCCATAATTTTATTATAATTAGTTATTTCCTATTAATTATCTAACATTCCCTTAATTTCGGTCAACTACCACCACTTTTTAATTAACTAGCCTTCCCCATCTTGGATGCCAATTAACGACATAGTTCATTAGTTATAATCCTCTTTTAATTAATTAATTAACCATTATTAATTAATTAAGCCTTTTAACCTTGTATTTAATTAATATACCTTTTTATTGGTTAAATCCCCTTTTCAAACCCTTCAAATTCTACTAATTTCCTTCTAAATCATCTCTAAATGGATTATTAACCTTATTTTCAGCTATTAATTAATCCTAGTTAATTAATTAAATCACCCCCAACTCCCATGAGTTTCTAATATATAATTAATCTCTTCTAATCATATTTATCCCTTTCAAAATCTACTTTATCTTTATCCCACATTCACTAGGTTGTAAGCTTATCCAAAACTTGAAAGCTATATAAAGAACGTAGTACACCTTTTCTAAATTTAAACCACGTCCTTGTAATACATCTCGCATATGATAATATTATTTGAATCTTGGAATTCTTATTGATTAAGAAACCATTTCCATCTTCTACATGGAAAATAGTAGTAAAAGAATAACCAAACATGATAATTAAGCCATATTGGTGAGATCTCTTCCACTTCCATGGATAATTCCCTTTGATCGGACATAGCTATGTTCGAGATAACTAAAGGAGTATCTACAATTATAAAAACATCCAAATATTGAATGATTGGTTTTGAAATTAATGTTTTAATGTTTGATGCATGCTAGTTAATATTTTCCTTTTTATCTTTATCATGATGTTTATGTTGTTGATTAACTAAGTTAGAATTCTACTTGGTGTTTGTTTCCTTTCATTAACTTAGATTAATTCAATAAAATGCATATAGACACTTTATCCTTAGATAAAGAGGGAGATGGTGTCACACCCCACAAATTCAATTTGTGTTTTTGAAAGGATAAGCCGATAACTGGTGAATTATTTACAAGGTTTTGGTAACAAAACCTATTACATAGCTGAATATGTAGCTACATAAATACATGTGTACCCGAAGAGGGTATACATACTTATGCGTTTTGCATGTGCAACCATGCCACAATGCTTGCCACCGAGTATTTGTAAGTCACTTAGCACTTATAAATTATTCTTGTTTTATTTTTTGATTGCATTATGGGAGTGTGCATGAAATAATGAACTAGTTGCATTAACCTTTGATGATGCTTAAGTGACATTGTTGTGTTGATACTATCGTCTTTATGACATGACTAAATTGATGGATTTGGATTAACAGATACTAGGACCTAATTTGCACTGACAATGTCGCATTATTATTTTTATATTATATTGATCTGCTAATGCCAACCACATACTGAATTAAGGTATAAAATTGTGATTATAAGCATAATGGTAATATGATCATGTTCATTTTAATTAGTGTCTGGGGCTATTGAGTAAAGTTTATGTTACCAATACATAACATTGTTGGGCTAAGTAATGAACCACCATCGACCCTAGTTTTAATATAGTAAATTATTTCATATTGGACCTATATGGTTAACCTTATGATGATAATTAATATGGGCACCAATAATTTTTAGGGAAATCTATATTGTTCATTTCTTAAACCTAGACCTTGTTCAATGATTTTTATAATTGTTAAACTTATGTGTACAAGATATACAAATAGGACCTCGGTCAGATGATTGATGATAAGGTATTTGGGTATTATACTATTAGCTTTGGGTAATTAGGGACCGAACCAACCCATGCACAAGTTTTTTTTAAATTATGTAAAGTTTTGGGAGTCACTTGGATGACACTACTGCCAATTTTGGGAGATGATTTATTAGATTTAAATTGTAAGCCACTACATGTAAAAGAGAAAAGTAAATTCATTAATGGAGATCTCAGACCTCAAAAATGGGAGCTTTCTCGAAACCTAAACTAAATGTAGGCATAGGGGTTTCATTTTTTTGGTTGTTTTATACTTTGAGAACCTCAAAGCTCTGCATGAAATTACTTGGGAGATAATTTCTATTATGTAACTAAATATCGATTTGTGTTTATGCTAAAAATAGGAAATTGTGTTTTGTATTTGAATATGGGAAAGTTGAAAAGAGGTGGAAGTGTTCATTAGTGGGTTTGAAATACAATTTTTTCCTGGAATGACCTTGTGATTGTGGGTGAGTACATATAAAAGCTTCGAGATTTGACTTGTCTGAAATAAGTGGTGGCTTAGGTTTTTGTGAGGAAATCTTAGAAGTTTTTGGGCATATTAGGAATCAATCATTCTTTCTTTCCCCCTTTATAGATTATTTTATGTCATGTTTTGATACAATGAATATATGCAATCAAGTTCTCTTTCAAACTAAGTTTTTAGATTAAAAATCGATAATGGGTTGTCTTGGTTTTATGAAATAATATTATGTGTGTGAATGTGCTTAAAGGGTTTTTTTGTGCTTGTTGGAATTGGTTGCATTTTACTATGTTGGTTTCTTATTGTGAGCCTTTCCATAGGATTTTGTTATTATTAATATGATGAATACTTTATTTAATCAAACATACCCAAAAGCTTTTGATATTATTATTACCGTGACCTTTTCACTTATGGGTATGCATTGTAACTTGTTATAATAGGTAGGTATCTCATGGATTTACATTTAAGAAAATTGTATGTGGGTTTATTTATAATCACATTTTACTAAGTACCCTTTTAGGTGGTTACACATTGAGGGTATTGCAAATAATCGCTTCTAACTTGTTAGTCATGTGATGGAAAACATTTTTCGCTTACTCCTCCTGGTGTGTCCTTTGCTTGCCCATCGAATTATTTCGAATAGGAAATAATAGTTTACTATATTAGTACTATAATGGGAAGATCTCATATTTTTTTGAAAGTCTCAGTATCCTAGATATCTCTCTCGATGGTCTATGATTTCGACTAAGATGACAATTTTGTTATATTTTATATGTTTCGGTAAATGGTATTTACCTTAATCTAGCGGAGCATATAGTAATTTATTTATGGAAAATCTTGTTTCTATCTTAGTTGGTGTATGACCTTACCTTTGTTATAGATGGCAATGAGTATGTGTTTGGATGAATCTTAGTCATAGGAATTATTTTTCAAGTATAAGCCATTGACCATATCATGGTAATGATTAGGGAAATTCGTTAGCACCTCTTAGGTCTTTGATTTGAAACCCATGTTTGCAGATTTTAGACTTAGTTTAACCAAGGTAGTTATGGTTATTATAGAGGTCTTAATTTTGATCAAGGTAATAGATACAGTTACCCTAATATTCTCAAAAATATTAATGGTTATAAAAAGTGCTTTTCCATGTATCTTTATTATTATTATTATAAGAGGGAAATCATCTGGGGTTTTGCACAAGTGTGGATTGTGATTATTTCCTTATGTACATTGATTTGTGATTTTTATGTGTATATCCTTTTTGTGAAATTAGTGTGATACCTGGGGTTCACGTGTTTTGGTCTTTGTGTAAGATGAGTGGTTGTAAGTAATATGTGAGTTTTGATTTGGTTAAGGTAAAATAAATTTACTTTAATCTTCTAGAATTGGCTTAATATTTTGTTATGGGAGTCATTTTTACCTTAGTAATAGTATGACCACTACATATATCACTCAACATTGTATTGTATAATGATCTTATTAATATAAAAGAGAAAATTTTGGGGTATCATACAGATCTATGGGGAGTTTATTCCATTTTTTATTGAATCTAATCCATGATTGGTATAAATGGCCTTGGTTCTAATAGAGGAAACTTGTGGTCTATTGGGTGATATTTGGTACAATTAAAGTAATAGTGATTACCTTAACTTTTTTGAATATATCATAATCATCATTGTATAATGATATATATATCTTGACTATAGTTTGAATCTACTATAAGGGATATGTTAATGTTATGTTGGAATAGTTTTGAGTAAATGGAATCAAGTATATATTATGTCTTGATCATATCATTTTAATAATCTGGTATATTTACTTATTTGAATAGAAGGATTACTAAAAATTAGAAAAATGGGTAACATTTATCTAATAGAATTTACATGAAAATAAAAGGAAATCTATGTGAAAAAGAGTTCTATTTATGACTGATAATTTTCTCTAGTGTTTAAATTGGATTGGAAGATATGCATGTTTTCTATATGTGTTTATGCATTTTTTTCTTTGTATCATTCCTTGAAGACACCCAAAAATAAAGGCAATAATAGTTCCTTGAGGGAAGCAAGGTAAAATAAATTAATATTACAATAATTTGGTTTTGTACTATTATGTTGATTATATGATATAATATTGTAGCACTTCATTTTATTCATATATTATATGGCATAAGTTGTTAAGTAGTAAAGATAACCCTTCATGCCGTTCGTGTAGAGAGTGACCATGTTTAAACAATGCAGGTTTGAAAGGATTATTAGATGATTAAAGGAAGACATTATAAATTGCATGATTGTATTGTGCCTATTTATGAGAATGAAAAAGAATGTATTTACATTGATTAAAATTGAAATATATATTTATCTTGAGTTTGAAAAGAAATCCATTGAGCTAACCGTATTCTTGATCGTATATGTTAATCTCTCTCTCTCTCTCTCTCTCTCTCTCTCTCTCTCTCTCTCTCTTTGACTATGTATCTATATAAAAATATATGATATACCATTTGATAAAATGATCATTTATGTTTGGGATAATTTCATGTTTAAGTGTCATTGTCAATAATCAAGTACTTGTTATGAGATGGTACTTATTTAATATTCATATCTTATATATATATATATATATATATATATATATACACTTGCTTGACATACATAAAAGATATGACATAATAGTAATGTTTATTTAGAATAATATTGTCATTTTATGATATCATCACAATAAAAGAATTAACAGTGAAATAGTGATGAAAGTTGTAACATTAAGCATGTTCGAGGGAAAATATTATACTTAAATAGTAATGAAAGAAAGTACCGATAAGGGTTATCTCGAACTGGATTATTGCAAGTTGTAGACACCTAAAATCCACTTTTATAATAATATTGATAACATCACACTAATTACTCTTATTCTTACCATTTCCATCATAGGTAGTAGTTTCTACTAATTAACTAATGTTTCCTCCATTTTGGATAATTAACAATGCTTTGTTGATTACCTAGCCTCTTTGACATCCAGATGCCAATTTACGACACATCGTAAGTCATAATCCCATTCCGAATAAACAATTAGCAATTATTACCTAATTAAACCTATTTTACCCTTTTTTTGGTCAATAAACCCTATTATTGGCTAAAACCCCTCTTCCAACCATTCAAAATCACCCCATTTCCCTCCAAGACATCTCAAAAGCATTCAAAAGCTTAACATAGCCTCTTAATTGACCCTAAGTGGTTAATTCTTCTCACGTGATAATCACTTGTTTATTCACTAATCATGATTAACAAGCCTTAATCTAATTTATCCTTTTTAGTCCCACATGCACCAAGATGAATTCTTTCCTCAAATAGAAAACTATAAAAAGGACTAAGCACCTTCCTTCATAATTTACACCATGTTTTTATTAGTATCTCATATAATAAATATGATTGAGAGCCTTACTTCCTTCTAGGATTAGCTTGCTCAATATTTGCATCAAATCTTAATATTAGTTAGTAGAGGGATATATAATATGGCCTTCTAGACATTGTTAGAGAGATCCTCTCACCATTTGTGGAGTAGCAACAAACATAATTTGATTTCCCTTAGATCTAATTAGGTCTATGTTAATTAGTAATCATCTCACATAGTAAGGATGCTTTTAGATTAGATTTTTAATTGAATTTAGTTGTCATTAATGCATGATTTTAAGCTTTTATATTTGATTTTTCATTCTTAAGCTTCAGTTTGGCTATTATGGTGTTAGCCTTTACCAGATTAGTCATATTACAAATTTTTTTGGGTGTTATCATTTGGAATGCCGGGTGGGAGCCTACCCCATTACATTCATTCAATTTTAAGTTTTATAGATTAGTTTCAATATTTTTAAAGTAAATTTCAATTTTTGTAGATTAATTTCAAATTTTGATAGTTGTTTAAACTAGATTAGTAGTAGATGCTTTGTTTTTATGTTCTTTGTAGGATCTAAGGAGGTAAAGTGCTATCAAAATTACATCAGAATATCAAATATTTGAGCTTTATCATATTTTTCTTGTCAAATCCCATGTTTGATGACCTACAGGAAAGGTGTGTGCATATGCTAAAACTAGCACACATACGCTAAAATTGATGTGCATATGCTTCAAGGCACGTGCATACACTCAACTCGATGCACATATGCCTCCTAGGTTGTGCATACACAACGTTGATTTTTGGCCTTTTGTGGATTATTTTGTGACAGAACATGCATATGCCTCTTGAGGTGTTTGTATACAATTAATGAATGTATTAAAAACAGAGCCATGTGTATGTAGAAACCAATGTGCATACACTCTCGGGCTCATGTGTATGCTCACAGGCATGTATATGCTCTCGGGGCTTGCGATGTGTGTCTTGTGTAAATTTTCTCATTTTTTTCAAAGTTGGCATTTCTAATTTTTTGTTTGTGGTTAGTCGCATGTTTCTATAACTATTTTCTCGTAGGGTTTGAACATTTAAATTAGATTTTCTAAAAAATTACTTAATTTTTGGTGATTTTTTTGATTTTCATGCATTGTATGAGTTTGGAATAAAGTTATGTATGATCTTTTCTTGCACCCTATGTGATCTTGAGAATTAAAAGCAAATTTAAACCTTCTTTTGCTAACCTTAGAGTAAGTAGGAAATTTCATTATTCATTTTTATGCTTAAGGGAATGAACTTTCATTTGGAATGTATATGATCCTTTAGTTTAAGAGCTATTAATTTGATAAATAACCAAAGCTAAAGTTTTTGCATGCTCTTTTCTTGCAGCTTGTATGATATTAAGAACAAAAAAATAGAAAATTAGTCTTTCACTAAAAATCACTTAGATTAATTGGGAATAAACCTTGATTTGTAAAGCATTATGGTGGTTATTTGATTTACAAGTTTTTCATTGTTATCTAGTTGGGTTTATTGTTGTGTATCCTCTTCTCTCATGTCCTAAGATGATCTTGAGAACCAAAAACAACATTTAATCATCTTTTTATGATATTGTAAATCTTTTTGGATAACTACCAACCATTTTTGTGTAGGACCTAACGATTGCTAAAGAAAGGAGAATATAAAAAAACCTCTAATTACACGTGTGATGTAGGTTACCAATGGTGGTCTAAACCAAATTTCCTAATCCAAAAGATAAGAAAACACACCACACCTTTATTCATCACACTATATTTCAGGTTTCAGTTAAGAGCTATGGCTCATCCGCTTGAACTTGGAGGAATTTCCTTTGGCATAAGGGTAAGTGCACCAAGTTGGGGGAAAATTAAGTGGACATCAAATCCTGAATTTTACATTAAAAATAGAAAAACATCAAATTTAGTCTTCCACGGACTTGAACCATGCCAAAAATTTAAAAATATGTCATAAAAATGGTACCATTGCGTAGGGGAGACTGTTAGCTTTGTAGAAATACTGATTTTAAAGTGAATAGAATAGGATAAATATGATTTTATAATTTTTTACTAATAGTAGGTCTTTAAGACACTTTTTCCTATGAATGTTTATGTGTAGGTTTAAGACTGCAAATTTTGTTTCACTTATCAGAATGTGATAAAACTTATACCATCCCAACCGTGGTGAAATTATATACATGTTCAAAAAAAAAATTATTTGATTTCAATATTTTTTGATGAAGTTATGGCGGGCAAACGGAAAGTGCTCTGTTTTCTTTATGTTTTCATACCACTTTCACGGAAAAAATCATAAAAAATAAAATATTACTCAAAAAATAAAAATAAAATCCATCCCAAGATAGATAGTGGCATCTAACTTCTCACCAAAGGAGAAAAATATATATCAATTTTTGGTCATCCAAATCGTGGGCAAACGGACTATAATTTTATAGGCGTTTTTAAAAAAAAATACCAAGTCATTGAATTTTGAGTGTTTATTATATCTAATCTTGTCCACTTTTTAAAAAAATAGTATTTTAGAAACTAGATTCCGGATGCTACGATTCATATTAATATAAGTTTTTCTAATTTTGAGTGTATATATTGCTAATAATCCCTACAAGTTGATATTATGTTGTTATTTACAATATGATGTCCACTTATGACCCCCTTTTTGTCCCCCAACTTGTTGCACTTACCCATAAACCTTAAGATAACAAAAGGAATGCTTAAAGGAACCCCAAAGTAGTGCACACAAGAGGAAATCTTGTGAAGGAAATAGGAAATTTCTTCACTACCCAATTGATTAGTATGTCTTGGTGATGTTAAAGTCAAATTTATCTTCATTACAACCCCAATGAAAAAAAAGCTGAACACATCTATTGCTCATTGTATTGAAGGGGGTAAAGTAAATCCAGGATAATATAAGATAAGTCAAAGTGTGACTTGCTTGGAAAACCGAGCTCACTGAAGTAATTTGTGAAACCTAGAGAGTGAACCACTAGGAATCTTGTGGCTTGGAGCCAATTTGACTTAGACATTGTGTTTCAAAAGAGCCCTCATAAAGTACCAACTTGTTTGGAGTCAAAACCTTATTCTTCGAACAAGGAAAGATTCTATTTAAGTTGAAACTATGTGATATTCATCATGATATCTATGATGTGTTACTTTGTCTTAGTTTTTAACTTATCCTAAGACAAGGTGAAACTATGCCAAAGTTACACTTAGTTTGTTTCATCACCGCTTTGTTTACACCTTTATTTTTGTATTTCCCATTTGGGAGAAGAAAAAATACATGGATACCACTAGAAATAATCATGTCCACCATTTTTGTAGTCTACTTGCATGACTAGGTTACAATGTCAGAATGTAGTGTGAATGGTACATCTTCATGTTCTAGTATGCCCCTTATCTCACACCCATATTGAGACTAATTATTATTGTAGATTAGGTGATATCATCATTGAATTCCTTTTATTTGTTCTACTGCTCACATTATAGCCATACAATTTTGATACTTACGTCTTGTTTCCATTGTGAAAATTGGTCTAAGTCTTTAAATTGTAATGTTACTGTTTGCTCACATGTATAGTAACTCCTTGGTATAATTAGGATTATATTTTAATCCTAACATTTCCTTGAGTTTTTTTAGTGTTAAGGTGTTGTTCACATCATGATAACATAATTTTAATACTAAAATCTTTCTTTCTTCAAATCTTGACTAACGTGTCTAAATAGTGTTGTTATGTTGGCCACATTTGTAACTTCCATTTCCAAAGACTTGGACTTTGTTGGTGTCTAAAATTGGTTTTCATATACCTTATTAGAGGATCAAGTTAACAATTTCTTAGCATTTAGTTCTTATCTATTTTAAACTTGAACTAAGTGGTGATATTGTGTTGTCACTATTTTCTTTGAACCTATCTTGTAAAAACATAGGGAGTAAACTATTATTATGATTGGACTTGAGTCTTATACTTCTTTGTCTTATCCTAGATAATTCTTGTCATATATTACATTAATGTGTGTTATTATTTATTCTTTGGTATCCTTTGGTTCATACCAACCTTTAGATTTGTGACCATTTGATATTCCACATTCTTTGTGATGACTTGGCATTGTTACCCCAGAAATTTATCTAGGGTCCATTTTAGTCAGCCTTAGTAAAACCTTTCGCATTATGCCTCCTACCACAAGAATGGGGCATCAAAAACTAGGGGTAGGTCCCTTTGGAGATGACATGTTAAACCCAATTTTAGAAGACAATGTCATGGTTGATCATAGTGGTGGTGAGGAGAATTCTCCTCAAGAAAATTTTGAGTTGAATCCCACCCACTTTGATGATTATATATACCAAAACAAACATGAGGTCCTAATGCATGTCATAGATCTTGGAGCAAGGTTACCCTCTACAGTTGACCCTTATCTCATTTCCGGTATGGTTCATGGAGAATAAAAGTAGAATGTCCTTCTCGGAATATTAATGACATCTTAAACCTAGGTCATGCCTCTACTTTTGGATGACAAAATGATGAGGAGATACCTTTCGAAAATAATGGAGACTATCATATATCTATTGTTAGACGTCATTGTCGGGACCATAAAGAGCATGCTCATCGGGAGAAACCTCCTCCTTATGAGAATTGTAAAGAAGTACCCACTCAAGAGGTAACTTTAGAACAAAAAGTGTAAGCTCTCACTTTCCAATTGGCAAGTTTGGCTTTGCACGTAAACAAGGAACAACTAAAACCTTTAAAACAAGATATACCAAAAGCTAAACCAAAAGCTTCATACCACAAATTCAATATCAACTCTCCTCGTCTAGAGGCATGTAAAAAACCTTTATACAGAAAATAAAGGTGCGGATACAAATAGATTTAATCATTTATATAGATCCACACCACCCACACAATACCAACTCTTTAATCAAGAGTGGTCAACCATGAAAAATTCCCTTATAGCTTTACAAGAAGGAAAAACAAGAAATAACAAAAAGTACCAATTTGAAGAGTTATGCCCATATCCCTTTGATAGAGCCATGTTGTAGGTACCCTTCCTGTGTCATTTTGATTGTCAAAAGTTTGAAAAATATAAGGGAAAATGTGACCCTAGAGACCATATTAAATAATTTTATATGATGTGTCAAGAGGTCATGTATAACAATAACTACCTCATTCACCTCTTCCCACAAAGTTTGGGAGGCCAAACATTAGAATGGTTTTTACACATCCTTAAGGGATCTATATCTACATGGCCAAAAATAGCTGAAAATTTTGTACATCACTTTTCATTTAATATAGAAAATGATGTCACCATGTTAGATTTATGTAATACAAAATAATGGAATAATGAGAAATTCAGTAGTTTTATACAATGGTGGTGAGGGTTAGCTATCCGCTTCCCTTGTTATATCCCAGAGAAATATTTGATCAATATATTTGTACCTAATATCCACCTTGAAATTACATTCCACTTACAAATGCATTGTGGTAACACATTTGAAGAGGTGATTAAAAAGGGTAGTTAAATAGAGAATGTGTTGTTAGCTATAGGGACCATAAAACCCGTTTTGTGTGACCGTGATCATAATTATTCCAAACCTAGTGACAAGACAAAGCTTTTTCCCAATCAAAAAAGGTCATAGGTGATGGAATAGTAACTCAAAATGATTGTAAGAATTTCAAAATCATGCTCCCTTGAAACTTGCAAAGGGAACTCCACCTATAGAGTATAAACATCATGCCTTCACACCACTATTGAACTCTATGTCATCAATATTAAAATAGTTAGAGGTGGTTAATATAGATCGATATCTTAAAACTATGCCTTATTGGGATGACACACCTAAGCCATCATGGTTTAGGGAAAATGAATATTTTGGATTTCACCATGTCAAAGGTCATAATACTGATAAGTGTTTAAAAGTAAAACACTATATTCATGATTTAATCGATAGTGGCAATGTGGGAATGGATTCTGCCACCCCTACCAAATCTCCCAATGTAAACATGGGGATCTTCAAATAAGCTTTCCCAAAACACAACAAAGGAAAGGAAAAGTCAGATCAAGGACAATCCTCTCAAACTAAAATTACTAATTACGTTTCAAAGATGAACCATTATGATGCCCTAATAGGTTGTTTCAATCCACCTATTGAGCATATCAACATGACCAAGATTAAATGAATGGAATGTGTCATGGAAATGTTAAGAGCTCACCTTGTTATTTGAAAACACCCTTCCCTACTACGCAAGAAATTCATTATGACGTGTTTGAAAAATTAGAGAAAACCACGGCTAAGATTTCAATCTTAGACCTTAAAATTTCTAATGTTCATGAAAACATCATTTGTAAGACACTATAGGGATCTAGAGTGTCTCGTTGATATCAACCAAACAAACTTGCAAGAAATGGTTGCAAAAATTTCTCTTACAAAGCATATAACCTTCAGTCCAAATTAAATCCTAGAAGAAAATCCCTCTCATAACTTACCCTTACATATTAAAGTCATAATAAAATGTAATAAGGTAAAAAGAGTGCTTGTGGATAGCGGATTGGGTTTAAAAATTTGTACTCTAAAGCTAGTTTGAAAATTAGGTGTACTAAAGCTGATTTATAAAAAAGGTCATCACCATAAAGGCATATGAAAATGAAGAATGAAAGTTAGCTGGTATGATTAATTTATCATTAGTATTAGGTCCTCTTAATTAAGATACAAATTTCCATGTCTTGGAATTAGATCTCCCTTATAACATACTTCTCATCTATCCATGGATTCAAGCCATGCAATATTTACCTTCAAAATATCATCGGTTCTTAAAGTTACATCATGAAGGGTAGAACCTCACTATTCAGGAAGATCCCTAACCTTTTACTCATTGTAGAGCATTTTCAGGTTATTTCCTCATCATTTACAAATTTCCTTCTACAGAGCTAGCTATTTTAGTTCAATCAAAGGCCCTCACTTCACGAGTGGATCTAGATACTTATCTTCTAATGATAATGGTGCTTCTACATCAGAGTATCCTTTTGCTACGTGGGAGATGAAGGTTAGAGAAAATGGTTGTGGAGAATATGATCTTCAACAGGCCCTTCTAGTTCACAACCTTCCCCTATCAGCCAAAGCGCATGGTAGGTCATGTTACAAGTTTCAAAGATCCAGGGAAAATTTCCCTTTCGACACTTTCACTCTTGGTGGATTATTAGAAGATGAAAGGATACTCAAATATATTATATCTTGTCCTAAAGATGATGAAATGGCTCTATGATTATCAATCACCTAGGTATGTTATCCCCAATCAAATGATGTGTACTATGGGATACAAAGGACTTGGCCATGGCTGCAATGAACAAGGTACACTGAAAGCTCTTCCAATACCTCATCCTAAAGTGAGTACACATGGTATTGGCATCCAACTGTATGGGTCTCACCCATCAAAGGTCATTGATACCTCTTGTGAATGCGAAGATGGTCCATATGAATATGAAAGTGAAAAATATTCCCAATGTAGTCTTTACAAAGACCTCGCCTCCACGAATTTTTTTCCAACGTGGCTATCCTAACTATAACCCCCTCCATATCCCTTACCACTTAGACACTAAACCTCATTTACCCATCACTCATTAATTGGTACCAATGATGACATGTGTTAATTGGCATCTTTTAGAACGACAAGGCTATTGGTGAGTTCTTGGGCATTCATGACAGTATTCCAATACGTGACCACAAGAAATGATTCTCGATTCAGATTAATGCATGTGCATAATTTAGTGAGGAGGTTGAGTTGTGTAGTCATTTAAGAAAAAAATAAGGGAGAAAGTTATTAAAATGATCCTTGCAAAAAGAACAAGTCCAAGTCTTATAGTGAAAACCTCTTTGAGGTGTTTGTCAACAAACAAACAGAAAAATCAACGGACAAGATAGTTGACCCACTTAAGGATAAAGATCTCTTTGAATCACTTGTGGAAGAAGAAGATAGTAATCTCCCCCTAATCCTATGCGTATGGAGGATGATTCAAAAAATTGTGGGGGAGACAATATATTTCAATATTGGCATGGAGGAACTACCTGAATAGTCAAGTTGGGAGCTTTGCTCTCAACTCAAGAATAAAATAATTTGTGTTGCTTTTATGATAATTTACAAATATGTTTACTTAGTCTTACGCAAACATGCTAGGAATTGATCTTGCATTACGATGTGCACAATCTTGTTGTACACCTAGATGCCAAGCCTATAAAATAAAATCTCTAAAAGATGCATCCTCATGTCACCTTGTTGATCAAAGAAGAGCTAGAAATGTTATTGGTAGTAGGCTTCATCAGCCCTATTGACTATTCAGAGTGGATTTATAATGTAGTTCCAGTGCAGAAGAAACCTGTTGGTATTTGAGTTTGCACCGATTTCCGAGATATTAATAAATATTTTCTTAAAGGGATTTTCCTCTTCCCAACATCGACATGATTATCAATTCAATAGCTGGTTATGAGATGTTATCACTCATGGATGGATTTTAGGATATAAGCAGATAAAAATTTAGGAGGAAGACTAACATAAGATGAATTTTACCACCCAATGGGGGACATTTTGTTATCAAGTCACGCCCTTTAGCCTTAAGAATGTCGGTGCTACCTATCAACGGAAAATGACTGTTATCTTTCATGACATGATCAGTGACACCATGGAAGATTATGTATATAACATATTGGCAAAATCTAGGACTCGAAAAGATTTTCCAAAGATCTTACAACACATCTTTCAACATCTAAGGGACTATAAGACCCACCTAAACCCAAAGATATGTGTTGTTAAGTGTGTTATTTGGAAAACTATTTGGATTCATTATTTCATGAAGAATAATAGAAGTAGATCTTGTAAAGGTTACTGCTATAACAGAAATGCCTCCTCTGAAGAATATCAAATAAATGCAAATCTTGCAAGGTAAGATCCAAGAAATTGGAAGGTTCATATCTCATCTTGTAGATAAGTGTCACACATTCACACATCTTCTCAAGAAATATGTCAGTTTTCACTGAGGATAAGACCAATAAAATCATTTTCTTTGCTCGAGAAGATATTTGGGAAAACCCCTATTCTAATACCGCCCATGGTGGGTGAACCATTTTTACTCTACATTTCTACCACACACTTTGCAATTGGGGCATTTTTGGTCAATATGATAAGGATAAGAAAGAAAAATAAGTTTATTACTCAAGCCAAATGTTGATAGCTTACGAGATCAACTACCCATAGATAGAAAAGGATTTCTTGGCCATGGTTTTACTTTTCAGAAGCTACGTCATTATCTATTAAATAATAAGGTCAAGCTTATCTCAAAATTTGATCCATTAAAATACTTTTTTTCAAATCCTGCACTCATAGGAAAGATGGCTAATTAGATCATCTTACTCAGCGAGTTTGACATTAAGTATGTACACCATAAATCAATAAAAGGGAAGGTTTTAGAAGATAAACTAGCTGAAGCCCCACTACCATGTATCGACACTTTTAGTCTGGAACTCCTAGATGCATTTACAATGTATCTTGAGGAATATATTATATGGAAGCTATAATTTGATGGCTCCTTTACCTTTCATGGTTCTCGATGTCGATTTATATTGACCATTCCTTCAGATACTTGATCCTCGTAAATTCTAACTCGGGTTCCCATGCACAAATACTATAGCAAAATATGAAACCCTTATTGCATAGATGAAGCTAGCTATTAAGAAAAATATTAGACAAGTAAATAAAATAGGTTATTCTATGTTGATTATTAAACAAGTAACAGATGAGTATAAAGTTACAGATGAGAAACTTCTTCCGTACAAGAGAATGGTTGATTATGTGAAGGAGTTATTTGAGAAGATTACATTTCAAAAAATCCCAAGAGGACAGAACAAAGGCAACAGATGTTATGGCCACAATGGGGTCTATGTTGAGTATCTTTAATGGGAACAATGATATGTCATTCTTCATTGAAAATCTATGGAAACCAATGCATGACATGCCATATTCCTATTTGGTATGCGAGGTTATTGGTCCCTTTTCCCCATGGTATTGTGACATCTTTGATTACATTCATGATAGAACCTTTCCTAGAAACATTTCCCATGATAATAAAAGAAACCTTATCCATCATATATCCCACTATATCCTACTTAGGGAATTTTCTACCATTGAGGAAATGACAGAATCTATTTTTCTAGTTAAAATTGGATGAATCCATCCTAGTGGTCAAAGAGGTGTATGAAAGCATATTCGGGGCCCATATAAATGGGATCATCTTAGAAAAGAAGATACTTAGAGTAGGATACTATTTTCCTACCATGGAAAATGATTTATGCAAATATTTAAAGAAATGCTTGCATTGTCATAAGAATGTAAATTCGATACATGGGCCAGTGCAATCATTATAACCTATCACAAAACCTTAACCTTTCTCAAAGTGGGGGATCTATCTTATAGGTAAGATTAAACCTATATCCTTAGATGGACACAAGTTCATTATCACTACCACAAAATATTTCACAAAATGGGTAGAGGTTGTTCCTCTTACCTATGTCGAAGGTGTGAAGATATCTAAGTTTATAATGAACCACATAATTTTCCGATATGGTATCCTCTCTACCATTGTATTTTACAATGGTAAGTATTTTAAAAATAAAATTGTGAAAGTGTTATGCAAACATTTTCAAATATCCCTCAATTTTTCAACCCCTATTACCCTTAAGGTAATGGGAAAGCTAAAGATTCTAATAAAAACTTCATCCATATTATGTATAAGATGGTGAATACAACATGATGTAATGGAATTTATAGATTCACCCTGCCCTCTAGGAATAAATAACATCTATTTTCACTACTATAGGTGCCACTCCATACTCCCTAGTGATTGACACATATGCCATACTACCCCTAGAGATCAATCTCCCCTCTTTATGTATAGAGTTGAGAGATTACCTGAATGAAGAAGAGGACTACATAGTGGATAAACGACATAGTTAGAGAAATTAGATGAGAAATGAATTCATGCTCTATATCACCTTAAAGTGTATTAGGATTGAGTATGGTGAAGTCACAATGAAAGAGTCATACCTAGTTAATTTTAGGTGGGAGACTTGGTGCTAAAAGAAAATCAGTTCAACACCACTAAAGATAGAGAAAATAAGGGTAAAATTGACTCTATCTAGTTAGGGCCATATGTTGGGATCAAAAAATTTGGTTTAGGTGCCTACAATCTTTCCTATTTAGATAGTCGGGAAATTTGAGAACCCATGAATGTAATAAATCTTAAATGTTTCTATGCTTAAGTGTGGGGTCCCTAAAATATAAAAAAATAGCAAAAAGTATAAAAATAGAAAAAGAAAAGAAAAATAAACAAGTGCATCCAATAGTAAAAACCACGCAATGGTGGCACTTTGGATAATTCCTTTGGTGAAAACTGGTTCTGGCACCATTGGGGGGGTTCATTTTTCACAAGCATTTTAGGTCTAGGATTATGAGAAATTTGTCCTAAGATATTCTTTGTGTGTCTCGAGCTACTTTTTATCCTAGTCTTCTTAGCCTTGATCCGAATGATCCTACTTTTGTGGGTGAAGAGTTTTCTTTGTATATACCCACATCACGATGGGGGTAACTTTGTATAATCATTTATTTCACATAGTATGTGGCATTCTACCCTTGTACATCCCACCTAACACTGTCGACATCCACATTTCTTCATTTCCTTATATTTAGCTTCAAAAAAAATCATTGAAAACATAAAAAAAATTGTATAAATTTTTGAAAATCCTAAAAAAATATAAATATTTTTATAGACACCAAAATTGGGTCACAATCCCTTTAACCCCTTTCAAATAATTAATTCAACACATATACCTAGGCATGACCCCCTTTCCCACATTGATATTAATTTAATAACCTATAATTGAATTAATACTCATCCTCACACTATTATTTATTTAATTATTTTAATTGGAATAATATCCAGATCAACGCTCTTCCTCATCCTAAGACCTATTCCTAGTCTATTTATTAACTAAGAATAAGTCCCTACTTATCCTAACCAACTTAGACTCTCTCCAAAACTAATATTAATGTATTATTATTTTTCCAACAACACTCCCACTTATCTAAGAGTCATACCTCACTTAAGAACAATATTACAAATCAAGTTCACACCAAAATTAGTGAAGATCAAGATATTTTTTCCACCTAAGACTAATTCTTCTTTACCGACATCGTTTTCCCTTGGTGGTGCTTGGTTCGCTAACCACATTCAATTACCCTTAAGTAAGTTTTTTTAAATCTTTGCATGGGTTCTACAATTCATTCACTCATATAAGCTTTAGAATTTATACATTTAAGCATTCAAGCTACATGCCAATGAACCAGAGCCCATGAGGTCTTCACCAACATCTAGTCATCTCATCCACAACTTTAGATCATCACAATAGAGCACATAGGCTCACAGTTATCGCGATTCTTGGACTCATTCCCATATCTTCCACAAACTCTTGTCAATCACCTACCACCTTTAGATCTACATGATAATAGATAAGTAATTCATTCTTATTTGTTAAGTTCTTGTTTTTATCTTAAGTATTTCATTTACTTATTTCATCCGATCCTTCTCTATCCCGAATACCACCTTTTACATGTTTACCACCTATTCCATCAACTTGAACCATTTCACCCACCCTAACACCTCTACCACCCTTGTTGAGCCTTAATAAAAATCATATGATCCTTCCTAAACCCTCTCAATTCTCTATGCAATCACAGAGAGACCCAAAACACCCATTTATAACATTCCAACTATATTGCCCCTACGGCATCGGTCCACCGAACCGGTAGTGTTGGTCATTTTCTAGTACCACCATCGATCACCTAGCTGATACCGGTCTTTGTGAATGGTAATTTATTCTACATCAGCAAGCTCAGTAACTTCTCCCCAATAACCAAGAACCTTACCAAACCTCACCCAAACCTCACCTACAACCTTTGTTAGATCTCCAAACCTAGAATGACCTACCAAATCTCTGGATCTAATTATAAATTTTCCTTTTAGATTAGATTTACTTATTGTATTGGCATGAGATACCTAAATCATACAACTACAAAAATATTTCCTTGTTTCATGTTATTTTTTGCATTAAATTTTACTTGAAAGTGGATTTATAGCCTTCTAGGAAGCACCTCACTTCTTGAATCTAGCACTCACTAGGCATTCCACTAACCTATATTGTCAATGCTATTTTGAGGTCTTGTTGTTTTTCTTATATAGGTCAAGCCAAAGGGAAGCTCTCACATTTATTCCGATCAATGTCAACAATGTGCACAATCTTCTCACGACTATTGAAAGGTATTCCTCCTATGCCCATTACCCTTATTTGTTTTATCGCATTACTTTGAGGTGAAACATTTTGGCATGCCGGTGGGACCCCTTCTTGTGGGTTCTTTGCATTGTTCATTCTAGGGAATTGTGTGTTTCTTTCTTTTCTAAAAATTCACATTAAATTTCTCCTTGGTTAATATTCTCTTCTACTTTTCTAGAGGAAATTCATCATTTGGTGTTTAAAAATAATTCTTCTCACTTTCTTTTACACCCGAATTTAGTGAAAGAGTATCCTCTTGACCTATTCTCTATTTGTTACATCCAATTTCACTTTCGATTTGGGTTTTAAAATATCTACATTTCATTCTTCGTATGTTGCATTTATTTCACCTAAATTTATTTGCAACCTATATATTAGACGTCATGACAAGTTGATGGTTATCGGGAATTAAGCATAGATCACTTCTTCAACACACACTCCAAACTAAATCAATGAAATAAATTACTCATTTCTTAAACATCCTCCTTCCTAGAAATTACTGTTAATGATTAATAATTAGATTAGTGGTGGATCCAACTAGTGTTACGCTAGTCATCATATTGGAGTTGTATCACACGTAACGTAAATTATATTCAGTACATTTATCCAAAACATACCTAAAACCAACCATAGAATACTTAAAGAGCACCCTCGTTGATAAAAAACTCCATTCTACTCATAGTTCATTCTAAATGGCATAAGCCACATAACATTAAAATATGAAAGCATAGGATTTTACGTGTTTGTTAGTTTTTTCTTGAATTTTGTTTTGAGTTGTGAGTCTGTTCCCTCTTAGTTTTCTTATTATTCACACCCCACCATTATAAATAGTGTATTCTGGTTCATTCTAGGTGTGTTAGGACTCATCACTACCATACTCAGTTCCTGGGTTGGTGTTTTCATTTGACTTAATCACCTAAAATTCAAATTTTCATCATCTTCTTAGATTTCACCTTAATCGGAATCATTATAGCCACGACATCGGTTACCTCTTCATACCAAAGCATCAATTCCCAACTATTTATATTATTTATCCCTAAACAATATTCAATTCACCCACGTATATTTTTGTAACTTAATTATAAAAGTTATCTAATTCTGAGTCTCTGTTACCATCAACAGAGTTCAGATCCACCGATTTACATTCTTCATCTCCAGATTTATAAATCTACCATTTATTCACAATATCTTACATCGGTCCACCAATTGGAATCGGTTACCCCTCTCCACTAACATTAGTTAGCCAACCAATATTGGACTCGTGTTTTGATTTTTCTCGTTAAAACATCGACCAAATTCCACTTTCTATATTTCTTCGTTGTCTTTTTCTATGTCTATGTACCATCCGTAGAGATCATATTACCTATTCTCGCACCATTTACATGGTTTTGACTCATAGAAAAACCAATGCTCTAGTTTTTCATGCTAGCTACTAACCATTACCACCTATTCTCGTAGATCAAGAATTTCGTGCTTACATTACTGTCCAAGTTAATGTACCAAACTAAACACAAAAACCCTGAAAAACTCCAATGAAATTGATACCTGATGAAGATGTAGATGGATGAGGAAGCCAATGTAGATAAGACGGGCGCACACAAGCAATTCGCACAATAGATCCGAATAACCTGTAAAACACCGATGCTTGACAGAAAAAGACCACGTTAAAAGATATTTTAGTGGACTGCCCGAGAAGCGGGTCCGAGAAGCGATAAGCTTCCTCGGCGGATGTCAGTCCACGTTTTCAATAAAGAAAGGAAGCATACATGATAAAAGATGTAAATAAAGACTAGATTTTCTGATTGCAGTAATAAGACAGAATCTAAACAGCAGACAGACAGTACAGAAAACAGGGAACTATGAAATAAAAGCTGGATTTGTGTTACCTGTATCCTTTTACCTATCTGCAGAGAAAATCGGCGTCGCTTTTTAAAATCGGCGTCGATTGATACGGGTCGGCGCGTCGATTGAGACCGAGGCGATCGGCCGACCGGTTGAATCAGCGTCGGATCGAGGCGATCGATCGATCGGGACTGGCGTGCGATAAGATTCGGGAATTAGAAGACGAATGTGGTCTGCTGGATGAGCCGAAGTTGGCGAGACACTGGAACAGAGTCACCAGATGATAGATGGTGGTGCGATGCTGATATGACAGGGACAGAGTAACGGTGCTCCTCTCAGGGATTGATTCGGACAGGATCTGCCCTAATTTGATACACTTGATGCTGAAGATCTCTCAGACTGTATCTCTCTCTCTCTGTTCGTGTGCAAGTGCTCCTTTTTTCGCTTGTTCGCTCTTGCTCCGATCTCTTTCGGTTCGATTTTTCCGCGCTTAGAACTGAGTTCTGGACTTGCTTTTATAATCGGCGCCGCTCCTAGAAAATCGGCGCCGACCATATGGGTCGGCGCCGATCGCGGAGAAGACTCCCGAGATGGCTAAAAATGATCGATTCGAGAAAAATAAGACTCATCCCGACTACGGGAAAATATCCCGCTTAGGGAAGATTAAAAATAGATGTGATACATGGGTAGAATAAATTTGGGGTGGATAAGTGATTAAGATGCATGGGAAGAAGCGTAATTAAATATTTAATACTTAATTACCCATGGGCAAGATATGATGAAATGAATTAAATTTAGAGTAGGTGATTAAATCACAAATTGGAAAACTATCCCAAGGGGATAGTTGGTGATGTAAACGTGCCCTAGGTTACCTAGGCAAGTAAACGGATGAGAAGGGACACTAAATTGGGTAACCAATTTTAGGTGTCTACATTTTGCCCCTTTTTGTCAAGTAACTTGCGATAAGCAAGGTTATGAGACAAAAACAAAGGGATGGAAGAAGGGAAGAATTTGTGGTGATGTGATCCCCCTCAAACTAGGGATGGGATGGATGATAGAACAGACGATCCCGAGTTTGAAAGAGGTAGATAAAAAATGCAGGATGCCCCAGTCGGATAGCTGGAGTAGAACTGATCATTGAGGACGCATAAAAATAAACACAAGGGCAGCAACCTAAGGAACTCACATTGGTAGGGAAAACTAGCCGGTCTCCTCATGAGACGACGTTAGTGCCTACAGACCCATGAGATAGTTTATTTCATAAGATGCTATCCAAAAAGATAGACTGATCCCTCGAAGGACAGCTATCCATACATTGTCAAGTGAATCAAAAAGCAAATAGACCATACCCTCGAAGGATGGCTATCATACAAATTTCAAAATACAGACCGCTCCCTTGAAGGACGGCTGTTTCTCAAAGAAATATTCAAGGCTTCTTGTAATCAATCAGCCTTATGAAGAAAGAGGATAGCTTCTACCCACTTAGTAAAGTACTAGTGATGGCGGTAATGATAGAATGATGACGTTGTGAAGAACGGGGATTGATGAGACCAATAAGATCAAGGCCCCATTGTGAAAAAGGCCACAAATCCGCCGAGAGGTTAGAAAGCTTTGCCTAGGGACGTGCGTGAGATTGGAATGTTGTTGACACTTGACGCATTTCTTAGTGTATTCACAACAATCTCGATTAAGAGAAGGCCAATAATAACCCAAACGTAAGATGCGCATAAAAGCTGCATGCTAAACCACTAAAATGTCCACCACAAATACCGTCATGGACCTCCCCCGAATAGCTTTAGATGATTCATGGGTTTTGAGGCATTGAAGCAAAATACCATCAAAGCCGCGTTTGTAAAGAAGGCCGCCTAGAATAGTATAGCGATTAGCGCGTTGGACAAAAGACCTTCTACCATTGGAAGTCAGATCTGGAGGAAGCACCGAATGAGATAGATAATCAACTATCTGTTGATACCACTCATCCTGAGTATGGGTTATGACAGCATTGATCGAAGTTAGCTGTTGAAGATAAGATGGTTGATCTAATCGTTGCACAGCCACATAAAGACGCGAGTCTTCAGTAAAAGGCGGGATAAGGGATGCTAATGAGGCCATGGTATCCGCGAATCGATTTGCAGTACGAGGAATGGATTGGATGGTGAACTTATCGAAAGATTGGAGTTGGGCAAGAACAATGTCGCGATATTTTTGAAGGATATCATTCTTGCATTGATAGACACCCGTGACCTGATTAACGATGAGTTCAGAATCACCAAAGATGTCAATACGACGAGCGCCGAGATTAATGGCATTTTGAAGTCCTAAGACAAGAGCTTCGTACTCAGCCATATTATTGGTGCACTCAAAGTTCAATTTGTGTGCGACTGGGATAGGCGTACCCCAAGGAGGAATCATCACGAAACCCGCACCTCCCCCTTGCTGGCATTTGGATCCATCAAAGAAGAGCTTTACTTTAAATGGAGATAGACCAAAATCGATTTGTTGAATAAATTCATCGGGGAATTGAGCAAGGGGGTCTTGAGTGTCCGGAAGAGGAGCACTAGCTAGTTGATCTGCAATAACCTGACCCTTGATAGCCTTTTGCGGGATAAATTCGAGGTCAAATTCTGTCATGAGCATAAGCCAACGAGTGATGCGATCATTGTGATAAGGCTTTGCATGAATTGTCTTGAGGGGATTGACATTTGTGACGATGTAAGTTTTGTGATTAAGAAGATAATGACGAAGCTTAGAAGTTGCAAAGAAGAGAGCGCAACATAGTTTTTCAGCCCCGGAGTAACGTGTCTCATACTCATGGAGGGTGCGACTGATGTAATAGACAGCTTGTTCTTTACCACAAGTGTCCCGATGCGAAATCATGGCTCCCAGAGCATGGTCAGTCACAGAGATATAAAGATAGAAAGGCTCCCCCTCGCGTGGAGGTGTAAGCACGGGTGGAGAAAGAAGATAAGCTTTGAGATCATCAAAGGCCTTTTGGCAATGCTCATCCCATTTGAAATGAACATTCTTACGGAGAAGATGGTGAAAAGGTTGACAACGGTCCGACAATTGGGAGATAAAACGACGCACTGATTGAAGACGTCCTTGGAGACTGCGGAGTTGCTTTAAGTTAGACGGGGGAGGCATCTCAAGGATGGCTTTTATTTTTGCGGGGTCCACTTCAATACCCCTGATGGAAATGATAAACCCTAAAAGTTTACCAGTGAGGACGCCAAACACGCATTTAGATGGATTTAGACGAAGACAAAAGCGGATAAGCCTCTCAAAGAGAGGTGCAAGGATGAAAAGATGCTCCTGACGACGTTTGGATTTGCCGAGGAGATCGTCAACGTAATCCTCTACAGTTTTGTGTAAAAGATCATGGAAGATGTAGGTCATTGCTCGTTGATAAGTTGCTCCGGCGTTCTTAAGACCGAAGGGCATGACACGATAGCAAAAGGTCCCCCAAGGAGTTATGAAGGAAGTCTTATGCTGGTCTTCTGGTGCGATGAGGATTTGATTATATCCAGAGAAACCATCCATAAGAGAAAGCATTTCATGACCCGCAGTTAAATCTACGAGTTGGTCGATATTAGGAAGAGGAAAATCATCCTTTGGACAGGCCAGATTAAGATCCCGGAAGTCGGTACAAATTCGAATCTTCCCAGTAGCCTTAGTTACTGGTACTACATTGGACACCCATTGCGGATAATCGATGGGTTGGATGAAGTTAGCCGAGAGCAAGCGCTGTAATTCTTCTTTAACAAGAAGGGCTACTCTAGGGTGCATTTTACGTAATTTTTGCTTAACTGGTTTGATGTTGGGAAGGGTAACGATATTGTGGACCACAATATCGGGATCGAGTCCTGGCATATCCTCGTATGACCAAGCAAAGGCTTGGCGATTTTGGAAAGAAAAGCGGTAAAGTCCCTAATTCTTGTGGATCAAGGGATTGGCCGACCTTAATGATGCGAGGGTCTTCAGGAGTCCCTATATTAAGGTCGATAGTGGCCTCGTTGAGAAGGGTAGACGTGTCAGAAGGAATGGTTTTGGGAAGATATGAATCCTCTGCCCCTAGATAGGTGAGGACAGAGTCGTCATCCGCACAGTGGATAGTGTTGATAGTAGGAGAGTCGTCTCCAACTATCTCAGGGAAGATTAATGGTATAGAAGCAGACCGATTGTTAGTCTCATAGACTAAAGGTCCCAAGGAAATGGTATTGATCAAAAAAAAAAGTTAGGTGGGATGGAAATGTCATCGTCCACATCAAGTGATGCTTCGGATTTGGTGGGGGAAGATGGTTCTTCAGTAGGAAGAGGCTCATCAAGAATAGTGACAGTGGCTTTTGAAATGGGTTTAAATCCCAAACCAAACTTTTGGTGTGGCATGAGAGTAGGAATGGATTTGAGGTCATGTATACCTTGTTCATACTTTCCAAGGCCAAAACCTTTCCACGCGCATCGATATAGATAAGTTTTTGCAAACGTGGGATTCTGTAGATAATCAAACCCTGTTAGGTAAGGTTTGGCTCTAGGAGGAGAATCCGGACAATAATGAGGTGTATCAAGACCACCGTAGATGAAATTGGTCTGTTGATTGGGCAAACCAATGGTAACGATGCGGTAGAGACTGATTGATATTCGAGGTTGCTTGTCGGGTCTACCATACTCATTAGGTTTGAGATGGGCATCGAAAGAAAAGAGAGGAAGCTCTCTAGTGAGAAACGCTGCAATGTCTCTTCCAGATTTCGCAAATCTGGTAGTTTGGTTGCAGGTATGGAAGAAGATGAAGCCCCATCTGGAGAAGATGCATTTTCTTTTAAAGGGGCAGACCTTGTGGTCATGTCGCATTGCGCAGAAGGAAAAGGATCTCCTGGATGGGTGTAGATTTTGCCCTCATATTGATATTTTAGGCATCGATGGAGGGTGGATGGGACACAATGCATTGCGCGAACCCAGGAGCGTCCAAGGATCATGTTATAGTGGAATTTTCCTTCGACAATATAGAAGAGTTCATGGAGCAGCTTTTTACCTACTCGGATGGGTAAGACCACAGTTCCTAGAGTGACTGCTAGCTGATCGTTAAATGATCGAAGGGCGAAAGGCGGAGGTGACACCACATTCTTAGGTAACTTAAGTTGTTCGAATGTGTGGGAAGAGATGACGTTGAGAGCAGCTCCACTATCGATCATAACACGTTTTAAGGCAGTGTTATTGACTTGGACTGTGATGAAGAGAGGAGCCTCCAAATCCTCTGAAGAAAGATGAGGAATTTCTGAATCCTCAAAAGAAATGGCGGTCGATGGACCATTCAATCCAACAACCCACTCGAAGGGCTGGGGCTCATCGGAATTTACTGCGATGCGACGCAGATTATCGATTAGAGCCTGGCGATGTTGTGGAGAGGATTGGATGAGGTCAAAAAGAGACATTTTGACCGGAGCTTGGGTGAGTTGCTTCATGACACTCTCCTCAACGGATACGGGAACTTGAGTCCGAGGTGCAGCACGAATGGAGACCTTGGGTCGTGGGGCTGATGAGGAAGGAGACACGCCTTCAGGGGCTGCAGAAATGACAACCCGTGGTCTAGATGTTGGAGATGAAGATGGGTTATGATAATGTTGGGTTCTAGTGGCGATATGGATTGTGTCAATTTGGGAAGGAGGGAGATCAAGTGGAGTGGAACCACTAGAGGTCTGAATGGATGGTTGAGGTTCGGATGAGGCTAGGGTAACAGGAGGTACTTGTTCCTCCTCCAACAAGAGAAGTCACTTTCTTCGAGAAGGTTCTTGACAACGGCTTGAAGAGCTTTACATCCTTGATGTCATGACACGGAGTACGGTGGTAAGCACAAATCAGATCAGAGTTAAACCAGGTAGGTTTGACTCCTTTGGGGTTATAAGGCTTAATCGGAGGAAGGGTTATGGCTGAAGATTGGATAAGTTGATGAAGGATTTCGGTGTAGAATCCGGTAGACGAAGATGAGGATAGAGATAATGGAGATGGTTCTTTTACCTTAAGCAATTATGGGGTAAAAGAACTTGCATGTTAGGTTTAACGGTCTCTTTAGGGATCCTCTTATTTGTTTGGACATTTGGAGGAGCAGTCTTGGGTGCTTGGGATGGGAGTAAATGAGACATGATTGACTTTGGTGGAGGAGGAGCCCCTAAAATAGATTTTGAAGGTGATGGAGATGTGATAAATTTTGTGGTCTTTGGAGACAAAGGGGGTTGTTTGGTTGAATTTACTGATGACTTAGATGATGTCGGTTTAGAAGAGGAAGAAGCCCCCAAAGTAGGTGAAATTGGAGGAAGATAGGGTGACTTGATTTTTGGTAACAAAGATGAGGATTTTGATAGAAGAAGTGGCATCTTTTTGGTAGGTAAGTCTACTTTTAGGGATGTTGATGAAGAAGAAGATGATGACTTTGATAGGTGTGTAGAAGAAGATGCCTTCTCGGCGGGCAAATCTAATCGTTTATGAGGCGTGGAGAGAGATTTTGTGGAAGAACACCGAGAGTTTTGATGGTCGAAATATGGGCTTCCCCTTTTCAGGGATGGTGACAACTTCAACGTCATAAGGTGATTGTAACCTTTCCGGAGGAAGCAAATGGGGAGACACTGATGGTATGATGTTAGATTTTGGTTGTCTCGGTTTAGGTTCGGGAACCGAGCGTATAGATGTTGATGCTACTTCTTTTGATTTTCCCTGAATAGGTGAAGTAACATCAGTAATGGAAGAAGTAAGTGATGAAGAAGTTCCTTGCGAAGGGACCACTTTTGGTGTAGTGATCATGGGTGGAACTACTATAGGAAAAGAGATAGGAAGAGTCAAAGTTGAGGACACTTTCGCCGAAGTCGGCACGATTATAGGGATGTTTATCAAGGGCATAGTTGTAGCGGAATGGGAGCAGCGAAGTAGATGTATGAAGTGGAAACTCGAAGGGATGTAATTGCCTCGAGCATTGAAAGGATGTCTGATGATGAGACAGATGAGGAAGATACTGTCTCGGGTATGGATGGGAGATCGGACAAAGGAGCGGAGAGAGATGACTCCGTGTTTAGCAATGTAGGAATATCCAAAGATGGGTTATCTGAGGATGGAGGAATTCCAGTGATTGGTGAAGTGGAAGAGGGTTCTGATTCGATTGCTGCGTTTGTAGATGATGTGGTTTCAGAAGCGGATTCTTCAGTAGAAATGAAGTTGATAGTGTGGGTGTTTGGTTTTTGAGATTCTGAAGAATTATGATTTGGGGCATGATTGGGGAAGGGTTGTTTGAAAACGTCCAGCGCTTGATTTGGGGGAGCATTTGGGTTATCCAGAATAAGCTCGCCTTTATCAATGAATTTTTGGACAAGATTTTTGAAAGTCTGACATCGTTCGATGTCATGACCCTTGGTTCTATGATAGTGGCAAAAATCGTTTTCTCTGTACCACAAAGGACGTTCTCGACTTTCATCAATATCTCTAATGGGTGGAAGTTCGATCATGCGAACTTCCAACATTTTTCCTAAGATGGAGGCATATGATTCCCCCAATGGAGCGAAGGATCGAGATGATGAAGCCCCTTTTCGAGCAGATGAAGGGTCTCTTCGTGGTGGTTGATTAGGAGTACTATCGGTTCTCGATGTTTTTAATACGATAGCATTGGTGGACCCTTGATTCTTATCTTTAGGAGGAAAAGAATTTGGTTTGGTGAACCGAGAGAAATCGGGTTTAGATTTGGAGCGAAGTTTTAGTTTTCCTTGTTGATAGCACGAGATTCGAGTTTGCGTGCCATTGTGAAGGCTTCTTCGAAGGTGTGGAAAGTTTGGATTCTTAACGTGGAAGAAATGTGACTAGCGCAAGATCGGGTGAACAGCTCGATCTGTTGTGATTGAGGAAGAGAGAAGGACAATTGGTTGATTATCCCTCTCAAGCGGCGACAAAGTCTACCAATAGACTCATCGTCAAATTGGCGAATGTTGTAAAGATCTGTGATTGAGATCTTATGGGCAATATTTATTGAGAAGTTCTCAACAAACATTTGGGCCAATTGAGAGAAAGAAAATAATGAATGTTGAGGAATATTATTGTACCAGTCCAAAGCGGGACCCGCTAGAGACATAGGAAAGGTACGGAGCATGAGCTCCTGATCTTGGACAATGAGGTAGCAAGCATGTTTGAATGCTCATGAGATGTTGTTGGGGTCTTCCCGACTATGAAATTTTGAGAATTTGGGAAGTTCCCATTGGGGAGGATAAGGCTTAAAAGCCACCGAAGGATGAATGGGTTCATTGCATACTTCTTCAAAGGAGTATGAAGGGCGGGCTCCTTTTGTGGAGGCTTCCAAGTCTGCAATTTTCTTGAAGAGAAATTGAACCACATCCGATTGGGGAGGAGGTACATTGGTTTGTCCTATATGAGAAGCAAGTAGTGGGTGTTGTTGAGGTGTCGATGGGGATTCATCTGTTGTTGGATAGGATGATAAGAGGAATAACCAGTGTTACAGGTGACCGGGTGGGGTATTTCTTTGTGAGGCGGCTTGCGTATAAGCGAGTGCGAGATAATAAGTGGTTGAGCAAATAAAGGTTGGGTGACGGATGGAGCACTGTGATTGGTGGACTCTATGTTGGTTGATTGGATCGGGATAGATTGAGGAATATGAGTGTTGGTTGGATTGGTCATGTTGGGAACAAGACACGAAAGGGCCTTTATTGCTGAATTAGGTATCAAGGGTGCCGATACTAGAGGATGGGCGAATGTCACGATATTTGGAATATTGGAAGAAAGACCCCTAGAGGGCGAAGTAGGAGCCAGCTGCCTATTCGGAGGGGGTTGGCTCATGAAGAGATATTGACCTTGAGAAACGATAGAGGGCATAGACGAATTGGCGGCAATGTGCGGATGTGCGAGGCAATTTACTATAGCAAAAGGCGAAGACCTCTCGAAATGGGTTGTGGAATAGTCGAGGTAGCTGGTGTTAGGGATAGGTAAGACTAATTGAGAATTAGTCGACATGGTAGGTGGAAGAGAAAAGGGAGGCATAGGGGCCTCACCCTTCTCCGTGGCTCGAGGCAAGAGAGATGGTGCAAAGCTTGCTCTAAAGAGGCACAGGATGATCCGCGAGGATAATTGTACACTTGTCGGATTGGTGGGTCTTGGTGAGATATTTGGATCGACTTGTGTACTAGATAGTCCATGAGGGCTGCGGATTGCGATCGAGAGAGCACTGAAATTGAGATCCCCGCGAGAATAGACTACGAGTCAGAAGATATTTCTGATGGACTAGGAGAAGCCGGACGTGATGGGATTGTTTTGGCTTGATGGAAAGGATTATACGACCATGAGGGGGAACCCACTAACAGTGGTCCCGAGGAAGATTGGAGGGGTGCCGAAACATCCACGCTGGTGGTGATTTCGGAGGAAGAAGGAACCTGTTGGGCCATTTTCCTAGATTGTGAACGGGTGATAGCCGTCATAAACAAGCAAGAAAGAAGATTGTCTTAACTAATGCACAAATAGTTCAAGCAGCGCAAGTGATTATCTCCTTTAAATTTTGATGCTTTTAAGAAATGAAAATGTTAGGGAAGGCTTTTTAGAACAGGAACTACTCAGATAGCCAAACTAGGGATGGTTTGGGTAATGTTTGGTGAGGAGTCGAAGGCACTTGATAAAAGACAGTGCGTGGCTTGATATAGGGGCCTACCCCGCACTTCACACACCGCTGCGATAAGGGAGTCGGGTGCTTTGCCAATATTACCAAAAACTTTCGTGAATTTATAGCGCGGCCCGGAGTACCGCGTAGGCTCTTCCTCTTGGATATCACTTCCAAGTAGGCGAGGCCAGGGAAGGAGTTTTGTTTAGATGCTTTATACCTAGTGATTTTGGCTTTGTGTGCAAGGGTGAAAAATAAAAATCAAATAGTGTCACTACCGATTTTGATCAATTTTCCAACCTAATTAACACTAGATGACAAAGCATGCAGCAATGAAAAAGAAAGGGTTCTTTTTAAGCACTTAAAACGAAATGTTTGATTTCGATGAAGACAATTCAAACAAGTTCTTTCCCAAATGCGATTAGGTTCTTTTTAAGCACCAAAAATTGAAGTGTTTGGATGTGATAGACAACCAATCAAAGAAATCCTAAAAAGGAGAAGACACCGAAAAAGAGGAATACCTGTAGATTTAGCTCTCGAGGTGTGTGGACTTCAAAAAGCGCGTTGTTGAGCTCTTCCCCTCGAACAATCCACGATCAAGCAAAGTGCTCCATGAAAAGGATCAAGCAAACAACAAACAAGATCCGGAAAGATACATCCGAGATAATGGCGAAACGAAAAATTTCTATTTAAAGGAAATAAGAAATTTTCAAGATAATGATTTCGCCTACTTTCAAAGCAAGATTGAAATGATGAACAGAAATGCTCAAATAGGAGTGATAGAAATCAGTGAAGAAAAGGAACAAAGTTCAAAACTAGAAAAGAAATGAACTTACCAATAAAGGACTTTGGTTGGGTCCCACCGGGCGTGCCAGAATGTAGATCAAGAATTTCGTGCTTGTTACCTGTCCAAGTTAATGTACCAAACTAAACACAAAAACCCTGAAAAACTCCAATGAAATTGATACGATGAAGATGTAGATGGATGAGGAAGCCGATGTAGATAAGGCGGCGCACACAAGCAATTCGCACAATAGATCCGAATAACTGTAAAACACCGTGCTTGTGAGAAAAAGACCACGTTAAAGATATTTTAGTGGATTGGTGAGAAGCGGTCGAGAAGCGATAAGCTTCCTCGGCGGATGTCAGTCCACGTTTTCAATAAAGAAAGGAAGCATACATGATAAAAGATGTAAATAAAGACTAGATTTTCTGATTGCAGTAATAAGACAGAATCTAAGCAATGACGAGCGATGATGAAACGAGGAACTATGAAATAAAAGCTGGATTTGTGTTACCTGTATCCTTTTACCTATCTGCAGAGAAAATCGGCGTCGCTTTTTAAAATCGGCGTCGATTGATACTGGTCGGCGTCGATTGAGACTGATCGGCGTCGACTGGGTTGAATCGGCGTCGGCCCAGAAGCGGAATCGATCGATCGGGGCGTGTGCGATAAGATTCGGGAATTAGAAGACGAATGTGGTCTGCTGGATGAGCCGAAGTTGGCGAGACACTGGAACAGAGTCACCAGATGATAGATGGTGGTGCGATGCTGATATGACAGGGACAGAGTAACGGTGCTCCTCTCAGGGATTGATTCGGACAGGATCTGCCCTAATTTGATACACTTGATGCTGAAGATCTCTCAGACTGTATCTCTCTCGCTCTCTGTTCGTGTGCAAGTGCTCCTTTTTTTCGCTTGTTCGCTCTTGCTCCGATCTCTTTCGGTTTGATTTTCGCGCTTAGGCCGAGTTACGGACTTGCTTTTATAATCGGCGCCGCTCTGAAAATCGGCGCCCGACCATATGGGTCGGCGCCGATCGCGGAGAAGACTCCCGAGATGGCTAAAAATGATCGATTCGAGAAAAATAAGACTCATCCCGACTACGGGAAAATATCCCGCTTAGGGAAGATTAAAAATAGATGTGATACATGGGTAGAATAAATTTGGGGTGGATAAGTGATTAAGATGCATGGGAAGAAGCGTAATTAAATATTTAATACTTAATTACTCATGGGTAAGATGTGATGGGATGAATTAAATTTAGAGTAGGTGATTAAATCACAAATTGGAAAACTATCCCAAGGGGATAGTTGGTGATGTAAACGTGCCCTAGGTTACCTAGGCAAGTAAACGGATGAGAAGGGACACTAAATTGGGTAACCAATTTTAGGTGTCTACATTTTGCCCCTTTTTGTCAAGTAACTTGCGATAAGCAAGGTTATGAGACAAAAACATGGAGATGGAAGAAGAGAAGAATTTGTGGTGATGTGATCCCCCTCAAACTAGGGATGGGATGGATGATAGAACAGACGATCCCGAGTTTGAAAGAGGTAGATAAAAAAATGCAGGATGCCCCAGTCGGATAGCTGGAGTAGAACTGATCATTGAGGACGCATAAAAATAAACACAAGGGCAGCAACCTAAGGAACTCACATTGGTAGGGAAAACTAGCCGGTCTCCTCATGAGACGACGTTAGTGCCTACAGACCCATGAGTGTAAGGAGAACTGCAAAATAGTCAGCATCGAAAGAGAGACACATTGGTAGGGACAACTAGACGGTCTATGAATCAGACGACGTTAGTGCCTACAGACCCGCGTAACTCTAAGCGGCTAAACAAAAAGCGAGTGCTCCACGCAAAGGGAACAAACTCGAAATAGACAATGACATCTAAAAGATGTGCCAAAAGACAAGATTTAGCACACAACAATGATCAGATAGATGAGAAAGCCAAGTATCAACACTATGGCAAACAGACAAGAAAAATCGGCGGCGACCAAACGAATCGGCGACGACTAGTAAAAGCGGCGTCGACCCAAAAAATCGGCGCCGACCAATCCAGACGCATATAAATATGCGAACGGAAAACGTGAACGATTAATTTTCAACGTGACGATTGATTCCGACAGAGATAGATTTGAACGCAATGGAAGCCTCTGGGAGCGGACAGAAGCGCAGGAGGACACGACCTGGGGTAAGTGACCATTCTTGAACCCCTTCGTTATATTATTATTATTTTTTTTTTTTTTTTTTTTTTTTTTTTTTTGATTTTTATTTGGATGGATATGAGGCCAGGGTCTGTTTCACGTCTGGCCAGGAAGTCGGCGCCGATTGGTATAATCGGCGTCGACTGGTTTGGATCGGCGTCGATTGGTAATAATCGGCGCCGACTAAAATGAACGACGCCGATTTTATCAAATCGACGCCGACTGATGGAAGTTCATTGATTTGTATGATTTGGGAAGATGTGATTTATGAAAATAAGAGACTAATTATGCTTTTGATGTCGTGGATGCAGGCACGAGAGACCCTTCACATGAGGGATGCCATCCCGGAGCTATTAGAGACGATCCTGCCTGATGTGACAGATGCAGACTGGCAGCATTTAGAGCTGGCTGGGCTCGGGGGCTTTAGATATTATAGACGAGTGCCACGGGATGTGGAGCTTATGCGAGCATTGGTGCGACGGTGGGACAGCCACACGTGCACATTTTGGTTTAGGACGGGTGAGATGACTATCACCCATGAGGATGTATCTACGAGATCCTCCGACACGACACTGGGACCCGATTGAGATCACACCCCGAGAAGCAGCAGAGAGAGGCCACTCGTGCGGTTGTGCGAGAGCAAGAAGCGAGATGATGCGGAGATAGTATCTGGGGCAGTGAGGATATCCTCACAGTGATGAGCAGAGATAGCCCTCGGAGCAGGCGGATAGCCCTGATTCAGATGGCCATATCTTATTTTGCTCTGCCAGACTCAGGAGGTGGGAGATTCCCATTGCTACTGCTAGGCTGCGTGTGCGACATCTTGCAGTATAGACAGATTTTTGCTTTCGCTGATGCCCTGATAGCTCAGATTTATTATGAGCTATGGATGTACCTCAGTCGGAGGACAGGGATCGATGTCAGCTTTGTGCTCCATTGCTGGGCGTATGAGCACATAGCAGTGATTAGGCCATCCGGGCTTCCATGGATGCCAGCAGCAGTGGGGGGTGTGGATTATGGATTTCGGAGATGGCGGGCTGACATGGCCGCAGGAGATACAGGCAGATCAGCCGAGTGGTACTCTGAGCGTTTCAGGACGCTTACACCAGATCAGGTTATCTGGAGGCCATATCGGGCATTTCCGATATGGGTTGGTCAGGATGCCCACTTGGTAGCATTGAGACGGAGTCGGGTGGTCAGAGGTCGCAGACCAGATATGTGGGAGCGAGTCCCATTCATGCGGATACTGAGGCAGTTTGGTCTAGTACAGACAGTACCGGCCACATACACACCATATAGGCGGGATGGCAGAGAGACAGAGCTGCCGATTTTGATCCCGGCAGACCCACTGAGAGAGGCTCCACCCTCCATAGATAGTGATGATGACGCGGGGGTGGATGAGGGCTACGCAGCATGGTATGACACAGAGCTTCCACGACATCTCCCGCCCTCGATAGATGCTGGGGAGGAGGACATAGCTGCTTATCTTTTGGGCAGATTAGAGGGAGAGCATGCCACACTGATACAGACACATCAGGTAGCTCTAGAGGAGATTAGGGCCTTGACAGAGGAGAGGGATTCCCTGATTGCGGAGAGAGACACCGCTCGGCAGGAGCGAGATACAGTGATCCAGCAGCGGGACCGCTATTTTCGGCATAGGGAGGCCCTCAGGGCCAAGTATATGGGGAGCAGTGCCACATCGTAGTCGCGGCACACAGGCACGACCCGGAGGGGCGCCACCAGCAGCGCCAGCAGCACCAGCAGCCTCGTTACGAGCACCGGGTACTGTGAGCCTTAGCACGTACCAGTCTCTCCTTGCTGAGGTGAGATATTATGAGGATGCCCTAGCGCAGCATGCCCCAGATGTGCCTCGGTATGGGGCGAGGAGGAGAGCAGGGACGGCTACAGCGAGCGGAGCCTCAGGCGGAGGGAGCACTGGGAGAGATCGAGGTGGGCCGAGACCTCCAGCAGCAGGTGCATCGAGCTCGATCGGTGGCGGTCAGGAGAGACAGCCAGGTGGAGAGGAGGGTGGAGGAGATAGTGTCCTCCATGCTTCGGATTTTACTATATAGAGTTTTGATAGACTTTTGCATTTGTATAGTGATGTAGCCTCGATTGGAAGGCATTGTATAGATGGCTTGATGGAAAGCCACCCATTTTTGTATAAACACACATGTATATATATAGATTCATCATATGATTTGGCATACAATTGTACTTATACTTTTTGGTTTTGATATACATGGATAGATGGATATAGATAGATGTGATTGGATAGATATAGACTGATAGATGATAGAAATAGATGTGATTAGATAGATTGAAATGTGGGTAGAATAGATGTGATTGGATAGATATAGATGGATAAATGATAGATGGATGTGATTAGATAGATTGAAATGTGGATAGAATGGATGTGATTGGATAGATATAGATGGATAAATGATAGATGGATGTGGTTAGATAGATTGAAATGTGGGTAGAATAGATGTGATTGGATAGATATAGATGGATAAATGATAGATGGATGTGGTTAGATAGATTGATTTAATTTTGATAGATGATGGGAGGTATCTTGGATGGACATAGCTTTTAAATATTTTGATGGATAGATAGATAGATGCGTTTGATGTATAGATGGATGTAATTTTAATGAGAAATGAATAAAGATAGATGTTTTGATAGATAAGAGGAATGTTGATAGAAGATAGATTTTGATTGAATTAACATGTGAAATGTCAATTCAACAGGATGCAAGACAAAGAAATGGAGAATGCTTATTGTAAGAGCAAAAGATGAAAGCAGAAATAACCGTGACTTAGAAGAGAAGACACTCGGAAAAGAAGGGAAATGATAAGTCGGACTTCCAACCGACCATAGAGAAGATCCAGATAAGAAACCGAAAGACCAAGCATACAAGGCCCTATATAAGATTAAAATAAACCTGACACTAACTAGTCGCAAACCAGATCTAGGATAGAAATGGAAAGAAAAGAAAGTAAGTATCTTGTCGGAACCTACAAGGGACAGAATACATGTCCATGATAGGAAAATAGGATTCTCCATATGATCGACAAAAGGTCTAAAATCTCAGCTTCATGATTTGGACAGAAAAGCAAACTGATCAATGTGGGAAGTTTGCTTGATATGGAAAGACTGATCGATGCGGGAAGTCTTTCAGTGATGCTAACAAGTGTATAAACTGATTGGAAGGCTGATTGATTACAAGAAGCCTTGAATATTTCTTTGTGAAACAGCCGTCCTTCAAGGGAGCGGTCTGTATTTTGAAATTTGTATGATAGCCATCCTTCGAGGGTATGGTCTATTTGCTTTTTGATTCACTTGACAATGTATGGATAGCTGTCCTTCGAGGGAAAACGTGAACGATTAATTTTCAACGTGACGATTGATTCCGACAGAGATAGATTTGAACGCAATGGAAGCCTCTGGGAGCGGACAGAAGCGCAGGAGGACACGACCTGGGGTAAGTGACCATTCTTGAACCCCTTCGTTATATTATTATTATTTTTTTTTTTTTTTTTTTTTGTTTGATTTTTATTTGGATGGATATGAGGCCAGGGTCTGGTTCACGTCTGGCCAGGAAGTCGGCGCCGATTGGTATAATCGGCGTCGACTGGTTTGGATCGGCGTCGATTGGTAATAATCGGCGCCGACTAAAATGAACGACGCCGATTTTATCAAATCGACGCCGACTGATGGAAGTTCATTGATTTGTATGATTTGGGAAGATGTGATTTATGAAAATAAGAGACTAATTATGCTTTTGATGTCGTGGATGCAGGCACGAGAGACCCTTCACATGAGGGACGCCATCCCGGAGCTATTAGAGACGATCCTGCCTGATGTGACAGATGCAGATCGGGCAAAGCATTTAGAGTCAAGCAGGCTCGGGGCTTTAGATATTATAGACGAGTGCCACGGGATGTGGAGCTTATGCGAGCATTGGTGCGACGGTGGGACAGCCACACGTGCACATTTTGGTTTAGGACGGGTGAGATGACTATCACCCATGAGGATGTATACAGGATCCTCCGATTACCGATTACGGGGGACCCGATTGAGATCACACCCCGAGAGCAGCAGCAGAGGGCCCTGGTGCGGTTGTACAGAGACAGAGCAGATGATGCGGAGATAGTATCTGGGGCAGTGAGGATATCCTCACAGTACAGACAGGATAGCCCTCGGAGCAGGCGGATAGCCCTGATTCAGATGGCCATATCTTATTTTGCTCTGCCAGACTCAGGAGGTGGGAGATTCCCATTGCTACTGCTAGGCTGCGTGTGCGACATCTTGCAGTATAGACAGATTTTTGCTTTCGCTGATGCCCTGATAGCTCAGATTTATTATGAGCTATGGATGTACACTACTGGTCGGAGGACAGGGATCGATGTCAGCTTTGTGCTCCATTGCTGGGCGTATGAGCACATAGCAGTGATTAGGCCATCCGGGCTTCCATGGATGCCAGCAGCAGTGGGGGGTGTGGATTATGGATTTCGGAGATGGCGGGCTGACATGGCCGCAGGAGATCTGAGCGAATCGGCCAGTGGTACTACTGAAGCGTTTGAGGCGCTTACACCGGATCGAGGTTATCTCGGAGGCCATATCGGGCATTTCCGATATGGGTTGGTCGAGATGCCCACTTGGTAGCATTGAGGCGGAGTCGGGGGTGGTCGAGGTCGCGGAGACCGAGATATGTGGGAGAGCGAGTCCCATTCATGCGGATCTTGGCGATTTGGTCTAGTCTGAGCATGCGCCACATACACACCATATAGGCGGGATGGCGAGAGAGACAGAGCTGCCGATTTTGATCCGGCAGACCCAGAGAGAGGCTCCACCCTCCATGGAGATAGTGATGATGACGGGGGTGGATGAGGGCTGCAAAGCATGGTATGACACGAGCTTCCACGACATCTCCCGCCCTCGATAGATCTTTGGGGAGGAGGACATAGCTGCTATCTTGGGACAGATTAGAGGAGAGCATGCCACTGCGATCTGAGACACATCAGGTAGCTCTAGAGGAGATTAGGGCCTTGACAGAGGAGAGGGATTCCCTGATTGCGGAGAGAGACACCGCTCGGCAGGAGCGAGATCTGTGATCAGCGGCCCAGGACCGCTGGCCCCCGGCATAAAGGAGGCCCTCGGGGCCAAGTATGGGAGGCAGTGCCACATCGAGTCGGCACACGAGGCACGACCCTAGGAGGCGCCACCGCGCAGCGCCAAGCATCACCCGGCGGCCTCGTTACGAGCACCGGGTACTGTGAGCCTTAGCACGTAGCAGTCTCTCCTTGCTGAGGTGAGATATTATGAGGATGCCCTAGCGCAGCATGCCCCAGATGTGCCTCGGTATGGGGCGAGGAGGAGGAGAGCGAGGGCGGCTACGGCGAGTGGAGCCTCGGGCGGAGGAGCCCAGGAGAAGATCGAGGTGGGCCGAGACCTCCAGCAGCAGGTGCATCGAGCTCGATCGGTGGCGGTCAGGAGAGACAGCCAGGTGGAGAGGAGGGTGGAGGAGATAGTGTCCTCCATGCTTCGGATTTTACTATATAGAGTTTTGATAGACTTTTGCATTTGTATAGTGATGTAGCCTCGATTGGAAGGCATTGTATAGATGGCTTGATGGAAAGCCACTCATTTTTGTATAAACACACATGTATATATATAGATTCATCATATGATTTGGCATACAATTGTACTTATACTTTTTGGTTTTGATATACATGGATAGATGGATATAGATAGATGTGATTGGATAGATATAGACTGATAGATGATAGAAATAGATGTGATTAGATAGATTGAAATGTGGATAGAATAGATGTGATTGGATAGATATAGATTGATAGATGATAGATGGATGTGATGAGATAGATTGAAATGTGGATAGAATAGATGTGATTGGATAGATATAGATGGATAGATGATAGATGGATGTGATTAGATAGATTGAAATGTGGAGAGAATGGATGTGATTGGATAGATATAGATGGATAAATGATAGATGGATGTGGTTAGATAGATTGATTTAATTTTGATAGATGATGGGAGGTATCTTGGATGGACATAGCTTTTAAATATTTTGATGGATAGATAGATAGATGCGTTTGATGTATAGATGGATGTAATTTTAATGAGAAATGAATAAAGATAGATGTTTTGATAGATAAGAGGAATGTTGATAGAAGATAGATTTTGATTGAATTAACATGTGAAATGTCAATTCAACAGGATGCAAGACAAAGAAATGGAGAATGCTTATTGTAAGAGCAAAAGATGAAAGCGAAATAACAGTGACTTAGAGAGAAGACACTCGGAAAAGAGGGAAATGATAAGTCGGACTTCAACCGACCATAGAAGATCCGAGATAAGAAACCGAAAGACCAAGCATCTGAGGCCCTATATAAGATTAAAATAAACTGACACTAACTAGTATGCAACCAGATCTAGGATAGAAATGGAAAGAAAAGAAAGTAAGTATCTTGTCGGAACCTACAAGGGACAGAATACATGTCCATGATAGGAAAATAGGATTCTCCATATGATCGACAAAAGGTCTAAAATCTCAGCTTCATGATTTGGACAGAAAAGCAAACTGATCAATGTGGGAAGTTTGCTTGATATGGAAAAAGCCCGATCGATGCGGGAAGTCTTTCAGTGATGCTAACAAGTGTATAAACTGACTGGAAGGCTGATTGATTACAAGAAGCCTTGAATATTTCTTTGAGAAACAGCCGTCCTTCAAGGGAGCGGTCTGTATTTTGAAATTTGTATGATAGCCATCCTTCGAGGGTATGGTCTATTTGCTTTTTGATTCACTTGACAATGTATGGATAGCTGTCCTTCGAGGGATCAGTCTATCTTTTTGGATAGCATCTTTTTTTTTTTTTTTTTTTTTTTTTTTTTTTGAAACTCTTTGGAAGAAGCTGAGTTTAGACCTAGATAGATCAGATGAAGGGGAGGAGAACATGGAAGAACATGTACTCATGCCCCGAGCAGATCCGATTAAGATAAGTACTTGGGACAGATGAAGTGGTGATTAAGGTATTCCTACCATGAGGAGGAACATATCCAAAAGAAACGTGCAATGAGTAGAGCCGCGATACTCATATTTAAGGTAAACGAGGCAATAGGCGGAGAACCACACAATTTCAAATCACCACGAAAGTAGATGACTGGTTATTAGGACGGATGGAAGATCTGAGTTGCGACTAGATTTGTGTAAGAGAGATTTTAACAATAGAAGGGCCGTAAATGCAAGGCATTAAGAGGTTACCTTGAGGATACCATCCATGGAAGACAAGCGATAAGCCCAGGACCCATATTTATGAGTGATAATGTAGGGACCCATCGGTTGGGAGCAAACTTACCACGTTGACTCCTTTCGAGTGTAGTGACATTTTGATTTTCCTTAAGAACAAGGTCACCAATTTTGAAGTCACGGTGTTGCACATGCTTGTTGTAAGCACGCTTGACACGCTCGAGATAGACTTGATGATGCTCAAGAAGCGTTGAGGCGCCGCTCATCTAATAATTCAAGTTGAGTTAGAGCGATTTTGCGATAATCCTCATCGGAGACAAATTCTCTGAGAGAAACACGGAGAGATGGGATTTGGACCTCAAAGGAAGGGCGGCCTCGAGACCCATAGGCGAGAGAGAAGGAGTAGCACCGGTAGGATACGAATGCTAGTCCGATAAGCCCCAGAAGAGCGAAAGGGATATGTAGATGCCAATCCCTACCAGCTCGACTAGTTACCTTTGCGAGGATATTACGCAGAGTTTTATTGGAAGCTTCGGCCTGACCATTAGCTTGAGGATAGTATGGAGAAGAAAAGCGAGCTTGATTTTGAAAGCATTGCGAGAGATTTTGCAAATCAGCGTTCTTGAAAGATTTACCATTATACTGTGATGAGCTTGTGTGGAGCAAAGCGACAAATGATGTGTTGATAGACAAAATCAACTATGGGTTTAGCCTTTGTTGAAGAAAGAGGATAGCTTCTACCCACTTAGTAAAGTACTCGGTGGCGTAATGATAGAATGATGCGCATTTGTGAAGAGCGGGATTGATGAGACCAATAAGATCAAGGCCCCATTGTGAAAAAGGCCACAAATCCGCGCGAGGTTCTGCAAAGCGACTAGGGCGTGCGTGAGATTGGAATGTTGCTTGACACTTGACGCATTTCTTAGTGTATTCACAACAATCTTGATTAAGAGAAGGCCAATAATATCCCAAACGTAAGATGCGCTTAGCCACAGCTAAACCACTAAAATGTCCACCACAGATACCGTCATGGACCTCCTGAATAGCTTTAGATGATTCATGGGTTTTGAGGCATCGAAGCAAAATACCATCAAAGCCGCGTTTGTAAAGAATCCCGCCTAGGATAGAATAGCGATTAGCGCGTTGGACAAAAGACCTTCTACCATTGGAAGTCAGATCTGGAGGAAGCACCGAATGAGATAGATAATCAACTATCTGTTGATACCACTCATCCTGAGTATGGGTTATGACAGCATTGATCGAAGTTATTTGTTGAAGATAAGATGGTTGATCTAATCGTTGCCTGACCACATAAACGCGAGTCTTGATAAAAGGCGGGATAAGGGATGCTAATGAGGCCATGGTATCCGCGAATCGATTTGCAGTACGAGGAATGGATTGGATGGTGAACTTATCGAAAGATTGGAGTTGGGCAAGAACAATGTCGCGATATTTTTGAAGGATATCATTCTTGCATTGATAGACACCGTGACTGATTAACGATGAGTTGAGAATCACCAAAGATGTCAATCTGACAAGCGCGAGATTAATGGCATTTTGAAGTCCTAAGACAAGAGCTTCGTACTCAGCCATATTATTGGTGCACTCAAAGTTCAATTTGTGTGCGACTGGGATAGGCGTACCCCAAGGAGGAATCATCACGAAACCCGCACCTCCCCCTTGCTGGCATTTGGATCCATCAAAGAAGAGCTTTACTTTAAATGGAGATAGACCAAAATCGATTTGTTGAATAAATTCATCGGGGAATTGAGCAAGGGGGTCTTGAGTGTCCGGAAGAGGAGCACTAGCTAGTTGATCTGCAATAACCTGACCCTTGATAGCCTTTTGCGGGATAAATTCGAGGTCAAATTCTGTCATGAGCATAAGCCAACGAGTGATGCGATCATTGTGATAAGGCTTTGCATGAATTGTCTTGAGGGGATTGACATTTGTGACGATGTAAGTTTTGTGATTAAGTAGATAATGCGAAGCTTAGAAGTTGCAAAGAAGAGAAGCGCAACATAGTTTTTCAGCCCGAGATAACGTGTCTCATACTCATGGAGGTGCGGCCCGATGTAATAGGCAGCTTGTTCTTTACCACAAGTGTCCGTCTGAAATCATGGCTCCCGAGCATGGTCGATCCACGAGAGATATAAAGATAGAAAGGCTCCCCCTCGCGTGGAGGTGTAAGCACAGGTGGAGAAAGAAGATAAGCTTTGAGATCATCAAAGGCCTTTTAGCGATGCTCATCCCATTTGAAATGAACATTCTTACGGAGAAGATGGTGAAAAGGTTGACAACGGTCCGACAATTGGGAGATAAAGCAGCCTTAGCGATTGAAGGCGTCCTTGGAGAGCTGCGGAGTTGCTTTAAGTTAGGCGGGAGAGGCATCTCAAGGATGGCTTTTATTTTTGCGGGGTCACTTCAATACCCACGATGGAAATGATAAACCCTAAAAGTTTACGGTGAGGACGCCAAACACGCATTTAGATGGATTTAGAAGCGAAGACAAAAGCGGATAAGCCTCTCAAAGAGAGGTGCGAGGATGAAAAGATGCTCGGCGGCGTTTGGATTTGCGAGGAGATCGTCAGCGTAATCCTCTGATTTTGTGTAAAAGATCATGGAAGATGTAGGTCATTGCTCGTTGATAAGTTGCTCGGCGTTCTTAAGACCGAAGGGCATGACCACGATAAAAAGGTCCCCGAGGAGTTATGAAGGAAGTCTTATGCTGGTCTTACAGTGCGATGAGGATTTGATTATATCAGAGAAACCATCCATAAGAAAGCATTTCATGACCCGCTTGATTAAATCTACGAGTTGGTCGATATTAGGAAGAGGAAAATCATCCTTTGGGGCAGGGCGATTAAGATCCGGAAGTCGGTACAAATCGAATCTTCCCAGTAGCCTTGAATTCTTGGTACTACATTGGACACCCATTGCGGATAATCGATGGGTTGGATGAAGCTAGCGAGAAAGCAAGCGCTGTAATTCTTCTTTAACAAGAAGGGCTACTCTAGGGTGCATTTTACGTAATTTTTGCTTGACTGGTTTGATGTTGGGAAGGGTAACGATATTGTGGACTACAATATCGGGATCGAGTCCTGGCATATCCTCGTATGACCAAGCAAAGGCTTGACGATGTTTGGAAAGAAAAGTAGTAAAGTCCCCTAATTCTTGTGGATCAAGGGATTGGCCGACCTTAATGATGCGAGGGTCTTCAGGAGTCCCTATATTAAGGTCGATAGTGGCCTCGTTGAGAAGGGTAGACGTGTCAGAAGGAATGGTTTTGGGAAGATATGAATCCTCTGCCCCTAGATAGGTGAGGACAGAGTCGTCATCCGCACAGTGGATAGTGTTGATAGTAGGAGAGTCGTCTCCAACTATCTCAGGGAAGATTAATGGTATAGAAGCAGACCGATTGTTAGTCTCATAGACTAAAGGTCCCAAGGAAATGGTATTGATCAAAAAAGTTAGTTAGGTGGGATGGAAATGTCATCGTCCACATCAAGTGATGCTTCGGATTTGGTGGGGGAAGATGGTTCTTCAGTAGGAAGAGGCTCATCAAGAATAGTGACAGTGGCTTTTGAAATGGGTTTAAATCCCAAACCAAACTTTTGGTGTGGCATGAGAGTAGGAATGGATTTGAGGTCATGTATACCTTGTTCATATTTTCCAAGGCCAAAACCTTTCCACGCGCATCGATATAGATAAGTTTTTGCAAACGTGGGATTCTGTAGATAATCAAACCCTGTTAGGTAAGGTTTGGCTCTAGGAGGAGAATCCGGACAATAATGAGGTGTATCAAGACCACCGTAGATGAAATTGGTCTGTTGATTGGGCAAACCAATGGTAACGATGCGGCCAGAGACTGATTGATATTGAGGTTGCTTGTCGGGTCTACCATACTCATTAGGTTTGAGATGGGCATCGAAAGAAAAGAGAGGAAGCTCTCTAGTGAGAAAGCGCTGCAATGTCTCTTCAGTTACGCAAATCTGGTAGTTTGGTTGCAAGTATGGAAGAAGATGAAGCCCCATCTGGAGAAGATGCATTTTCTTTTAAAGGGGCAGACCTTGTGGTCATGTCGCATTGCGCAGAAGGAAAAGGATCTCCTGGATGGGTGTAGATTTTGCCCTCATATTGATATTTTAGGCATCGATGGAGGGTGGATGGGACACAATGCATTGCGCGAACCCAGGAGCGTCCAAGGATCATGTTATAGTGGAATTTTCCTTGACAATATAGAAGAGTTCATGGAGGCGACTTTTTACCTACTCGGATGGGTAAGACCACGGTTCTAGAGTATTGCTAGCTGATCGTTAAATGATCGAAAGGGCGAAAAGGCGGAGGTGACACCACATTCTTAGGTAACTTAAGTTGTTCGAATGTGTGGGAAGAGATGACGTTGAGAGCAGCTCCACTATCGATCATAACACGTTTTAAAGCGGTGTTATTGACTTGGGCTGTGATGAAGAGAGAGCCTCAAATCCTCGAAGAAAGATGAGGAATTTGAATCCTCAAAAGAAATGGCGGTCGATGGACCATTGATCCAACAACCCACTCGAAAGTGGGGCTCATCGGAATTTCTTTGCGATGCGACGCAGATTATCGATTAGAGCCTGGCGATGTTGTGGAGAGGATTGGATGAGGTCAAAAAGAGACATTTTGACCGGAGCTTGGGTGAGTTGCTTCATGACACTCTCCTCAACGGATACGGGAACTTGAGTCCGAGGTGCAGCACGAATGGAGACCTTGGGTCGTGGGGCTGATGAGGAAGGAGACACGCCTTCAGGGGCTGCAGAAATGACAACCCGTGGTCTAGATGTTGGAGATGAAGATGGGTTATGATAATGTTGGGTTCTAGTGGCGATATGGATTGTGTCAATTTGGGAAGGAGGGAGATCAAGTGGAGTGGAACCACTAGAGGTCTGAATGGATGGTTGAGGTTCGGATGAGGCTAGGGTAACAGGAGGTACTTGTTCCTCCTCCAACAAGAGGTCACTTTCTTCCAGAAGGTTCTTGACAACGGCTTGAAGAGCTTTACATCCTTCAGTGTCATGACCTGGAGTACGGTGGTAAGCACAAATCAGATCAGAGTTAAACCAGGTAGGTTTCACTCCTTTGGGGTTATAAGGCTTAATCGGAGGAAGGGTTATGGCTGAAGATTGGATAAGTTGATGAAGGATTTCGGTGTAGAATCCGGTAGACGAAGATGAGGATAGAGATAATGGAGATGGTTCTTTTACCTTAACCGACTGCCGGGGTAAAAGAACTTGCATGTTAGGTTTAACGGTCTCTTTAGGGATCCTCTTGTTTGTTTGGACATTTGGAGGAGCAGTCTTGGGTGCTTGGGATGGGAGTAAATGAGACATGATTGACTTTGGTGGAGGAGGAGCCCCTAAAATAGACTTTGAAGGTGATGGAGATGTGATAAATTTTGTGGTCTTTGGAGACAAAGGGGGTTGTTTGGTTGAATTTACTGATGACTTAGATGATGTCGGTTTAGAAGAGGAAGAAGCCCCCAAAGTAGGTGAAATTGGAGGAAGATAGGGTGACTTGATTTTTGGTAACAAAGATGAGGATTTTGATAGAAGAAGTGGCATCTTTTTGGTAGGTAAGTCTACTTTTAGGGATGTTGATGAAGAAGAAGATGATGACTTTGATAGGTGTGTAGAAGAAGATGCCTTCTCAGCGGGCAAATCTAATCGTTTATGAGGCGTGGAGAGAGATTTTTGTGGAAGAACACCGAGAGTTTTGATGGTCCGAAATATGGGCTTCCCCTTTTCAGGGATGGTGACAACTTCAACGTCATAAGGTGATTGTAACCTTTTTGGAGGAAGCAAATGGGGAGATATTGATGGTATAATGTTAGATTTTGGTTGTCGCGGTTTAGGTTGAGGAATCGAGTATAGATGTTGATGCTACTTCTTTTGATTTTTCCTGAATAGGTGAAGTAGTATTAGTGATGGAAGAAGTAAGTGATGAAGAAGTTCCTTGCGAAGGGACCACTTTTGGTGTAGTGATCATGGGTGGAACTACTATAGGAAAAGAGATAGGAAGAGTCAAAGTTGAGGACACTTTCGCCGAAGTCGGCACGATTATAGGGATGTTTATCAAGGGCATAGTTGTAGCCGGAATGGGAGCAGCAGAAGTAGATGTGTCTGAAGTGGAAACTCGAAGGGATGTAATTGCCTCGAGCATTGAAAGGATGTCTGATGATGAGACAGATGAGGAAGATACTGTCTCGGGTATGGATGGGAGATCGGACAAAGGAGCGGAGAGATGACTCGTGTTTAGCAATGTAGGAATATCCAAAGATGGGTTATCTGAGGATGGAGGAATTCCAGTGATTGGTGAAGTGGAAGAGGGTTCTGATTCGATTGCTGCGTTTGTAGATGACGTGGTTTCAGAAGCGGATTCTTGAGTAGAAATGAAGTTGATAGTGTGGGTGTTTGGTTTTTGAGATTCCGAAGAATTATGATTTGGGGCATGATTGGGGAAGGGTTGTTTGAAAACGTCCAGTGCTTGATTTGGGGGAGCATTTGGGTTATCTAGAATAAGCTCGCCTTTATCAATGAATTTTTGGACAAGATTTTTGAAAGTCTGACATCGTTCGATGTCATGACCCTTGGTTTATGATAGTGGCAAAAATCGTTTTCTACTGTACCACAAAGGGCGTTCTCGACTTTCATCAATATCTCTAATGGGTGGAAGTTCGATCATGCGAACTTCAACATTTTCCTAAAATGGAGGCATATGATTCCCCGATGGAGCGAAGGATCGAGATGATGAAGCCCCTTTTCGAGCGAGATGAAGGGTCTCTTCGTGGTGGTTGATTAGAGTACTATCGGTTCTCGATGTTTTTAATACGATAGCATTGGTGGACCCTTGATTCTTATCTTTAGGAGGAAAAGAATTTGGTTTGGTGAGCCGAGAGAAATCGGGTTTAGATTTGGAGGCGAAGTTTTAGTTTTCCTTGTTGATAGCACGAGATCGAGTTTGCGTGCCATTGTGAAGGCTTCTTCGAAGGTGTGGAAAGTTTGGATTCTTAACGTGGAAGAAATGTGACTAGCGCAAGATCGGGTGAACAGCTCGATCTGTTGTGATTGAGGAAGAGAGAAGGACAATTGGTTGATTATCCCTCTCCAACGAGCGACAAAGTCTGCAATAGACTCATCGTCAAATTGGCGAATGTTGTAAAGATCTGTGATTGAGATCTTATGGGCAATATTTATTGAGAAGTTCTCAACAAACATTTGGGCCAATTGAGAGAAAGAAAATAATGAATGTTGAGAATATTATTGTACCGGTCAAAGCGGGACCAGCTAGAGACATAGGAAAGGTACGGAGCATGAGCTCCGATCTTGGACAATGAGGTAGCAAGCATGTTTGAATGCTCGCGAGATGTTGTTGGGGTCTTCCATTATGAAATTTTGAGAATTTGGGAAGTTCCCATTGGGGAGGATAAGGCTTAAAAGCCCAGAAGGATGAATGGGTTTCATTGCATACTTCTTGAAAAGGAGTATGAAAGGCGGGCTCCTTTTGTGGAGGCTTCCAAGTCTGCAATTTTCTTGAAGAGAAATTGAACCACATCCGATTGGGGAGGAGGTACATTGGTTTGTCCTATATGAGAAGCAAGTAGTGGGTGTTGTTGAGGTGTCGATGGGGGATTCATCTGTTGTTGGATAGGATGATAAGAGGAATAACCAGTGTTAGGTGACACCGGGTGGGGTATTTCTTTGTGAGGCGGCTTGCGTATAGCGAGCTGCGAGATAATAAGTGGTTGAGCAAATAAAGGTTGGGTGACGGATGGAGCACTGTGATTAGTGGACTCTATGTTGGTTGATTGGATCGGGATAGATTGAGGAATATGAGTGTTGGTTGGATTGGTCATGTTGGGAACAAGACACGAAAGGGGGCCTTATTGCTTGAATTAGGTATCAAGGGTGCCGATCTTAGAGGATGGGCGAATGTCACATGTAGCTGGAATATTGGAAGAAAGAGACCCCTAGAGGGCGAAGTAGGAGCCAATTTGCCTATTCGGAGGGTTGGCTCATGAAGAGATATTGACCTTGAGAAAGCGATAGGGCATAGAAGCGAATTGGCAGCGATGTGCGGATGTGCGAGGCAATTTACTATAGCAAGCGGCGAAGACCTCTCGAAATGGGTTGTGGAATAGTCGAGGTAGCTGCGGTGTTAGGGATAGGTAAGACTAATTGAGAATTAGTCGACATGGTAGGTGGAAGAGAAAAGGGAGGCATAGGGGCCTCACCCTTCTCCGTGGCTCGAGCAAGAGAGATGGCAAAGCTTGCTCTAAAGAGGCACAGGATGATCCGCGAGGATAATTGTACACTTGTCGGATTGGTGGGTCTTGGTCGGATATTTGGATCGACTTGTGTACTAGATAGTCCATGAGGGCTACGGATTGCGATCGAGGAGGCACAAAGTCGAGGATCCCGCGAGGAATAGACTACGAGTCGAGAAGATATTTACGATGGACTAGGAGAAGCCGGACGTGATGGGATTGTTTTGGCTTGATGGAAAGGATTATACGACCATGAGGGGAACCCACTAACAGTGGTCGAGGAAGATTGGAGGGTGCCGAAACATCCACGCGGTGGTGATTTCGGAGGAAGAAGGAACTGTTGGGCCATTTTCCTAGATTGTGAGCGGGTGATAGCCGTCATAAACAAGCAAGAAAGAAGATTGTCTTAACTAATGCACAAATAGTTCAAGCGGCGCAAGTGATTATCTCCTTTAAATTTTGATGCTTTTAAGAAATGAAAATGTTAGGGAAGGCTTTTAGAAGCAGGAACTACTCGAGATAGCCAAACTAGGGATGGTTTGGGTAATGTTTGGTGAGGAGTCGAAGGCACTTGATAAAAGACCGAGTCGTGGCTTGATATAGGGGCCTACCCCGCACTTCACACACCGCTGCGATAAGGGAGTCGGGTGCTTTGCCAATATATACCAAAATCTTTCGTGAATTTATAGCGCGGCCCGAGTACCGCGTAGGCTCTTCCTCTTGGATATCACTTCCAAGTAGGCGAGGCCAGGGAAGGAGTTTTGTTTAGATGCTTTATACCTAGTGATTTTGGCTTTGTGTGCAAGGGTGAAAAATAAAAATCAAATAGTGTCACTACCGATTTTGATCAATTTTCCAACCTAATTAACACTAGATGACAAAGCATGCAGCAATGAAAAAGAAAGGGTTCTTTTTAAGCACTTAAAACGAAATGTTTGATTTCGATGAAGACAATTCAAACAAGTTCTTTCCCAAATGCGATTAGGTTCTTTTTAAGCACCAAAAATTGAAGTGTTTGGATGTGATAAGACAACCAACAAAGAAAACCTAAAAAGGAGAAAACACGAAAAAGAGGAATACTGTAGATTTAGCTCTCGAGGTGTGTGGACTTCAAAAAGCGCGTTGTTGAGCTCTTCCCTCGAACAATCCCACGATCAAGCAAAGTGCTCCGCAAGAAAGGATCAAGCAAACAACAAACAAGATCCGGAAAGATACATCCAGATAATGACGAAACGAAAAACTTCTATTTAAAGGAAATAAGAAATTTTCAAGATAAATTTAGCCTAAAAGCAAAATTGAAATGATGAGCAGAAATGCTCAAATAGGGTGATAGAAATCAGTGAAGAAAAGGAACAAAGTTCAAAACTAGAAAAGAAATGAACTTACCAATAAAGGACTTTGGTTGGGTCCCACCGGGCGTGCCAGAATGTAGATCAAGAATTTCGTGCTTGTTACTGTCGAGTTAATGTACCAAACTAAACAAAAACCTGAAAAACTCAATGAAATTGATACGATGAAGATGTAGATGGATGAGGAAGCCGATGTAGATAAGGCAGGCGCGCACACAAGCAATTCGCACAATAGATCCGAATAACTGTAAAACACCGTGCTTGTGAGAAAAAGACCACGTTAAAAGATATTTTAGTGGGTTTGCCTTAGAGAAGCGGGTCGAGAAGCGATAAGCTTCCTCGGCGGATGTCGATCCACGTTTTCAATAAAGAAAGGAAGCATACATGATAAAGATGTAAATAAAGACTAGATTTTCGATTGCGGTAATAAGACGAGAATCTAAGCAAGACAGACGACGATCGAGAAAACGAGGAACTATGAAATAAAAAGCTGATTTGTGTTACTGTATCCTTTACCTATCTGCGAGAGAAAATCGGCGTCGCTTTTTAAAATCGGCGTCGATTGTAATCTTGGTCGGCGTCGATTGAGGCCCGATCGGCGTCGGCCCAGGTTGAATCGGCGTCGGCCCGGAAGGCGGATCGATCGATCGGGGGCGTGCGATAAGATTCGGGAATTAGAAGGCGAATGTGAGTCTGCTGGATGAGCGAAGTTGGCGAGACTTTGGAGCAGAGTCACGAGATGATAGATGGTGGTGCGATCTTGATATAGCGAGGGACGAGTAGCGGTGCTCCTCTCGAGGATTATTCGGACGAGATCTGCCCTAATTTGATACACTTGATCTTTGAAGATCTCTCAGGTTGTATCTCTCTCTCTCTGTTCGTGTGCAAGTGCTCCTTTTTCGCTTGTTCGCTCTTGCTCCGATCTCTTTCGGTTCGATTTTTCCGCGCTTAGAACTGAGTTCTGGACTTGCTTTTATAATCGGCGCCGCTCCTAGAAAATCGGCGCCGACCATATGGGTCGGCGCCGATCGCGGAGAAGACTCCCGAGATGGCTAAAAATGATCGATTCGAGAAAAATAAGACTCATCCGACTACGGGAAAATATCCCGCTTAGGGAAGATTAAAAATAGATGTGATACATGGGTAGAATAAATTTGGGGTGGATAAGTGATTAAGATGCATGGGAAGAAGCGTAATTAAATATTTAATACTTAATTACTCATGGGTAAGATGTGATGGGATGAATTAAATTTAGAGTAGGTGATTAAATCACAAATTGGAAAACTATCCCAAGGGGATAGTTGGTGATGTAAACGTGCCCTAGGTTACCTAGGCAAGTAAACGGATGAGAAGGGACACTAAATTGGGTAACCAATCTTCCACCTATTTCTATGAGGGTTTCTACACCACTCCTCCAACCTATACCTTATCTCATCCACACCTTATTATGTAAACTTCCCATTAAGGGTATATGCCATCATTATCTACCACTAATTATATCCCCCCTTCTCATGTTTCTTACTCAAGCACCTTCATATACATGTGTACCTTCTATGACCTACTCATTGTATCCACATCCTTATACCACTTGAGGTGCACCTCATTCAAATCAGAAAAATGATTTGATCAAGATGATGATGGATAAGATGTAGACCTTAAAGCATCTGTTTTTGGCTCCCGCAACTCTCTGACTTACGATGAGATTTGTAATGAGCCTATTCACCCTTCTATTCTCAATTCATTCTTATCCCACACATTGGGAAATGCCAAATTTTAACCGATTTAATAACGAAGAAGGTCCACAACAACATTTGTGATATTTTAAACATGTATGTTATCTGATTTCCCATGATGACACCTTGCTTCTTCAAACTTTCCCAATGTCCTTCACAGGACTGCGCCTTAGACTGGTATAGTTCTTTACCTAAGCACTCTATCTTTTCATTCAATCAATTAGCCTAGGAATTTCTTGATCATTTCTCCATTAAAATTTTCAATAAGGTTACCATGACCAACTTGTATTCATTACACCGGTATGAAGATGAGTCTATCACATATTTTGTCGCACGTTGGCACAACCATACTAACCAACTCACTTTCCATTTTCCCCAAAATAAACTAATAGAGTTGTTTACTAGAGCTTATGTAAGACATATCTCTCCAAATCTCCAAGTTAAAACCTTCCAAACATTCAATGAGGAATTTACAATGGCTCAGAAGCTTGAAATACATGTTATCGAAGAGAAGAAACTATAATTTCATAACAAGAGTGCTTCATTCAAAACAAATGACTCTTCTTCCTCTTCCAAACCACAAACTAATAATTTAAAGCCCAAAGGATCTGCCAACATGGTGGTCCTAAAAGTTGGTCTATCTCATCCATCTAACTAACCAAAACTACCTTCCACTCTTTCTCTTATTCATAACTTTCAATACAAAAAGTGCGAAAAATGATGATACACTCACATAGGAGAGCCTTATTCCTCGGTTTTGGAATTTTTTTAAAATATAGGAGCCATAACTCTTCCAACCTTCAAACCACATACTGGTTTTGACCCTTCCCATCCTCTACCAACATGGTATAGAGAGAATGATTACTGCAACTATCATCATGTCAGAGGTCATAATGACGGTAATTGTATAAATTTCAAAAACATCGTCCAAGAAATTTTTGAAAATGGAGATCTTGACTTGGATAACCCCAATGCACCGGATAACCAAAACCTCCACATATTTAAGAAGTCATTTTTAAATCACACCCCATCATCCAACCAAGATAGTGAAACCTCAACCAATGATACCAATGTTGAGAGGTTCATGGCATTTTTGATATCATATCAGCCCCTTCTACTCAGTTTCCTCCTATACCATCTATTGAGGAAATTCTTGCATGAACTCCTCCACCTACAGAGGAAACTATTTCATCTAATCTTCTACCCACAAAGGATTCCACCTCATCCTATCATCTATCCACAGGGGAGTCAACCTTATCTATCATTTCTTCTACCGAGAAACTCATTTCATCTACCCCACTCATTTCTCTACCTATCAAACAACTTGCATTACTAACTCTTCTACTCAAAGAGAATATAGTATTACCTTATTCTTTACAAAAGAAAGAACCTACATCATCCACCTTGCCCCCTCCTCTAACTACAGAGGATCCACTTGTAGTATCTCTTCCTATTGGTGACAATTCGCCAATGGCTTTTAAAGACCCTGTCGATTTTTTATTGTCTCTTCTACCCATAGAATCTGAAGCCAACCATTTCCCTCTCTCATAGACATCAAATTTATTTATAGGGATTACTACCAACTCATCATCACCCCCTTCCACTTCTATACGATTCTCATGTTTTTCCGATTGTTTGGAGTATGTTTACTATTCCATTCTTTGAGGATGCCTTCAAATTCTTGTATCAATGCAAATGCAAATGTCATCCATAGAAACTTCAATGATTTATCCTAAAGCATTCAAGATAACTAAATAAATCACACATGAGCTAGTTATAGTAACTCTTTTGCATCATCCATACCTATAATTATATCTTCACCTACACCCAAACTTACCGCTACATTAGGGGTTATGCCGATACCAAGTCTAATCCATCCACTGTGAAGATTGATTTAGATACCTCTTCCCAAACTATCACCAGGCCTATCTCCCCACCTAAGATTAAGACCAAACCTCTTAGAATTATTACCCCAATTTCTCCCACTCCTCTTTCACCTTTTCCAATTACATCCATCCTATGTCCCCATCCATTAACCATGGTCAAGTAGTCTCTTACCTAAGGTAAACCTAAAACAAAGCAACCTATATATTTATCGCAACCTCCCTTTCCACCTAAACCATTTATATTACCTATATCTGCTCCACTACCTATGCCTTTATCTTCCCTTCAAACCACACTTCCGTATTGGCTCCTACCACTACCTTCACTTCACCTCCACTCTCACCTTGGTTGAACTGTCCCCTTCCATCTTCCACATTCCCTTCTACTTCACATACTCCTTCAACACCTTTACCCAAGAAGGTGTAACCCAAACCCAAAACCACACTACCTACTAAAAAGTTAGTTATACCTATCCACCCTCCAACTCCACCTCCAAAGAACACCTCTTCCGGGTAAGTCATGTAAACATACATATAAACCAGCTCCGCCTCTAGAAATGCTTCTCCCGGAAAAGCCACACAAACCTCCATCCAAACCCACTCTCACTTCTCATTATGATCCCTTGATGAGTCTTATGCTAACATCCACACTAACCTTTTAGAAACTTCTGTCATTACATTACCACCTTGTTGGCCTTACAACCCACACAAACATAAACTAAAAGGGTTTGATGATATTGATATTTGTGCCTATCATCGTGTGTTAGGGCATGATGTTGAAATTTGTAAGGCCCTTAAGAATATTATTCTTCAACTATGTTCTCCCAAAGAGATATTGTAAAAAGATAACCTTTTGGATCAATCTCCCATTCCACCTTCACTGTCACCACGAAGCCTCACCCCATATCTATTCAAAGTGAAATTCACATACACATCCACATAATTATTTTCCTCCTTCAACCTTTAAGATCAATCTGGTCCAGCATTAGGAACTAGCCTAACCTCCTCCAAAATGACAAAGTGCACCATACTCATTTCAAAATGCTTTTATCCCACACTAGGTTTATGTCCCTCTTTCCATTACCCAACATTCCATTTTCACATGCACCCAAAATAACTATCCATGGGTGGCATATCCCATTTTTGATGGAGTCACACATTGTACCATGATCAAACAAATTCACCAGTCACCCTTGAAAATATATTTTTACAACCTCATCCAAATCTCTCGACTCTCATTGTCGAGGTCCCCATCGAGGTCCTACAATATATTGAGGTTATGCCTAATGACCCCACACCCTTGCCGCTATTTTCACTCCTTAGCATGTGGTTGTTCTCATGACTTTGTCTCCATATTTTGTACCTACTACCATTCATCAAGTCTCTACTCTTAGTTTCTCTGACTTAGAGATTATCCCTCTCTAATTAGATGATGTTGACCCCTCCCTATTAATTTCCATCTACCTTTATAATACATTTGTTTGACATGTTATGATTGATGGAGGTAACAATATCAACATCATTTCTTTCCACGTGTATAAGAAAATATTCACTCAAACTCGGTTGTTCTCATATGATCTCTAGTACCTCACCAATTTTCACTTCGCCAACATATTCCTTCATCAATGTGCTTGGAAATACTTTGGATTTAGTATTCATGCATAGGTTTTTCACACATTCATTCCTTACAACACTCAGAAGGAAAAATACTTTGCTACGGTCTTGGATTTTCTAAAGAACCTTCTTCTAAGAAATCCCATATCGACCTCGTAGAGGAAGATACACCTTATCCACCTCATTCACCTACCCCACCACCTTCACCTACAGATTATATGGATCCAAAATCCATTCCTCCTAATTTTTTTCCAAAAACATTGTTTCCTTGGTACATCGATCTATCAATGCTCCCTCTTCCTTTCCTTTACTATATCATGACATGATCAATGACGACGCACCTTATATAAACATTATTTAATGTCAAGACGATGACTCTATCCTCACTTACCTTGGTGTGGAGGATTCTTACATTCATTGGTCATTACCATCCGAGACGCAAATCATGTTCAATTAATCGACCATAGAGATCAATATTTACACTCATGATGACCCTCACATTCTATTTATAGGCACATCTTTAGATTCTTTGAACAAGAAGCCTTCACCTCTTTTCTCTCGAGATTATAGCAATGCTTTTTCTTTGTCTTATGTCTATATGCATGATATTGACCCAAATATCATGGTTCACAATATCATAACTATTCTTGATGCCAAACTCGCTAAACAAAAGCTGCAAAAAATGCATCCTTGCATTTCTCTTCTTATAAAAGGATAACTCATTAGCTCATTTATGTTTGTTTTATTCTACCCATTGATTATCCATAATGGATCTATAACATTTTCTGTCACTAAAGTGAGGGGGGACTCCACATCTCGAATGGATTTCCATGACCTTAAACTAGCTTTCCCCAAATACAACTTTCCTCTATCAAGTATTGACCAACTAGTTGATCTCATTGTCGGCTATGAGATGATATAACTCATGGACGGTTTCTTGGGTTATAGCCAAATCTTATTCACACCGAAAGATCAACACAAAACTTCCTTCATCACTATTGAAAAATGCTAGTGCCACATATTAGCATGCTTTATGACCTATATCTTCCATGACATCATGTATGACATTTTGGAAGATTATGTTGATGAAATTCTTGTTAAGTCTAAACGTCAGGCTAAACATCTCATGGTTCTTAAGGTCATATTTTATCGTATTATCAAATACTATGTCCGCCTTCAACCAAAGAAGTGCGTCTTCACCGTCCTCTCAAGAAAACTCCTTGGTTTCGTCATCTCTCTACAGGTTATAAAAATTGATCCCACCAAAATCAAGGATATTCATGAGATGCCTTCACCTATTAACCTTTGACAACTTCATAGTTTTCAAGGTAAGTTGTAATCTATTCAACGTTTTATTTCTCAACTTTCCAATTGATGTCACCCTTTTCATCATCTTCTTGAAAAGGATGTTTCCTTCAATTAGGATGATGAGTGCCACAAAGCCTTTGAAGCATTAAATAAATACCTCCTTTAGCCACTTGTGCTCATCCCACTAAAGGATGAAAAACCATTTTACCTCTATATTTATGCCATAGATCATTCCTTGGGTGTTATGCCTGCTCATCATGGTAAGAAACACAGGGAACAATTTTTTTATTACATAAGTTGTAGTCTTATAGACTATGAGACTATATACAATCATGCTAAAAAAATTTCCTAGCCTTGGTCTTAAATCACCACCAAACTTCGCCATTATCTACTCAACCACAAAACCTTCATCATCACCAACACTGACCCCTTGTATTACATGTATGCCAAACCTTACCAACACTAAATTGATGTACATTGGCTCATGCTCCTTCCTCGGCAGACCTAGATCTTGAATTCATCCATAAAAAATCTATCAAAGGAAAAATCATTACTAACCAATCAACCTTCTAACTTTGATTTTCTTGATGAATCCATTGCTATCTTCTCACTTGATGATATTATTAATTAGATGACCTTATTTTTTGAAGGTTCCAAATGTCAACATGGGGCCTCTTGACGGTGAGCCCATGCCCTTATCTTTCAAAATAGATTTTGATTCCACTAACAAAATTTCCAAATACAAAGTACTCATGTTATGTATTCAAACCGCAATAGTCTTAGGCGTTAAATACATGAATATATTTGGTGATTCTTAAGCGGTAGTGAACCAAGTCAATGGTCTATACCGGTGTTGTAACAAGATACTTTAAAAGTATAAACATCACGTAGACATGATTTTAACTACCTTTGACCCTTATTAACTACAAACCACCATGCGTTCCACTAACAAATTCACCAACACCATGGCATGTCTTAATTCTCAAATATTTGCTTTTCCTTGGACTTGAAAATATTTATCATATTACAAAGGTTACAATCACCCTCTTATCTATTCCGAGACATTAACTTTGTAGGAATAATTGAAACTGAGCCATGTGAGATTTGGTATAAGCAGTTTGTTGACTACCTTTCCCTTTTAATTATACCTCCAAATCTCACTTGCAATGGATAATGGTCCTTCCTTAAAAGTGTATCTTGTTATGTCATTATGGGGGTATTCTCTACAAACATGGCTTTGATGGTATCCTCCTATGATGCCTTACAAGTCGTGTGAAATATCATACACTATCAAGGAAGTTCACGGTGGAATTTTTGGAGGTCATTTGGTGGCCTCGTTGTCACTAAAGGTATCCTTCACCTTAGCTATTGCTTGGCCAATTCTAAACCAAGATTTATGTGACTATGTCAAATGTTGTGTGAAATTTCAGCAACACACTAATCTTCACCACACCCCTAGTCACACCTTAAAGGTCTCCATATATCTTTTTCCTTTCTCTCAATGGGGTTTGGATCTCGTTATAGAGATTAACCCTCATTCTTCTCAATGTCATCAATGGATAATCACTGCGATCGAATATTACACTAAATGGGTGGAATATGTACCTATCATTTCTACCAAAGCTGAGAAAATATGTGAACTCATCAACCATCACATCATTCTTCTTTTTTTTGTTCCTCACCACCTCATCATTGATAATGGAAAACAATTCAAAATAAAAACCCTACGTAAAATCTATGACGCCTTCAAAATTCAACTCAATTTTTCTTCACCTTATTATCCTCAAATAAATTTTAAATTTGAATCTATTAACAAAACTCTCAACAAAATTATTATGAAAGTGGTTGACGATACTAGAAAGGATTGGCAGATGCACATTCCTTTCACCTTATGGGATTATCGCACTAGTATTCACACCTCAACTACTAATACACCTTTCTCTTTGATCTATGGTATAGAGGTCATCCTGCCTCTCAAATTCCAAATTCCATCTCTTTGTATCTCACTCAAATATATGCTCAATGATGATGAATTTTGTCAGGACTATTTGGCCCAATTTGAGCTTCTAGATGAACATCCTTTAAATTCTCTCTATCACCTTAAAATTTATCAAAAACATATCAAACATGCCTATAAAAATGTGTCCATGATCAAACCTTCAAGGTTGGTGACCTTATCCTAAATGAAAATCAACATGAATCAAATCAGAGAAAAGAAAATGGGGCAATTTTTCTCCTAATTGGCTTGGACCATATATCTTCACTCATACCTATAAATCAGGTGCATATCATTTATCTTTTCTTAAAGGTATACCCGAACATGATCCCGTCAATGCCTTGCATCTTCAATCATTATCTTTGTTGAATCAAGTACTATATCACCTTTTTTCTATTACACACTCATCCCTTGAGTAACCTTTCCTTTCATCTACCTCTTTAAAGACCAACGACTACATAAGAATCGTGTGATTTTCCATCATCATTCAACCTTATTTTAAATATGATTACCATGGATCTACTCATGGCATGATTCTGATGGATATTTTTCATCCTTTCCAGGATGGAATCCCATGGTCATTCATCATTTAAAAACCTATCATTCATAGTTAACCTTTGCGTGCTATGTTTTTTCCTTCATAAAAGAAGCCATACTCCTTTATAGTCTTATCCATGATCTACAAGTCCAAAAATTCAAAAGTAATATATGGGATATTAAAATTCAACTCCTTGAGTCAAACCTCTTGTAAATAGATGACTCCATCCAAAAGGACATCTATCTTTCTATCTCACTACTATAAATAGACTTCTCCTATGAAGGATAGCTAAAAAAGCTAGCCCTATTGTACATAGTCTATCAAAAAGAATACTACTTTTAAAAAATAAAATAAAAATATGTTTAAGCTTCTCGTATAGATCATATTCATGAAAACCTCAAGGATATATTCTATTCATCCTGTATAGACTTCCCACATCGACTGAGTCTATAAAACAAAATAAATAAGATAATACAAAAAGTCAAGAAAAATACAAGCTTTTTGGTCATGGACTTATTTATTCTAATTTTGGGTATCTTGCGAAGGGGCATGATGTCTCACAAAAAGGTTACACTAAACAAACCACTCCACCTCACCTTCCTTCCTTTTCTTCTTCTACCTACTCAAGGGATGTGGCACACATGTGACACTTTGTGATCATGTAACTTCTTTCACCCTAGAAAGTTTAATCATGTAATGCCTTCAGGGTCTTAAGTTCATAAGCCTATCTTTGGTATGTTCATAATGGTTCTTGCCACTTATGGAACATTTTTTCCTCTTCTACCATTTTCCCCTTTGCTTACTTATTGATTCTTCTACATAGGAGAAATACTTCGACACTTAGTTTTTGGGATATCTTCTCCTTTCACCTACATTTCCATTTATCATTTACTTCAATCAACTTATCTTACACATTCTATCTTACCTACACAACCTAGACTCAACCATGCCTAAAAAAGCTTAGACTCAACCATGCCTAATCAACCTAGACTCAACCATTCCTCAACAACCTCAACTCAACCATGCCTAAAACAACCTAGAATCAACCATGCCTAATCAACCTACACACCCATACATAACTTACCTTTCCCATTTACCCATACCACAACCCACCCACCTAATAACATACCTCATCTTATTATTCCATATCCTATGGGAGAACTATATCGTCCTAAGGCCCAATTCACCGGGGATATGTAGGAAACACTCGAGGCATGGGGGCCTTTGAGGTTAGATCGTCCACTCTTTTCCCTCAACATTTCCCCCTAAACTAAACCCATTTAGTTCATTTCCATAAACACAATTATTTGAAAATTAAATTAAATTAACCTCATATAAACATACCTACCATGATACAACATCCATCAAATGACATCATCTCATGTCATCATAAAATTGATACAAATCATTCCTAAATAACTAAGTTTCCATTAAATCAATATAATGGAAATACAATTCAAACATAAGTCACCCACAAAATCCATGCCCAAACACATTTCAATTTCCATCACAAAACTTAGAAATTTTTGACGCAATCATGTCTAAACCTTGTACTTCTCATAGCTCCATTATACCTACACCTGAATCCACCATGCCTACATATGATTTGACCATACCTAAATGATATATTTTCATGACCCCACCATGCCTAAACCATCTAATGTTTATGAATCCACCATGCCCAAATCGACTCCACCATGCCTAATCATCTAGTTTCCATAATAACAGTACAATAGAAATAAAGCCATAAATAATCACATCATCTCATCAGCAAATATATAAATGGAAGGTATGTATGTTAATACATTTATACACATATAAATAATACAAGTATCTCAAAACTCTCATATACATTCTCGTTGTTTCAGCATGTAGGCTAGTATATATGTCAAAAATAAAAATACAATCTCATCTTTGTAGTCTCTATTATCACTGCTTGTTTCAGCAACCAATCCCAAATGCATCGGTATATCATCTAGATTAGTCTCGAGATCACCGAGAGGCACACGTAGTCTTGAGCCCCTCCTTTATGTGAGCTTTGTGAGAATGTTCTTTCTTACATGGGAATGTATTGCAACCAGAGGGTAAATGCACTCATCCATGGGATTTAAGATGTAAGCACTAACTCCTAGCCTAATGCATTCCAAGCATAGATTAACATGATCAACTAAATGAAAGTAGAATCAACCCATGAATATCATCAAGAAAACCCGCATAACACACACATGAACATAAGGGAAAAAAACAGATCAAGATCCGCTACAAGAGTGTTACAAAATTACTTCATTATATTTATGAACCAAAGTATGGTGGCCAAGATTACATCAAAAAGAGTTCCATTCATGGAAATGTTCATAGTAGCAGAGCTTTATTTTCATCACACCACTCACCATTACTCATTACACAACATCTGTATCCCTCTCAATCCCACTTTCATTTATCTCCACATCTGTCCTCCCTATCCATCTCTCTTAACTATATCCCCTTTTTTCATTTTTATAGAAAGACCCTCTATGTCAAGCATTGAAGGAATCTTCTCTTAACCACCCATCATCACTTATGAAATCTGATGGAATCCTTTCATCATTTCTCTACCACTACTCCGAGAATGTGCTAGATGTCACCATGAATTTCCCTCAATCAAGTTCCTTTAGCATGCATGTGTCAGCTAATCCTTAACAACTTGCACTCCTCATCCTTTCATGATAACCATAGTGATTCTATGTAATATCATTTCCTTGGTCCCAAGTCTCCATAGCTTATCCACATCTATATCTGGTCACTTTTTATTCACTCCCTATGCATGTCTTTTCCCTCTTATCCAAAACTTACTAAGTCTCGACTCCATCTTTCTTGGGCATGAGCCTTCGCGCCTCTCTAAGAACTATTTATACATGTGCCTTCGCTCCTTCTTTCGAGAACCACAAGGCTTCACGTCTTAGGTAAGTAGTTACTTTTAGGGGTCCAACAATCTATATCTCACCCATGTGAGGGGTCGATACCTTTGCTACTCCCACTAGTACCCTCATCTAGTCCAGGTATCCACCCCTCATCATCTCACCAATATCCTCCTCTATATTTGGTCTTCATCCACTCACCACCTCTCTCTCACCTAGCCTATGTGTCGATTTCTCTTGTAGTTGATATTGGTGCGCGGGTCCATGAACTAGTCCTCTAGATGGCTTCCAGATGGGCCTTGTGCTTTGTGTATGACATCACCTAAAGACCAACATCCATTATCTTATCTTGATAGTACCTAACCTTGGAAAAAGCATCTTTTTAGTTTTCCATCACTATAACATGGGGATGACCCATTTTTCTCGCCCCATCATATGTACCCCGCCCTAATAAAATTGGGCCTTGTGATGATGTTCATGTACTATCCAATAGGAACTAATCCCATTGTTGGTGCCTATACTAGTGCCCGCACAACTATTTCGCACTTGTAATGCAACTACTTGTGCCTATGAAGTGGTTATTTGTCCTTGTAATATAACTATCAGGCTCGAACCCTATCACATGCACTATAATATTGTTGCTTTCACTGAAGGGTGGCCACCTATGCCTATTCCTATGTGAGATATAACTATAGGGAGGTCACCTAGCCCCGTAACACATCCCTCTTAACTATAATGGTGGTTAGGTCTGATTTCTTTGTTCTAGGAGGTGCTTTCTATAACTACACTATCAAACGAAACTTTTATCCATTAGTGGTACCTATGTCATCAATCCTCCTATCACTCACCCACTCTTCCTGCCCTATTGGCATTGTTAGATGGGGTGGAGATAAAGGTCTCTCCACATCATCTTTGTGATACTAAGGAAATGGTGGAGGCACGTATTGTTGCATGCAACTTGAACTTTGCATCAAAAATTTTCTACTGGAATCATCTCATGCTCACTAAAATGCCTACCCTATATCCATCTAACTAACTAAAGCCCAACCAAATCCTTTTTCATACCTCCATAAGATGGAAAATCCACATATGGTTTCCATAAAATGGCCATCACATATAGTCCCTCTAGTACTCTCCTATAATATGTCACATCATGTGACACCTTCTCTACTTGCGAATGTGCCCCTACTAAAACCAACCTCTTGTATCCAACTCTATAAACTCCTATGTGCCGGTCCTATCATAGAATATCCTATGGGTGCACACATATTATATGCTCATATGCCCAACAATGTAGTAAATACATGCAACAAATGCCATATTGCCACATCCTATGATATACCCAAAACTCTCTATGTAAATCGTACCAAATATGAAGGGGCCCATGAAAAAAAACCCACTCCTCAATCATGTCCTCTAACACCCCCATCAAGGCTTGAGAAAATATTTCACCCTTTGAATATCGGAGTGTATAACATCCCACCACCACAATCATTAAAAGCTGTTACATCCTGGTCTCCTGTGGGTGTGATGCGTACATATCACCATAGCTAATGCTTTGCACTGTGATATCTCAATTCACCCATCTTCTCACCAAATACAGTCACTATCGGCTCAACCGAGGCCTTAGAAGAAATTTGATATAATGGCTCACCAACAATCGATAGCCACCAAATCTGGTAAATTTCCTCTAGCATAATAGTCATCTCACCGATGGGTAAATGGAAGGTGTTGGTCGATGAGTCCCATCTATTGATGAGAGCGACCATTAAGCTATGATCTCGTATAATGTGCCTATATCACCTCACAATGTTGAGCCTGACATATTACATATTTGACCACTCCTCATCTATCACACTAGGCTGCATCTAGAGAAAATGATGTGGCACCTGTCTCTCATTGTAATCTACTACCTCACCTGCATCTCCACGAATACACCATCTTAATCAATTGACTCTCTTGATTATTTGACCCTAACCGACCTAACCTACTACATACCAATGAATTTACTTGTCTATCCACTATTGGTGCCATTTTTGAGCTTGCACCATTTTCCCCTAAATTTTCCTTTGGTTTGCATGCTCTGGAACGTTTTTCTCTCAAATTAGTGGTCTATAACTTTTCCCCTCTTGCTTGGATGCTTCAAAATGCTCACAAACTTGTTGTTTTTCCCCAATTTGAAAGAAATCTATATGTGTGCCCTAATTTTTCCAAAATTTGTGGGCTCTGCCATTTTTCCTTTTTTCCCAATCATGGAAGTTTAAAATTGATTGATTTACACTTGTATGCCATTGAAAATCCAATTCCATGATAAAAAATGCTTTAAAAAATGTTTCAATTGGTTCAATTTTGAGAAATTTGTCGTCCTTAGTGAAAAAATCGAATTCTAGGGCATCCCTAGCATTTTTTGTGTTTTAACGGTCAGACGGGTGTCATTTTCCCGTCAATTTCATCTTTAGCATTCATGGGTGTCACTGGCAATTTCTGCATTTTTGATGGTCATACGGCGTCCTTTTCCCATCAAATTTTAGCTCAAAAATCTTCTCCTACGTGGCTTGTTCTAATTGGACAAGGATTGGCGGGTCATTTCTAAAAACTTAACATTTTTGTGTTTTTGGAAAAAAGTGCAAGTTTCCCCCATAGCTCCGCAAGCCCCAGAGGAGGTACACATGTCATGTTTGCATCAAAGGCGGGAATGGAGGCTAGCGGAAGACTTAGAAAATTTTTGCTTTTTTGGCGAAAGGGAACAAAAGTTGTGAAAAGGGCTGTGGGTACGCCAGGCCAATCAAGAGTGAACACATGGTAGAGATCAAAGGTGGAACTTTGAGCCTCGGGGGAAACTTGAGATTTTTTCCCATTTTGGCATAAAGGGTTAAAATTGTAAAATGAGGCCACAGCTCCATCAATGGTCACGATTGAGCCACGTGTATGGCTTAGATCAAAAGAAGGGATTCCAGTGTTAGGTCTTTGTGGGAAATTTAAATTTTATCCTATAAAGTTAAGAAATCAAAAGGAGTAACACAAGCCCATAGCCAATCAGGAGTGGACACGTGGCATGGAAAGGCGGAGGTGCGGGATGGCGGAGGAAATGTCAAAAAATTTCCTTTGTGGAATATGATTAAAATATGAAATGAGAAGCGCTGCCCCTCAAAAAATCATATGAAGAAATGTGTCTTATAGGAGGGTAGAGCCACAGAGGAAAATTGAAAAAAATTCCTTTTTCCAAAAAAGGTAGAAATGTGAAGAATCGAGCCACGATTCCACTGGGGCCCACTTTGGGACACGTGTCAGGCTTGTTTTTATAGAGGCGGAGGGAGGAGGAAAATGTCAAATTTTTAAATTTTTCCAAAAGTATTAAAATGTCGAAAATTGATCCCAAGCCCATTTCCAATCACATTGTGACACGTGGAGGGCTCCGATTAAAGGATAAAGGAAGATCAACGGTAATTGTGCATTTTCGGTTTGGCTGCCATTTTTGCTTTAGGAAGTGTGGAAATGCATTTTTACATTGATTTTGATCAAATTTTTGATAAATTCATGTCGCTTGCACCTACAATGACCAATGCAATTGGTTTTGAGGATCAATTTGAAGATAAGAGATGTTTTTGAAGTGAAATTTTACCATAGCCCATCCAAAAATGTGAAATATCAAATCCAAAAGTTACAGAGTCAAATTTTGGAGGGATAAGGATGAAATAATGAAAGGAAGGGGGTCTGCATGCTTTGATGATGAAAAAATTGCCTCCACAATGGATAATGATGTTAATTTTTCAATGATTCATCTCTTTTTGAGACAACTGGCAACTTTTTGGACATGTTCTGTTAAATGTCCCTATCTATAAATCATGAGGAATTTTTGTAACAAATTTGATCCTTTGGCATATTCTTTTCTTGGGAAAGAAGGCTCAAAGGAGATTGAAAGCTATATATTGCATGAATTTTTCATGCAAAGGGTTGGAAGAGTTTAAAAAATCCCTAGAAAACTAAAAATTTCACGAGAAAATCTGGGAAGAAGCCCATTCTTTGAGTGACAACGAGAAACTCATATAACCCTCTCTATATCAGATTTCAAATCATGTTAAGTTTGTTACACATGTATAGCCATTAACAAGCTTTGAGATTGTTTTCAAAACATTCCTCTGCTGATAAATCTGATCATTTTTGAGTTATTCTATGTTGTCTTTGGGAAAATTTTGTGAATGCTTACATTTCATAATGCATTTCAAATTTGTGTTTCTTGTTTCCTATTGCAGTCTTGTGTTTAAAATATCTCTTGATCATACATGGTCTCATTTCTTTTGATCATTTTAGTGTAATTTACAATCTCACATTCAAAATAGCTTTCATCTGATAAAGAGATAAACAAATTTAAAATCACTTTACTCTCCTTGATTTCGAGAGATTGTTTGTAAACCTTTGGGTGCACCTTAGGTCATGATTAAATAGTATTTGCTAAATGCTTCATTGGTTCATTCTAACTCAAGATTTTTTGATAGATGATCAAATATTGTGTGAAAAATTATAGATTTGGGCCTCCATTTCATGCACATATCTGGTTGAAGGGATGATTAACCATTTTGATACTTTCTGCTTTGTTAAGTTTCTCCATATTTTGCTGAAATCCTCAAAGAGTCCGGTGGACCTTGGTTTCTCTTGTCTAAACTACCACACAAAAATCATTCAAAACAACTAATCCTATCTTGTTTTACCCCTGTTTTGACTGTATAACCATAGAATGTAAAAATCCATTTGCAAAAGTATGCGAGAATAGATCATGATTTTCAAAAAAATTTCAAGTAACCCTTGCCTTATAATGAAAGTATCTCCATAATCTGTAAGTGACAACTTGTGAAAATCAGATTTGGAGTGTTGATCATATTTTCCCAAGGCCTTTTCATACTATTTGTACAAATTGAGGGATATCTTCATCTCCTTCACCATTTGAGGGTTACAAAATAGGTCCTCTTACCTTGGTTGAAAGGCACAACCTAAAATAGTTAGGACAAGATCAAGTCCTATTTGAGTTCTATCCATCTCCCCACAAACTGAGTGCTAGTTAGATCACATCCACGGCTACAAAACAACATACATCATGATCTATCCATCTTTAATCTTCATTCCATATCTTTCATGCTACTCGGTGAAAAGGAGAAAAATTTGGGTACCAACACCCACTTTCACCCACATTGCTACATACACATCAATCTTACCTAGCTTTCGCATATACTCTTCATATGTTTCACTTATTTTAACCCTTCATCTTTGTGACCTACATTACTTCATCCCATTTTGTGCCTATTTTCAACTATTGGCCTCTATTCTAGATTGGTCCACCCATTTCCCAATCCCTCACCCACCCCATTATGCTTAACTTACCCATACACTACCCTCTCTTACTTACTTTACACTAACCCACACTTTCCTTGCCTCTCTGCCTTCCTCAAACCCATTTTTTCATACTTGGTCACTTGTTATAGTGACAAACATCGATCACCTTGACCGGTGTCAGTCACCATTTCAACCCACTAGTACCGGTAAGCCCGACGCGTTGGTAAAAATTTAATTGACATCGATCACTTTGGTTTGGCCCTAGGGCCGAACCCTAACATCCCTTTTTAACCAAAAAATAACTAAAACTACCTAAAATCTACCCCAAACCACCTCAATTCCACCCATATTCATTTTATCACCTACTTAACCTAGATTTCACCCTCCCCATATCGATTTCACACCATTTCCAAAGACAAAATTTCAAATTAATTTAAAAACTAGAATTCACTATTTTTCTACCGTAGTTTAATCTAAAACACCTAATGGATTTCAAATTCTACCTCTACTCATCTCCACCATTGTAGTGGGATATCTGGTCTCTTAAGCTGTTGGTCCTCCTTCTCCCTCTCTCACCTTAGCCATGCCTAAATCGACTCCCCCACCTCGACTAATCCAATCGCTTGTATTAATATTATGGGCCCATCAAATGAATCACAATCAGATTTTAATCATTTCCCTACTCATCCTTTCACCTCATCTCATACTTTTTCTCATCCAAAAGTTCTCTCTATCATTTTTCCAAATATGGAAAGTTAAAAATGAATTCATAAAATACGTGTTTTACTATATTTACCACAAATATGACATGACAGACATCATTTTTCTATCCTAATGGATAGAAATTAGTTATCATTTACTAGCGTCAATTACACATCAATCTGTTTCAATCACCTTGTCACCATCCTATGCCTCATTTACCCTCAATTTTGTAACACGAAACCATTTTCTTATAACCATGACCTCACCCCAACCTTGTAAACCTACCTAATGGCCTTATTACCTAAATACCCAATCATACTATCAAATGAGACATGTTTTGCCTCTACCTTGGCCTTACCTATAACCTTACCTATCAACCCAACCCAAACCCACACATTTTTCACTCAACTTCGTTGACTGCTATACCTTGTGATGACACTACTTGTTTCATTTATCCTATTGACCTTGCATTGGTTAATGTCATGATGTTTATCTATAATAAACCTTTTTTTCTCTTGAACATACCTATTACCCATTCCTATAACTCACCTAGTTGTGTTTTAGGACCATATCCTATACCTTGGATATCTAGACCACATCAACCTTGTTTGGATAAACCTATCGACCTTTTACTATGTATATTTTGTGCACACTTTATCGTAGTACCTTATCACATTCTATACATTTTTGTGCATTTAAATTTGACTACATATTACCCACACCAATATCATCATTATCTACACCCCACCTATACCTCATTTTTCTCACTAATCACTTTATCAAACCACCCACTAACTCATCCTATCACTTCTTCGTCCCCTGGTTTGAGGGGGATCACCTCCTCCATATTTGAGGTAACCTAAGTTTCACTCATACCTAGGGAAAATACCTCCTTTTTTGTTAGTGTCACTTATCAATAAACTATGTGACAAAAGCGAAAAATGTAGACACCAAATTTGGGTCACAATCCCTTTAATCCCTTTTCAAATCATCAATTTGACACATATACCTAGCCATGACCCCCTTCCCCACATTGATATTAATTTAATCACCTATAATTGAATTAATACTCATCCTCACACTATTATTTATTTAATTACTTTAATTGAATTAATATCCACATCATCCCTCCACCTCATCCTAAAACCTATTCCTAGCCTATTGATTAACTAAGACTAAGTCCCTACTTATCCTAACCAACTGAGACTCTCTCCAAACCTAATATTAATGTCCCATTATTTCTCCAACAACACTCACACTTATATAAATACCATACCTCACTTAAGACCCGGATTACAAATCAAGATCATGCCATTAGAAAATGTCAGGATATTTTTGGCACCTAGGACTAATTATCCTTTATCGGCATTGATTTACCCTTAGTCAACATAGCTCCCTAACCATCATCGGTTAACCTTAAGTAATATTTTCTAAATCTTTGCACAGGTTCTCCAATTTATTCACTCATGCGATCTTTGAAACTCAAAATCTCAAACATTCAAGCTACCCAACAACAAACCAGAGCCCATTAGGTCTTCACTGGCACCCGGACATCTCATCCACAACTTCAAATCATCACATCAGAGTGTAAAGTCTGTGTTGCCATGTCACACGAATCATTCTAGTATCTCCCATAAACACTTGTCAATCACCTACCATCTTCAGATCTACAGGATAAAAAATAAGTAATTCATTCTCATTTGATAAGTTCTTGTTTTGATCTTAAGTATTTCATTTACATCTTTCATCTGATATTTCCTTGTCCTGAATACCACATTTTACCCATTCACCACCTATTCCATCAACCCACACAATTTCACCCATCCTAGCACCTCTACCACCCTTGCTAAGCCTTAACAAAAATCATATCATCCTTCCTAAACCCTGTCAAATATCTGTGCAATCACAAAGAGACCCAAAACACCCATTTCTAATATTCCAACTATATTTCCCTATCGGCATCGAGTCGACCAATCGACATCGGTCATTTACCGGTGATTGAAATTGGTTTCCTAACCGATATCGGTCTCTGTGGATGGTAATTACTTCTACAACAACAAGCTCATAACTTCTCCCCAATAGACCAAAACATTACTAAACTTCACCCAAACCTCACCTATAACCTTTGTCAGATCTGGAAACCTAGAACAACCTACCAAACCTCTAGATCTAATAATATATTTTCATGTTAGATTAGATTTACTTATTGTATTATCACAAGATACCTAAATCAAATAACTACGGTAAAATTTCCTTGTTTCATGTTATTTACTGCATTAAATTATACTTGAAAGTGGATTGAAAACCTTCTAAGAAGTACCTCACTTCCCAGATCGAGCACTCACTAGGCAGTCCACTAACTTGTATTGGTTATGCTATTTTGTGGTCTTGTTGTGTTTCTTATACATGTATTTCCTCCTAGCTAAAGGGAAGCTCTCACATTTAGTCTAATCAATGTCAATAACGTGTGCAATCTTCTCCTGAATATTCAAACATAATCCTCCTATGCATGTTACCCTTATCTGTTTTATCTCATTATTGTGAGGTGAAACAATGTTAGTTAGAAAATATCAAAACATCCAGATATGTATTGTAGAAAAATCCAAAATAATAAAACATTGTTTTGAGGTATTGCCAAAAACAATGAAAAATGTTTCAAAAGCGTCCTTCAAAAACAAAGTAGTAGTTTTCTTACTTTTAGTTGTTGGTTTATATAGTTTTGGTTGCAGTACTTTTTTGTTTTTTTTCTTTAAATTGGATTCATTTTCTTAGTTAGATTGAGTGTTACTTTAATTTTTGGTACATTGCATTAAATTCATTTTATCTTGTAAACTTGTATATAGTTGTGTTGCTTTGATTAGAGTTGATTAATTTATACTTGTTGTTTTCTTGTATAGTTTTTGTCATTTCATCATCATATCATATATCATCACATCTATACATCATATATTAATAAAGGCTAAGATAAATAATCATGAACATGAAAATTAAACATGTATGTTAAGCTAACATCATATAATATCACCAAGAGGGGCAAGAGGGACCACCTTTTGTCCCCCCTAAAGATAGACCATAGTAAAAATGTGGATTAAACATTTTATCTAGCAAACACAAAATGTGATAAGTAAATAAATCCATAATTATCATCATAAACATAAATTTCCATGTACAAAACAATTTTTCACGATATACATCTGATACAATGAGCAATCATGGGTGTCTATAAAAAAAATTTCCTTCATCACAAGGCATAATAAATAAAATACATAGTAAATCTATAAAAAATGTGTCTTCATATTGAGGCATACATTAAAAAGAGGTAAATCTATATATATTTCATCTAGTACAATAAAAAAAAGTCACCCATGGCTCTTTCCTACCTCTAGATTGCACGATCAATGACCCCGAGGTGGTATATGTTATGCTCCCTAAGAGAGAGGAAATCTGTTATGAGCCCTATGATGGGGAAAATAGCTATGGGCCCCTGTGGTGGTGGCACTTGATGTGTTGAAGGCGTAATATTGAAGGCTCTTTGCACTAATCTTACAGATCATGAAGTCTTTTGTGATCTTGATTTGGATCTACTAATCATTATTTGGCTAAATGGAGTGTCCCTCTATCCCTCTGGGATGGCCTCATGGTAAAAATCATTATAATATGATTACTCACAACTAGTTTTTATCTCGATCTATGAGTATATCCTACATCCCGTTATTGTGGATTCTTGTTGTAGAGAATCACACTCTTCTATCAATATAATAATGTATTCCTAAGTCTGTGTCTTCTCTATGATCTACTGAGTCCTATCATAAACTACCTGGTCCCTCTAAGACTATATGATCTCTCTATGAGGTAGCCTTTTCTCTCTCTATAGTGAATTGTAGTTATTGTGCTACTACACCGCTGCAAATGCTACCACAAAACAACTAGCTCCCTGTCTCTCCGGCTCCATCCTCCTCCTAGTGGAATGTCCGGTAGGTCACCCCATCCATATCCTCCGTATCTTCCATCTGAATCATCTCTATCCCCCCTCCCATCCACCTCGTGGTGGACTATGTGGCAGGATCATATGAGGTGGTGTCAAGGGCACTGTAGCGGAACTGTGGCTATACTACTACCTACTACTATGCTAGCACTTGTTGTTGTACTAGTACTTGAGGACCCTTAAGTGCTTATGCTTGTCCCTATCCTTGTGGAATCTATATATCCTCTCCCCATAGTGTAAACTTAACCTCGGCTAGCCTAATCTCGCTATCTCGAGAGCTTAACCATGTAGACCCTATGCCTCTATGGATATCCCTACATCTATCACAACCTATGGAATGGTAATGTATAAGGGAAACATTGTAGAATACCATGTTGCATACTCGATTGTCTTCCCGAGATCTATTACCTGGGGTAATGGAACCCATGGTTATGACACCATGTGAAGGAAGATGAAAAGTGCTTTCTATGGCCTAATCCATGGACCCATATTAAACATCTCACATGTCCTACGTGCATACCACATCTTAGCACATGGGACACCCTAAACATGGTTGAGTAGTCTTTGGACCCGGTTTACTCTATACCACTCTCTACGATAAAGCCTCAAATCATAATAATGAAGTTTTCTATCTCGGTAAAACAAATATGGTATCCATTATCTTGCCACCTATATAGTCTATAACGCATCCATGTGACCATACATAACTGAAAACCATCTAAGGTATGCCTATAATAGAGGGTGTCTCCCAAGTGTTAGCATACATCATCACCATTGGCTCCCATCCATTAAAAAAATGATCACTGCATCTCTATCTCATAGTACTCCATGCAAGAAACCTATAGCTATATTGTCCCATGCCCATATTTTTAATAAGGTCCCAGATGTGAGGTTCTTCTGACCTCAGTATAATATCAAGTGAAGATCTCGAAACAAATAAGATAATATACAATATCCCTAGAAAATCTTCTCACCATCCATAACTCTATATATAACTCTGGTTAGGCCTAGTGGAAAGTGTGCACCCATCTTGTCAAGAAGTAGTATTCCACCGCAAGGGCCATCAAGTAAACTAGTATCCATGAAAACTGTTGATCATCGAACATAGAATAGAGATCTACTGACATACCCACTCGTCGAATATCCCTATGTAGAAACATTTCATAGAGGAAGGAACAAATTTGGCCTTGATTTCCAACATAATATATCAAATCTCCATAGATGTGTACTCAAATAATTTTTGAAACATCCTATAGTGTAATATTCATCTCACCTATGGGTAGTTTGAAACACTACGACTTGCTCTGTCATCTATCTCCTAAGGTAGTAAGAAGGGTGTGATCTAGTTGGATTTGGGGCATGTCTTCCTCATAGTCCAAACCACGGCCTACGAATGGAAATCAACCCATGCTATTCTTGTCATTTAAATGTCACCTCAAAGGCTTTGAGCCACTGAATCACTCTTGTGTATCCATTTTTGTAATTTCACCTATAAAATTACACGAAGACAAGTTATCCAATTTTACCCATGGGTGAAATTGGACAATAGAGCATGTTTGCATTGAGGGACTCTCATAGCTGATTCGCATCTTACAAGAATATTTCAATGTTCAAGGTAGAATCAATATCCTTGAGAGAGTTGAAGGTTATAAGAGGAATTTTTCCTCTTCTTGGTCTTCATTTTTTTATTAAGGGAAAATAGTTTTGAAGGGACTATACCCTGTATACAAAAGGGCTCAAAAGTCAGATAGTGAAGATGAGAGAAACAACCCAGAGAAGGGAAAAACAGTCAACCAAGAAGGGCTCAACAGCCAAATATTACAATATAAGTGAAAAAGGATCTAAACATACAAAGATCCAAAAGAAAGAAGGAAAGATAAAAAAGAAACCAAAAGAGAAACAACATATAGAGCTCCGCCAAAAAATAGCTCCAGAACCGCCAGATGACAGCCACATCGCAGCCAAAAAACAACATCACAACAACCCGTTACTTGATGGCTCTGTCAATCTTGGTCTTGATAGCCTGTAGCGACATGAAGAAGGAAATGGCAGTGGCCTGAGAGGAGTCTTGCATATCTTCTTGGGAAATTGCAATATCCCTTTTCTCTTTAGGACCCCAAATGTCCTCATTAACCCCACTTAAACTGCAGACACTATGGACATGTTGTTCAATGAAATTATAAATGCTTTTGAGGGAAGACAATATGCAGTCATTGCGGCTTTTAGCATTCCCCAATCTACCATCTAAGGACTGTAGCTTCTTGTAGACTTCAGCAATAACCCCCTCTTCCTCCTCAGTTTGAAGGATTCTTTTACCCTTAGCTCTTTCCATGTTTTTTATAGCCCCTTTGAGCTCTTGTATCTCCTTTTCTAATCTTTCCACCCTGTCCAGCAATTCCTCCTCCTTGGGCTCCTCCACCGGCTTGCTAATATGTAGGAGGTTTTCAGCAAGTTCCAAGTCTTTGTGGCTCCTTAGGACCCGTTGGGAAGTAGGGATTTTAGCTTTAAGGCTCTTTCTTTTCTTTATGGAAACAATATCTTCATTCTTTCTTTTAAGCAGGGGGAGTGGAAGCAGTGTAGGTAGGTGGAGGTATGGAGGAGGGAGGTGGGGTAGGATTCATGGGAGGGCAGCTGGAGTAGTGTCGATGGATCAAGAGGATAAGTCCCTGGTGCAAAGGGACAGCCCTAGAGTGGCTCTAAACTTCCCTTATAGATTTCTCCAGAGAGTTAATCAAATAGTGAGGAAAGATGATAATGTTATTTCTACGAAAGTGATTCAGAAAAATCAGATGCTTTTGAGGTATAGTCACAAATCTTCCTTCCAGGGTAACGTACCTAACCACCATTTTGGCCAGCTCAGCAAAAGGTTTAGGAATCGATGCCACCTTGATGCCAGCAGGCCACAAACTCAAGATTTTCCCCCTCTTCCAGAAATTTCTTGGTCTCCACCTCCCTGTCCACCTTCTTATTGAAGAATTTTGTGCCTTCCAGGTTGAGGCTTGTGATATGAGTGATGAGATCTTCCGTGATTTCCATCTCCATGTTACTATACTTGACAATCCTATTCTTCCAACCCTGGGAAAATTTGATAGAAATGTCTTGGTCGAAGCCTTGGATCCTTTCAATGAAATTAGATAGGCCCCCGATTTGCAGGTAATCCCAAAGCTCTGTGTTCTCTTTCCACTCAGGATTGTGGGTCAGTTCATTTTTGCAAGGCGAACCCCCATGTTTCTCTGCTTGATCTTCATTAAGTTTCAAAGTTTAATTCATTTTGGGAGACCAGTAGTGGGGCCCACCTTGAAAAAAAAAAAAAAAATGGAAATTTTTTTCTAATCTTAGCATCTTCACACAACCTCAATACATTTTAAGAGTCCATAAATGTATTAGGTTTGATGTTAATGTAAGGGATTTGAAATGGTTTGAAGTTTCCACTAGCTCATGTAATGAGCCAACCAAGCTACCCCTTGGTGAGATGAGCTAGTTTTGTGTTGTGAAGGGGTAGGCTACACGCGTTCATTACCGAGCTCAAATTAGGTTAGACCAAGCTATGTCAAAACTCCCAAGTGAGTTGGTCAACATTGTATTGACACCAAGAAACTCCTAAAAATTGAGCTACACTTGTTTTAAGGAGATCAAGCTATGTAGAATGGCCACCGAGTTGTTTTTGTAGCATTGAGCTGGGAAATCTTGTGTTAGTGCTGAGCTACTAGAAACCACCGAGCTCTTATTTTTAGGTGCATCAAGTAAATCAGGTCAAGATCATTTCAATTTGGTCTCAAAGAGAGAAAAGTAGGATATAAGATATAATGGCCTATGAGTCTCACATTAGAAGAGGTTGAATCATTCTCTTTGGAAGCTTGAGTTGATGGATGCTTGGAAAAAACATGGCCATTGTTTGAACTCATAGTTCAAGAGCCCTATCAATTTAAGCTCTAACTAGTCTAATAGAAAAATTCAAGCACATATGATCGAGCCAATCTACCTAAACAAGCCATGATAATGAAAACACAAAAGATACATGATTTTTGTGAAGGGCATGTTATAGAGAAGGGAGTTTGGTGGCCATACATGGAGCTCAATTAAACAGGATGTGACTCGGGTGATTGAGGTTTGGCTCGATGATTAACATAGAGAAATGGAGCTCGAGGCCACTATATGAATATGTGCAAGTCATAATTTGTGAGAGCTATAAAGTAGTTGAGAGTGAGATCGAGTTGGTTTGAGAAATGGAGGTGGCCAACACTTAGCAAATGGTGGGTGAGTTTTTCCTTAGCTTGGTGATCCCACAAATTGGAACATGGGAAGCCTTTGCGGCTGAGGCAGGTGGTATTTTCCTAGAAGGGCCAATGGGTTTTAACCTCCGTACATAGAAAATTGAAATGTTAGCGAAAATCAATATAGAGATGGTGGGTTTCTAAGGCTTGAGTTACACTTGAGCCATTTGTGTGAGGAAAGGCTAAAATGGCTGCAAGGATTTATGTAGGAGTTTTGTATTTAGAGGGCCCTAATAGCTCATGGGACACACAGATAAAAAAATCCTGAATTCACTGAAATAGAAATTAAATGGGCCTTAGATGATTCAATGGACCAATCGAGTCAACATGGGGGTGGAAGAACCAACGTAGGCATGAAGAGGTGTTAGAAGCCCAAATTGTGGGTGAGTCGGGTTGGAAGGGCACAAATGGCTCGAACCATAGGGAGTTAAGTCCACCGCGGGAGTCTTATACCCACAATACAAGGTGGGGTCGATGTTGAGAAATGCAAGGATTCAGCATATGCAACATGAAAGGAGAGGTCATCAATGTAATATGAATTAACCAATGCAATGTAAAACACCGGACTAATGTAAAAAATAAGTTGGTGGGCAAGCGATCAACGTGGGGCTGCAAGGAGTAATGGGGCCCCATTGAGTTAGAGCATTAGCTTAACATGTGAAGTTGAGGAGTCAAATTGTATAAGGAGAGAGTCGGACATCAAGAGAGGGACTCGGTGGAAATGAAAGGGTGAGAGCCATCTCGTCCAAGCTAACAATACATTATTCTAACGCAACATCCCCCTTCCATATAAAAGCAATAAATATTAATAGTGGGCCCCGCCATATTCTAAATGACTAAATCATTTAAATGAGGTAGAAAAAATTGGAGAAAGAGAGAAAATATTTTAAAAGTCATTTTCTAGCAAGAATTAAATACTTAGTCCCATGGAGTGAAAGTAAGTCTAGAGTGCCAAATCAGCCGCAATCAATTAGAAGCTCATAACTTAAGCATTTATCAAAGGAATTACAAAAAAATAGTCCCATTCGAATCATGGTTCCAAGACCTTCACACATGGATTTATAAATTCTATAATTGATTAGGAATTGATGGAATATTTTACAAGAAATAGACCCAATTCCAAACAAGGACCCTCAAAGTGGTTGGGAGTGCAATTAATGGGCATGGGCAAATTTCTCTCACTACAAGTTGCATATCAATCAGAGATGAATTTTGAGGATTTTCTATCATGATTTCCACCCACTTTGGGTACTTTTTAATTGATACAAAGGGTAAATCTGAGTTTTCTTATTTCTCTCTCCTCTCCTTCATTTTCTATAAATTTAAGTGTTCTCTCATTGTAAGGGGGATAATTCTGGTAGAAAAACTCTACCATTTTTGTTTTGTGAAACCAATGTGTTCATGAGACCTTTGTAAAGTAATTCTTAAATTAGTATGATTTGTGTATATCAATGAAACAATAGATGTAATTTGTGGATACATATTACTTTGTTATGTTTATTTTCATTCGTCTTTCCTCTTTATTCTTGTTGCAAGTGTATTATGTCTCTCTACTCATTGTGTAGAGTTCATTATAGTTTTTCTTCTATGGAAATGAAGTTGTGAATGTTGTTGTTAGATTGTGGAGAATTGTTATCACCCTTTCTAATCTGCATTTTTCTCCCATTTTCACATATTGGAGATTTGTTCTCACACCCTTCTTTAGTGTGTCACCTCTGTTATAATAGTTTCATCCATTTTCATGCTCTTTATCTCTCCCTAGTCTGTTAGAAATTATAGGATAGATATATTCAATATTTCCTTCATTAGAGTAGCTTGCACTAGATTGGGAAGAGGAACTAACCTTCTCTAAAGGTATATCTCAAGTAGTAAGTCCCCCAACTTGGAGATAGTACCGATGTTACCCAATCACACTACTTTCCTTAACACACTCACATGCTAAGCAATTAGAGGGTGATGTGATTTGGTGATAATAGTTATGGTACACCCAATGGGACAATAATAAGTCTTCATTTTATTATAGAAATATTTGTGTGCTCTTGATATAAACTCCATGCTATAAGAGGCTTTGAAATTGCACATATGGAGACTCCAAAAGGGAATAAATCACTTGTTTTACCATCCCAAACTTGTGGAAGTTATGAGGACTCAAACAAGGTCAAGAAGTAGAGAATAATGAATTTTTGAATACTTATAACTTTCTCTAGGTAGAGGAAGAAGGGGGAGAAGAGCTCAAAGGTCTCCATTCCACCAAATAGAACACTATCAACACCTCCACCTGGTATCCATTTCATTCAATCAACTAGAGTTCTCAAACCAATCAGAATGGATCATCAACAACCACCACCACAACAAAATCCTTTTGTGAATTTCATGGGCAAGTAGCCCACTTTCTCTCTAGGCACAAAATCTAATTCTAGTTGCAGCATTGAAATACGTTCCATATTTCTTTGGGAAGAACTATACAACTTTGATTGATCACATTAAATACATGGCAAATGTTTGTGCTTTATACATGAAGTTAATGAAATGGATGTGGTTTTCAAATTATTGGATTATTATTTCAAAGGAAAATCTCTACAATGGTTCAAAATCCTATGAGTAGGATCAATTCAAAATTGGGATCAGTTATGCACATATATTTGTGCTCAATTTAGGGAAAAGGAAGACAATTTATCTCTACTAGAGTAATTAAACACAATCAAGAGAGCACCAAATGAGCAGATGGTTGACTTCAACTTTAGATTTCAAAGGACATGGGATAGGATTCCACTTACCATGACACTAGCAGCTGAAGGTGATTTTATTTATTTCCTAAAAGCTTTAAATTCTAACAATGTCATGATGATACAATATATCGGAGGCACAAATTTACCCAAAGCCTATAACATTTCTATTAGAGATGAAAATTGTTTGATTTAAGCTAGTAAACTTGTACATATGCCATGTATGCCTCTTTATGTAGAATTAGAAACTCCAAGCACTAGTTAAACACCTACATTAGCTCCCATTCCTGCCCCCAAAAAATAGAATTCTAATGAATCTTCTATCTCTTCTTTTAGTACCTCAAATGAGCTCCAAGAATTCAAGAAGAAGTTATAAAACTTTGGTAATGAGTTGGTAACAATTAAGAGGAAACAAGCTTAAAATTTTAGATCATATCAGCCTCAAGCCTAACCTAATAGACCTCTATATTAGCCTAAGAGGCCACCTTCTCAAGCTACAAATCAGAATAAAGTAAAACCTCCCACTAACAAGCCATTTCAGCCTTATAATAATAATGTTGCATCCACATCTAGAGCCTTGGTACCAGATCTTGTAACACCTCCAAACATGACTAGTACCTATGATGATTTCTACTTTAGAAGGTACAAATGTTGACAAGTGATTTTGTCTTATGACGATGTAATCTTATGACTTTTGAAATCATATTTGCAGTAGAAAATAATTCATCCATGATAAGATACATTTTTGTCGTGTTGTTATTGTATTTAATAATAGCAACCCACCTCCTTATGTAAAATTAGTTCACTACTTGAATTGAGAAATTTAGTTTATGTTTTAATAAACTCTTCCTTTAGAAAAGAATTACCTTTTAATTCATAATGTTGTGGCCATAAAGACCAAGTCTCTTAGATGGATTTGAACTATGCGAGAGAATTGATGAAGTCTTGGACCCTGCTATATGTTAAATGCAGATGTCATGGTTGGTTCTTCTTTTGTTATCATGCAATTTTTACTTGAATGAGAATCTATTGTATCTATGTGTAAATGTTAGTAACTATGTCCTAGAGCTAAGTCTAACCTATGTCTCTATGATATTTTGTTAGTTAGAATGTTAAGACTTAAACTTAGACCTACCTATGGACCTATGATGATTTCCTAAACTAAAGTTAACCTAACTTAAAGTATGGATAACCTAAAGGGGCCTAATGGAATGACATGGGAATTGGGTGGTCGGTGGCATTAGTTTCTAGATATTAATTGGGATTTAATGCATTCTTATCTCTTCCTACTGCCAACTTTGGCATGGGCATTGGAAAAATTAGGGGAGGCTGAGTTGGCACCTCCACCAAGTTTGGTTGCATGAAAATTTGAATTTATTCTTTGCCAAATATGGAGATGGTGGTGGTGTGGAAAAGGAGGGAACTAACAAGTCCTTGGAATTTAATGTTTTTGAACTTGGAAAAATTGCCTAGGAAGATGCATGAGGGGTTTTTCATGGTTGTTTTGATCTTTCGAGTTCATTTTCAAGCTCGAGCTCTGCATGATGTTTTTCAATTCATTGAACCTCTAGTTCGATTCTTACATGAATGATTATTTTGCATTGCATAGAGCTATTATTGGACTCTGTAAAAACTATAAGAAGAAGGTAGAAGTATTAAAAGTTGGTTGACGTTGTGTGGAGAAGAAGAGGCTATTAAAGTTCTACTTGGAAATATTCTACAATCGGTGAAGGAGAATCTCTATCAGGCATGATAGGTGATACCCATTAAGTTTTTTTTCTTTTACTTAAATGATCATAAAAAAACTCTGCTCTTCTTGTGAACATTATTTTTTTAGCATGGTTATTCAAATAATCTCTGCATATGTTTATTTTGTGGTGTTATTTATATGAATGTTGTTTCAATTCCTTTGGTAAGAAGGAAGTGGTTTCTAGGTTCCATTTTCTCTTGATCGATTTATTGGGTTATGCTTTTATCCTTTTGACGACATTAAGTTGATGTTGAAGCTATTGGTGATCTAGTTTGGAACTGTGTAAATTTTTAACTAGCTCGGTTGCTTAAATTTGTAGGACTTGTAAAATATCTTGTTTCACCACCTTTGTCGAAAGACTTGGTGCTAATCTCTTGGTATATCTTGTTGATTATTTGACCTTGCATGAATATGTGTGAAGGGTAAACTTCTAGGACTCTGGTTTTAGCATATTCTTTTGAGTTCTTATAGAAGGCTCAAAATTATTGTGATCGTGTCTGTTTCCTTATCACTTTAGTGATTGTGATTTTGGGTTCTCATTTTTATTACCCTCCCCATTGCAGTCATCTTTCCTTGTGATTTTTGGGGAAAGATAAATTGTTCATGGTTTTTACATGGAATGGAGTTTCATCTGTTTGGGCTTTCTATAACTATTTTTTCTTTAATTGAGGGTCTGGTAAGTTTAATCTTATTAGCTCCTCAAAAGGAATCCTTGCTTATGAAATTATAATTTTCTTGGAAGCTCTTTAAATGAAGTGTTATTCTATTCTATTATTTTTACTATTTGGGTAGCCTCGAAATTGAGGAAACTATTGCTAAGAAGGAGAAATTGTATTCTTATATACTTCCTTCCTCTTGCGGATATAAGTTAGAAGAAGATTTCGAGTAGACTTACCCTTCGGATAATCTTCTTCCTTTCTCCTTTTTCCTGTTAGAAAATGGTTACTTTTTGTCTTGTGGATTTAGGTGTTATCTTTATTGTCCCCATTAGATGATGAAAGGTAATGATGTTTTTTTTTTTCGTTTCTTCCCTTCTTCGAGACTTTTTCATTCAATTTCATCCACGATTCATTCTTAATTTAGGATTTTGGTTTGGGACAGTATAGACTGAGCTGGTTAGTATTTGTTCATAGTTATCTTTGGTCTCTTCCTAATCATGCTTAGAGTTAAGAGAAATTAATATATATCTCTCTCTTTTCATCAATCTTCTTCCTGCTTCGAACTGGATGAAGGTGTTGTCCTTCTTTGATTGGTACCATTATTTAACTTTTGGACTTGTTTGATAAGATTGAGTTCTGGTTGTGCTAGGGAAGCATAACTGAAGTAGTGAATGGTTGGATGGATTATTGCATTTGGTTGGAAATATTTGAGTAAATCTTTGTGTTAGTAGAAAATATTGGTATGATTGATTTAGTTGTATCTGATTGTCAAATCTTACCATTCTAATCTCTTGACTTAATGATGGTAATTGTTGTATCTCTTTGGGGATTGAGTGTAGTCCTAATTGCAGGCCAATTTAATCTTATCCTTTTGATGAGATCTATTTAGTTGTTGGAATTTAACTTAAATTGGGTTCTAATTCTGAATTTGAGTATTAGGATACTTAAATCAAGTAACACATTTAAATTATGTGATTTGGATCATCCTAAACTTATTCTTGTGTTTTTAATTTGGATTATTGGCATCCCATATTTTAGGATGAATTTAGGTGAATGAAATGTCTAGATGGAAGTACTGTTGTTCTATCCACTATTGAACTATTCCTAAAAGATAGTTAGGATAGTTATCTTCTTATGTTAAATAGGTTTAACTGAGAAGTGAATCATGTAAAGTAATGTATGAAATTCATATTGGGATTGTGATGAAATATTACTTATCTAAATTACTTGTTTTAATTATTTTATGAAAGACAATAATATAGAAGGTTGAAGTTGTTTATATCATGATCTATTCTTACTTATGTTATGGTTTATCACTTTTTCTCTCTCTCTTTTAAATGTGTGTGGTAACTCCTTTTGGTATGTATTTTTGAATTGCTCAAGACTATTTCATAACAGTAGATTTCTTTTTATGAAATAGTTAGCTAAAAGCACATCATTTTAATGTTTAGTGCTTATCATGCTCAGTTCAATGAACTGACCCATGCTAGAAATTTTGCAGATGGACTTCGTAAGTGATGAAAAGAGAAAATATTTATAGGAAGTTACATTTATTTACCAAAGAGACTGGATCTTCTAGGATGAAATTGTTCATTATTGAAATGTATTTTATGGAAAAATAAAGTTGTACTTATAACTGATCTTGTTATTTTTGTTTGACATTAGAAATGTCTAAAGTGTTTGGATTTATAATGTATGAATAATCTCAATGAATGAAATATTTGTGGAATTTCTGGAACTTGATGTGTAATCTTTTTGGGTATTCTATAAATGGAAACGTTATGTATTTCTCTAATTTTTCAAATAGTAACATACCCTCTTGGGTTGGAATAGATTGAATAGAGATCTGGGTGCTAGATGTGCTATAATTTCTAGTGAAAACGTTACTTGGTAAGTTGACATTATTGCATGGTTATCCAACTATATTTTTATTAGATAAGGTAAAAATAGGATCGACTCCCGTGTGCCTTACAAAAGGAGGAACAAGAACTAATGAGCAAGATAGATACATAAAAGTCCTCTATTTTTATTAGATAAGGTTATCCAACTATATCACTATGAATATATTTAAATCAAATATTTTTGGGTGAATAAAAATATGATGATAACTTATAATATACTATGGGGTTATAAATGAACATTAACCCTTTATAAGAAAAGGGAAAACAACTTCCATGCAATGAATCATAAACTTGTTTTAAGACCTTTTGGGAATGAATCTAAATGTTATCCTTGGATAGTGGAAGGTGTGCTTCCTCTTGAAGAATTCCTTAACCAGAATAGGAATGAAGAAAAGGAAAATAAATGGGATTAGAATTCATTCCATTGAAGTCTAATATAAAAATAACTTACTCAGAACTTAAGTAAGCTAAGGTTTGGGTAAGTAAGAAAACATCTCTTTAAATGTGTGCTAGAATTGTTATGTAAGATATAAATTAGAATTTTAATGGTATAAAAACATAACTTATGAAATTATTAGGGGAATATGTATCTACATACCTACTTCTAATTGTAGTTTTTAACTTGGAACCCTAATGTTAAATGAACCTAGTTTCTTGGTAGGGTAACTACAATTAATTCGTAATGAGATAATTAATAAGTCATTAAATTTATATAAGGTATGTTTTCCCAGATGAGGAAATATCATATGGATGTTGACACATGCCAACTATAGGAAGTACCTTCGGAAGACTAGGGTCTTCACGAGGATACTATGTTGTAGTTGACATGTTTCAACACCCTTTCGAGTTTGTTCATCTAGACTAACATAAACTTTGACTTGATCACAATTCTTCCCTAGGTAGGGATAAGGGCATGACCTAGTGTCGAGGTCAACTCACATTGACTTAGGATGAATAGACATGCCCAATCAATGTAAGTCGATTGAGTATGTCTAAATACCCTTAGTCACCATAAGTAGTCCTCCACACTAGGCCATGTTGCTAACCTTGGCTAGGGTTAAACCTTGAACAAGTGGACTAAAAGAAGTTAGTGAAGACCATTCTAGATAACAGATCAAGTGGGGTGAAGGACATATTCTATTTGACAAGTATTTCATCTAGGAATATAAACATAAACAATATGTTTAAAATCTTTGGCCAAAGTATCGCAAGTTGTTGGTTGTGTTGTCCTATGTCACCTAGTTTAAGAAGCAGGATTTTAGATGAATATTGGTAACATGTATTTAGATAGGTCTCTTAAATAGAACACTTACTACCTTGAAAAGGGTAAGGAAGCCAAGTATACGTAATATTCAAATTATTAAGTTAACATGAGAGATCAGTATGACACCGAGTCATTAAATGAGAGATCGATGTACCACCGAGTCATCTAAAGTTACATATGGTTTTTCAGTTATGAGATTGATTGGATTTGGGATGTGTGTTCTAAATTATGTTAATTTATAAAAGAGAACATTATGCAAGAAAAAAATTCCCTTGTTTCTAAATACTTAAAATGGGAATGTTACATCTTGGTATCAAGCTGAAGGTTGCAGCTCTTAGACCTATTGTGTCCATAATCTAATAAAACTTAAATTTTCTTATTAACAAAAAATGGTTAGAATGAGAGGAAATGCTATAAACAACCCACCACCGGTGGAGAAGCAACTACTACCCAAAAACTTGATGAGATCCTTACTTCCCTATTAGACACAAGAGATCATTTAGTTGTACTTGAAGTAATGGGAAATGAGGAGGAGGAAGAAGATGCTAGTAATAAAAATTAGCCACCTCCTGTGGACAATGCCAATATTGGGAATTTGGGCATTGATAACAATAATGTTTTCAATGTTAATGCAAATGCACCTAATCATCTTGAGAATAAAAAGGCAAGATTGGTAGTTGAACTCACTAATGATATAAAAAGGATAAGTCCACCCAAGTTTGATGGCACTACACTAGGAGATGGAGCTAAGAACTAGATCAATGAAATGGAGAAGTACTTTGCTATAAGGAACTTCTCTGAGGAAACTAAAGCAATATGGGGAGCTTATCAGCTTTCCCATGAGGCATCTTCTTGGTGGGACAGTTGTAAGGCTGAGTTAAAAATTGATGAAACAAACATCACTTGGGATCAATTTAAAAATTATTTTAGGAAATGATGGCTACCACAACTTTACTATGATCAGAAAATGACTGAATTTCAAAACTTAGCTCAAGGAAAGTTAACTATAATAGAGTACTAGGAGAGGTTTACTAAGCTCCTTAAGTACGTACCTCAATATCAAACTGAAGAGAAATTCATGATACAAAAATTCATTATGGGATTAAATCCCATTATAAGTGGTGAAGTGGATGTTCACAACCTAACCACTATGGAAGGGGTTGTTGAAAAATCCATAAGGAAGGAGTAGAAATTAAAAGCGATCTCTGCCCATAAAGAAGAAATTAGAAAGAAAGTTCCTAATTCTTCTTTGTCCCTTGCACCCAAAAAGGGAACATGGAAAAATTTTGGTATGAAAAACAAATTTGTTGTTGATAATAACAAGAAAACTACAGCAAATAAACCTTGCTAATGTATGAAACAACTTTTTCAAGAACAATAATAACGGACAAAAGTCCTATGGAGGATAAAATGATAACTTTAAGGCTGGAAATAAATTTGAGCCTAAGAAAGGACCTATATGAGGCTATTACAATTGTGGAAAGGATCATTATGCAAATTAGTGTCCTTTGAGGAAGGATGACCATAATCAACAACATAAGATACATGTTGCGGTAGCTGACAAACAAGCTGAAAAGCAAGTTACACCTATAGAAGTGCTAGGTAAGTTATTTGGTATACCTGTAACTATACTTTTGATACTAGAGATACTAAATGCTTTATTTCTACTAAATTAGCTTCAATTTTTTTAAAAAAAATATGAAAAATAGATAAATCATGGGTTGTACATTATGGAAATAATGTTGTCTACACAGTTAGTATGTGTCTTTTTGGAACAATCCTTGACTTGCCTAGTTTTTCCACTGAAGTTGATCTTTACGTTGCTCCTTTAGGGTCTTATGATGTAATCATAGGTGTTAACTAACTAATTGAACATAAGGAAAAGGTTGATTGTTTTGAAAAATATATTAGTTGTTTGGATGACCTACAAACAATAATAGAAATTTAGGGGTAAAACATGAGATTTTAGTTAGGAAATTGTCAGCCATGCAACTTAAAAAGGCCAAAAAAATGTTGCATTTTGTATGTAGTAAAAATTTCTGAAACAATTGAAGGGGATAGTGACTTCTTAGAAAGATACCCGCTATTATGAAATTTCAGCGATGTGTTTCGGAAGAACTACCTGGTCTTCCACCCAAATGGGAGTTTGATTTCACAATTGAGATCAATCCGGGAATCAAACCTATTTCCAAGGCACTGTATCGAATGACTACCATTGAATTAGTAGAGCTTAAGGCACTAGTTACAAGAACTGTTTTCTAAAGGTTTGATAAGACCAAGTGTCTCACCTTGGGGAGCACTAATAATTTTTCTGAAAAATAAATATGGAACACTTAGATTTTGCATTGATTATAGGATGTTAAATAAGAAAATAATAAAAACAAGATATCCACTTCCTAGAATTAATGATCTGTTTCATCGGATGCATGGAGCATCGAGTATATTATAAGATATATCTTTGATCTAGATACCCTCGATTAAGAATCAAGGATGAATATATTCATAAAACAACTTTTAGGACAATGTATGAACATTATGAGTTCATAGTTTTACCATTTGGTTTGACAAATACACATACAACTTGTATGGATTTAATGAATATTATTTTTCAAGAATACTTGGACAAATTTGTTCTTGTATTCTTGGACGATATTCTCATATATTATAAAATCATTGATGAGAATCATGAGCATCGAAGATAGTTCTAGAATCTTAAGAAAGAGAAGTTTGTATGGTAAGTTGTACAATTTTTCTTTCTACGAGATGGAACCTGCACTATTTAGGACATGTCATAAGTAAGGATTGAATAGCCGTATATCCCTCAAAGAATTTTACAATAATCGTGTGGCCTACACCTAAGAATGTACATGAAGTTAGAAGCTTCATGGGTATTTTTGTTACTATAGATATTTTCTTAAAGACATTTTGAAGTTTGTTGCACCAATAACTTTGTTGTAGAAGAAAGATAAGAAATTTGGGTGGAAATAAAAATGTGAATTTGTATTTAAGACTCTAAAGGATTAGTTAACATATTCACCTATTTTTGATGTACCTGATCCTCATGGAGACTTTACTGTAGTAATAGATGCTTCCAGGGAAGGTCTTGGAGGTATCTTGTTGCAAAATGAGCATGTTATAACACATGAAAGTAGAAAACTCAAGTGACATGAATTGAACTATGCTCCTTATGACCTAAAGCTTGATGTCATTGTTCATGCACTTCAAGTATGGAGGCATTATCTTCTTGGTAGACCTTTTGAACTAAAAATTGATCATCTTGGGCTGAAGTATATTTTCACTCAGCCAAATCTGAATGCAAGACAATGAAGATGGTTAGAATTTCTATCTCAAGTATGATTTTGACATAATTTATATAAAAGGAAAGGAAAATAGAGTGGCAGATGCACTAATTCGTAGGAAACATATTTATGCACTTATAACGTTGAGAACTCAGTTTAAGGATGAAGTAAAAAGTGTTATGGAATTGGATTCTTATTTTCAGCAAGTAAAAATAGCACTTGTTGCATATCCAAATGATGTGAGATATAGAGGTTTTCACTTTGATGACAAAGGAATCTTGAGATTTGAAAATAGAGTATATATACCTTTGGTAAATGAATTAAGAAGGAAATTGTTAACTAAATTTCATAATTCACCTTTTTTAGGACATCTTGGCATTATGAAAATGCTTGCTAATATAAAACAACAATATTTTGGAAAGGGATGAAAAAGGACATGATTGATTTTGTGACACACTGCTTAGAATGTCAGCATGTTAAGGTTGAACATATGCATCCAGCTGGTTTATTGTACCCTCATAGCATACCTTAGTATAAATGGAAAGTAATTAGCATGGATTTTGTTCAAGGGCTGCCTATGTCAAGAAATAAACATGATGTTATTCTTGTTGTTGTGGATAAACTAACAAAAGTGGCACATTTTATTGTTGGTAATCTTAAGGATGATTCACCTGTTTTAGCAAAAAGATTTGTGCATGAAAATTTCAGATTACATGGTGTGCCTAAATTGATCATATCGGATAGAGATCCAAGAATGACATCTAGATTTTGACAAACACTTAATGTAGCCTTAGGAACTAAATTAAATTTTAGTTTAACATATCATCCAAAAACAGATGGGAAAAATGAAAGAGTTAATCAAGTTTTGGAAGATATGTTACAAATGTATTGCATGGATCAGTAGTATAAATGGGAAGAGTACCTTCCATTATTTGAATTTTCTTATAATAACACATATCATGCCTCTCTAAAAATGGAACCTTTCAAAGCATTATACAAATGCAGAACTCTAGTAAGCTAGGATAGTATAGAGGAAAAAGAGGTAATTGGACTTGAGATCCTTTCTGAAATGTAACAACAAGTTAAAATAATTTGTGAATGTTTAAAGGAAATAATAGATAGGAAAAAATGTTATGCAAACTTAAAAAGGGTTGACAAGAAATTTGAACTGGGTGAAAAGGTCTTTCTATAGGTTATACCAAAAAAGAGCTCTATAACTATTGGCGAAAGGCTGCCAAGTTATCACCTCATTATGTACAACCCTTTGAAATTATTGAAATAATTAACCCTATAGCTTATCATTTAGCTTTACTTCCTAATTTATCGAAATACGTTTCAAATTTATCACATGTGTTGAATTGGAATGCCTTGCTGGTCAAAGACCTAAGAATATATCATGGTTAAACCCATTCAAGTGCTGGAAATGTGCCAGTTGTACTTAATAAATCATCAAAAAGTCAATGCAAGGTCTAGTGGGACCATTTTAACCAAGAAAGCTCAACTTGGGAACACCTCGAAGACATGAAATTACTTTTCCACGTTTATTTGAGTAGAATTGATTATGTTTATTGATAAAAATTGAATATTTTATTCTTAGCATATCAATAAACCTTCCATTTTTTGGAAGATACTAAATTATTTAGTATCTTGAAACAACTATTTAATTTTGAATAATTATGATATTTTGAATTTCCCAAATCAAGTTCTATTACGAACTTAACTTATGAATGAAAGAATTATATCTTAGTTATATTCTTGATTGAATTTTTTTTTACTAAGTTAATCTTGGACGATGATGCTTTTTAGGAGGGAGGTATGTAATACCTCCAAACATGACTAGTACCTATGATGATTTCTACTTTAGAAGGTACAAATGTTGATAGGTGATTTTTTCTTATGATGGTGTACTCTTATGACTTTGGAAATCATGTTTGTAGTAGAAAATAATTCATCTATTGAATAGGTACATTCTATCGTGTTTTTGTTGTATTTAATAAGAGAAACCCACCTCCTTATGCAAAATTAGTTTACTGCTTGAATTGAGAAATTTGGTTTCTATTTTAATAAATTCTTCTTTTAGAACAACATTACCTTGGATCAATTCCATTGATCCAAGGTATGCTTTTAATTCATAATTTTTGGTCATAACAACCAAGTCTGTTAGATTAGTTGATCATCTGGATTCAGACTATGCTAGAGAATTGATGAAGTCTTCATACCCTGTTGTATGTTGAATGCAGATGTCATGGCTGGTTCTTCTTTTGTTAGCATGCAATATTTACTTCGAATGGGAACCTATTGTATCTATGTATAAATTTTAGTAACTATGTCCTAGAGATAAGTCTAAGTTATGTCTCTATGATCTTTTATTAGTTAGAATGTTAATACTTAAACTTACACCTACCTATGGACCTATGATGATTTCCTAAACTAAAGTTAACTTAACTTAAATTATGGCTAACCTAAAGGGGGCCTAATGGAATGACATGGGAATTGGGTGGTCGGTGGAATCGGTTTCTAAATATTAATTGGGATTTAATGCATTATTATCTCTTCCTAATGCCAACTTTGGAATGGGAATTGGAAAAATTAGGGGAGGTTGAGTTCGCACCTCCACCGATTTTGGTTACATGCAAATTTGAATTTAGTCTTCTTTAAATATGGAGATGGTGGTGGTGTGGAAAAAGGAGGGAACTAACATTCCTTGGCATTTAATGTTTTTGAACTTGGAAAAACTACCTAGGAAGATGCATGAGGGTTTTGCATGGTTGTTTTTATCTTTCGGTTCATTTTCAAGCTCGAGCTTTGCATGATGTTTTTCAGTTCTTCAAACCTCCAGTTTCATTCTTGCATGACTGGTTATTTTTGCATTGCATAGAGCTATTATTGGACTCTGTAAAAACTATAAGAAGGTAGAAGTGTTGGAAGTTGGTTGACATTGTGTGGAGAAGAAGAGGTTGTTGAAGTTCTGCTTGGAAATATTCTGCAATCAATGAAGGAGAAGCTCTATCAGGCATGATAGGCTCTACCCATTAAGTTGTTTTTCTTTTACTTAAATGATCATAAAAATAACTCTGCTCTTCTTGTGAACATTATGTTTTTTTAGCATGGTTGTTTAGATCATCTTTGCATATGTTTTTTTGTGGTGTTGTTTATATGAATGTTGTTTTGAATCCACTGGTAAGAAGGAAGTGTGTTATGGGTTTCATTTTCTCTTGATTGATTTGTTGGGTTATGCTTTTATCCTTTTGCACGAGCTTGAGTTGATGTCAAAGTTGTTGGTGATCTAGTTTAGAACTATGTAAACTTTTAAGTAGCTCGGTTGCTTAAATTTTTGGGACTTGTAAAATATCTTATTTCACCACTGTGGAAAGACTTCAAGTGCTAATCTGTTTGTATATCTTGTTTGATTATTTGACCTTACATGAATATGTGTGAAGGGTAAACTTTTGGGACTCTGGTTTTAGCATATTCTTCTGAGTTCTTATAGAAGGCTCAAAAAAATTGTGATCATGTCTATTTCCTTATCACTTCAGCGATTGTGATTTTGGGTTCTCATTTTTCTTACCCTCCCCGTTGCAGTCATCTGTCCCTATGATTTTGGGGAAAGATAAATTGTTCATGGTTTTTACATGGAATGGAGTTTCATCTATTTGGGCTTGCTAGAACTTTTTGTTTGTTAATTAAGGGTCAGTAAGTTTAATCTTATCAGCTCCTTAAAAGGAATCCTTTCTTACGGAAGTATAATTTTCTTGGAAGCTCTGTAAGGGAAGTGTTATTCTATTCTATTATTTTGAGTATTTGGGTAACCTCTAAAATTGAGGCAACTGTTGCTAAGAAGGAAAAATTATCTTAGGTATTTGCATGTTGTTTTATAGTTGTTGTTGTCAACTTGAACATCTGAATAGTTCTATGGACATTGTTTGATGTGTTTAGTTGCATGATCTTTGACCTTGGCCATCAAACTCGGTTTCAGTTCATTTATATTTTTGACATGTAAAATGTTTGATAAAAATAATGTTGACCCCGTTGGTTAAATCACATTATATACTTCCTTCCTCTTACGGATCTAAGTTAGGAAGACTGAGTAGACTTACCCTTTAGATAATCTTCTTCCTTTCTCCTCTGTGTCTATTGGAAAATGGTTACTTGTTGTCTTACAGATTTAGGTGTTATCTTTACTGTCCCCATTGGATGATGAAAGGTAATGATGTTTTGATTCATTGTTTCTTCTCTTCTTCAAAACTTTTGTCATTCAATTATATCTCTTATTCATTCTCTATTTGGGATTTTGGTTTGGGACAATATAGACTGAGCTGGTTAGTATTTGTTCATAGTTATCTTTGGTCTCTTCCTAATCATGCTTATAGTTAAGAGAAATTAATATATATCTCTTTATTTTCATCAATCTTCTTCCTCTTTCAAACAAGACAAAGGTGTTGTCCTTCTTTGATCAATACCATTATTTAAATTTCAGAAATGTTTGATAAGATTGAGTTCTAGTTGTGCTAGGGAAACATAGCTAAAGTAGTGAATGGCTGGATGGATTATTGTGTTTGGTTGGAAATATTTGAGTAAATCTTTGTGTTAGTAGAAAATATTGGTATGATTGATTTAGTTGTATCTGATTTTCAAATCTTACCATTCTACTCTCTTGACTTAACGATGGTAATTTTTATATCTCTTTGGCAATTAAGTGTAGCCCCAATTATAGGCTAATTTAATCTTATCCTTTTGATGAGATCCGTTTAGTTTCGTACTTTAACTTAAAATGGGTTCTAATTCTAAATGAGTATTAGGATACTTAAATCAGTAACACATTTAAATTATGTTATTTGGATCATCCTAAACTTAATCTTGTGTTTTTAATTTGGATTATTGGCATCCCAAATTTTAGGATGAACTTAGGAGAATGAAATGTCTAGATGGAAGTATTGTTGTTCTATCCATTTGCTTAATTATTCCTTAAGGATAGTTAAGATAGTTATCTTATTATGTTAAATAGGTTTAAATGAGAAGTGAATCATGTAAATTAATGTATGAAATTAATATTGTGATTGTGATGAAATATTGCTTATCCGAATATATTAACCAATTAAGTTGCATATATTGAAAATGCAACTTAGTAAGTTGGCATTCTTGTATGGTTATCCACCTATATCACTATGACTATATTTAAATAAAAAATTTGTGGGTGAATAAAACTATGATGATAACTTATAATATACTATGGGGTTATAAATGAACATTAACCCTTTATAAGAAAAGGGAAGACAACTTCCATGCAATGAATCATAAACTTGTTTTAAGACCTTCGGGAATGAATCGAATGTTATCCTTGGATAGTAGAAGGTGTGCTTCCTCTTGAAGAATTCCTTAACTAGAATAGGAATGTAGGAAAGGAAAATAAATGGGATTAAAATTCATTCCATTGAAGTCTAATATAAAAATAACTTACTCAAAACTTAAGTAAGCTAAGGTTTGGGTAAGTAAGTAAGCAAACATCTCTTTAAATGTGTGCTAATTTTTTTATGTAAGATATAAATCAGAATTTTAATGGTATAAAAACATATATTATGAAATGATTAGGGGAATATGTATCTGCATACCTACTTCTAATTGTAGTTTTTAACTTAGAACCCTAATGTTAAAAGAACCCAGTTGTTCAGTAGGGTAACTGCAATTAATCCGTAATGAGATAATTAATAATTCATTAACTTTCTATAAGGTATGTTTTCCTAGATGAGGAAATATCAGATGGATGTTGACACACACCAAATACATGGTAGTACCTTTGGGAAGACCATGGTCTTCACCAGGATATTTTGTTGTAGTTGACATGTTTCAACACCCGTTCGAGTTTTTTCATATAGACTGACATAAAATATGATTTGATCATAGTTCTTCCCTAGGTAGGGATAATGGCATGACCTTTTGTTGAGGTCAACTCACATTGACTTAGGATGAATAGACACACCCAATCGATGTAAGTCGATTGAGTATGTCTAAATACCCTTAGTCACTATAAGCAATCCTCCACACTAGGCCATGTTATTAACCTTGGCTAGGGTTAAACCTTGAACAAGTGGACTGATAGAAGTTAGCGAAGACCATTCTAGATAATAGATCAAGTGGGGTGAAGGACATATTCCATTTGATGAGTATGTCATCTAGGAATATAAACATAAACAATATTTTTAAAATATTTGGCCAAAGTATCGTAAGTTGTTGGTTGCGTTGTCATATGTCACCTAGTTTAAAAAGCAGGATTTTAGATGAATATCAATAACATGTATTCAGATAGGCCTCTGAAATAGAACACTTAATACATTGAAAAAGGTAAAGAAACCAAGTATACATAATATTCAAATTATTATGTTAACATGAGATATTTTTATGAAACTCGGCTCATGAAATGAGAGATCGGTGTAACACCGAGTCATATATAACTGCATATGGTTTTTTGTTATGAGATTGATTGGCTTTAGAATGTGTGTTCTAAATTATGTTAATTTAGAAAAGAGAACATAATGAAAAAAAAATTCCCTTGTTTATAAATTCTTAAAATGGGAATATTACAAGTACAAAATAGCATGGCTCAAGAATATGAGTCGTGCTTCTCGTGCAATCAACCCTCTAATCAATCAACATGCTATAACAGTTCTCTAAATCAAGCACTAATGGTGATAACTGTTGACATGGAACAATAGGCAAATTAAGAAGAAAATCAGCAGCAGGAAGCTACTCCAGAGGCACCTCCGAATGATACCACACTTGTGAATTGTAAAGTTAAGGATTTACGTACTGCAATAAATCAAGCCCCTTCTCAAGGTGTGGTAGCCAACACATTGTATATGAAGGGGAATATAGAGGAATGAAAACCATCTAATATAAATGCTTCTCATACCTCTATCACTCCACAAAGAGTTGGAAATCAAAGTGTAACTCCAAACATGAAAAATCAGCCCAAACCACCTTCTAGACCAGCTCATGTACCAGTTGTAGTAGCCCATGTGCAAGAAAAAGTTGTGTAAAGTAAAGGGTAGTAGAAGGATAGTTCCTCTCCTTTAAATATCATAGAACAAATGAATAAAATGAATGTAAACATTTCAATTTGGGATTCATTAGTTATTCTCGGGCCAAAGATATCTTTTGCAAGATGCTATGGAAAATTGGTCGCATCAAATGAATTGTCCAAGAATCAAGAGAAGGTGCTAACTAATGCACCTCCAGAAGATGGTAATCAAGGAGGTCAATAAGGTAAAAACATGAAGCCTCCCCATGTTATATATCTTTGATCATTGTAAAAAATATTATACACAATTGCATGATTGATTTGGGAACAAGTAATTCGGTTGTGCTAAAACAAATAGTTGATCGGTTGAGCCTAGAGTATGAATCTATTTCTAAGGGTGTAGTGCAATTGGATAGGAAAAAAATAATAATAGTTGGATTAATCAAACGATTAATATTTACACTACATGCATGCCCAAATGTCACAATCTTGTAATATGTATCAATCATAGATTTTCCACCACTCTTTACATTGTGTTTGTCAAGAGACTTCATAATTAAAATTGGAGGATACTTGTATGTAGATTGGTCATATATGTTATTCAGAATGAGGTATGGAGCTAAGGCTATAATCATATCTCAACCGATTGCACATTTTCATATTGAACCACATATAATAATCTCAATTAATGTAAATTTTTCAACTTTTGATCAAGAAGATTGTCCAGACACTCATAAAGCGAGATACTAAAGTTGGAAGCATTCCAAACTTGACTCTTGATGAAGGGGAAAATAAGAGGCATGCATTTGATCCTTACAAGGAAATGGAAGAGGCTGAGTTAGGAATATATTGCTTTCATAAAGAAAATCCACCTCTTCCTATAATCACCAAGTTAGATGATAAAGAAGACAATGAATTTTGGTAGCTATTCTTTGATGGCTTAAGGAGTAGACAAGGTGCTAGAGGAGGAGCTATGTTGGTTTCACCTCAAGGTATAAAATACTATTCAACCTTCAACTTTCAATTCGCATGTTCAAATAACAATTTGAGTATGAAGCTTTGATCCATAGATTGTATTGGGTAAGAAAGAAAGGTATTAAGAACTTGCAAGTATTTAGAGATAGTGAGCTAATTAAAAACCAAATTAGAGGACAAAATTTTGCTAAGAATGATCTTCTAAGGATTTACAAGAATTAGGTATGGGATCTTATTGAAGATTTTGAATCTTTTAGCATCAATTCTATCCCAAAGAAGAAGAATGAGGTAGTAGATAAACTTGCAGAAATTGGGGTAGCATTTGACGTTGTGGAAAGTATCAAAATGAGAAAACCAACCTCATATCATAGCAGTTTTAAGACCGACTATTTTGGAAAATAAAACTAGTTAGAAATTCTTCAAAAGTGGTCAACAAATCATCAATTTTTTATAATAAGAAGTTGAGTTCTCCGCTAGAAATGAAGATAAACTGGAGTAGCAGTATGGTGACTAAGTGGTTCAACTGACAAAGAAAAAATTTCCAAGAGGTCTTGTGACTTTGGAATTAATCTTCAACCTAAATGATCAATTCTGAAAGGAAAAAGCAAATATTCAAGTCAAGGGTGAAGAATCAAATGCTATTTCAGTGGAAAAAGGTAAGGTTCTCTAGATTGGAAAATTACGCAGCAAGAAAAGTATGAACTCATTCAACTTTTTGAAGACTTTCCTGATGTATTTACTTGGAATTATAAATATTTGAGAGGATTCAATCTGAAATTAGCATAGCATAATATCAAAATAGATCTGAAATCCAAGCCCATCAGGTAGAAGAAAAGGTTGGTGAATTCTCACATTGAAGATCTCATGAGAAAAGAGTTGAATAAGTTGATTGAAGCTAGCATAATCTTCCCTATCAAAAATTCAAGTTGGGTAGAAAACTCGGTGTTGGTGAGGAAGAGAAATGGAGAGATCAGATTATGTGTGGATTTTCGGGATCTAAATAGAGCATCACTCAAAGATCATCATCCACTCCTTTCAATGGAATAGACCTTACAAGTAGTAGCTAGTTTGGAGAGATTCTCATTTTTGGATGGATACTCAAGCTATAATAAAATCATGGTGAAGGAAGATGACCAGTTTAAGATAGCCTTCACTACAAAAAGGGCACATATGCTTATAGGAATATATCATTTGAATTGTCAAATGTTGGCATAATGCTTCAATGAGCTATGGATATGGCATTAAAAGGGATAATAAAAATATAGTGTTGGTGTATCTAGATGATATCAAGTGTATTCTCAAAGAATGCAGGAGACCATATCTTTCACCTCGGGAAAGTTTTTCAAAGGTGTAGAAGATTCAGAGTGCCTTTGAATATGAAAAGAAAATATTCTTGGCACATGAAGGAAAATTGTTGGGCCACATAGTTTTAAAGGAAGGATTGATAATTAATCTTGAGAGAGTTAAATCTATTTGAAATCTACCATTTTCAAGTCACAAAAAGGCTCTCCAAAGTTTCTTAGGGAGGATAAACTTCATCTGTAGATTTTTGCTTTATTTTTCCACTTTGTTGAAGCCATTGATAATGATGTTGAAGAAGAATATCCTATTCAAATAGACAATAGGAGGAAAATATATTTTTGAGTCCACTAAGCACGCGATATCTCAAGCCCCAACTTTAATCAATATAGAATTTTCCAAATATTTCATTCTCTATGATTTTGGAGGTTTAGATACAATTTCAACCATTTTGGTACAATGAATAAGGAAGGTTTAGAGCAGCCCATAACATTCTTGATCCGAGCTTGGAGGATTACGAAGTAAGATATTATTTCATTGAAAATCATGTCTTAGTTGTGATAAGAAGTCTTAAGAATTTCAGACACTTGGTATCAAAAAGGAATATTCAGTTATTGGTGTCTCATGTTAGAGTCAAATACTTTCTCCTGAACAAATATGTTAATGAGAAAATGTCAAGTTCGATCACTTGAGTAATGGAATATGATATTGAGATCAAAGTAACTAATCTACTCCATGACAAAGGCCTATATGAGAAGCTAGATTTCAAACAACATGCCGAGCAAGAAAGTGAAGAAGAAGTTGTTTTGGTAGTGCAAAATGATCAAGAGCAGCCAACTAATAATGCACTCATCCAATGTTAGACTCAAGATATGGTGCATTATATTCAAATAGGTCTATGACTTATGGAATTGAGAAAATAAAATAAGAGATACTTTAGAATATTGTCCATTTCGTATGTCTTTGTTGATGGTATCTTATTCAAGAAAGACGCGAATGAAGTTCTCCTAAGGTGTGTCATAACAAATTAAATTGATAAAGTGTTGCATGATTTCCATGATGGAGAAGCGGGAGGTCACTTTTCCCCTTGAGTAACAACTCTCAAGATCATGATGGTTGGTTTTAACTATCTTACACTATTTAGTGATTGTTATGCTTGGATCAAAAAGTGTAAAAATTGTGCATTCTTTGCAAGAAAGGAGAAGTTAGCAGTGCTTCTACTTCATCCAATCTCAGTAGATCAGCCATTCATGTAATTGGGATTGGACTTCATTGGAGTTATCAATCCAAACTTGAGCCAAGGTCACAAATGGATTCTAATAGCAAAGTGGATTATTTCATCAAATGGACCAAAGTATTGGCACTCAAGGAGGTGAACATATTGGACTTCTATGAAGGGATAGTCACCAGTTTAATGTCCCCGCCACTATCATATCAGTTATGCATTGGATTTTATTGATACAAAAATCATTAAATGGGTTGTTAATAATGGTATTTATCTCAAGATTTCATCATACCCCTGTGGTAATGACTAAGCAGAGTCCATAAACAAGAACTTTTTAGAATCATAAGAAGAAATCTTGATGAAAATCATAGAACTTGGCACACAAAGCTCAAATCACTTTATGGGCTGATATAATTACACCCAAAATGTCTACAGGTAGTTCTCCATAGAAGTGGTATAAGGGAAAGAAGAAATGTTTCCTATATCATTTGAGTTTCCAACATTAGGGATCATGAAGCAGTTGGAACTAGTTGAGTTTGAACATATGGAAGCCAAGTATGTTGAGCTCATGGAGTTGGAGAATTTAGAGAGCATTCAATGCAAACCATGGAGAAGGATCAAGCACTGATCAAGAGGAAATTTGATAAGAAGGCTAAGGCTAGGACATTCTAAGAGGGATATTTGGTACTAAAGTGAGATATCGATCAAGTAAAACCGGTAAAACATTCCAAGTTTTATGTTATATGGAGTGTTACCTAAATTATCATGGAGTGCAAGAACAAAAATGCCTTATGACTGAAGAAGTTAGATGGTGAAGAACTATAGATTCCAGTCAATGGAATCTACCTCAAACATTACTACTAGAAGGAAGATTTCTCACCCTTGTACATATTAGTTTAGGATTTTTCATTCCTCCAAGTTTTTGTGCACATTGTACTATTTTTAGAATAGATTTATTTCCCCTAAGTTCCTTTAGAACATGCTCTATTGCTTCTAGTGTAGTTCCTATGCATTTCATCATGCTTCCAGAAGAATAAAAATGCAGCAAAGAAAGTCACAGTTGCAAGCAACAGTTGTTATCCCAAAGGAAATTCAAATACAAAGCAACTAAAATCAATTTAAGAGGTAGATTTCAGAATTTCCATTCTCTTTCTTCTTAAGATCAATAACCAAGTTTCTTTCTCCCTTAACCAAATTAGGAAGATCAGTTTGGGGTGGCTTGTAATAGTGGATGATAGTGTTGTGAGTTATAGAAGCCAAACTTGTGTGTGAACAACTCTACCTAGCTAACCCCCAAAAATATGTTGGAAATGGAAAATTCAAAAGAAGAGAGAAAATTATTCTTTAATAGAGTTTCATGATGTCTGAGCTAACAAGTTGTTCACTCTAATTATGCAGTATGCTTCATCTTTCCAAGAAAACCAGTCTCATCTTTTCAAAAAGAGATGTTGTGGTAGTAGTTATAGGTGTCCATCATTCAACCTCAGGGACCACAATTGTTGGGGAATGTGTGAGATTCAATTTTGAAGACAGTTTTCCACTCTCACAAAACAAATTTCAATATTTTCTTACAAAATTTGGAAAATGCAAGCTATGGAAGGTAGTCCCACATTCAATCGATGACATCCTAAGTGATCTGAGCTATAGGTTTTCGGTTCAAATCAGCTTGGGGTGGTCAACAAGAGACTTCATGCCCTATGAACACTTCAAGGCAACTGGTCATAATCCATCTAATGGGAAGATGGACCCATGAGTCTCCAAATTGTTATCCAATTTTACCACCAGTGAAATTGGACAACAAAATAGGCTTACATTGAGGGACTCTTGTTGCAGCCTAGAATTTACCAGTAAATGCCTGGGCACATTGGTACATCACTCAACCTAGACCGAGCACTCACCCAAAGTGCAAAAAGGTACCAGGCCCCTCTTTAGGGTTGTTGTAATATGCTAGCATAATGAATACTTAATGCATTCAAATCCATAATTAATACAACATTATACAGTGCATGTTTAGATCTAGATCTAAAGAATAATAGACTTAAATGATAACCATGATGAAATCAAGCATGTAAGAACCAATTATACTCAAAACTAACACTCTGATTCAACCAATACACTCCATTATATTAAACATGAAAAATACATAGAAGCTCATTACAATAGATAATACCATAGTTGGTGAGTGCATCAAATTTGGCATCATAACCTCATAATAATTTAGTTCTCACATACCAATACTATATTACATAGTTCATTACATATTTATAATGGTGGGGAATTTCCCTTCACCACTTATCTACTACAAAAATAGGTCACATGCTGAAAATAGCCATGTGCCTTTGCAATTATAGCCACATATGCAAGTGCACTAACAATAGATATCTCCTAGTTAACTATCGTATAAATTTTATCTCTAGCTCACATCTATGCAAATCACTCCATAAATACTCTTCCAAAAATAGCTAATGTGTGTCACACAAGTCTTTTCCCATTTGTGTTGTTTGCACACCATCTTCCAAAAATAGATAATAATCGTGAAAATTCTTAAGCGTCGAATGCCTCTATCCTCCGCGCATGATTCCTTCCTGATCCTCCCGTGCCTTTGAATGCACTCTACTCTTCTACATGAATCTTATGTATGCCTTCTACTAAGTGTTATACATTTTTTGCTCAACATTACCCCACACTAACTGCATTTTTTCCCCTGCAATGGTTACCTCTTGAATGTTCAAAGAATAATAAATAATATAAATGGAATATAGTAAATAATTTTCTATACAAAAGAATGATTTAATCTGTAATATCCTCTGCGTCAATGGTAAGAATCAACTCTGGATAATCTTCCTTTATCTCTACCTCTAATGTCTGCCACTCACTAAGTGTGGCCTCTACTTTTTTGGAATATATACCATAATAGAATCCAACTCATCTTGGGAAATTTCTCCCTTTTCATTCTGCAAAACTAGAACAATGTTGGACATTGCGACATTCTTCCTTCTAGTAGATCCATCTTCTGCGCTATAATCTTCCCCATCTCATCTAACCTTTCCTTATGGGGTTCTTGCTGTTGCAAGGGCCTCACACTTTTGTTTTACCAATGTCAACCTCTCTACGCGACCTAGTGTCTCATCCTTCATCACTTTTAGGACTTCATTGTCCTCTACCATGGTCCTTATCCTGATGACCACCTCCAGAGTTGTGTAAATATTCAATGCTTGGTCTGCTTTCCTCAGCTCCTCCTGTAAGGTTTGGAGTAATGACTCATAAGATGTAATCTTCCTCATCCATTAAGCCTTTTCTTGCTCTTTGCTTCCTACTCAAGTATCCTTTGGTGTTGGCATGCACATAGTTCCATCCTCAAGCAAAAAATCCACCAAGGTACATACATAATGTATTGCCGAAGGAAATGTTTTGGGTACCTAAGACTCCAAATGTGGTCTTACTTTTAGGACATGGTCACCTAATTTCTGTACCATGTTGATGAAAGGATTGTTCTTCTTCTTCTCTAAGTCCTTCTCTTGTCATAGGCACACTATCTCTACATCTTTGGCCGTGATCTCTTATTTTAGCACCCTAATAGTTGTAGATTTATCCACATTCTTCCTTTCCACCTCTGTAGATACCTTCACCAAGGCATTACTTACTTGTTCATCCAACATAATAGTAGGATTTATTGTTATGTGTCTGGCCTGAGGTGTCTTCTTCAATATTCTTGATACACAGGACTCTTCACATACATTGAAGTCTGGTTCATCCATATGTGTTTGCATTGACCAAGATAGTTATTTCCTTGTGCGCACGGTGGTTGTGTCCTCATCCATCAATTCCCATACATATAATTCCTTAAGGCCCACCTTGCTTTGGAAATGGGCACAAAAATTTTACTTGTGTCCTCAGAGTAGCCCATGACCAGTGCAGTATAATCCCCACTTGTCCTCTTTGATCTTGACCCCTTAGGAACTTGAACACCAATATTTGGAGCTTGTTATGCTATGCCCTAAGTAGTCTCTTTCCCTATCCCATCTACCTCCTTTACACCTTCCTCTAGTTTTGTAGGAGATTCAGCACGCTTTCCTCAAACTCTTCTACCTCCTCATTCAACTTCAAATTTATCCTCCTTTTCTTAGTTGTCTCTTCTCGTGGAGAGAGTCATGGTGATATGTGCACTAAATTTGGTGTAGAAACTTGGGCTCTAGCTCTTTTGAATACCCATTTGAAGTGGCCTCTCCTTGTACATCATCCAAGTCCTCATCATCTCCTTCGCACCCGAGGTGGTGTATTTTTGTGCTCAATTCCTACCTTGTCTCGTAGGATTCCTTTGTCCTCTATGCTCCAGGACATCATTATCTTTTCATCCATCCTCAATCCACCACTAGAGTCTCGCAGGGTTGTCAAGTTGGCACATTCTCTAATGTCCGCTACCCTTAGGCATCCCTAGAAGTGCGGACTCATTTCCCACATATTTTTGTTCTCCATCTTGGGCTTGAGTTGAAGATACACAAGCACTACTCCAACGTCTCCAAATTCCAATCTTACCTGACTTCATGTTTATTACATATAATATAAGCCTCTCAATATAGGCAGTCCATCCTACATATACATATGTTTTTCTCGAGTCTAATAATCACAATCTATTTTATCTATGATTAAGCTTAGGTGGCATGCATATGTGAACCAATGAAATGATTCCTAGAAGTAGCATACTATGAAGGTATATGGTAGTTTACACTAAGGTCTCCAAGATCCTTCCTTCATCACAAATCCCATGATGCAAAAATGCTGGTAGAATGCAAATTGTATTGCCTTACCCACCACCAAAGGTAACTCCATGGGTATGCGCCACTCCTCTTCGAACATCATGTATATCTTGTCATAACACATCTCTTCCCTCTATTTAAAGGACCCCATGGTCCCTTCGCATAATTATTTATCAAATATTTTCACCAAATATTTATTTTCCGTGAGGTACTCCCAAATATTTTCCTTTGTCCCATTGGGCACTCTAATCTCCATAAACACCAAAGATAATAAAATAACACCAAAAATAATTATGTCACATGTACACACTTCTGCAATGATTGTCTCTGCTATGTAACCCGCGATATTGTAGATCACCCCTTGAGACATTTTCCTTGCAACGTGTAGCCATATTGTATTCACAAACAACCATTTTTCTCGGGTCATTCAACTTTGTTATTAGATGTGCAACTATCTCGTACCACTTGTGTACTTATTCAATTTATCAATATTCATGCCATGTGGACCCTTGGTATATCTTATCTCCTTCCTTGTCTCTAGGATCATTGCTTTATCTGTTAAGTCACTCTCCATATCTACTCCCGAGGCCCCGTATCTTATTCTTTGTTGAAATCAAGGTGGTTGTGATTCTAACCCTCCATCTGATAAAGTAGAAGAATTCCTCATGGACTCTACTCATCAACCATTGATACAATGGTTCATACTTTCCAAAGTATGGAATCTCATACAACTGGTAGACTCCAATCTACTTTAGCAACTTCTCTCCAGTGTCATCGTACACTTTGGCATGTCTTATGTTATGTGTTTTTTTTTTCATGCTCAACAACGCATCTAGTTCCTTCTTATTATTCGGTGTGCGATGGTTGTAATCGTTGATCTTAAATTTATGGATGTGGGAATCCCATTCTTGTCCCAAAATCATGCCCTCTCGAATCTTTGCATTTCTGAGAAATTGCTCTTAGGAGAAATTTCTTCTTCCACTTCAACCTTCTTCTTCCCTTTTACTCCTGTTGTAGGTGCTTTCTTTGACACCATTTGAAAATATCTCCTTTCTACCCTATGTAATGAGCAAGTTAAAACCCTAGTTTAAATCTCCATGCCCTAGTGGAAATCGCGTGCCCTAGCTCTTTCATATCACGTCTCCTTCACTCAAACCCTTCACCTATGGGGACACAAACTTCTCATGTGCACAAATCTTCTTTCCATGTTTTGTTTCACACTCTTCACACCTCAACATGATTCTCTTGGCTCATTTTGAGTTAGATCTTTTCAAATTCTCACAATTTCAATAATAAGAATGAACTCACATCCCATCATTATATAGATTTTCAAAATTTTAGTGCATGTATTGCTTCTTCACCTACCAACAATCCTCCCATTAATCAAACATTTTTTTCTTTCTACACGGTACATCTTCGCACCTGTGCTATAACCTTCTAGAGCTCCTTCCTACCTTCTAGCCACAAACCTCTCTTTAGCACAACTTAATGTGCTCGAGTACCTTGCCTTTGTGACTTCCACGGTAGTTCCCATGGCCCCTAATTACCTTGTGTTATGCTTGTTTATTCATTCATTTACACCTATGGTCCGTGTTTCTAGAAGTAATCTCTCTTTTTTAACAATTCTCTAACTTGAATAGCACTTGTAGTATTTTTTTCCTTTCATGTGTACTAATTTTCAACACTTCCATACCTGGATATCAATAACCACCCCACACTAATGGTATGTGTAGTCCTCTACACATAAAAATTTCTTCAAATAATAATTAGCTTTCGGTGCGCAAATGCATTTATTACACAAAAAATCCAACTAAATTGACAAAACATAGCGATGAAGAAGGAAATACATTAAGGAAATCTAGAATTGAAAACCTAATCTAAATGACAACACTACCTTATTACAAACACCAAGAATGTATCATTCTCATTTTAGGAATTTAGAAACAAGGGGATTTTTTTTTGAAACAAAATGTTCTCTGTTCTAAATAAAACATCATTTAGAACACACATTCCATGCCAATCAATCTCATAATAGATAACCATATGTAATTGTAATGACTCAATATATTGTCGATCTTTCATTCCATGACTCGATTACTAGCCGATCTCTCATGTTTGTCTCAAATTATAGAATACTTAATGTATACTATGTATACTTTGTTTTACTACCCTAATCCAGAATTGAGTGATCTCGTTTAAAGAACCTATCTAAATATTTGTTACCAATATTCATCCGACATCATGTTGCTTTAATCTAGGTGACTTAGGATAACACAACCAACAACTTGCGATACTTTGGCTAAATATTTTCAACATATTGTTCATGTTTCTATTCCTAGATGGCATACTTTTCATTTTATAATACATCCTTCACCTCACTCTTTGTTATCTAGAATGGTCTTTACCGACTACCGTTAATCCACTTGCCCAAGGTTTGACCATAGCCCAAGTTAGTAAAATAATTTATTATAGGAAGACGCTCATGATGACTAAGGGTATATGGGCATACTTGATCATCCTAATTCAACCAAATGTGCCAAGGTACCTTGAGTCATGAAAGCTACTCCCTATCATAACATGCTACTAACTTGACCTAGAGAGAAACTAAGTTCAATTCGAAATGTGTGTATATCTAGATGAATGAGTATGTAAGGGTGTTGCCACATGTCAACCGTAACACTATATCCTCAATAACCCCCTAGAATCATCGAAGGTACAGTCTAACATCCATTAGAACATATTCATCATGATGTACATACCCTTTAGTGTTCATTAGATTTAATTTAATTGGATTAAGATTCAAATTACAAAGCAACCCCGCCTAACCCTAATTCCAACATTCATTAAGTTTTTATCCATAATTAATCTACTTTGATATTAATAACTTCATTAACTCATTCTTGCATTGATTTTTATTAACCTGGATTAATAAGTAGTTATCCTTGAAAACAAGGAAGCAAACATCAAATGGTTAATTCTTAATGTAACCTAGCTATCTAAGGAGGTGTATCATTCACCTAAATTCAGCTAGTGTTTAATTTTTATAAATGGAGCACAAGGATTAAAGATCATAACCACCATTCCATTTATTTTTCATTCTTTTGAGAGAGGAAGAGTCTTCCTCTACATGGTTAGATGTTAGGGTTAACATAACCTTTTTATCATTTTTTACTCATATAGTTTTAATCGTATGACCAATACATATTTCATTATTGAACTATAGTTGTGTAGTTAGAGAACAATATCTTTTACAATTTAACATGTCTCAAAATAATAAGAGATATTTTACCATCCCCTTAATCCAACTTATTAATAACAACAATAGTATACAAACAGATATAAAGAATATCGACAAGATATCACTATCACTACTATTATCTTGTCATATAAAGTACAAGAGAATTTACACAAAAATGGAGTCAACTTCCAAACCTTTTAATTCAACATGATAAAACATACATTTATAACACCATGCATTTCAGAAATACCTTGCATGTCATTCATCATTAAGATCATAAAATAATATCACTTCTTTTTTTTCCAATACAACTCAAGAATGAATCAAAATTCTTTACATAAGATCCAAAATTAAATAAGCCAATGCATCATAAAAAAATTTTACCTTCTTTTATCATTTACGATGTCCATCTGCAAAAATTTCTAGCATGGGTCAGTTTGATGAACTAAGCATGATAAGAACTAAGCATTAAAATGAGATGCATTCCACTAATTTTTCCATTAAAATAACTTTGATTTAATAAAACAATTAATATATCATGCAAATAAGCATAAGTAATAAAAACCAGAAAAGAAGTAAAAATAGGAGTTTGAATTCACTTTTAAAGAAAAGGGCATAATATAATGCAACATCGCATTATAACATATAGTTTAATTGATATTATCAATTACTTTAAAACAAACAAAGGTCTTGTCACCCAATTGTTTCATAATTCTATCATAACAAAAATACAAAATTTATCTTTACTATGTAGCAAAAGATGTTATTCACAAAGATAGCTCATATTAGGATGTTTCATCCTACAACTTAAGAAAAGAAGAAGAATCAAAACATACCGAACCCCATATACTAATCATTTAAAACATAGAAATAGGTTCGTAACACACATAATCGCTTCAGCTCAAGGATAAAAATATAAGGATTCAACATTAAAGAGACAATATCTAACAAGAATTACCAAATCAATCCAAGAAGGGTTAGAGAGTCAAAAATTCTACCTGCAATTCTTAAGTAACTTCTACATATTAGAAGATATAATTCAAATATCTGAAACCAGACATTCCAAAAATCAAAGCTAGACTCGCACAAGATTAATCTCTTTTCATGTTCATCCAAGGAGGAATCATAATAAGATAGGGTGAAAATACATAAGACCTTCTAATTCCAAATCCAAAGGAAGTATGACATAGTCAATCATAGTAGTCGGTCTAAACATGTTTACATTTTCTCTTCTACTAAACTGACTCAGCTGTTCTCTTTCCACATCATTACAAAAATGACTAGTACAAAGTAGACTAAACAATCCACCAAGAAAATTTCCATCTCAGAAGAGTGTTTTCTCACTATTTCCTATAAGATAGAAAGGACAGAAATCCAAACCAAAAGTCAAGCAGGCCTAAGAGAACAATCTCTCTACAGCCAAAAAGAGAGTCATGCCACAAAGAAGTTTGATTAACAGAACCTATCTTTTCAAAATTTAAAGGATCTCAAAAGGAAAAGGTCCAATAAAGAATTCATTTCATTTCTAATATCAAATGAATTCCATTTCTATTTCCAAAATTAGAAGTTCTTTTACTAGTTCCCAAAGGAGAATACAAAACCAAACACACAGTCAAAAGAAAGCACATTTCTAGTGTCCCTTACAAATCAATACAACCTAGTTTATATATTCCAATTCATTAAACACAAGTTTGAATTCAATTCCTAGAAAGAAGTACTTGCATGACAGTCCCAAAAACATTATAAGATAAGTAAGTTTCAATAAATCTCACAAACTCAATAGAAACTGTATTCCTAACTTCAAGGTCTTACATGGCTCCATATAAAAGAGACATATAGTTCGTGGTCATCATGAAGACAAATTAAATGAAACAACCCTAAAATAGAGGTAATAAATCCTATCAATAGATTCAGAATGAGAGAGTATTCAACTCTTCTTTCCTTAAAAACCCAAAAGTCAATTTAAGAGGATCAGAAAGTGAGTAAGAAAACCCAATATATGTTTGAGTCAAGCAATGTCTCAACTTTACCTCCAATCGTGACTAAAACAGAAAACACAACAAAGACTCTCATAGCTCCATCTAAAAATATTGTGATAGAGAAGGTATTCATTTCAAACATCAATCACAAGAAGGAGTATGCATACCACATTTCCATAAACCTCAAAAATTGTTAGTGACTATTCCAAACAAACTCTATATCAAACCAAACCCACAACAAGATACAGTTCCAGTCCATTAATCCTCAAACAAAATAGTCAAGCCTTCAACAAGATGTGGGTTTTCATAGAGCAGAGGAGGGAAGAATATCCTCCATATTTACATGCCCTTACCAATTCAAAGAAGGTGGTACAGTCTCAAAAACAAAAGTACCACAACCATTCCAACTCAAGAAGCCACAAGAGGAAGATCTCAAAAGAGATAACCAAATCAACTCAAACCAAAACTATTCTCCCAAGATTTTTTGAGCAGACAGTCCCATAAATGAGTTCTAAGTATTTCAAAACCTTGAATACGAGTAAAACTCAAGCTCAAGATACAAGTACAGAACCAAACACAATGACTCGAATACAAGTTCAGAACACACAAGTATTGAATATGAGTATAGTGCTAAACACGAAGCTTCAAACACAAGTTTTGAGAAACAAAAACTCCAATATAAGCTCAGAATGAAACACAAGGATCCAATATAAGTTCAGAATGAAACACAAAGCATCATATACAATTTCACATGCATGTCACCACTGAACTTGCACAAAGAGAAAGTTTCCAAAGGCTAACATTATTTAGCAATGGATTTATATCCAAAAACCATAAAGATTCATAAAAACATGAAATTAAATAACCAGACAAATCATGAAAACATTTATCTCAAGAGAGTAGAGTTATTTTAATGAATCATTTAGAAGAAAGCAATAAATCTTAATGGGTAGAGCCTATCATGCCTGATAGTGCTTTTTCCAATTCGAAGGAGACTTCCAGCCAAGCTTCCAACTCTTTTTCTTCTCCACGAAAGATCAACAACCAAACATATTTTCTTCCAATGCCTCATATACTTTCCCTCGATCAAAAATAAACTAGAGAAACCAAAAATAGCCATAAAGTAGAAGTTGAACTACTAGTTCGAAGAACCAGATAGCTCCATGCAGAGAAAAAATCACAATGCATGCAAGATCAAACAACCTCCAACAAATCTTCCTTCCTTGTTTCCAAGATGGTTTGCACACAAAAACTGAGGTCCATTAATGCAATTACTCCCAAATCTCCCGCTTATCTCTCCTTGCCACGCCTCCCAAAATTGGTGAATGCCATTTCTAATTTAACATGTATTTCTATCTTTAGTGAAGCCTCTGCGTATGCTTCCACTAAAGTCTACTTGATTTTTCCAAAACTAGTTGTACCTCCATTCCTTTACCAAAACTATTATTTGGTTGCCTTTTAATAGTTTAGGATAGATTTTCCAAAACTTAGGTTAGTCTAACAATAATTACCTTAGGTCTTAAAACATTGCCATAGGTAATTTCAACCTTTGGTTAGATCAAATTCACAACCATATAGTATTAGGTATTAGTTTAAATAGTCAAGAATTACTTTAGTAATTTTCTCCCTTATTCATTTAGCACAGAACTTAGGTTATGATGCCATCCAAATGACATAGAATAAGAATCTTAGGTTAGATCGAAACCAAAATAAGTAGACATAGCTAGGAAGTGGGTGCTTTTACCTATCTTAGGGTACTTGTTAGGATAATCCTTTAGGTTTAGGATTAAGATTCCCTTCATAGTCATGCATCAGACTATATTTTGTTTACACCATCCATGTCCTAAATAGATCAATCCTAAATACTCAAACACAAACATACAACCGAATGAAGGCACATTCATACAAGACCAAAGAATTTATAACATACAAAGTTTAGTCTACTATGTCTCTCAACCTATGAATGTCAATTTTACCATTCATTCTGGTAAGGAGACTTAAAACATTCCTTGGATCACTGGAATTGATCCAAGGATGAGTCAGTATAAGAGATAAGTTGGCAACTCTCAAAACTAGATTTCAACTCACCTCCAAGAAGTGAAAAATAGATTCTTGCAAGACATATCATTTCAGTCCAATGAATCCAAGAGTAGAGATGATTTATCCATGACAAGCATGGTTTTAAACAATCATGGAAACACACCCCATTCAAGAAAATCACATGCTTATGCTTGTAATGCAAAAGAGTAATATAACTATTTGTCAAAGATGTTACATACTTTCCTCCTAAAAAGAATCATCATCATGATTATTATCTTATTTTGACCATTGCATTAAGGAAAATCAATTTATTCGGTTTCTTAACATATGTTTGTAATAATATCATAATTTAATGTTCCAGAAATCAGCATTCTCATAGATGTTTACTCAAAAATAAATAGCCATCTACCTAAAATTGGTATACTTATTGACATATAAAGATAAAATCACAAAAGTCATCATAGTCAATTTAACCAAATAATAATGGAAAAGTAGTTTTCATATCCTCCATGTTTTCCCAAGTTGTACTTTCCATGTTAAACTGGTCCTTTGGACCTTACATTGACTTATTTCATGATATCTTAAATGCAATGGTGAGTTTCTAGCACTCGTATGGGTTTAACCATGATTATTCCCTGGGTCTTGAACCTACAAGGAATTCTAATTTAACACATATGATAAATCTGAAATGTATTTCTTAAGAAAAGAATTATGGAAAACATCATGCTTTCATGACAAAGAAAGAGGTAATGGTAAACGGTAAGCTACAAGGTTGATTACTTCAACTATCTCAAAGGGTCCCACATAACGAGGTGATAACTTGGCGGGCTTTCCAAAATTTATAGAACTTTTTTCAGTTTAACTGAAGAAAGACCTTCTAACCATGTTTAAATATCCTGTCAAACCGCTTTAAATTAGCATAACTCTTTTACCTATCTACTGCTTCTTTCAAGCATTCATGAATCATTTAACTTGTTGTTCCATTTCCGTAAGGATTTCAGGTCCAATTACCTCTCTATCCTCAATGTTGTCCCAACTAATGGGGGTTCTCGCATTTTCTTCTATATAGTGCTTGAAAGGTGCCATCTTAAGAGAGGAATACTATGTGTTATTATAAGCAAAATCAACTAGTGGAAGGTACTAGTCCCACTTATATTGCTGATCCATACAAAAATTCATAACATATCCTCTAAAACTTGATTAACCCTTTAAGTCTATCCATCCGTTTCTGGATGATACGCAGAACTGAAATTCATCTTATTTACTAGAGCTGTATTAAGTGTTTGCAAAAACCTTAACGTCATTCTAGGATCTCTATCCGATATGATTAATTTAGGTACTCCATGTAATCTTATAATTTCATGTACAAATCTTTTAGCCAATACAGGAGAATCATCCTTCATATTACTAGCAATAAAATGTGCTACCTTTGTTAGTTTATCAAAACTACTAAAATAACATCATGTTTAATTCTTGACATATGCAACCCTTTTACAAAATCCATGCTCATTACTTTCCATTTGTAATACGGTATGCTATGAGGATACAATAAACCAGTGGGTGCATATGTTCGACTTTGACATGTTGACATTCAAGGCAATGTGTCACAAAATCAATAACATCCTTATTCATCCCCTTCTTGAAATATTGTTGTCTTACATCAGCAAGCATCTTTGTAATACCAAGGTGTCCCGAAAAAGGTGAATTGTGAAATTTTTCTAGCAATTTCCTTCTTAGATCATTTACTGAAGGTATGTATACTCTGTTTTCAAATCTTAATATTCTTTCGTTGTCAAAGTGAAAACCTTTATACCTCACATCATTTAGATCTACAGCAAGTGTTGTTTTTACTTGTTGAAAGTAAGAATCAGATTCCATAACACTTTTTACTTCATCCTTAAACTGAGTTCTCAATGTAATAACATCACAAATGTGCTTCCTACAACTTAGAGTGTCAACCACTCTATTTTCCTTACGTTTTATTTAATTGATATCAAAATCATATTGAGACAAAAAATCTAACCATCTTCATTGTCTTGTATTAAGATTTGGCTGAGTTAAAATATACTTCATCCCAAGATGATCAGTTTTTAATTCAAAAGGTTTACCAAGTAGATAATGCCTCCAAACTTGTAGTGCATCAACAATGGAAACAAGTTCTAAATCATGTGGAGAATAATTCAACTCATGTAACTTTAGTTTTCTAATTTCATAAGCTATGACATGATCATTTTGTAACAAAATACCTCCCGGATCTTCCCATATGCATCTGTTATAACCGTGAAGTTTCTATTAGGATCTGGAATAGCTAGAATAGGTGTTGAAGTTAATCTGTTTGTTTAAAGTTCTAAATGAAGATTCAAATTTCTCATTCTGGAAAAACTTCTTAGCCTTTTTCGTAATGATGTTATAGGTTCACCACCTTAGAAAAATATTTTACAAATTCTCTATAGTAACTAACAAGCCCCATGAAGCTTATAACTTCATGTACATTCTTTCGTGTTGGCCACTCAGTTATAGCTACAATTTTAGAAGGATCTATAGCAATTCTATCCTTATTACATGTCCTAAATAGTTCACTTGATTCATAGAAAGAACATTTAGATAGCTTACCATATAACCATCTCTTTCTCAAAATTTCCAAAACTATCTTCAAATGCTCATGGTGTTCCTCAATACTTTTAGAATATATGAGAATGTCTTCCAAGAATATGAGCACAAATTTGTCCAAGTATTCTTGAAAGATATTATTCATTAAAATAATAAAAAAGCTGCAGTGCATTTGTTAATCCAAAAGGTGAAACCGTGAACTCATAATGTCCATACATTATTCGAAAGTTGTTTTATGAATGTCCTCATCCTTAATCTGTAGTTGATGATATCAGATTAAATATCTATCTTAGAATATACTAATGCTCCATGCATCTGATCAAATAGATCATCAATTCTAGGGAGTGGGTATCTATTCTTGATTGTTTCTTTGTTTAACATTCTGTAATCAATGCACAATCTAAGTGTTCCATATTTCTTTTTCACAAAAATTACTGGTGCTCCCTAAGGTGAAACACTTGGTCTAATAAAACCCTTAGACAAAAGTTCTTGTAACTGATCCTTAATCTCTACTAATTCTATAGTAGTCATTCGATATGGTGCCTTAGAAATAGGCTCGGTTCTAGGCCTTATTTCAATTGTGAAGTAAAATTCCCTTTTAGGTGGAAGACCTGGTAACTCTTCCGGAAACATGTCACTGAAGTTTCATAATAGCGGATATCATTCCATGACATCATTGTTCCTTCAATTATTTCTATAATTTTTATTACATATAAGGTACAACCTTTATTTTTGGCCTTTTTAATAGTTTCCTAACAGAAATCTCATGTTTCACACCCTGAATCTCTGTTGTTTTCTACAAATAATATAAACAACTAATATGTTTTTCAAAACAATCCACTTTTTCCTTATGTTCAGCTAACCAATTAACACCTATGATTACATCATAAGACCCCAAAGGGTGCAACATAAAGATAAACTTCTATGGAAAAACTAGGCTAGTCAAGGACTGCTCCTAAAAGACACATACGAATAGTATGAACAACATTATTTCCATAATGTAAAGTCCATGTTTACATCTTTTCTTTTTATTTTTAAAGCTAATTTATTAGAAATAAAACATTCAGTAGCTTTGGTATCAAAAATAATAGTTATAGGTATGCCAAATAACTTACCCGAAACCTCTATGGGCGTGGCCAATTTCTTAGTCTTCTTGTCAACTCATGCAGCGTGTATCTTGTGCTTCTTGATTATGATCATCCTTTTTTAAAGGACATTGATTTTCGTAATGATATTTTCCATAGTTTTTTTATTAAGGGTAAATAGTTTTTTGAAAGGGACTATACCCTTATACAAGAAGGCTCAAAAAGCTAGATGTGAACAAATAAGGCCCAACGAACAAGAACAAGAACAAAACAGGAAAAAACCTGCACAGAATAAAACCCAAGACCAACAACAAATCAGCATAAAAACAACTGGTTTACAGTGATCAAACAACTGCTGCTCGACAAAGAAAGTGAAGCATTGATGATCAGCCGAGCAGCACCGAGAAACTAGCAAGGCAGAGAAGCGGTATTCTTGGAGAATAGTTTTTATTTTTACGCACCGTAATCCAGCCTGTAGAAGCCTCCGCAATTAGAGGATTGAAAAAGGAGGCGTATTTTCCTTATCCTCCATAGATCCAACTGGGACAGTGGATTCATTATCTTCTTTTGTATCTTCCTTTTTGTCACCAACGGAATGAGATTCTTTGGCGCATTCAACAACTAGAATTTCCGAAAGAGGGGTTTCAAGACAAAATCATCTTCAGTATCTGTATTTGACTCCTCTTTGGCTTCGAAAATTAGGTGTTCAGGGAGGGCATTTTTCCACCAGTTGTTTTTTCCATTTTTTCTCTTTTCTATTCCGCAAACATCAACAGTGTGCCCGGTAGCAAAACACTTTCTGCACCTAAAGGGCAAGCCTTCATAATCTAATGATTGTGTCCAAGTTCTGTTTTGGACTATAAGCTCTATATTTGCAGGTAGATTTTTGGATGTGTCCAGCTCAACAAGGATTCTAGCAAAGGTTGTGTGCGTGAAATCAGTGGTTTGGGGGTCAATGAAAAGGGTATGACCCAAAGTATTTCCAATAGCATTAGACAAGTACGGTCCCAGAATTGGAGCGGTAAATGGGGTAGTCTAATCCAGACTGGTTTGCAGGAAAAGGATTCAGTGATTGGGTTAAAAGATGGGAACCAGGGTTTCAAAACCAGGTAGTGGGATTGCAAAGCCCAGAGTTTTTTAGCTATGACTTCCTTATCCCTAATTGAGGAAAAACAACAATAAATGTACCTTTCACACATGGATAAAGATCTAACTTACTAGATAGAATCGGGATCCAGTGCTTTGTAATCCAGTCATGAAGGGTAGCTAGGTTTGGCCAGAGCCCACTGAATCTCCCGATCAGGGCATGCTCTAGGTAGAAACATTCTGAATCGAGGACTTCATCCCCAAATGAAATGCTAGGGTTAGTAACCGCAGGGGTCAAAGGTGTGATGGGACTCATCCCTTGTGCGAGACTCCTGCCCTGTAAAATATCTTTAAATGTAGTCGATCTGTTTGGGTTATTATTCAGGACATGATTCACATCAACCCTGGTATCAGGACAGTCTGTCATAGTGAGCTTCGTGTGTAAATCCACTGAAGAAGAGTGGTTCAGAGGTTGCATTGGAGACCCACCGCCTACAGTTCTACCACTGTTGCAATCACCATTAGCAGCAAAGTGATCAGCACAGGGAGATCGTGCCTTCTGTAAAGGTGTCAGATGAGATCCGTCCCCATGAGAGGAACTAGCAGGGTTGGGAGCCGAAGAAGCCGCCTTAGCGCCACAAAATTCCTGATCAATCCATGAAAGGACTTGTTTCTATGCCATGGGTTCACGATTGTTCTGCATGTGCGCATCTTCCAAAGATCTCCACCATTTTTCTTACCTCCATGGCCGCCGTGCCTTCTCTTAACCATTTAGGGTTTGCAAGGGTTCACGAGAGGGGTTGGAAAAGTGATGTTAGAGTTTTCCATAGTTATAACATCCTCCTACAAGTCCCTTTCTAGGCTCGATTTACTTTCAGCCCTAGAATTATCATTCTAACCTCCATAGGACTTTTGTCTTTTATTATTATTCTTGAAACATTTTTTCCGTGCATTATCGAGTCTTATTTGTTGTTGATTTCTTACTATTATCAATCGAAAACTTACTTTTCATTCCAAATTTCTTCCATGGTCCTTTCTTAGTGTAAGAGATGATGAAGAAGAGTTGGGAACTTTCTTCCTTATTTCCTCTTTATGAGCAAAAATTACCTTTAATTTTTGTTCCCACCTTTGGCTTTTTATATAACCCCTTCCATTGTGGTTAGGCTATGAAAATCCACCTCTCATCCTATAACAGATTCAATCCATGATGAATTTTGTATCCGAACTTCCCATCAATTTGATCTTCGAGGTACATACTTAAGGAGTTTAGTAAACTACTCCTGAGATACTCAATCATAGTTAGCTTTCCTTGAGCTAAGTTCTAGAATTTGACATTTTTTCATAATAATAAAGTTTAGTGACAGCCAATGTTTCCTAAAGTAACCTTTAAATTGATCCCATGTGATATTAGTTTCATCGATATTTAATGCGGACTTATGGTTGTCCCACCATGAAGATGTCTCATGTGAAAGCAGATATGTTCCCCATATCGCCTTTGTTTCTTCTAAGAAATTCCTTATTGCAAAGTACTTCTCCATTTCGCTGAGCTAATTCTCATCTCCATATCCTAATGTGGTGCCATCAAACTTAGGTGGAATTATCCTTTTTACATCATTGGTGAGTTCAACTACCAACCTAACCTTTTTGTTCTCAGGATGATATGGTATGTTCACATTGTTATTATCAACACCTAAATTGGCATTGTCCTCTAGAGGTGGCTGATTATTATTACCAGCATCTTCTTCCTCCTCATTGCCCATTATTTGTTGTTCAAGTATAGTTAAACAATCCCTTGTGTCCAACAGGGCAGCAAGGATCTCATCAAGTTTTTGGGCAGTTGCTGCTCCTTCCTCAGGTGGAGGATTATTTCTAACATTTCCTCTTATTCTAACCATTTTCTTTTAACAAGAAAATTTAAGCTTCATTAGATTATGGACATAATGGGTCCTAGAGCTGCAACCTTCACTCACGATACCAAGATGTAATATTTCCATTTTAAGATATTAGAAATAAGGCAAATTTATTTTTGAAAGACAATGTTCCATGTTCTAAATAAAACATCATTTTGAACACACATTCCATACCAATCAATCTCATAACATATAACCATATGTAGTTGTAATGACTCGGTATGTTACCGATCTCTCATTCCATGACTCGGTTACCAACCGATCTCTCATGTTTATCTTAAAGTATAGAATACTTTATGTATACTACGTATACTTGGTTTTCCTACCCTATTCTAGGTACTGAGTGATCTATTTAAAGAACATATCTGAATATTTGTTACCAATATTCATTTGACATCACGTTGCTTTAAACTAGGTGACTTAGGAAAATGCAACCAATAGCTTGCAATACTTTGGCCAAATATTTTCAACATACTTGTTCATGTTTCTATTCCTAGACGACATACTCATCATTTCGAATACATCCTTCACCTCACTCTTCTGTTATCTAGAATGGTCTTTACTGACTACCGTCAGTCCACTTGCCCAAGGTTTGACCCTAGTCCATGTTAGCAACATAATTTATTATAGGAAGACGCTCACGATGACTTAGGGTATATGGGAATACTTGGTCATCCTAAGTCAACCGAATGTGCCAAGGTACCCTGAGTCATAGAAAGTTTCTCCCTATCCTAACATGCTACTAACTTGACCTAGAGAGAAACTAAGTTCAAGTCCAAATGTATGTAGATCTAGATGAACAAATACAAAAGGGTGTTGCCACATGTCAACTGCAACAATGTATCCTCTTAAACCCCTGGACTTCTCGAAGGTATAGTCCTATAGTTGGCGTGTTCCAACACATGTTATAACGATTCATCATAATGTACAAATACCCCTTCGTGGTCATTAGATTTACTTTAATTGGATTAAGATTCAAATTGCAGCAACCCTGCCTAACCCTAATTCCAACATTCATTAAGTTCTTTATCCATAATTAATTTTATTTGATATTAAGAACTTCATTAACTCATGCTTGTATTGATGTTTATTAACCTAGCTTAACAAGTAGTTATCCCCTAAAACAGGGCAGCAAACACCAAATGGTTAATTCTTAATGTAACCTAGCTATTCAAGGAGATGTATCATTCAACTAAATTCAGCTAGTGTTTACTTTTTATAATGGAGCACAAGGATTAAAGATCATAACCACTATTCCATTTATTTTTCATTATTTTGAGAGAGGAAGATTATTCCTCTACATGGTTAGATTTTAGGGTCAACATAAACTTTATCATTCTTTACTCATATAGTTTTAATTGTATGACCAATGCATATTTCATTATTGAGCTATAGTTATGTAGTTAGAGAATGATATCTTTTATAATTTAAAAAGTTTTAAAATAATAAGGAGATTGTACTACCCCCTTAATATGACTTATTAATTGATAATAGCAATATTATACAAACAAATATAAAGAATATCGACAAGATATCACTACTATTAGTGTCATATAAAGTACAAGAGAATTTACAACAAATTGGAGTCAGCCTCCAAACCTTTTAATTCATCATGATAAAACATACATTTACAAGACTATGCATTTCAGACATACTGCATGTCATTCATCATTAAGATCATAAAAGAATATCACTTCTTTTTTCCAATACAACTCAAGAATGAATCAAAATTCTTTACATAAGATCCAAAAATAAATAAGACGATGCATCATAAAGGTTTTTTCCTTCTTTTATCACTTACTATGTCCATCTACAAAAATTGCTAGCATGGGTCAGGTTTAATGAACCGAGCATGATAAGCACAAAGCATTAAAATGAGATGCATTCCACTAATTGTTCCATTAAAACAACTCTGCTTTAATGAAATAATTAATATATCATTCAAATAAGCATAAGTAATAACAACCAAAAAAGAAGTACAAATAAGAGTCTGAATTCACTTTTAAGAAAAGGGCATAATATAATCCGCAACATCTACATTATAACATATAGTTCAATTGGTCATATCAATTACTTTTAAACAAACAACAGTCTTGTCATCCAATTGTTTCATAATTCTATCAGAATAGAAATACAAAATTTATCTTTACTATGTAGCAAAAGAAGTTATTCACAAAGCATAGCTCATATTAGGATGTTTCATCCTACAACTTAAGCAAAGAAGAAGAATCAATACATATTGTACCCCATACACTAATCATCTGAAAGACAGAAACAGGTTCAGAACACACATAACTGCTTCAGTTCAAGGATAACAATATAAGGATTCAACATTAAAGAGACAACATCTAACAAGAATTCCCAAATCAATCCAAGAAGGGGTAGAGAGTCAAAACAGTCTACCTGCAAGTCTTAACTAACTTCTACATGTTAGAAGATATAATTCAAAGATCTAAAACCAAATGTTCCACAAATCAAAGCTAGACTCACACAAGATTAATCTCTTCTCATGTCCATCCAAGGGAGGATTCATAATAAGATAGGGTGCAAAAAGAGAAAACCTTCTAATTCTAAATCCAAAGAAAGTATGACACATTCAAACATAATGAGTTGGTCTAAAAATATTTATGTTTTCTCTTCTACTAAACCAACTCAGTTGTTCTCTTTCCACATCATTACAACAAATGACTAGTACAAAGTAGAATAAACAATCCACCAGGAAATTTCCATCTCAGAAGAGTGTTTTCTCACTATTTCCTATAAGATAGAAAGGACATAAATCTGAACCAAAAGTCAAGCAAACCTAAGAGAACAATCTCTCTACAGCCAAAAAGAGAGTCATGCCATAGAGAAGTTTGATCAACAGAACCTATCTTTTTAAAAGTTAAAGGATCTCAAAAGGAAAAGGTCCAATAAAGAATTCATTTCATTTCTAATATCAAATGAATTCCATTTCTATTTCCAAAATCAAAAGTTCTTTTACTAGTTCCCAAAGGAGAATACAAAACCAAACACACAGTCAAAAGAAAGCACATTTCTAGTGTCCCTTACAAATCAATACAACCTGGTTTATATATTCCAATTCATTAAACACAAGTTCAAATTCAATTCCCAAAAAGGAGTACACGATACAATCCCAAAAACAATATAAGATAAACAAGTTTCAATAAAACTCATGAACTCAATAGAAACTGTATTCCCAACTTCAAGGTCTTACACGGCTCCATATAAAAGAGACATATAGTTCGTGGTCATCATGAAGACAAATTAAATGAAACAACCCCTGAAACAGAGGTAATAAATCCTATCAATAGATTTAGAATGAGAGAGTATTAAACTCTTCTTTCCTAAAAACCCAAAAGTTAATTTAAGAGGATCAGAAAGTGAGTAAGAAAACCCAATATACGTTTAAGTCAAGAAATGTCTCAACTTTACCTCCAATCATGACTAAAATAGAAAACACAACAAAGACTCTCACAACTCCATCTAAAAATATTATGACAGAGAAGGTATTCGTTTCAAACATCAATCACAAGGAGTATGCATACCGCATTTCCATAAACCTCAAAAAAATGATAGCGACTATTGCAAACAAAATTTACATCAAACCAAAGCGAGAACAAGATATAGTTCTTGTCCATTAATCCTTTAAACAAAATAGTTGAGCCTTCAACAAGATGAGAGTTTTCATAGAGCAGAGGAGGGAAGAATATCCTCCATACTTACATGCCCTTACTAGTTCAAAGATGGTGGTAGAGTCTCAAAACTAGAAGTACCACAACCATTCAAACTTAAGAAGCTACAAGAGGAAGATCTCGAAAGAGATAACCAAATCAACTCAAACCAAAACTATTATCCGAAGATATTTTGAGAAGACAGACCCATAAAACAAGTTCTAAGTATTTCAAAACCTTGAATATGAGTAAAACTCAATCTCATGATACAATTATAGAATCAAATACAATAACTTGAATACAAGTTCATAACACACAAGTGTATAGTAAAATTATAGTGCTAAACACGAAGCTTTGAACACAAGTTTTGAGCAACACAAAGCTCTAATACAAGCTCAGAATGAAACACAAGGCTCCAATATAAGTTTAGAAAAAAACACAAAGCATCATATAAAGTTTCACATGCATGTCACCACTGTACCTGCACAAAGAAAAAGTGTCCAAAGGGTATCATTATTTAGCAATGGATTGATATCCAAAAACCATAAAGATTCATAAAACCATGAAAGTAAATAACCAAACAAATCATGAAAACATTTATCTCTAGAGAGAGAGCAGAGTTGTTTTAATGAATCATTTAGAAGAAAGCAAGAAATCTTAATGGGTAGAGCATATCATGCTTGATATTGCTTCTACCAATTCGAAGGAGACTTCACTGAGCTTCTAACTCTTTTTATTCTCCACGAAGGATCAACAACCAAACATATTTTCTTCTAATGCCTCATATACTTTCCCTCAATCGAAAATAAACCAGAGAAACCAAAAATATCCATAAAGTAGAAGTCAAATTGTTGGTTTGAAGAACCAAATAGCTCCATGCAGAGAAAAAATCACAATGCATGCAAGATCAAACAACCTCCAACAAATCCACCTTCCTTGTTTCCAAGATGGTTTGCACACAAAAATTGAGGTCCATTAATGCAATTACTCCCAAATCTCCCACTTATCTCTCCTTGCCACCGCCTCCCAAAACTGGCGAATTCCATTTCTAATTTAACATGCATTTCCATCTTTAGTGAATCCTCCACGTATGCTTCCACTAAATTCTACTTGCCTTTTCCAAAATTGGTTGTACCTCCATTCATTTACCCAAATCAAATCAATTAAATGCCATTGGAACCATCGCCATAATGCCATACGACCCTTAGGTTCCCTTTAATAGTTTAGGATAGATTTCCCAAAACTTAGGTTAGTCTAACAATAATTACCTTAGGTCTTAAAACATTTCCATAGGTAATTTCCACCTTAGGTTAGATCAAATTCACAACCATATAGTATTAGGTATTAGGTTAAATAGCCTAGCATTACTTTAGTAATTTTCTCCCTTATTCATTTAGCACAAGAACTTAGGTTAGGACGCCATCCAAACGACATAGAATAAGAAGCTTAGGTTAGATCGAAACCCAAATAAGTAGACATAGCTAGGAAGTAGGTGCTTTTACCTAGTTTAGGGTACCATTAGGATAATCCTTTAGGTTTAGGATTAAGATTCCCTTCATAGTCATGCATCAGACTATATTTCATTTACGCCATTAATGTCCTAAAGATATCAATCCTAAAGACCCAAACACAAACATACAACCGAATGAAGGAACATTCATACAAGACCAAAGAATTTGTAACATACAAATTTTAGTCTGCTACGTCTCTCCACCTATGAATGTCAATTTCACCATTAAGTCTGGTAAGGAGATTTAAAACATTCCTGGATCACTGGAATTGATCCAAGGATGAGGCATTACAAGAGATAATTTGGAAACTCTCAAAACTAGATTGTAACTCACCTCCAAGAAGTGAAAAATGGATTCTTGCAAGACATATCATTTCAATCCAATGAATCTAAGAGTAGAGATGATTTATCCATAACAAGCATGATTTTCAACAATAAAGGAAACACACCTCATTCAAGAAAATCACATGCCAATGCTTGTAATGAAAAAGAGAAATATAACTATCTTTCAAAGGTGTTACATACTTCCCTCATAAAAAGAATCATCGTCCGATAATTATCTTATTTTGACCATTGAATTAAGGAAAATCAATTTATTCATTTTCTTAACATATGTTTGCAACAATATCTGAATTTAAAATTCCAGAAATCAGCATTCGCACAGATGCTTATTCAAAAATAAATAGCCATCTACCCAAAACTGGAAGACTTATTGACATATAAAGATAAAATCACGAATTTTTATCAGTCATAATAGTCAATTCTGACCCAAAAAAATATGGTAAAGTAGTTTTCATATCCTCTAGGTTTTCCCAAGTTGCACTTTCCTCGTTAAATTGGTCCCACTGGACCTTACATTAACTTATTTCACGATTTCTTAAATGCAACTAGCAAGTTTCCAGAACTCGTATGGTTTTAACCACAATTGTTCTTGGGTCTTGGACCTGTATGGAATTCCAATTTAACACGTGATAAATTTGAAACATATTTCTTAAGCAAAGAAATATGGAAAACATCATGCATTCATGACAAAGTAGGAGGTAATGCTAAATGGTAAGCTACAAGGTTGATTACTTCAACTATCTCAAAGGGTCCCACATAACGAGGTGATAACTTGGCAGCCTTGCCAAAATTTATAGAAATATTTTTTGGTTTAACATGAAGAAAGACCTTCTCACTAAGTTTAAATTTCTTGTCAATCCGCTTTAAATCAACATAACTCTTTTTCCTATCTATTGCTTCTTTCAAGCATTCACGAATCATTTTAACTTGTTGTTCCATTTCCGTAAGGATTTCAGGTCCAATTACCTCTCTATCCTCAATGTTGTCCCAACTAACTAGGGTTCTACATTTTCTTCCATATAGTGCTTCGAAAGGTGCCATTTTAAGAGAGGAATGATATGTGTTATTATAATTAAACTCAACTAGTGGAAGGTACTCTTCCCACTTATTTTTATAATCCATAAAATACATTCATAACATATCCTCTAAAACTTGATTAACCCTTTAGTTTGTCCATCCATTTCCGGATGACACACGTAACCGAAATTCAGCTTAGTTCCTAGACTGCATTAAGTGTTTTCCAAAACCTTGACATCATTCTAGGATATCTATCCGATATGATTAATTCATGTACAAATATTTTAGCCAATACAGAGAATCATCCTTCAAATTACCAACAATAAAATGTGATACCTTTATTAGTTTATCAACAACTACTAAAATAACATCATGTTTATTTCTTGACATAGGCAACCCTTGTACAAAATCCATGCTTATTACTTACCATTTGTACTATGGTATGCTATGAGGATACAATAAACCAACTGGGTGCATATGTTCACTTTAACATGTTGACATTCAAGGAAATGTGTCACAAAATCAATAACATCCTTTTTCATCCCCTTCTAGAAATATTGTTGTCTTATATCAGCAAGCATCTTTGTAATACCAAGGTGTCCCGAAAAAGGTGAATTATGAAATTCTTCTAGCAATTTCTTTCTTAAATCATTTAGTGAAGGTATGTATACTTTGTTTTCAAATCTTAAGATTCCTTCATTGTCAAAGTGAAAACCTTTATACCTCACATCATTTGGATCTGCAACAAGCATTGTTTTTACTTGTTGAAAGTAAGAATCAGATTCCATAACACTTTTTACTTCATCCTTAAATTGAGTTCTCAATGTTATAAGAGCATAAATGTGCTTCCTATGACTTAGAGTGTCAGCCACTCTGTTTTCCTTACCTTTGATGTAATTGATATCAAAATCATATTGAGACAAAAACTCTAACCATCTTTATTGTCTTACATTAAGATTTGGCTAACTTAAAATATACTTCAACCCAAGATGACCAGTTTTTAATTCAAAAGGTTTACCAAGTAGATAATGCCTCCAAAATTGTATTGCATGAACAATGGCAACAAACTCAAAATCATGTGGAGCATAATTTAACTCATGTAACTATATTTTTATACTTTCGTAAGCTATGATCTGATCATTTTGTAATAAAATACCTCCTAGACCTTCCCCAAATGCATCTGTTACAACCGTGAAGTCTCCATTAGGATCTGGTACAGCTAGAATAGGTGTTGAAGTTAACTATTCCTTTAAAGTTCTAAATGCAGATTCACATTTCTCATTCCAAACAAACTTCTTATCCTTTTTCTGTAATGAAGTTATTAGTGCAACCACCTTAGAAAAATATTTTACAAATTTTCTATAGTAACCAACAAGCCCCATCAAGCTTCTAACTTCATGTACATTCTTTGGTGTTGGACACTTAGTTATAGCTACAATTTTAGAAGGATCTACAACAATTCCATCCTTACTTATTACATGTCCCAAATAGTGCACTTCTATGTCATAGAAAGAACATTTAGATAGCTTACCATGAATAACGTCTCTTTCTCAAATTTTCCAAAACTATCTTCAAATGCTCATGATGTTCCTCAATAATTTTAGAATATATGAGAATGTCTTCCAAGAATATGAGAAAAAATTTGTCCAAGTATTCTTGAAAGATATTATTCATTAAATTCATAAAATTTATAGGTGCATTTGTTAATCTAAAAGGTAAAACCGTGAACTCATAATTTCCATACCTTATTCTGAAAGATGTTTTATGAATTTACTCATCCTTAATCTGTAATTGATGATATCTAGATCAAAGATCTATCTTAGAATATACTGATGCTCAATGCATTTGATCAAATAGATCATCAATTCTAGGGAGTGGGTATCTATTCTTGATTGTTGCTTTGTTTAACATCCTATAATCAATGCACAATCTAAGTGTTCCATCTTTTTTTTCACAAAAATTACTGGTGCTCCCCAAGGTGAAACACTTGGTCTAATCAAACCCTTAGACAAAATTTCTTGTAATTGAGCCTTAAGCTCTAATAATTATATAGTAGTCATTTGATATGGTGCCTTAGAAATAGGCTCGGTTCTACGCTTGATTTCAATTGTGAATTCAAATTCCCTTTTGGGTGGAAGACCTGGTACCTCTTCTAGAAACACATCACTGAAGTTTTGTATCAGTGGATATCATTCCATGACGTTGTTGTTCCCTTTAGCTATTTCTATAATTTTTAATACATATAAGGTACAACATTTATTTTTGGCCTTTTTAATAGTTTCCTAACATTTCCTAACATAAATCTTTCGTTTCACACCCTTAATCTCTGTTGTTTTCTGCAGATCATATAAACAACTAAAATGTTTTTCAAAACAATCCACTTTTTCCTTATGTTTAGATAACCAATTAATACCTAAGATTACATCATAAGACCCCAAAGGTGTAACATAAAGATCAACTTCAAGTGGAAAAACTAGGTAAGTTAAGGACTACTCCAAAAAGACAAATACTAATATTAGGAACAACATTGTTTCCATAATGTATAGTCCATGTTTTATCCATGTTTCCAGCTTTTCTTTTTATTTTTGAAGCTAATTTACTAGAAATAAAACATTCAGTAGCTCCGGTATCAAAAAGAATAGTTATTGATATGCCAATTAACTTACCCAATCTCTATGGGCATGGCGCTTCTTAGCACCTTGCTTGTCACCTCTTTTGCAGCAAAGTGTGTATCTTGTGCTATTGATTATAATCATCCTTTTTCAAAGGACATTGATTTACATAATGATCTTTTCCATAGTTATAATAGCCTCCTACAAGTCCCTTTCTAGGCTCAAATTTACTTTTTGGCCCTGTAATTATCATTCTAACCCCTATAGGAATTTTGTCTGTTATTATTATTCTTGAAAATTTTGTTCATTGCATTACCGTAGTCTTAATCATTGCTACTTTCTTACTATTATCAACTGAAAACTTACTTTTCATTCCAAATTTCTTCCATGGTCCTTTCTTAGTCAGAAGAGATGATGAAGAAGAGTTGGGAACTTTCTTCCTTATTTCCTTCTTATGAGCAAAAATTGCCTTCAATTTTTGTTCCGGCCTTTTGGATTTTTATATAACCCCTTCCATCGTGGTTGGGATGTGAACATACACCTCTCCTCCTATAACATGATTCAATCTCATGATGAATTTTCAAATCTTGAACTTCCCATCAGTTTGATATCGAGGTACATACTTAAGGAGTTTAGTAAAATACCCCAAATACTCAATCACAGCTTAGCTTTCCTTGAGCTAAGTTCTAGTATTCAGACATTTTCTAATCATAATAAATTTTCGGTAGCCAATGTTGCCTAAAGTAACCTTTAAATTGATCCCATGTGATATTAGTTTCATCGATATTTAACTCAGCCTTACGGTTGTCCCACCATGAAGATGTCTCATGGGAAAGCTGATATGCTCCCCATATCACCTTTGTTTCTTCTAAGAAATTCATTATTGCAAATTACTTCTCCATTTCACTGAGCCAATACTCAGCTCCATATCCTAATGTGGTTCCATCAAACTTGGGTGGACTTATCCTTTTTATATCATTGGTGAGTTCAGCTGTCAGCCTAGCCTTTTTGGTCACAGGCTGATCAGGTATGTTCACATTGTTATTATCAACACCTAAATTGGCATTATCCTCTGGAGGTGGCTGATTATTATTACCAACATCTTCTTCCTCCTCATTGCCCATTATTTGTTTTTCAAGTACAACCAAACAATCCCTTGTGTCCAACAGGGCAGTAAGGATCTCATCAAGTTTTTGGGAAGTTGTTGTTCCTTCCTCAAGTGGAGGATTTTTTCCAACATTTCCTCTTGTTCTAACCATTTTATGTTAATAATAAAATTTAAGTTTCATCGATTATGGACACAATGGATCCAAGAGTTGCAACCTTCACTCTGATACCAAGATGTGACATTCCCATTTTAAGACTTTAGAAACAAGGGAATTTTTTTGAAACACAATGTTCTCTATTCTAAATAAAACATCATTTAGAACACACATTCCATGCCAATAAATCTCATAACAAATAACCATATGCAGCTATAATGACTCGGTATGTTATTGATCTCTCATTCCATGACTCGGTTACCAACTAATCTCTCATGTTTGTCTTAAATTATAGAATACTTTATGTATACTATGTATACTTGGTTTTTCTACCCTATTTTGGGTACTGAGTGATCTGTTTAAAGAACCTATCTAAATATTTGTTACCAATATTCATCTGACATCACGTTGCTTTAAACTAGGTGACTTAGGACAACATAACCAACGGTTTGTAACACTTTGGCCAAATATTTTCAATATACTATTCACGTTGCTATTCCTAGATGACATACTCATCATTTTAGAATACGTCTTTCACCTCACTCTTCTATTATCTAGAATGGTCTTTACCGACTACCATCCATCCACTTGCTAAAGGTTTGACCTAGCCCATGTTAGCAACATAATTTACTATAGGAAGACACTCACGATGACTTAGGGTATATGGGAATACTTGGGCATCCTTAGTCAACCGAATGTGCCAAGGTACCCCTGAGTCATAGAAAGATACTCCCTATCCTAACATGCTACTAACTTTACCTAGAGAGAAACTAAGTTCAGGTCCAAATGTGTGTAGATCTAGATGAACAAATATGTAAGGGTGTTGCCACATGTCAACTTCAACACTGTATCCTCGAGAAGCCCCTGGAATTATTGAAGGTACAGTCCTATAGTTGGCATGTGCCAACATATGTTAGAATTGATTAATCATGATGTACATACCCCTTAGTGGTCATTAGATTTAATTTAATTGGATTAAGATTCAAATTACAGCAACCCTGCCTAACCCTAATTCCAACATTCATTAAGTTCTTTATCCATAATTAATCTAATTTGATATTAATAACTTCATTAACTCATGCTTGCATTGATGTTTATTAACCTTGTTTAACAAGCAACTATCCCCAAAAAATAGGGTAGAAAACATCAAACGGTTAATTGTTAATGTAACCTAGCTGTCCAAAGAGGTGTATCATTCACCTAAATTTAGCTAGTGTTTACTTTTAATAACCGAGCAAAAGTATTAAAGATCATAACCACCATTCCATTTATTTTTCATTATTTTCAGAGAGGAAGATTCTTCCTCTACATGGTTAGATGTTATGATTGACATAACCTTTTTACCATTCTTTACTCATATAGTTTTAATTGTATAACCAATGCATATTTCATTATTGAACTATAGTTGTGTAGTTAGAGAATGATATATTTTTAACAAGTTTCAAAATAATAAGAGAGATTGTAATATCCCCTTAATCCAACTTATTAATTGATAACAACAATAGTATACAAACAAATATAAAGAATATCGACAAGATATCACTACTATTACCATCATATAAAGTACAAGAGAATTTACACAACAAATTGGAATCCACCTCCAAACATTTCAATTCACCACGATAAAACATACATTTACAAGAATATGCATTTAGGACATATTGCATGTCATTCATTATTAAGATCATAAAAGAATATCACTTTTTTTTCCAATAAAACTCAAGACTGAATCGATATTCTTTACATAAGATCCAAAATTAAATAAGACAATGAATCATAAAAAAAATTTCCTTCTTTTATCACTTACGATGTCCATCTCGTAAAAATTCCTAGTATGGGTCAATGTAATGAACTAAGCATGATAAGCACTAACCATTAAAATGAGATGAATTCCACTAATTGTTCTATTAAAACAACTCTTCTTTTAATGAAACAATTAATATATCATTCACATAAGTATAAGTAATAACAACTTAAAAGAAGTACAAATAAGAGTCCGAATTCACTTTTAAGAAAATGGCATAATATAATCTGCAACATCCGCATTATAACATATAGTTTGATTGATCCTATCAATTACTTTAAAAAAACAAAAGGTCTTTTCATCCAATTGTTTCATAATTATATCAGAATAGAAATACAACATTTATCTTTACTATGTAGCAAAATAAGTTATTCATAGCATAGCTCATATTAGGTTGTTTCATCCTACAACTTAAGCAAAGAAGAAGAATAAATACATATTGAACCCCATACACTAATCATCTGAAAGACAAAAACAGGTTCAGAACACACATAACTACTTCAGTTCAAGGATACCAATATAAGGATTCAACATTGAAGAGACATTCCAAGATCTGAAACTAGACATTCCACAAATCAAAGCTAGAATCACACAAGATTAATCTCTTCTCATGTCCATCCAAGGGAGGATTCATAATAAGATAGGGTGCAAAAAGAGAAAACCTTCCAATACCAAATCCAAAGGAAGTATGACTCAGTCAAACATAGTAGTCAATCTAAACATGTTTACATTTTCTCTTCTACTAAACCGACTCAGCTTGTTCTCTTTCCACATCATTACAACAAATGACTAGTACAAAGTAGACTAAACAATCCACCAGGAAATTTCCATCTCAGAAGAGTGTTTTCTCACTATTTCCTATAAGATAGAAAGGACAGAAAGCTGAACCAAAATTCAAGCAGGCCTAAGAGAACAATCTCTCTACAGCTAAAAAGAGAGTCATGCCACAGAGAAGTTTGATCAACAAAACCTATCTTTTCAAAAGTTAAAGGATCTCAAAAGGAAAAGGTCCAATAAATAATTCATTTCATTTATAATATCAAATAAATTCCATTTCTATTTCCAAAATCAGAGGTTATATTACTAGTTCCCAAAGGAGAATACAAAACCAAACACACAGTCAAAAGAAGTCACATTTCTAGTGTCCCTTACAAATCAGCACAACCTAGTTTATATATTCCAATTCATTAAACACAAGTTTGAATTCAATTCGTAAAGGAGTACTCATAAAGACCCCAAAAATGGTATAAGATAAACAAGTTTCAATAAAACTCATGAACTCAATAGAAACTGTATTCCCAACTTCAAGATCTTACACAACTCTAAATAAAAGAGATATAGAGTTCTTGGTCATCATGAAGACAAATTAAATGAAACAACCTTGAACCAGAGGTAATAAATCCTATCAACAAGATTCAGAATGAGAGAGTATTCAACTCTTCTTTCCTTAAAAACCCAAAAGTCAATTTAAGAGGATCTGAAAGTGAGTAAGAAAACCCAATATACGTTTAAGTCAAGTAATGTCTCAACTTTACCTCCAATTGTGACTGAAATAGAAAACACAACAAAGACTCTCACAGCTCCATCTAAAAATATTGCAACAGAGAAGGTATTTGTTTCAAACATCAATCACAAGAAGGATTATGCATACTACATTTCCATAAAACTCAAAAATTGTTAACGATTATTCCAAACAAACTCTATATCAAACCAAACCCACAACAAGATACAATTCTGTCCATTAATCCTTCAAACAAAATAGTCAAGCCTTCAACAAGACATGGGTTTTCACAGAGTAGAGGAGGGAAGAATATCCTCCATATTTACATGCCCTTACCAGTTCAAAGAAGGTGGTATAGTATCAAAACTAGAAGTACCACAACCATTCCAACTCATGAATCTACAAGAGGAAGATCTCAAAAGAGAAAACAAAATCAACTCAAACCAAAACTATTCTCCCAATATTTTTCGAGAAGATAGTCCCATAAATGAGTTCTAAGTATTTCAAAACCTTGAATACGAGTAAAAATCAAGCTCGGGATACAAGTAGTAACCAAACACAACAACTCAGAATATAAGTTCGTAATACGAAAGTGTTGAATACGAGTATAGTGCTAAACACGAAGCTTCAAACACAAGTTTTGGGCAATACAAAGCTTTAATACAAGCTCGGAATGAAAAACAAGGCTCTAATATAAGTTCGTAATGAAACACAAAGCATCATATACAATTTCACATGCATGTCACCACTAAACCTGCACAAAGAGAAAGTTTCCAAAGGCCAACATTGTTTGGCAATGGATTGATATCCAAAAACCATAAATATTCATAAAACCATGAAAGTAAATAACCAAACAAATTATGAAAAAATTTATCTCTAGGGAGTGGAGTTGTTTTAATGAATCATTTAGAAGAAAGAAATAAATCTTAATGGATAGAGCCTATCATGCTTGATAGTGCTTCTACCAATTCGAAGGAGACTTCTAGCCATGTGTCTAACTCTTTTTCTTCTCCACGAAAGATCAACAACTAAATATATTTTCTTCCAATGCCTCATATACTTTCCCTCAATCAAAAATAAACTAGAGAAACAATAAATATCCATAAAGTAGAAGTCAAACCATTTGGTTCAAGAACCGGATAGCTCCATGCAAAGAAAAAATCACAATGCATGCAAGATCAAACAACCTCCAAAAATCCACCTTCCTTGTTTCCAAGACGGTTTGCACACAAAAACCGAGGTCCATTAATACAATTACTCCCAAATCTCCCACTTATCTCTCCTTGCCACCGCCTCCCAAAACTGGTGAATGTCATTTCTAATTTAACATGCATTTCCATCTTTAGTGAAGCCTCCATGTATTCTTCCACTAAAGTCTACTTTATTTTTCCAAAACTAACTATACCTCCATTATTTTAACCAAAATCAAATCAATTAAATGCAATTGGAACCATCACCATAATTTCGTGTGACCATTAAGTTCCCTTTTAATAGTTTGGGATAGATTTCCCAAAACTTAGGTTAGTCTAACAATAATTACCTTAGGTCTTAAAACATTGCCATAAGTAATTTCCACCTTAGGTTAGATCAAATTCACAACCATATACTATTAGGTATTAGGTTAAACAACCAAGAATTACTTTAGTAATTTTCTCCCTTATTCATTTAGCACAAGAACTTAGGTTAGGACATTATCCAAATGACATAGAATAAGAAGCTTAGGTTAAGTCGAAACCCAAACAAGTAGACATAGCTAGGAAGTAGGTGCTTTTACCTAGTTTAGTGTACCATTAGGATAATCCTTTAGGTTTATGATTAAGATTCCCTTCTACAACTCATGCAATAGACTATATTTCATTTATGCCATTAATTTCCTAAAGAGATCAATCCTAAAGACCCAAACACAAACATACAACTAAATGAAGGCACATTCATACAAGACCAAAGAATTTGTAACATACAAAGTTCAGTCCACTACGTCTCTCCACCTATGAATGTCAATTTTACCATTCAGTCCAGTAAGGAGATTTAAAACATTCCTTGGATCACTAGAATTGATTGATCCAAGGATGATTCAAAGCACATGAGATAAGTTGGCAACTCTAAAAACTAGATGCAACTCACCTCTAAGAAGTGAAAATGTATTCTTACAAACCATAACATTTCAGTCCAATGAATCCAAGAGCGAAGAGATGATTTATCCATAACAAGATTTCTTTTCAACAATCATGGAAACACACCTCAATCAATAAAATCACATTCCAAGGCTTGAGTAATGCAAAGGAAAATATAATTATTTATCAAAGGTGTTACAAAGAAGAATTATATATAGTAGGGCTTTAGCCTTCTCCCGTTGAGGTAACCGGGTAGCAGTTTTCCATCAAGCACCTCTAATTGACAAATGCATGTTTCAAGTATGTGAGTGATAACATAAGGCCCCAACCAATGTACTTTGAGTTTTCCTAGATGGTGTAAAAACTTAGAATCATAGAGAAGCACCATCTTTCCTATCTCAAGATTTTTATCCCTAATGTGCCTGTCATGCCATGCTTTTTGCTTGGAATTATGAAAGGCCAGATTCTCTGCATTCCTCGTAATGCTAGTTTTCTCGCTTGCCCGGGACAACAAATTGGGTACTTCCTGACTGCGGATTACCATGCTCATCATATATGCAATTATTTTACCATGAAATGACATTTTGACTCCAACATGCTATTTCTCATTGCTCATCTATATTGATTAAATTTTCAATCCGTTCTTCTAATTACTTTTCATCAGCTAGACCTCCGTAACACATAATATGCGGTGCAGAGAAGGTAGCATAAATTCCATAGGAAGAACTACTTTTGTGCCAAATACTAGCTGAGATGGTGTGGCTTTGTTCAACCTTTTATATGTTGTGTGATATGCCCAAAGACATTGTAGACACTTTATCATACCAATCCTTCCTTCCAACATCACAAATGTTTGTCAATGTTTGGCTCAAAATCTTGTTGAAATCCTTAGTAGTTCCATTAGATTGAGGATGATAGATAGGTGTATTCTTATGGTCTTGTGATCCTTCTCATCCCAAATGTCATAAATTCATCTAATAATATCCTGATTGTCTCATTCAAAAAATGTGTGTCCCTATCACTAGTCAAACTCAAAGTACATCCATATCTTATAATAATATTTTCCCACACAAACTTGGCTGCTGTAGTCATTGCACAATCCTTTCAGAGGTGTTGCTTCCGCCACATTGTCGAGATAGTCTATGCAATTAATGATATAGTGTGATCCATCCCGCATACGTAACTAGTGAAATAGAACCCACAAAATCTATAGCCCATTTCTCAAATGATTATGCACTAGTAATAGGTCTTAGAGGCATTTCATCTCATTAACCTGGTTTCCCAAGACCCTGATAGTGATCACAAGCCTTGCAATATGCCTTACAATCTTGATACAGGGTCTCCCACCATAATCCAACAAATAGAATCTTATGTGCAAAAGATGTGGTGTCACCGCATAGTGGCCATTGACAAGACTATAATGAGCTTCCTCCATGATGTCTATGCATTCATGTTCCAACACATAGTGGCATAATAATTCATTCTATCCTAACTTGTACCGGTCACTGCTAATCAACATATAGGGTGTCGCACGTAAAGAAAGTTGTTTCTTCTCTAAGGATTTCATTCCATCTCTTTTGTCATACATGTTCTTAGAAAGATATAAATGTCCTCTAATTCTGATGGCACATGTTATAACCTGTATAACTGTGCATCGGCCATGGTATCTTCAATGTCTTGTGCCTCTTCTCCTAACTATATTCTAGATAAATGGTCTAGTCTAGAATTACTTTTCCCTAGTTTTACCATAATTGTGAAATCAAACTCTTGAGATAAGAGTACCCATCTACATATTCACCCCTGTAAAATGGGATTTTTTACTAAATACTTCAATGTCATGTGATCTGTATAAAATACAAATGGTGTAGCTATTAGGTATTATCTGACTTTATGTATCACATAGATTATTGACAAAGCTTATTGCTCAGTAGTTGTGTAATTATGCTCTGTATGAGTTAACTTTCTACTAGAAAAATAGATAGGATGATCTATAATACCTTCTCCGGCTAAGCCAACACCAAACCAATGGTCAAGCTAGAGGCATCAACATTTACACGAAATGGTTAGTCACATGAAGGAAAGTGCAGAATAGGCGTGGTAGTAAGTCTCTCTTTCAATGTGTTGAATGCACGTTGTTGCGGTTATCCCTAGTAGAATGTGCCTTTTCCTTTCAATAACTCCTCCAAAGGTGTGGCAATCTTGGCATACCCATTTATTAATTTCTTATAATACCCCATGTGACCCAAGAATCCACTCACCGCACTTTGACTAGTAGGATCTTTTAGGCCGATAATGACTACAACCTTAGCTGGATCAACCAACAAACCTTCCTCAAGATTATGTGTCCTAAAAATATTCCAAACGGTGGAAAGTATGCACTTCTTGATGTTCAAAGAGATACTCAACTATCTACATCTTTCCAAAACTAAGCACATATTGTCACAATGATCCTTAACAAGTCCATACACTGTCCAATCATCTAAATAAACCTATAAGAAGGTGTGAATAAAACTTTGAATGTTTGGAAAACTATGCATGAAAATATAACACGGGCATGTTTTTTAGACCAAAAGGCATCAAATTATAGGCAAAGTTTCCCCATTTAGTAGTAACATTAGTCTTTTTTTGATCCTCCTAGGTAATCCTAACCCGATTATACCCAGAGAACCTATGTGTAAATGAATAGATTTCATGCCCCGCAATGCCTTCTAGTATTTCTTCGAGTGAATGAAATAGGAAAGAGATCATTCACACATGTAACACTCAGCTCCTTATATTCCACATAGATCCTAATCTAATCATCCTTCTTGATACTGATCACCATTGGACTAACCCATTCTGACTCATCCAGGGGCTTGATGATTCCAGACTTCAACATTTTTTCAATCTTGTCTTTGAACTTTTTGTGCAAGTTGGGGTTCATCCTGTAGGGTCTCTTTCTAACTATGTGCACACCCTTTTTAAGCTTTATCTTCATCTCTCCTAATGATTTATGCACACCTTTAAGTTCATGGTACCCCGAGGGAATAATTCTTGATAATCCCATAGTAACTCAATGATTTTTTCCACTTCAGAGTCTGACCAATAGTCTCCAATTATGGCCTCCTTAGGCTCAACATCTGATCTAATATTCACTTTATTTGTCTTCATAGGTTCATGATAGGTGTGTGTGGTCTTATCTGCACTATCTAACACCTCACGCCTACCTGTTGAATGGTTTACATCCATATTTTCTACTTCTTCATCCACTAAGTAGACCATTTTTCCTTTTTCTTTCTCAAGGAAAGCACGCTGAAGTAATGTGGCATTGGAATTTGTTTCTGCATAAAAATGCATTCTTGAGTCTCCTTCATCAAATAACTCCTGAATGAGTTCTTCTACCTTGGAACTATCCCCCATAGTTAAACTCTTTTATAACTTTTAATGATTCTTCCATCGGAGGTTTAGTAGAGAAGAATCCAAACATCTAGGTCATTACTATAATTAAATCCTACCAAATTCTAGTCTCTCTATGCAGTTTTGCATATACATACCAAGCACGCACACAACCTTATAAAGTGGAATAAAACTTGTGCACCCAGAGCGAAGGTTGTAAATTTTCTGCCCCTCTATCCACAATATCTCACTTTGTTGAACATGGTGCTAAACAAGTTGATTACCATAAAAGTAAATATTTGAGTATGTGCATTGCTCCCGAAGAACCTAGTAGTAAGAGTAATCCTAAGTTCATTCCATCCTACAATATTATCCTTTTGAACCACCCACCAACACGTTGTTGTCCTATGTAGGGTATATGCTAGCATATTTCATCTCTCCAACTAATCTATCCACTATTCCTCCATGGCACAAAAGAACACCATAGGGTCTCCTTCTCCAGTGTAATGAGGTACTGATTTGTTACCTATTATCCTGATACAATGCGGGTTACGTTCGTTAGAAAATATACTCTTTACTTCACATCCTACCAACTCATAAGTTCTATGAGCCCAATTATCACAAGCAACACTTGTAGTATCACTAATAGACTATGCATCCTCCCATTGAAGGATTCCTTCTTTAGATGGGTCATTCACCTATGGGTCCCACACGGTGCATACATAAATCCTATTCAGGTCTTCCTCACTCAAGGGCTCAACATAGGGCATAGATTTACCATCTGTTAATGGGATAATAACCCTTTCCTCATTGTTTTCAAAGATTATATAACCCTTGTTCAATTGAAGATCAACATTATTTTTATATCATCAAGGGCACCCCAAGTAGATCTAGGAAGCTATCCGCCTCTGCCAATGCTAAGACCTCAAAATATCTAGTGAACTTGGCTCCTTGTATGATAATGGAGGCATCTATTAAAAATATGATGGGAGTGGCCTTAATTCGGTTAGCCATGAACAATACATTCAAAGATGACTACAATGGAGGTCTCCCCATTTGTACCCAGGAATCTAAGGTAAGAACATTGATTTTTGTGCATGTATCAATCAATATATTACTCAAAAGCCACCCATTCAAAAAAGCATTCAGAGTGATTTCCTTGTCATAATCTAGGCTATGAGGGGGAAGATTTACATGTAGGATCTATCATTTAGTCTCAATACTTGCATGTGGAGTGTTTCCCTCTAACTAATTCCCTAATAGTGGAATGATATTCTCCTGGTGCAACATCTTGCACACTTATTTAAAGTTGTCCATATCAGATTGGACCGTCTTTGATGATTTTTTTGCTCATTTAAATATTGTATTTCACCTTGAAGATTTTTTAGTACCTCCATGGTTTCCTAATAAACCTCCTTCTAATGGGCAAGATCTGGGTACCATGCATATAGAACCTCCTCCTTAGTGATGGTAGGCTTACGCACACAATGCTTCTTTTTCATGCACCACTTCATCGTGGCTAGTGATCCTTACTTGCAATGACTCACATCGTAGTTCCAAATTGGGCATCCACCGATTTTCCATAGTGCATTGTATCCTAACCATCCCTATTCAATTTTTTTCTTGTTTATGTTACTTAGTAAAATGTTCATACAAGTCTGGGCATTCCTCATAACTATGATTCTTTCCACAGAAATAAAATTTAATATTATGAGGACATTCACACCTGTAGTGGTTAGGAGATCTACATGTATAACATGTCCTACGAGGGAACTTGCCTCATCCACCACCATGGCCTCGTCCTCCAAATCCACCACGATATAGTCAACCTCTGCCACAACTACCTTCAAAACACCCTTCATTCTCGATCAAAGTTGATTGAGATCCTAATCCTGATGTTCATTCTCACTTTTAGAGTTATCTAAAATTCTTGTCTATCGTACACAAAAATCTATAGCATCATGGATCTAACCAATTAGTTGGCTAGTCTTCTCGTGTCATGAGTTGTGGACCTACAAATTTTATAGTAACAAGAGACATTCTTCCTTATTGTGTATTGTAATAATGGGCAGCGGCTAGCATCATGGTTTAAATGACATATCTCACAGTCCAAAATCAATTAGCGTACTAATCTATGGGGACAACTATCCTTTGTGTGACCTTCCACTTTACAATCTATGCACCAAATCCCTATGCAAGTCTTGTGTGTTGAATTTACCAATAGTTTCCCCAACTAATTTTCCATAGATGTGATTTGTGTCTTTAAAATCAAGCTCACCCCAATGTCTATACTTCCAACTACCTCAGTGTGTAAGGCTGATTCAAGTGCTTCACGTGGATCATTGTATGTCTTATGTGATAGCACCTTCTAAAAGGTGTAATCAGACCTCCAACAAACCATTGCGCATGTTGGCTCACATGAATATCATAAGAAAGCTTAAATAACAACATTTTGAAATGAGCATCATAATCTCTAACACTCTCAGTAGTGCCTTTCTTAATGTCCTTGAGTGCACTTAAACTCTTCTTCTCGAACTCATGGATGTGAAACTCTTTAAGAAAAGAATCTTGTAGATTTACATAGTCTACGCAAGTCTGATCAAGGTCAAACATTTTGTAGAAATTGTGTGCGTGCCCTTGTAATGTAGTAGCAAATTGACTTTCCCTATGCTTAGAAGCTATGATTCATTTGGTGTTCCATAGTATTTCACACATATGTACATGTTCAGAAACATATTCTATGCCTCTATACTCTAGAAGACAAAGAGACATCTCCATGTAAATATTCTAGGGTTGGTGCGGACTTGCCCACCCGATCCGAACCTCATGTTATTCTCTACCTCCAAAACCACCAGATCCACCAGAACTAGATCCACCTATACCTCTTGATCCTAAACCTATATATGGATTCGAACCAGAGCTGTACTCCTCTTGTGTCCCAATAGTAGTATTGAACTACACCCCTACAGTTTGTGAAATGTTACTACTCCCAAAAGAGAGTCCAAAATTTTGTGTCTGAATTATGTGCAGAAGATACACCTAAAAGGGTACCCCCAAACAATAATGAATATGTTTTTGCTTCCATTGATGTGATTTTTATATGAATTACTCCTTCTCGCCACTACCTAAATTAGCTTGCTGATTATTTGTTGTACTAAATATAGGAAGACCAAGTGCAAGGGAAAGGTTCCCAGGAAGATTTAGATGCACGCCTACCTAGGTCATCTCTATTAGTGAAATTCCATGTGATACTGAGGAGGGTTTCCTATTATTCTTTCCAAAATGCTCCGGATCCATGCCTTCTACGTGAGCTCCAAATCCTTCATGAGCCATCTCTCTCCTCAATGCCATCCAGTTTGTAATATCTCACTACTTCTCTATCTACCTCTCACGTGCCTCATTGTACTTAAGCCACCTTTCCTCTCTCTTCCTCTCTCCCGCTAAGTCTATCATCTTTCACCAAACCTACTCTTACCCCCGTGCGTGGTGGGGTTTAGTTAGCCATCGCCTCTCTCCGAGTTTAGGGTTACCATCATAATTTTGATCGCCGGTGGAATGCCTTACATGTAAGTTCCCTAGGATATCATAAAAATTGAAACTCAGCTACCTCACGGGAATGAATAAGTAGAAATTTAGTACTTGAAGATATAGCTATTCAAAACACCATGGAACCACGTATCCATAATGCAAGTACAAATCAGATCAACATCATAAAGGATCTGAAATTATTCCTCTATCCACATAAGTGTGTGATACCTCTAATTCCATTTAGATGCATAAGAAACCATCCACTCCTACAATTCTACTAAAAATATAGTAAAGAAGATCTCATACAAATAGTCATATTGATTGCTTCACCCACATGCATGCTTCAAACTTGGATCCAATGCTAAACCTCCATGTGTATTCTTCTTCTAGGTCATATATCCACTCCTCAATACTTACTAGGGTCAACCGGTATGTCTTCATCATGAACCATCCTAAAAACAATGGAAAAAGAGGTCTTGGAAATGAAACCAATGATGCATCTTAGAATTTACCAAGTAAACTCCTGTGCACACCGGCACATCACTCATCCTAGACTGAGAACTCACCCGAAGCACAAAAAGTTACCAGGCCCCTCTTTAGGGTTGTTGTAGCAGGATGTTAGCATGATGAATATTTAATGCATTCAGATCCATAATTAATACAACATTCTACGGTGCATGTTCAGATCTAGATCTAAAGAATAACAGACTTAAATGATAACTATGATAAAATCAAGCATGTAAGAACCAATTATACTTAGAACTAACACTGATTCAATCAATACACTCCATAATATTAAAATGAAAAATACATTGAATCTCATTACAATAGATAATACCATAGTTTATGTGTGCATCGATTTGGCAACATAACCTCACAATTCAGTTCTCACATACCACTACTATAATACACAGTTCATTACATATTTATAAGGGTGGAGACTTTCCCTTCACTTCTTATCTACTCCCAAAATAGGTCACATGCTGAAAATAGCCATGTGCCTTTACAATTACAACCACACATGCAAGTGCACTAACAATAGATCTATCCTAGTTAACTGTCAGTAGCAATTCTATCTTTAGCCCGCATCCTTGCAAAGGGATTCATAGCTGATCTTCCAAAATATCCAATTCATGTAACGTACGTCTTTTCCAATTTGTGTGAAAAGAATGCCATCTTCCAAAAATAGATCATAATCGTGAAAATGGATAAGTCCTGAATCTGTATCTGTCCTTCGCACGTGATTCCTTCTGATCATCCCATGCCTTTGGATGTGCTCTTCTCTTCCACGTAAATCTTTTGTATGCCTTCTACTAATTGTTATACATTGTCTTCTCAACAACTCTTATATCTGATTCAGATCTTACATGCATATTTCAATGTTCAGGGAATAATCAAGATCTTTGAGAGAGTTGAATGCTACAAGAGGAATTTTTCCTCTTCTTGGTCTTCATTTAGTTTCAAAGTTTTATTTAGTTTTGGAGACCAGAAGTGGGACCCACCTTGCAAACAAAATGGAAAAATTTGATAATCTTAGCATCTTCACATAGCCTCAGTACATCTGAAGAGTCTATAAATGTATTAGGTTTGATGTGAATTTGAGGGAGTTGAAATGGTTTAAATTTTCTACCAGCTCATGTAATGAGCCAACCGAGCCACCCTTGGCAAGATGAGCTAGTTTTGTGTTGTGAAGGGAAGGTTACATGTTGATTACCAAGATAAAATTAGGTTAGACCAAGCTATGTCAAAAATACCAAGTGAGTGGCCAACATTATATTGACACCAAGAAAATTCTTAGGAAAACCAAGCCACACGGCTATAAAGAGATCGAGCTATGCATAATGGAAACCAAGCTATTTTTATGGTATCGAACTGGGCAATCCTGTCTTAGTGCTTTGAGCTACTAGAATCCATCGAGATCTTCATTTTAGGTTCACTGAGTAAATCAGGTCAAGTTCGTTTCAAGTTATTCTCGATGAGAGCAAGGTAGGCTACATGATATAATGGACTGTGAGCTTTGCATTAGGAGAGGTTGAATCATTGTCTATAGAAGCTTGAGTTGATGGATGCTTGCTAAAAGTATGTTCATTATGGAACTCATAGTTGGAGAGTCTGTCAATTTAAATTCGACTAGTCTAATAGAGCCGTTGATCACATATGATGAGATCTGTTCCACCTAAGAAAGTCATGATAGTGCAAATGAAAAAGATACATGTTTGTATCAAGGGAAATTTACAAAGAAGGGAGTTCGGTGGCCATACATAGAACTCTGGATTAAATATTATATGACTTGGTTGATTGAGGTTTATCTCGGAGATGAACATAGAAAATTAGAGCTTAGGGAGGTGGCTCGGTGAGGTGGCCAACACTCAAGTAAATAGTGGGTGATTTTTACGTTAGCTCAAGGAGCCCATAAATTAGAATGTGGGAAGCCTTTGGCTAAGGCAAGTGGAATTTTCCCGGAGGGACCACCGGGTTTGGGCCTCACATGCATGGAAAATCCAAACTCACCATAGAAAATAATGTGGAGATGGGATGAAATAGCTCCAAGGAGTTATGTAGGAGTTTCAGAGTTGGAGGGACCAAGTGGCCCATGGGACACGTAGGAAACCAAAGCTTCACTTCACTAAAATTGAAAGGAAGTGGTCCTTGGATGAGTCAATGGCCCAATCGATTCAATAGGGGGGAAAAAGAACCAACATGAGCATGAAGAGGTGGTAGATGCCTGAGTTGTAGGTGAGTCAGGATGGGATGACACAAATGGCCCAAGCCATAGGGAGTTAAGTCCAATGTGGGAGGCCTATACCTATAATACAAGGTGGGTTTGATGCCAAACAATGTGAGGATTTAGTGGATGTAACGTGAAAGGCAATGTGGTCGGTGTAATATGAATTAACTAATGCAATGTAAAACACCCAAACCAATGCAAAAGAATACGTCAATGGGTAAGCAATCAACATGGTACCATGAGGAGTATGCCCCCGCCAATTTGGAGCAATAGCTTGACATGTGAAGCTGAGTCATCAAGTGTATAAGAAGAGATCCTAACATATAAGAGAGGGACTTAGTGGCGGTGAAAGGGTGAGAACCAACTTGGTTGATCTAGCCGAGATGACAATGCATTATTCTAAAGCAACATCCCCCTTCCATATAAAAGCAATAAAGGTTAATAGTGGACCCCACCATATTCTAAATTCCTGAATCATTTAAACAAGGCATACAACTTTGGAGAAAGAGAGAAAATATTTTAAAAGTCATTTTTGGCCAAAATTAAATACTCGATCTGTGGAGTGAAACTATGCTCGGAGAGCCAAATCAGCCGCAGCCACTCAAAAGCTCATAATTTAATAATGTATCAATGGAATTGCAAAAGATTAGTCTCATTCAAATTATGGTTCTGATACCTTCACATAGGGATTGAGAAATTCTAGAATTTATGAGGAATTGATAGCAAAGTTTGCAAGAAATAGATCCATTTCCAAAAAGGACCCTCAAAGTGGTTAGGAGTGCAATTAATGGGCATGTGCAACAATTTTCTCTCATTGGAAGTTGATATCAGTCAAGGATGACTTTTGAGGATTTTCTATCATGGTTTCTTCCCACTTTGGGTACTTTATAATTAATGAAAAGGGCATATCCAAGTATTCTCTCTCTCGTCTCTTTCATTTTCTTTAAATTGAAGTGTTCTCTCATTGTAAAGGGAGGATAATTCTAGTAGAAAAACTATACCATTTTTGTTTTATGAAACTAATGTGCTGCAGGCCTTTGTAGATTACTTCTTGTATGACAATTATGGCCTTTCTCTTGTAATAGAATGATCTGTGCATATCAATGAAGAAATAGATGCAAGTTGTGGATAAATCTTCCCTTGTTATATTTATTTGCATTCTTCTTGCCTCTTTATTCTTGTTGCAGGTGTATTGTGTATGTCTACTCATTGTGCAGGTTTCATTATAGTTGTTCTTCTATGGAAATGAAGTTATGAATGCTTCTTTTATACTATGGAGATCTATTATAACCCTTTCTAGTCCAAATTTTTCTCCCATTTTCACACATTAGAGAGTTGTTCTCACACCCTTCTTTGGTGTATCACCTCTGTTAGAATAATTTCTTTCATTTTCATGATCTTTCTCTCTCCCTAGTACCTTGGAAATTATAGGATAGAGATAGTAAGTAGTTTTCCTTCATTAGAGTAGCTTGGACTAGATTAATAAGAGGAACCGACCTTCTCGGAGGATTATCTCAAGTAGCAAGTCCCAAAACTTAGAGATAGTACCATGTTACCTAATCACACCATTTGGCTTAACACACTCACATGCTAAGAAATCAAAGGGTGCTTTGATTTGGTGATAAAAAGAACTTCATTAAGATTCATTTCTTATTAAGACATCATCCTAAGATGTTATATTTCCATCTACATTCGTATATTCCTCCTAAATTGTTTCCTAAGGCTAACAATTTTGAAATTCATCTTTAGTGGCTAGCCTAGGGTTTAAAAAATTATGTTGGCATGCCCCCAAGCATGCCCGTGTGCTCTCTATCATTCCCATGTGACCCCTAGCATGCTTGTGTTCCTCCTTTCACACCTACGCATGACCAAGAAAACTCATTTACATGTGTTGTGCATACGTGCCCCTGACCCCATATGTGAATCAATTTTCATGCTTATGTGCATTTTAGTGGCTAAACCCTATTTTTGCACCCGCACATCGAATTTGCATACATGTGCCTATTTTTTCACATGCACAACCCTCCTAGACTCATTTTCCATTTTTTCACCCATGCATTAGGTTAAAAACTTGCGTATGCATGCGCTAGGGCTCACGCATTCGTAAAATCATTATTCTTTCCTAGCTATTAAGTGCATTAAATGAGCTTAAGAGATTAAATTTTAAATCTACATACTGGTGTAGGTTCATGGGAAGGCCTAATGACCTCTTAGACTTTATCTCGCATGATGTACCCATCTTTGAATCCATGCCATAATTCTCAACATTAGAGCTCTCTCTCTAAAAATATAGCAAATGAGGAGTGTAAATGAATTAGTCGATGGTTTTACGTCCCTCAAGAAAGGTATTTATAGCTTTCCCCATGGTGTTTTCATTCACCGTGATGTCCATAGATGGTGATGTGACCTCCATGGTTCTTCTAGATTCTTGTAGTACTCTCGAGATGGTTATTTTTAATAAATAATCATTTTTGGAACATTTTTGCTACATTGGGGCATGTTTTTTCCTCCGACAACCCTTTATACTATCTTGGGGCATATTTTTGCCTTGTAATGTCTTTTGGTAATGTCGCATGAATTTTTTATTTCTTCTACAATTTTTTCTTCTATAAAATTAAAAATTCAAAATAGTATAACATTTTTCAAAAAATCCAAAAAATTAGTAAAAATCATTAAAAATCCGTAAAACTGCTAAAATTAAAAAAAAATCAAAAATTGGTAATCGACATGCACACAGATGAAGCCTATATCAAATGCATTGTCCTATGACATTGAAATTTTTCCTACAAAAACATCTTTCTTAGGTTCTTTCTTGTTCTTATCTCAAATGACTTGTGGATCATTTTGATCTACCTCCATGAACAAAGTTGGTTTGCTTACTATGTTAGTACTCCCATGCAACAACGAGTTACCAGAAACTGTGTCATAGTGCATGAATTATTTTCATAGGACTAATTGTGTCCTATGTTATTCCCCTCACATGTATCCTTTCTTGGGGCACCATTTTTAACCCCATAGTTAAAACATGAACATTCGAGAACTAAAGCTTGATAACAAAAACATTGGTGTAACTATCTTGAGCATTGTTTATTTGAGTATGTGTGATTTTACTTGTTTATTTGTTAGGTTAGCTGGTATACTTTCTCATATTACATTTCATTATGTATGTTTCATGGAGTTACACATTTTTAACAATGACCAAATATTAGTAATATAGCTTTTCATGTTGTTTTACACTTTTGTTTATAATAAAGGTTCGATGATTTATATCATAGGGGAAACATGATGAAAAAATGTTTCTTATTAAAATATTAGATGTAAAATATATTCCTACATTAATTGTCATGTCTTATTACTATTCATTTTTCTTCCAAAACACCTGGGGAAAAAATCATTTTTATCCCCGTCACGTTTCTTCTATTCATTTCGATCATATTTTCAATCGTTGATTAAATTCTTCTATCACCCCATTGACACTTGAGGGGGAATCCTTCATTCTACTAATTTTTCTTCAAAAATTTACTTTTTTATGCTTTTCTACTATGTTTGAAGTGACGTCACTTACTTCACCTCAAACAGGGGCAAATGTAAACACCTAAAATCCACTTTTGCAATCTTATTGCTAAAAGCACACTAATTACTCTCATTCTTACCATTTCCATTATAATTAGTGATTTCCACTAATTAACTAACGTTTCCCTCTATTTTGGTTAATTAACAACTCTTTTTGATTACCTAGCCTCTTTCACATTCAGGATGCCAATTTACGACACATTGTGAGTCATAATCCTCTTCTAAACAAACAATTAGTGATTATTAGATAAATAAACCTATTTTACACTTGTTTTAGTCAAAAACCCTATTTTTGACTAAAACCCCTCTTTCAACCATTCAAAATCACCCCATTTTCCTCTAAGACATCTTAGAAGGCTTCAAAAGCTTACATAGCCTCTTAATTGACCCTAAGTGGTGAATTAAGGCTTCTCACATGCTAATCGCTTGTTAATTCACTAATCATGATTAACAAGCCTTAATATATTTATCCATTTTAGTCTCACATGCACCTAGATGGAATTTTTCCTCAAATAGAAAACTATAAAAAGGACTAAGCACATTCTTTCATACATTACACCATGATTTTGTTAATATCTCATATAATAAATATGATTAAGAGCCTTACTTCCTTCTTTGATTAGCTTGCTCAATATTTGCATCCAATCTTCATATTGGTTAGTAGAGGTATATCTAATATGGATTTGTAGCAATTGTTAGAGAGATCCTCTCACCATTTGTGGAGTAGCAAAAACATAATTTGATGTCCCTTAGATCTAATTAGGTCTATGTTAATTAGTAAACATCTCACATTGTAAATATGCTTGTAGATTAGATGTTTAATTTGATCTAGTTTCCGTTAATGCATGCTTTTAAGCTTTTATATTTGATGTTTCATTCTTAAGATTGAGTTCAGATCTAGGCTACTATGGTGTTATCCTTTACTAGTTATTCATATTATAAGAGTTTTTGGGTGTTATCACAAGTGATGTACTTAATAAATAAGAAGGTATACTTAGATGAGATATGAAGAAAAGAAGTACTTGTTCTCTATAATCATATAAGTTGACAGATCATAAAAGTGTAGTTTGATAAATAAATCTAGTATAAACTATAATGAAGTAATAAATGATAAAATTGAAAAAGGGGATTTAAATTAATGTACTTACATAAGTGAGATGTTAAGTATCGATTACAAAAAGAGTTAATCTAAACAAATGAGTACAACATAACACTGAAAGGATTCATGGTATGGACATACCTATTCATAAATAACTCACATGAAGGCATAATCTGGATTACAAGTGTGGAAGCATACTTGTAGGAATTAGTATAAAAGATGAACTTGTTGTACAAGAATAAACAAGTTGGTAAAGGCTTAGTATACCTGATGCTAAGCATGATGTTTAACTAAGTTATATGATTAAAAAAATTTGAAAATTCTATTTCCTTCTACCATCAGTGACACACAATTATGTGGTAGAGTACCTTCATGAAAAACCAAATCACGATGGTACGGAACGAAGGACTTAGGAACTTTATGATTGTTTGGTTAGTACAAATGTACTTATCAGTATTAGTAAACTAAATGAACCTAGTAAATAGGAATGGACATTAATGAATGCTTACGTTATTAACTATGAACATAATAAATTAATAAATGAACAATAATCCATATAACTAAATTAGGTGAAGGACAAGTTCCTAATGAGGAATGTGTTATCACAAAGCGAGCATGGAAAACATATCTATAAAGCTTTAATCACAGTAGTCTAAGTTGTTGATTATACTTGTCCCAATTCACCATGTCTAAGATGTAGGGTTCTTGACGGGAATCAAATGATTGAGTTTCAGGTATACACTTAGAAAACATTAATTTATTATCAATACTTGAAAAAGGAAACCAATATTATACATTGTAGACACACTCGTAAAGATTAATCTATGAGGAATTGGTTACTAACCGAATCATGAAACTTAACATGGTTTATAATTGTTATCGATTGATTCACTTCTAGATTTATGCTAGATTTAATGGTTGGGTATTTAAATAAGTGAAGTATGAAGTTAATATAAAAAAAAATCTATTTTAGAAGCGTAATAAAGAGGTGTTAAATTTTGGTATCAGAGTTGAAGGTTGCAAATCTTGGACCTACCGAGTTCATACACTAATGAAATGTCTTAATTTGTTAATTGAAAATAATGAATAAATGAAGGATGATGCATGGAGAACATATTAGACCAAATTATGCTTAAGGTTTGGTGGTAAATAAGTTAGATAACACTCGAACAGTCCTTCATGACACATGAAGCTAGAAGGATATTAGGAGAAACTAGTAGAGTGTGAACAGGATCAACTAAGGTAAACAATAACAATTGATTAATAAGAATTATCATAGGGATGATCGATTGTTGAAATTTCATGATGGTGTATTTTGGAACTTAAATCCACCACAAAATAAAATCCTACAAAAGGGGAGATGAAGTATATAGGAGAGACTATCTGCTATAGTAGTAGTGATTTGGAAGGCCGATTAAGCTAGAATGAGATCTGCAATAAATTATGACTCAAAAAGAGAAACATTATACAAGAGAGTTAGCTCTTCTCCACCTATAACTTTAGGAAAGTGGGTGGAAACAATATGGCAGAAAATGTAGATTGTGAGAATGAGTTGAAAAAGAAAGACTTGTTGTGAATTTCGACAAGTAGCAAAACAATGTCGAGTCTACTAAAATGCTAAGATGAAGGAACAATATTTCCTAACGTGACATCAGGTAACTTAAGTATAAATTTTTGTTTCTATTTTAATTTGATACTAGTATAGTTGAGTTCTTGGTATCTAGTGATTATCTTAAACAAAATTATAAATATGATTTATCCTTTACATGTGAAGAGAAATTACAAATCTATGTCTAGCAATGCAACATTGACGATGCTTAAGCTTCATCACGAAAGTTGGAGTTGTAAGTGATCTCATTAAAGGACTTAAGACATAGTGATATTATTATTCCTATGGTAAGTCAAAGATTGTTGGTATGAAGGACAACAAGCCTAAAATGGAAAAGAAAGGAACACATTAAATGATTTAAGTAATCACTGACCATGAATTTGTGATGAAGATATCTAAGAGATGAAAACCATGGATGAATTTGGATAAAACTAGCCAAAGAAGGAAGATCATTAGGTACATTTCAAATAAAATTGGGAATTGCACAAGGCAAAGGTTTGAAACAATAAGCAAGTAATAAAACAAAATAGGTTAAGAATACTTGTGGGAGATTAAAATAAATGTTTTCCTAGTTTGTTTTTTACTTTTTTATTATTTATTAAATAATATTTCATGTTATGGGCGCTGGAATGAGAAGGAAATTTCCATATTTCAGACTATTTGACTTTTATTGGTGGAATGAAAGGATGTCATAGCAAGTAAATTTGAATCTCGTGGCTGAAAATTTCAAGATTTTTTAATATGATCTATGATTGATTGTTTTGATTTTGTTTAATGAGATAAAAAATCATCAAGACGATGATTCATTAAGGGGGGGAGTATGTCACACCCCACAAATTTATTTTGTGTTTCCGAAAGGATAAGGTAATAACCGGAGAATTATTTATGAGGGATGGGTAATAAACATTGTTGCATACTTGAGTATGTAGATGCATGTACACATGTGTACCCGAAGAGGGTATACACAATTACACGTTGTTCTATGCACAATCACCCCACAATGTTTACCAAAAAGTGTTCCTAAATCACTTAGCACTTATAACTTATTATTGTTTTCTTTGTTGAATTCATACGGGAGTTTGTGTGAAATAATGAACTAGTAACATTAACCTTTGATCATGCTTAGGTGATATTGCTATGTTGATACTATTTTCTTTATGATGCAACTAAATTGATGGATTTGAATTAATGGTTACTAAGACCTAGAATTCACATGTAAAGTGTCACATTATGCTTGTTATATTATATTTATTGGTTAACGCCAACCACCTACCTGAATAAAGGTATAAAATGGTGATTATAAGAAAAATGCTAATATGATCCTGTTTCATTTTAATTAGTGCTTGGGGCTATGTGAGTAAATTTTATGTTACCAAAAATTAATATTGTTGGGCTAAGGAATGAACCACCACTTTGAACCCAAGTTTAATATGGTAAATTATTTCATATTGGACCTATATGGTTAACCTTTTGATAATGGTTAATAGGGCACCAATCCTTTTAAGGCAATCTATATTGTTCATTTCATACACCTATACCATTTTCAATGATTTTGATAATTGTTAAACTTATGGGGTAAAAGCTATATTAAGAGGACCTCGATAAGATGGTTGATGATAAAGTATTTAGGAATGATACTATTACTTTTGGTTAATTAGGGACCAACCCAACCCATGCGTGAGTTAGTGTTTTAAATTGCTTAAAGTTTTGGGAGCCACTTGGATGGAACTACCACCAATTTTGGGAGATGATTTATTAGATTTAAATTGTAAACCAATATGTGGCAATGATAACATGAAATGTATTAATGGAGATCTCAGACCTCAAAACTAGGAGCTTCCTCGGAAACTAAACCACATGCAGGCATAGAGGTTTCATTTTTGTTAGTTTTTTTAAACTTTTAGCTCCTCGAATATCTGCATGAAGTTACTTGGGAGAGATCTCTAGAATGTGACTAAATATCCATTTGTGTCTCTTCTAAAAATAGGAAACAATGTTTGTATTTGAATTTGGGAAAGATGAAAAGAGGCTAGAAGTGTTCATTATTGGGTTCAAAATCTAATTTTTCTTGGAACGACCTTGTGATTGTGGGTGAGTGTATATAAAATCTTTGAGCTTGGAATTGTTGTAAAGAAGTGGTGCCTTAGGATTTTTTTGAAGAAATATCATAAGATTTTGGGAATCTTAGGAATAAATCATTCTTTCTTTCCCCTTTATAGTTTATTCCATGTCATATTTGCATATAATGAATATTTGAAATCAATTTCTCTTTCTATCTAAGTTTTTGGATTAAAAATCGATCTTGGGTTGGCTTGGTTTTATGAAATAACATTATGTGTGTGAATATGCTTAAAGGGTTTTTCGTGCTGCATTGGAATGGGTTATATTCTACTATGTTGGTTTATTGTGAGCCTTTATATGGGATTATGTTATTATTAATATGATGAATACTTTATTTAATCATGGACATACCTTAAGATTTTGATATTGTTATTACTACGACCTTGTCACTTATGGGTATGAACTATAACTTATTATAATAAGTGGGTATCTCACGACTTTATGTTTAAGAAAATTATATGTGGGTTTTTTTATAAATATGTTTTACCAAATACCCATTTGGGTGGTTACATGGTGAGGGTATTCTAAATAAACATGTCTAGGTTGTTATTCGTAGGCTAGAAAACATATTTGGTTACTCCTCCGGTGTCTCCTCTCGCTATCCCATCGAATGGTTTTGACATGAAATAACAATTTAATGTATTAATACTATAATAGGAAGCTCTTTGAGAAAGTCTATATACTATATATCTCTTCGATGGTATACAATTTCCAACTAAGAAGTAACTTTAGTTATCTTTGATATGATTTTGGTAAATAGTGTTTACCTTAATCTAGTGGGCATATAGGAAATTATTTATGGAAAATGTTGTTTCTATCTTAGTTGGTGTACGACCTTAACTTTATTATAGATGGAAATGAGTATGTGTTTGGATGAATCTTATTCATAGGATTTATTTTTCAAGTATAAGACATTGACCATATCATGGTAATGATTAGGAAATTTTTGGTACCTCCGGGTCTTTGATTCAAAACCTATGTTTGCAGATTTTGGACTTCATTTAACTAAGGTAGTTGTGGTTATTATGGAGGTCCAAGTTTTGATCAAGGTAATAGATAGTTACCCTAATATTCTCAAACAAATTAATGATTATAAACAAGTGTTGTTCTATATATCTTTATTATTATTGTATTCATTTTTATGTCCTTAAACAACAGCCTAATCCCATGCGCATTGACTTATCACCCATCGGGTGTTGGGTACTCACCGAGACATGTGTGGGTGCCGAGAGCCTCCTTTAAGTCGGTTTTGTGAGAATACATCCTCTACTAACAAAATATTAGATGCAAGAAGTTAAAGAACCATGCATTCATTCAAATAATAGGAAAATATCAAATAGATAGCAGATCTAATAATACAAAGAAAAGGCATTAGGGTTTATACCCATGAACAATGTATATATTTTTTAAAAAGCCATATATTCATATTACTCTCTATTTAGTAACCACATTACATGCCTCAAGGTCATTATAGACCAAATGAATTAATGTATATAATATTTATACATCAGAATCCTAAACTATGCTTTCTAAATTATAAAGATGTTCATAAACCCGTCCCTATAGATATGACATCTCTCCTACTATCCTCCTAATGAGAACCTTAACCCATAGAATCTACTAATATTTATGTAGATATTCACCTCTCCTCTTCTTCTTCTCTACCTCTCTTTATATCTCTCTTGATGCCCTTTTCTTCTACCCGAGCATCTCTATATATAGCTTTAGCATCCACCGTCATGCCTTCCTAAAGTAATAGATTGGTTGTCAAGTGTCCATGTGGTCCTTCAATACAGCATGCTTCTTCCCATCCGAGATCTCCACTTTCTGCAATGATGTCTTTTTGGATCCTTCCATTACATGGAATATTCCTTCCTTGACCATCGAGTTGTCAAGATGGCACCTTATCCACTCCGCATGCTCAGTCAAGTCACGCTTTTCTCGTGTGCTTCCTTAAATGCTGAATATGGCTAAGTCTTGAAATCCTTTATTTTTCCTTATGTGTACAGCTTGGGTTCTACTAAACCATTCTAAAACCCTTTCCTATGCACCTTTACCCTACACACCCTTCTTCATATAGGCCCCACGTGCCCATGCGCCTTCTTGTACTTAGCCAATATTCTGAGGCCCAACATCACCCCACACTAAGCCTATTCTCCATCCTTGGAAACACTTCTCTTTAATGAATAAAGAATGGTGGGATCTAAATAGTTGGAAAAATAATGAAGGAATGAAGAATTTGGAGAAAGAATGAAAGAATGGGGAAATAAAGGAGAACATGTTCATTGTTGAAGGAGGAGAGGGAAATCCTTCCCTATATTTACCTCTAGCTTCTCCTAGGAATTAACCTCACTTTTTGCTTGTTGATAGAGGTCACCTACTAGGTGCTTACCTCCTCAAATATTAGCCCTTCCCCTTTAGCACTCATCATTTCAAAATTTCCTTCCATCTATTTTCCTAAATCCTCAAGGGCATCAATCCTACAAGGTTATCTGTGGGTATAATTGCTTCAACTAGTATTTGATCGAGATCCACAAGGTCTCAATAGCCTATTATTTCTTATCCACCTCAGTCAAGATCCTATCCCACTCTACTCTATTACCCTTATTCTTCTCCTAAAACTCCTTGAGTTCCATCTCATGTGTGGCGACCAATATTTTTGCTACTCTATCTCTATTAGCAAAATTATCATAGGAAACTTTATCAACTTACGTGGTGGCCTTCACATTATAAAGGAGTTTAGTATACTAAGAAAGAATCCCTACAACCTTCATCTTTTCTTCTCTCTCTTGGTACACCAATGCTTTTATGCATACTCTAAAGTGAGTGACCACCTCTCCATAGTGAGGATGTGAGTCAAATCCTCTAAGCACTGCAAGGTTGATTCATATTTTTCTTGGGTAGTGCTAGGTTAGGATGCTTTAAGATGATAAAATCTGTAATCATCTTGATTTTCTTGTGTAATTCATACACACTTTCCTTCTCCTTTTTATTTCACACCTTATCTTTTCACCGATTAGTTATTCTTGTTTCAGATCCTTTCTTTTCTTGAGAATCTCCTCATCCTTCTCCAATTCCACCTCTAGGAATCTCACCTTATCATTTCTTCTAAAAGTCTTGCCTCAACCTAAACTAAAACCTTGTTGAGTGCATTACATAATTTAACATCTCGACAATGTTGAATATTAACCAAGGGGTTTATTCCTTTTTCTATGGCATCTTCATTAGCACCCCTTGTCTTACCTCAAACTCAGGTTCATCGACATGTGATTCAAATGCCCAAGATAGCATTTTCTTGGTTTGTGGGTATGCGCCTTCTACATCAAATGAGGGCATGGCTAGGAGTTGTTCTATTGGCACATTTATCTGGAAGTGCATGTGTAACACCTTACTTGGATCATTTATGTAACCCATTCCTTGCCCTTGTGCTGCCACCATGCTCTTCCCACTTGTGTGTATAGCCTTTGGAAATCTCATAGCTAGATTGGGATCTCCACCCATGTTGTCATACTCCTTTCCAACACTTTCTTCCTCAATCTCCTTCATCACTTCATCTGCATTGTGCTCTACTTCCTGTTCCACTAACTTTTTGATGATTCCTACCACTTCTCTCTTTGTGGATTCTTCTATTTGTTCCTTGGTGAGGCTTGGGGTCCTTTGATCTCTTGTGTTTACTTCTTTACTCACCCCTTTGCCTTGAGCATCTACTTCTTCCTTGTCATTCTTCCCTTCACTTCCTTCTTCTTATGAATCATGTATATCATACATGGGATGATTATGAACTTCTTCATCCATCTCTCCCTTATAGGCCTCCAAGCCCTTCATTTCCTTTGAGTCTTCCTTCTCTATCACCTTTTGTTTCTTCCTAACTGGTGATTCTAGTATAGGAGATTCTTCCCTCTCTTTCTCTTCAGTGGGAGACTCCTTCCTTGGTGACTCTTATCTTGTGAGGGGATCCTCTTTCTCTGGCACCTCTTCTTTTGGGGTCTTCTCCATAACTGGGGACTTATTCCTATGTGTGTAAGTGCTTGGCTTAGTGCTTGTTTCCGGTGCACCCACAGATTGTGTTGTCTGCACACTTGGTGCCTTCTTCTCTTGCACCTCTTCTCTCTCCCTCTTCTTTAGCGTGGAATTATTTATTCTTGTGGGGTCTTCTAGAATGGAGACATCATTTTCTAGGTAGGCACCCTTCTCAAACTTTTGCCTTATGTGCAGATATACCCTTGCTGACCTTCTAGGAATTGGTAGCGTTATTGGTTTTATCGTCCGCACTTCGTGGGGACACATTTCTCCACATATGCATGCTTCTATATTTTGGCGCATCTCGTAGTGGTTTTTATATACCTCACTAAGGTTAAACCTTAGTCTCTTGGCCTCCTTAAAATGGTTGACCCCACTTGGAAGTATTGCACGGTGAAAGAAAATAGTAGCTTGCACCATGGACTCTTAGTCCCATCTATTAAGGTGAACTGGCCAATACAAAAATGATGATATATAAAAACTCCACTTCCCCATCTACGAGCATGGAAATCGATGTATCCTCCACTTTTCCCCAAATGTGTCGGGATCCTCTTGTACAATTTTTTCAGTGCACTTTTGATCGATCGTCATGGTCTCACAAGTATATTTCTCAAACCTTTTCGTGGGCAAGGTATTTTCTTCTAGATACTCCCATATGAAATTCTCTAGCCCATTGGGCACTCCAATCTCTGAGAAGATGATGGTGAGGAGAATGTTTCCAAATAGTATATTCTCTCCTTCATGCGCACGCTAATGATCTCATCTGCAATGTAGGCAGATAAGTTGTAAATGGTGCCTTCATAAATCTTCTAGAATACATTAAACCATGCCTTGTTCACTTGTGTCCAAATTTCTTGATCATTCAACTTGGTAACCAAGCACGCGGCCATTCTCATAATAGGGTCGGGGATATCTATGATATTAAAATAGCACAAACCCTTTTTATAGTCATAATCCTCCACATTTTTCTTGATGGCCTCCTTATCATCCAAGTCATCATCTATGGAATGCGCTTCGTAAATATAGCCGGTGAAATTTGATATGAGTTAAGGAGTTATGCGCATTTTGTGGCCTGTAAAATAGAAGTGGTCTTCATGTACACATGACATCAACCAATGGTATAACCGCTTGGGCTTGCCAAAATAGGGCAACTCATATAGTTGTAGAAGAACCCAAACCTTCTCCAAATTTACCTTCACTTCATCGTTGTAGATCACAATTCCTTCTCGGTGTTGTCTTGTTTGTTAGATGAACCGCTTCTAACACCATCTCTTTTTCTATAGTGCTTATGTGATGATTTTAGTCACTTACGGCCATATTCCTCAAGTAAGATTCCCACTCTTTTCTCCAAGAACACTCCATCTGGGTACTGCATTTCTGCATACCACTCTTCATTGGAACTAGCAACAACAACAATTTGTTTTCTTTTTCCATTTCCTTCTGCATTTTTTAGCGAGATGGTTTTCTTATTTGGTGTCATTCTACTTGTCAGGTTAAAAATTAAATTCCTCCTTGCTCTTCTCTACTACTCTTCTCAACTTTAAGGATCAATTCCATGAAGAATCCTCCTACCTCTGTGCCCTAACTACCAAATCATAACAGGAAAAATCTTCCACAAGATGACGTACTCCAAAAGAACTCTCCCCACACTAGTGTAGTCCTTCCACTCTGGTTTGTAGATCAACTTATTTGGACACTTAGATCTCTATGATTCTTCCTCCTTCACACAAATCTCTCTAGATGCCCTAGTTCGCAAGATCTCTTCCACTTCGTAATCACAAGGTAAAATAATGATTCACCTGACCTCATACTTATAGATTTTTCCTCCTTTTTATAGCAATAAATGTTATGCCACCTACCAATGTACTTAGCATTAAATGTAACTTTTTCCACTAAATCTGACCTTAAGTGCCCTTACCCACACACCCAATCCTACATGAAAAATATTTACAACCTTCTAGTGTGCAAAAATCATTACTAACCGAAGACTCTTACGCGCGTTTCATGACGTGAAGACACCTCTTTTGTCCTTTACCCAATTTTTTTCCTCACCTACCACATGTTGTTCTTGTGCTTTTCCTTCTCTCGTACTGTATTTATAAATCCTTATCCTGACACCAACCATTCTCGTCCACTATTTCTAACACACTTTCTATCCTTTAACCATCTTTTTAACTTTTACTGCCAGCTTATACTTCACTTCGCACTACTCTACCTCACACTAAAATAGATGCGTGGTCCTCTGCACATACACAACATTTTGAAAATAATGTGGTTACCAGTGTACAAGGTGCAAAACAAAAAAATAGAAAGGAACAAGCAACAAGAAAGGGAAACACAAAGAAAAGAGAAAAAAATGCATAAAGGGAAATTCTAATCTAACTGGCAATACTGCCTTATTTACAAATACAAGGAAGGCTTATTTATAGTAGGGCTTCAACCTACTCCCATTGAAATGGCTAGGTAGCTTTGTCCCATCCAACACTTGTAACTGACATGTGCCTGAATCAAGGATGTATAAGATGATGTAAGGGCCCAACCAATGGAATTTTAATTTCCTAGGATGGCACAGAACTTGGAATCATAAAATAAAACCATCTACCCGACCTCAAAACTTTTATTCTTAAACTGACGATCATGCCATGAATTTTTTCTATCCTTTTTAGTCTTTTGACTCCATCTAGAAAGTGATCACATTTCTTCTAACTACATCAATCTATCAGTCCTTTCCTTGAGTGCTTTTTCATCATCTAAACCTCCTACACATGCTATACTGCAGTGAAGTGATGGTAACATGTATTCAACGAGAAAAGCAACCTCTCGCACCAAACACAACTAAAATGGTGTGGCCTTGTACAATATTTTTGTAACGCCTTGATTTTTGTAAGTTATCATGGTAATTACCTTTCATGATGTTGTAACTGCAGAAATGAAGATAAATATGTTAAGACACATCTTTTGATCTTAGAGGAATGTGTTGCTGATCTGGACCCTTGTTTGCTGTAACTTGATACTTGGGACAGAAGTTATTATTGCTTGTGTGATTGCTAATGAGACAACAGACTTGTCGTATGCTTGATGAACTCTATTCGCTGATTGACAGCACACCTTGAATCAATTCCATTGATCCAAGGTATGATGTGGCCTTCTTATGATCACTTTGTCGATTTACTTTTAAACTAGACTGAAGGTTGATATAAATGTTGCAAAGCAGACCGATTTCGTGTATGAATATTTGGTACGTAGATGCCAATGAAAAAGGTTTGATTCTTGAACCACACACCATTGTAACGCTAGACAGCGTAAGACGATAAGGGCTTGGATGCAAGTGGCACATGTATGTGGAACTTAGGACGAAATGTCCTGCTTAATGTTGAATATGACTGTCAAGTGGAAAGACTTGATATGGAAACTAGTTAATTAAATATTAGGGGATTAAACCCTAACCTACCCCTAAGTTTTATCTTATACCCTAACTACTATCCTATATGGATTTTAGATTTCATAAGGGAGAAAATAGATATAAATTCCATTAACCTATGAACTAGGTGAATGACCTAGATATGGACTATTAAAATACTAGACTAATCCTAACCTAAGGAAGGGGATGCATAGACCCATGTGGATGGAAAGGATAAGGGGGAGGTAAGAAATTTAATGGGATAGTAAATGAAGCCCTTACATGTACAGCGCCAAGTTTGGCGGGAACAAAGAAAAGTTGGAGGCGTCCAACTAGCTTAGAAACTAAATGGAATTTATATGCAAATTTGAAATTTGGAAACTCACCAACCCGAGTCGGTGGTGGCGTGAGGAATGAGGAAAGGCAGTGCATTCAATGCATTAATTATCTTGGTCTTAGTGACCAGCTCGCCTTGGAAAGAGGATAGAGGAAAAAGGAAAATTGTTGTTGCTGTGTGCATTTGGATTTTAGTTGCTCTGCATTTTGTTTCTCCATGGTTCTGTTGAACCAGCTGTGTTTTGATTATTATCTCTATTCTTTGGAAAAACAAAGGCTATTCTTGAGCCTGTGGAAGTTAGTGACTAGTTGGAAATCCTGGCTGAGGACGTCGTGGAGAGAAACAACTCCAGTGGGCACGGTTTTCTTCGAGCCACAAGAAAAATTAACAAGCATGTTAAGCCCTTCTCCTTAAACCACTTGCTTTTGCTTAATAGTCTCATTAAAACAACCTTGCTCTTATGATGGGGGTTTTGGTTATTTGATTTGGCTATTACGTTGAGATGATTTCGAGTTGAGTCATTTTCTTTTGCTGTACGTGGCTTGAGCATTCTTTACATAATGATTAGTTGAATATATTGTCCTTGCTGTGTGGTTCATTTTGGCAATGTTGGATATTCACTTTATTACCATTTTGGGTTGTGCTAATAAATACATTAGCTAAATGAATATCACTTCTGAGTTCTGAGCATTCTTGTGAAAATGAAAAGATGAGATGATTTGTATGTCTGGTTGAACTTTCCTTAAAAGAATGAACACGACTTGGGTATTCGGGTGTTTGAAGAAAATGATTTTTCTTCTTATTGAAATCATTAATGAATTATGTTTTCTCTTTGCTACTTGAAATCTGAAGGTAATGGGAAAGATGATTTTATTGTGCATTTTGGATGCGGTTTGATCTTCTAGTCTAAACTGTCATCATGAAAACGAACATGGCTTAGTGTTTCTGTGCAAATGAATGAAACAAATGAGATTTGGCTTGCTGTTGAGATTGTTTTGACTGTACCTTGCTTGCGCATCTATTACCCTATGCGGGTTTGCATTGATAAAGGCATTGTTATGTGAATATTGTATTTCTGAGTTCAGTGTGTGGAAACGTTTGGGAAAAACAAAGTTGTGGTGATATTAATAGACTATTATGCGAGTTATAATTCCTTGATGTTTTTTTATTTGCATAAACACGGGTTCCCTGGGACAGTAAGGTTATTGTAGCATCTTACTTTGCTGTACTAATTTGATATGGTATTCTGCCTGTTGGTTCTTTTGGTACTAATGTTTATAGACCAGTTGCAATGAACTCTGGTCAACTTTTTGGAAAGGTAATAGTAGTTTTCAATTACTGAATATACTACTCTGAATGAATTATACTATTGGAGCATGTCTGCTCTAAATAAGAGGTATTTGGATAGACAGTAGAAGAGGTGATATGATCTTGCCCCCTTATATTCGATTATTGATTTTCGTTTATTTCTCTTTGGACTGTTATCATTGATTGATATCACGTTTGGATTAAAACTTCTAGTACAACTATGAGGAAAAGAAAGAGAGTGTGAATGGATAATTTGAATTAATGATCATTTTTCTCTCATACAGTTGGAAATCTATAATTGTTATGGAACGAATTTCGTACTGCTTGGGTTAAGCATTGGTATTTAATTACTTGTTTGCTTGTTCTCTTCAGCGTTTGATTGCTTGAAATCAGATGAGTTGTATGAAGGAAGGGACAATAATTCAGTTTAGATTTTAGTTAAGATCTATCTTTTGAATTCACAACTATTGTAAGAGAATGGAATTGATAGCATTTATGTTAGAACAGCAGTTGCATAGTTGTGTTTTTTTTTAGTTCTTACAAATGTTTGTAATCTGGAACTGTTGAAGGAAATTACTTCTCGTAATAATTATTTGGGAAAGAGGGCAGTAATCCTTTGTCTGATTAGGAGGGTTATTGGATGATTGAGTTGATATGTTGTTCATCCTTTTTGGTATTTAATTCTTGATTGATGTTCATATTAACATTTCATAAAAGCAGGGTTCTTTTATTGAGACAGTTAATTAAAAGCACCTCATTTTAAAGACAAGTGCTTAATATGCTCAGTTCAATGAACTGACCCATGCAAGTAATTTTACAGATGAAACTTGAGTATAAATGAAGACATGGTTGTTTTCCGATACTTCTTTGATTAACTGAAGATGGATTGTATTGATAGCTATTACTCCTCCATGAGGAAATGAGAAAGGAAGAAGTTACATTCTTCTATCTTCATGAGTTGTAATGTTGTTTGATATAAACAAAGTCCGGTCTGCTTAGACAGAAAATGTATAGATTGTAAATCTGATGGATGAATACAAGTAAAAGTGTGATATTTTCAATAACTGTATCAGTTTGATATTGTTGAATAAGTTTGAGAATATAACATTATTCCTTGAATTGGAATTATTCAAATGTTAATGGATGAATTTAAAAGGAAATAACATCTATTCTTTACCTGAATGCAACTTTTACGTTGAAATGTGCAATTAGTTCATACTTGGGTTAAGATGAATTTTGAATTGACATTAAAAATATTTAGATAAACACAAAATCATAATTGGAAGGTATTCGGGATTAGTTTCAAAGCTAAGGGATATCAAATAACTTAGGGGCAGCCAAACCTTGTATTCGGACTCCGTTAATAGCCTTGAATGTTTAAATTCAGAAAATAAAGATATGGGAAATCATATCTATTGTTAACAAACCTTAACTAAGTAAGGTTAAGGAGGATAAATGAATAAATTCATTTAGAATTAGACCTCATTTAAATGGCGTCTAATAAGATGGAATTCTGAATTTGTTTACAGTTGTGGAAAAACTTGGTTAAGTTTAATAGGTTAAACTTATTAGGTTTATCGATAATGGACTGATTAGTCCAAAGAATAAGAAAGGAACCAAGAAGTGAATATGCAACCCTTTGGTATGAAGGAGGAGATGCGTATTAAGCCAGAAGATGGATTAAGTCTCTCTTAGCTACATACAACTGTAACAAGAACAAGGATAAAGGATCAGCATGGCTGCTGAAAGTTGATCTTAAATACTAAGATTATAACCAAATCACAATAGAGCTGGATGTGTACCCTCGATGAGAGGATTCCGTAGGACATTGACATACGCCAGCTACAATATGGTGTCTTCGTGAAGGTGGGGCCTTCATGACGACACAATGTTATAGCTGACATATTACAATGCCCTTCCGAATTAAATCATCAAGTTTACATAAGCTGGATAATAAGTTCTTGGCTGGGGATAGAAATGTGATCATGTATACGGAGTGACTCCGGAGGACTAAAGGTAACTAGACACACGGATTCATCTAGGAATGACACCGTATGTCTGCGTATCTTTAGTTACCATGAGTAACTTCCTATACTCGTTCATATTGCTAGTTGAGGTTAGAGTTTGACCTTAAATGGAAGGACTGGTAGAGACCAGGAAAGACCATTCTAGATAACAGATGAAGTGAGGTGAAGGATGTATTCCATTGGTGTGTATCACATCTAGGAATATGATCATGCAAAGCATGTGAAAATCTTTGGCCAAAGTATCGCAAGTGTTGGTTGTGTTGTCCTAATCACCTAGTTTAAGATGCAGGATGTCAGATGAATATCAGTAACATATATTTAGATAGGCTTCTTAAATGGATCACTTTGATAACCAGTAAATGGTAAAAGAACCCTGTGTATTCATTATACTATGCATGAATTAACATGAAGGATCGGTAAGTCACCGAGTCATGAAATGAGAGATTGTTGAAACTCCGAGCCATAATGTGGGAGGTCGGTAGTTCTTCGAGTCATTTATAAGCAGCATATGGTATCTGTTATATGATTGAATGGCACTGAATGTGTGTTCCATATTGCAAATATGTGAACAGAGAACATTAGTTTTTAAAAGGAAATTGTGTGATCCAAACTACATTAATTGGACAGAGAACAATTATTAAAACTTGAACGTGTGTTTGAATTATATAATTCATAACAGGGAACGTTGTATATAAATAAATAAATAATTTCCCTTGTTCTAGTATCTTAAAATGGGGATGTTACAATTTTATAGGTTGTCTTGTATGCCCATAGAATGGATGATACTTTTAAATCCCAATCATGTCTTTTACATCACAAATCTTGGTCAACGTGTGACTTAGTATCTTGTTAAATGCCTCGAAGTTCTATTTTCCTATGGATGATAGGGGTAGTCTTGTGATGGGAAACCATAAACTCTACTAGTAGAATCCTGACCATTTCATTGAGAAAATGTGTACCCCTATCACTAGTCAAGATCAAAGGACATCCATACCTATTGATTATGTTTTCCCATAAGAACCTAGCAGTTATCGCTGCAGTGTATTCCTTTGTAGGTGTTGCCTCTTCCCATCTTGTCAAGTAATCAGTGAAAGTAATTATATACCATGAGCCAGTCCTTCACGTGATTGGTGAAATGGGTCCTACAAAGTTGATTTCCTACTTTTCAAATGGCTCTACACTAGCTATTGTCCTTAATGGAATCTCATCCCTCTTTCCAAGTTTTCCTAGGCATTGAAAATAGTCACAGGCCTTACAAAATTCAATACAATCCTGGTAGATGGTTTCCCACCAACGCCCTGTGAGTATAACCTTTCATGTAGTTACATTTCCCACATAGTTCCCTCATGCAATTCCTCCATGCACTTCCTCCATAATATCTACACATTCATGTTCTAATACGCATTGGTGTAGAAAATCATCACGACCTAATTTGTACAGATCTCCACTAATCAACATGTAGGGTGTGGCATGTATTGCTAACTATTTTCTCTCCAAAGTCTTCATCTCATCCGGTGCCACACCTATTTTAAGGAATACCACAATATCTTCTAAATCCGAGGGCATGCACCACAACCTAAATAGTTGCACATTTGGCATTATATCCTCAATACTCTATGTGTCCTCTCTTGAGTCAATCCTTGATAAGTGGTTAGGTCCTGAATTACTTTTTCCTAGTTTTACAACCACCATGAACTCAAACTCTTGAAATAATAGGACCCAATGACATATGTACCCTTGTAAAACTAGCTTGTTTACCAATTAATTCAGTGCCATGTAATATGTGTAGAATATAAATGGTGTTGATAGCAAATACTACTTGAACTTATGCAGTGCATAGATCATTGATAGTGACTTACACTCCGTAGTGGTGTAATTTTGTTCTCCTGGTGTCAACTTCCTACTTTCAAAACACAAGGGGTGATTAATAATCCCCCATTAGGTTGTGCTAGTACTTCCTCAATAGTTGTTTATGAGGCATCAACATGCACATGGAAAGGCTTATCCCAGGAATGGAGATGTAGTATGGGCACAGTGATAAGTCTATCCTTTAAATTGTCAAATGACTTCTATTGTGCCTCTCCCCAATGAAAGAAACTCTTGTTCTTTATCAATTCTTCCAAGGGCATGGTGATCTTGGTATATCCTTTGATGAACTTACTATAGTACCCCGTATTCCCAAGAAATCCACGTACTCCACTCGATTAGTAGGCTCTCCCAATCCCACAATAATAAAAACTTTTGTGGGATCCACTAACAAGCCCTCCTTACATATAATATGTCCTAATAGGGTTCCAAATGGAGTAGCAAAGACACATTTATTAATGTTGAGGGATATCCTCAACTACCGACATATCTCAAACATCAGCCTCAAATTGTCACAATGGTCCTTCACTATCCCATACACCATCCAATCATCTAGGTAGACTTGAAGAAACTTATGGATAAAGTCCTGGAATGCTTTTATCATCATGAGCAAGAACATAGCAGTGCATTATTCAATCCAAAAGGCATGATAATGTAGGAAAATTTTCCCACTCATGGGTGAAAGTTGTCTTTCTCTGGTCTTCCTTTGCAATCCTGACCTGGTGATACCTTGAGAACCCATCCGTGAAAGAATAGACCTCCCACATGACTACTCCTTCCAGAATCTCTTTAGTGAATGGGGTTGGAAAAGGGTCAATGACACATACTGCGTTCAAGTCCCTATAGTCAACACAAATCCTTATCCTTCCATCCTTCTTAATAATTATCACCATTGGGCTTACCCATTTTGATTCTACCACAGCCTCAATGATACCAGATGCTATCATCTTGTCTATCTCCTCCTTGACTCTTACACACAATTTTGGATTCATTCGATAGGGTCTATTCTGAATCATTCACACACCTTCCTCCATCTTGATCCTCATCTCCCCCAAGGAATGGTGAAATCCTTTGAGCTCATGGTACCCTCATGGGAATAGATCTTGAAACTCATGTAACAGATGAATGATTTTTGAAACATTTTTCTCTAACCAATAATCCCCAATGATAGCTTCCTTAGGTTTTGTCTTTTTCCCAATGTTAACCTTATTTGTTTTCAAGGGCTCATGGTAGGTACACAATCACTCATCATCACTATCAATGAATTTCTGTGAACCTGTAGAATGGTTGATATCCAAAATTTCCATTTATTCACCATCTACTACATAGACCATCTTTACTTTTTCCTTTTCAATGCACATGTGCTCAAGCTATATTTCTTTTGATTCTTCTTCATTGAGATGTGTCTCAAAACTAGGTTCACCCAACAACTCTAGTAACCTATCTTCTACCATAGCACTATCTCCCATTTTAAGGTGTTTGACAACTTGTAACACCTTATCCACTAATGGCTTAGTACTTTGATACTCAAACACTTGAATGAGATCAGCCATTAACTCCTTCCAATTCCTTATCTAACGACATGTCTCAAAGTGAATATACCATGCACGCGCACAACCCTATAAGGTGGAATATAAATTATACACCCATAATAAATGTGGTAATGCTTTATGCCCTCCATCCAAGCCTTCTCACGTGCTTGTCTATGGGAAAAGGTAGGTTCTTTGCCATTGTAGTCTTCGATAATAGTGGGCATGATGCTTCTATAGAACCTTAAAGAAAATGTGACTCTTACCTTGTGTCATCCTAGGAGACTCTCACGATGTGTTTCCATCCAACATGCTACAGTCCTCATCAAGTTATAACTAAGCATACTTCTTCTTTCGTCCTCATTTTTCAACTGAGCCTCCATTTCTCATAATAAATCATCAGGTCTTGCTCCTTCGAAGTAACTTGGTAGCTTCTTTCTTCCCTGTGTTCTTGGTCGAGCATGCCTTTTCCACCCTTGTTATAGATACTTTCAATTTTCTCCCAATCAACTCATAATTCTTGTGTGCCCAATTGTCACATATTATGCTAGTTGTCTCACTCATCAACTAGGCATCTTCAAATTGGATGACTCCTTCTATTGGATGAATTACCTTAGGATGTTTGATGGAGCACACATAGATTATGTCGAGGACTTCCTCTCCTAAGGGATCCATATAGGGCACTGAATTCCCATATGTTAAAGGGATGATCACTCTTTATTGATTGTTCTCAAAACTGATATACCCATTGTTAAACCATAGGCCACATTGTTCTTATAATGCCAAGGGCACCCAAGTAATGTTGGGAAATTATCCACCTTGGTGAGTGCCAAGACTTCAAATTCTCCAATGAACTTGGCCCCTTGAATAGTGATAACTACATCCTTCAAGACTCTACTCGACATTTCCTTTGTCTTCTTTTCCATATAAAACACATTCGAAGATGGCTGTAATGTGGGCCTTCCCATTTTATGCCATGCATCAAAGGTGAGAACATTTACCTCCATTCATGTGTTGATGAGGATATTACTCAGAAGCTACCCATCAATAACTACATTCAATGTGATCTCTTTATCATAGTCAAGGATGTGAGGAGGAAGATTGAAATGTAGCACCTACCTTTCACGCTCTCTCCTAGTGCATGGTATCTTTTTCCGTAACAATTTTCCTAGTAAGGGAATGATATTCTCCTGTCTTAACATTTTACACACTTCCCTGACCTCATCCAGATCCTTCTACTAAGCCTCAACATTATTCCTTTTCTCTAACTTCCTTGACTACTCCTTTAGACATTGCATATCTCCTTGTAATCTCCAAATCACATCCATAGTCTCTTGGTACACCTCTTTCTGATGAGAAGGGTCTGGATACTTCCCATGTACAACTTCTTCCCTATTAACCAATTTCTATCTTGGCATATCCCTTACATTCACAACCTTTTGCTCATGTTGTCACTAGTACAGTTCTAATACTAACTCATGTGCCACTCTTGGCATCCACTGTGGGTTAGCCTTCTTTATACTTACCATCCCAGTGCCTTTATCCTTGTGGTGTTGTTGGCTCATATGTACAAACAACTCAGGACACTCCTCGTACTTATTTTTTTCCACACCACGATAATTGTAGCAGGTTAGGAAACTCACATTTATAATGCTTTGTCAATCTACAATTATAAAAGGTTCCACGTGAGAACTCACTTCTTCCTCTTCCGTGGTTAAATGACCAAGAAATCCTCCACAAAATCCCCTCTCGTGTGCTCCTCCATCTACATGCCCTTCATAGAAGAGATCATCATCCTTGGAACTCCTTGCAAGGCTAGTTTGGCACACACCGAGATCACTAGCATCATGAATATGGTCAATTAGCCTACAATCCTTGGTATCATGGGTCATAGAGGTACAAATCTTGCAATAGTAAGAAACATTCTTATGGATTTCACGTTATAGTAGAGGACACCTATTTGCATCATGACCCCCATGGTAAATCTCACAGTTTATCACCATAGTTTGTACCAAATTTCTAGGGAAACTATCCTTTGTATACCCCTCCACTTCACAAAGTCTATACACCAAAGACCAATATGAACCTCATGTGCTAAGTTTGTAGAAAACTTCTCCATCTCCTTGGCCATTGTAGTAAGTTGAGCCTCCAGTAAAGTGTTCACATTGGTATTAATGCTCCCAATAGCATCAGCACATAGGGAAGCTTCCAAGGCCTCATGTGGGTCTATGAAAGTCTTGTGCAATAGTTCCCTTATAAATGGTGTTATCAATCCCCCAAAACCCATTGAGCATGGTGAGAGGGGTGTATGTCATAGGATAGTTTTGATAAGAGAGTTTTGAAGCAAGTGCATCGTATTCTCGCACACTCTCCACCATTCCTTGGTGAATATCCTTCAAGGTGCTAATGATTTTTGCTCGAACTCATGGATTTGAAACTCTTCTAGGAAGGTATTCTTCAACGCATTGTAATCTATGACCGTTTGGTGGGGATCATACTTACGGTACCAAATATGTGCATGCCCCTGCAACATTATTCTAAACTAAAGTTCCTTTCACTCTAGGGTAGTGATCCCGCACATGCCATAGTAATTCAAACTTTTCCACATGATCTCGCAACATCTTCAATACCTATGTAGTACAAGTAGGAGTAAAGACATCTCAAAAATACTTGTGGGGTGGCTAAGGGCCTCATCCACTTGACCTAGAACCTTGGTTTCCTCCCATGTTTCATCCACCACTAGATCCACTAGACCCATCAGGTTCATTCCCTCTTAACCCACCATATCCTCTAGCTCCACCAAAGTCCTATGGCTCTTACACTACTAGATTCACCTCTTATAGCTGAAAAATGACTGAATTGGTCATGCCTAGTGTCCCTAGCGTCCCACCGAACTACTAACCGATGGTTTGTGATATTTTCCCACTACTAGTTTTTATCACATGCCACTTCCAGATGCGATACCCAAACCTTGTGTATTTGTTCCTTGTCCAAAAATTTCTCCAAATACAAGAATGGTTTACGTAGCCATGGATGTCCCAAATGAGAAAATATATCTCATAGGATTAGATCGGTTACTTCCTTTGATACCAACCAAATTATCAATACTTATTCCTTGATCTAGAAAACCAAGTGCCAAGGTTTGGTCACCAGGCAGGTTCGATGTGCACCGATCCCTCTCCTTTCTCTATGCGATGAACTTTCATCAAAAGGTGAATGGAATTCTCTCCTGCACTTTCTAAGATGGGGTATCACATACTGCTCAGGTTCTACGTCTTCTCTATGAACCTCAACTCCTTCCCACGTCTACCTCCATAGATCCATCACACCTACAACCTCATGTTGTCTAGCCATCTCCCTTTCATGAGATTCACTATACTTGAGTCATCTCTCTTCCCTTTCCTTTTCAGCCATAATGTCCACCATCTTTCTCCACCCTAGCTTCCTCACCCAAAGCTTAGAGAAGCTTATCTGACCATAGGAAATTCCTCTAAACTTAGAGTAATGATCAATATCTTCATACCCAAAGGGACATCACGTAAAAATGATCCTCTAGGTTCCCTTAGGAATTTGAATTTAGCAACCTCTAGAAAATAATACGTAGAAATGGCATATTCTAAAATATAATTGGTCGTAACTCTTTTCCACCAAAGTGATCGACAACATGCATCCAAGTCGATCAATATCTTATAGCTTCTAGTAATCATCTTGGGTCCATACACGTGATCTATAGTACCAGCTTGATCTAGATGCATATGCTGAAATCCATTCATACAATTATCTTTGGAAAGCAATAGAAGAAAGTTTCATACAAATCATGGTACAGTGCTCTTTTACCCATCTACGTGCATCAAATGCAAGTATCACATCGAATCTTTAAGAAAATCATCCTTCGTGCTCTTAAACCATGCTTCAACACTCTCTAAGGTTAGGTGTTCAATCATCACACATCAATGGAACCAAGATGTGGATGTATCCATTTCTCACAACAACTTCAAAAATAGGTCCCGGCAACGGAACCAAGATGTAGTCATTTTTATGTCCTTAGAAACAACAGTCTAATCCCATGCACACTAGCCTATCACCTAGTGGGTGTTGGGTGCTCACCCGAGGCACACGTGGGTACCAAGCCCCTCCTTTATGTGAGTTTTGTGAGAATACATCCCCTACTAACAAAATATTAGATGCAAGAAGGGAAAGAACCATGCATTCATTTAGATAACAAGGAAAATATCAAATAGATAATAGATCTAATAATACAAAGAAAAGGCACTAGGGTTTATACCCATGAACAATGTATATATTTTAAAAGAAATCCATATATTCATATTACTCTCTATTTAGTAACCACATTACATTCCTCAAGGTCATTACAAACCAAATGTCTTAATGTAGATAAGACTTATACATCAGAATCCTAAACTATGCTTTCCAAATTACAAAGATGTTCATAGACCCATCCCTCTAGATATGCCATCTCTCCTACTATCCTCCTAATGAGAACCTTAACCCATAGAATCTACTACTATTTCTATAGAGCCTCTGCCTCTCCTCTTCTTCTCCTTTGCCTCTCTTGATATCTCTCTTGACACATTTTTCTTCTACCTATGCATCTCTATATATAGATTCAACATCCACCTCCATGCCTTCCTAAAGTAATAGATCGGTTACCAAGTGTCCATGTGTTCCTTCAATGGAGCATGCTTCTTCCCATCGATCTCTATACTTTCTACAATGATGTCTTTTTGGATCCTTCCATCACATGGAATATTCCTTCCTTGACCATCGAGTTTCTAGGCTGGCACCTTATCCACTCTGCATGCTCATTCGGGTCACATTTTTCTCATGTGCTTCCTTAAATGCTGAATATGGATAAGTCTGAAACCCTTTCCTTTTCCTTGTGTACGTGCCTTGGGTTTTGCTAAACCCTTCTAAAACCCTATCTTGTATGCCTTTACCTTGCGTGCCCTTCTTCATATAGGCCTTGTGTGCCCATGTGCCTTCTTGTACTTAGCCAATATTTTGAGGCCCAACAATTATTATGAGAGGGAAATCATCGGGGGTTTTACACAAGTATGTATTGTGATTATTCCATTATGTGCGTTGATTTGTGACTATGATGTGTATAACTTTTTAGTGGAATCAATGTGATACCCAGTGTTCACATGTTTTGGTATTTGTGTAAGATAAGTGGTTCTAAGTAATATGTGAGTTTTCTATTTGGTTAAGGTAAAATAAATTTACCTTACTCTTCTCAAACTATCTTAAGACATTTTTATGGGAGTTGTTCTTACATTGTTGATAGTATGACCATTACATATATCATTTGGCATCGTATTGTATCATTGTATTATTAATATAAAAGGGAAATTTTGGGGTTTCATATAGATTTGTGGGGATTTTATTCCCTTTTCTATTGACTCTAATCCACAATTGGTATAAATGGCCTTGGTTGTAATAGAGGAAACTCGTGGTCAATTGAGTGATCTTTGGTATGATTAAGGTAATAGTGATTACCTCAACTTTTTCAAATATATCATAATCATTAAATTGTATAATGAAATATATGCCTTGCTTGTAATTTGACCCTACTATAAGGGATAGTTCAATGTTATGTTGGAATAATTTTGAGTAAATGGAATCAAGTATCTATTATGTCTTGATCATATCATTTTAATGATATGTTTTATTGACTTATGTGAATAGAAGGATTACTACAAACTTAGAAAAAAGGGTAGAATTTATCTAATAGAATTTGAATGCAAAATAAAAGGAAATCTATGTGAAAGAAGAGTTATATTTATGAATGATAATATTCTTTGGTTTTTAAAGTGGATTGGATTATATGCATGATTGTTATATGTGTTTATGCATTTATTTCTTTGTGTTATGCCTTTAAGGCACCTGGAAATAAAGGCAATAATAGTTCCTTGAGAGAAGAAAGGTAAACTAAATTAAGATTACAATAATGTGGTTCTCAGTATTATTATGTTGATTTATATTTGGGATAATGTCATGTTTAAGTGTCATTTTTAATAATAAATTACTTGTTATGAGATGGTACTTATTTAATATTCATATCTTCATACACACACGCGCGCATGCACACACACACACACACACACACACACACACACCTGCTTGACATACATCAAATATATGACATAATAGTAATGTTTATTTACAGTAATATTTTCCTTTTATGATATCATCGCAAACAAACAAATGAACAATGAAATAGTGATAAAGGTTGTAACATTAAGCATGCTTGAGGGAAAAAATTATACTTAAACAATGATGAAAGAAAGTACCGATAAGGGTAAAATAAACTAGATTATTACAAGTGATGAACTTAATAAGTAAGAAGATATACTTAGATGAGCTATGAAGAAAAAAATTACTTGTTATATATAATCGTATAAGTTTCCAAATGATAAAAGTGAAAAAGGGGATTTAAATTAATTTACTTACATGAGTGAGATATTAAGTATCCGATAATAGAAATAGTCAATTTGAACAAAGGAGTACAACATAACATTAAAAAGAGTCATGGTATGGACATACCTATTCATAAATAACTCACATGAAGTCATAATCTAGATTACAAGTGTGGAAGCATACTTTTAGGAATTAGTATAAAATATGAACTTATTGTACAAGAATAAACAAGTTGGGAAAGACGTAGTATACCTTATGTTAAACATGATGTTTAACTAAGCTATATGATGAAAAAATCCAACAAAGGCTACTACCTTCTACCATCAAAGTGACACATAATTACGTAGTAGAGTACCTTCGTGAAAAACCAAATCACGATGGTAAATAACAAAGGACTTAGGCACTTTGTGATTTATTTGTTAGTACAAATGTACTTACCATTATTAGTAAACTAAATGAAACTATTAAATAGACATGGACATTAATGAATTTTTACGTTGTTAAATATGGACATAATAACTTAAGAAATGGAAAAGAATCCATATAACTCAATTAGGTGAATAACAAGTTCCTAAAGAATAATGTGTCATCATGGAACTGAGCATGGAAAACAATTATCTCGAATCTTGGATCAACGTAGTGTAAGGGTTTGATTACACTTTCCGATTCACAGAGATATAACATGTATGATGCTCGATGAGATTCAAATGATTGAGTTATTGGTATGATTCTAGAAAACATTACTTAATTATAAATTATTGAAAATAAAAACCAATATTATACCTTGTATGCACACTCGTAAATATTAATCTATGAGGAATTGATTACTAACCGACTCATGCAGTTGTACATGGTTTATGACTATTATCGAATGCATCCAATTTCAGATTTATGCTAGAGTTAAATGTTGGGTATTTAAATCAGTGAAGCATGAAGTTAATATAAACAAAATTCTAGTTAAGAAGCATAATAAATAGGTGCTACATTTTAGTATCATAGATGAAGGTTGCAATTGTTGGACCTATTGATTCCATACGCTAATCAGAATATCTTATTTTGTTCACTGAAAACATTGAATAAATGAAGGATGAACCAAGGAGAATTAACCAAACCAAATTATGCTTAAGTTTCGGCAAGTAAATAAGTTAGATAACATTCTAACAAATTCTTCGTGACACACGAAGCTTGAAGGATTCTAGGAGCAATAGGTAAAGTGTGAATAATATCAACCAAGGTAAACAAACCGAACTAATTAATAACAATCAATAGAGGGATACTTGATTATTGAAAATTCGTAATGGAATATTTTGGAACTTAAATCCAACACAAAATAAAATCCCGTAAAAGGGGAGATGAAGTAGATAGGATAGGGATATCTATTATAACAACAATGATTTAAAAGGCCAATTAGGATCAAATGAGATCTATAATAAATTCTAAATCAAAAAGATAAAAAGTATACAAGAGTGTTATCTCTTCTCCACCTGCAACTTTAGGAAAAGTGGTGGAAATGATGTAGCAGAAATTGTAGATTGCCATAATGAGTTAATTAAGAAAGACTACTTGTGATTTCCAAAAAGCAGCAGTAACAAAGCTGTGTTGACTAAAAATATAAGATGAAGGAATAATATTTCCTAATGTGACATCAGGTAAGTTAAGTAGAACTTCTGTTGTTATTTTAATTTGATACTAGTACAGTTGAGTTTTTGGTATCTAGTGATTAGCTTAAAACCATAATTAGAAATATGATTTATCCTTTGCATGTGAAGAGAAATTGCAAATCTATGTCTGGAAATGCAACATTAACATTGTTTAAGCTTCATCATGGAATTTGGATTTGTAATCTGATCTCAATAAAGGACTTAAGACATATTTATTAATACTAATTATTCCCAGTGTAAGTCAAAGATTGTTGGTATGTAGGATAACAAGCCTAAAAGGGAAAAGAAAGGAACAAATTGGATGATTTAAGTAATCATTGACCATGAAATTGTGATGAAGATATTTGAGAGAAGAAAACCATGGATGAATCTAGATAAAACCAACTGAAAAAGGAAGATCAATGGGTACATTTCAAATAAAATTGGGAATTACACAAGGAAAAGGTCCGAAAAATAAAATATTAATGAAACAAAATGACTTAAGAATACTTGTGAGAAATTAAAAATAATATTTTCTTTATTTATTTCTACAATATATGGTGTGTTTTTTACTATTTGTATTATAAATAATATTACATATTATGGCCACTAGAATGACAAGGAAATTGTCATATTTTATATTGTCCGACTTTGATTGGTGGAATAAAAGGTCATCACAACAAAGAGATTTGAATTTTAAGGCTTAAAATTTCAAAAAAATGGCTATGATCTGTTTTTGATTGTTCTTATTTCATTTAATGAGATAAAAATCATCGGGATGATGATTCATTAAGGGGGAAGTATGTCACATCCCACAAATTTAGTTTTTTTTTTTTTGAAAGGATAAGTCGATAATTGGTGAATAATTTACAATGGTTGAGTAAAAAACAATGTTGTGTAGTTGATTATGCAGCTAAACATACATGTGTGTACCCTAAAGATGGTATACACACTTACACGTTGTTGCATACACAACTACACCATAGTGTTTATCTGCCAAGTGTGTGTAAATCACTAATCACTTATAACTTATTATTGTTTGATTTTTATTACATTATGGGAGTGTGCATGAAATAATGAACTAGTTGCATTAAACTTTGATGATGTTCAGGTGGCATTGTTGTGTTGATATTATTGTCTTTATGATGTGACTAAATAGATGGGTTTGGATTAATTGTTACTAGGACATAACCTACACTTGTACGGTTCCACATTATTCTTTTTATATTATATTGATCGGCTAACACCAACCACCGATGAATTAAGGTATAAAAATTTCATTATAAATATAATGGTAATATGATCATGTTCATTTTAATTAGTGTCTAGGGCTATGTGAGTAAATTTTATGATACCAATAGCTAACATTGTTGGGAAAGGAATGAACCACCACCAACCCTAAGTTTAATATGGTAAATTATTTCATATTGGACCTATATGGTTAACCTTATGATGATGGTTAATATGGGCACCAATCCTTTTCAAGGAAATCTATATTGTTCATTTCTTACACCTAGACCCCATTCACTAATTTTGATAATTGTTAAACTTATGTGTAAAATCTATACTAAGAGGACCTTTGTCGATGATTGATGATCAGTTATTTAGGCATTATACTATTACGTTTGGGTAATTAGGGACCGACCCAAACCATGCATGAATTAGTGTTTTAAATTGTTTAAAGTTTTGGGAGTCACTTGTATGACACTACCGCCAATTTTGGGATATGATTTATTTGATTTAAATTGTAAACTAGTACGTGGCAAGGAGAAAATTAAATGCATTAGTGGATATCTCGGACCTAAAACCGGTAGCTTCTCTAGAAGCTAAACCACATGCAGCATGGGGTTTCATTTTTGTTGGTTGTTTTACACTTTGAGCTCCTAGAAGCTCCGCATGAACTTACTTGAGAGATATTTTTAGCATGCAACTAAATATCCATTTATGTCTCTTCTAAAATAAGGAAAAAAAATTGTATTTGAATATAGGAAAGTTGAAAAGAGGCTACAAGTGTTCATTAGCAAGTTCGAAATCGAAATTTTTCCCTGGAAAGAGCTTGTGATTGTGGGTGAGTTCCTACAAAATCTTTGAGCTTAGACTTATCTGTAAATAAGTGGTGCCTTAGGATTTTTGTGAGGAAATATTAGAAGCTTTTGGGCATCTCAGAATGAATCATTATTTTCTGTCCCCCTTTAGAGCTCATTCCATGTTGTATTTTCATACAATGAATCTCTACAATCAAGTTCTCTTTCGAAATAAATTTTTGGATTAAAAATCGATATTGGTTGGCTTGGTTTTATGAAATAATATTATGTGTGTGAATTTACTCAAAGGGTTTTCCATGCCTACTAGAATGGGTTGTATTATGCTATGTTGTTGGTTTATTGTGAGCCTTTCCATGGGCTTTTGTTATTATTAATATGATAAATAATTTATTTAATTTGGGACATACCCAGAAGCCTGTGATATTTTTATTAATGTGACCTTTTCACTTATGGGTATACATTATAACTTGTTATAATAAGTGGGTATCTCATGGATTTATGTTTAAGAAAATCGTATGTTGGTTTGTTTATAAAGACATTTTACTAAATACCCATTCGGTGGTTACACATTGAGGGTGATCCGAATAATCGTGTCTATATTTTATGTCATATGTTGGAAAACGTTTTTTAGTTACTCCTCTAGTTTATCCTCTTCTAGCCCATCAAATGGTTTCTAACAAGAAATAACAATTTATTGTATTAATAATATAATGGGAAGCTCTCGAGGTTTTTCATGTAAGTATGTATCCTACATATCTCTCTCGATTGTATATGATTTCGACTAATATGGCACTATTGTGATCTTTTATATGTTTTAGGTAAATGGTATTTACCTTAATATAGTCATGCATATAAGAAATTATTGCTGGAAAATGTCATTTTTATTTTAGTTAGTGTATGACCTTACTTTAGTTACGGATGGAAATGAGTATGTGTTTGCATGACTCTTAGTCATAGGAATTGTTTTTCAAGTATAAGCCATTGATCATATCATGGTAATGATTAGGTAAATTCATTGGTACCTCCTAGGTGTTTGATTCAAACTTGTGTTTGCATTTTTGGAATTTATTTAACTAAGGTAGTTGTGGTTATTATGGAGGTCTTAGTTTTGATTAAGGTAATAACTAGTTACCCTAATATTATCAAATACATTAAAGATTATAAACAAGTGTTGTTCTTTTTATCTTTATTATTATTATGAGAGGGAAATTGTTGGGATTGTTTCACAAGTGTGTATTTTGATTATCCCCTTCTATGTGTTAATTTGTGAGTGTGATGTGTATATCCTTTTTGTGGAATCAATGTGATACTTGGGTTCAAAGGTTTTGATCCTTGTGCAAGATAAGTGGTTATAAGTAATATGTGAGTTTTCTATTTGGTTAAGGTAAAATAAATTTACCTCAATCTTCTCAAACTGTCTTAAGATTTTTTTATGGGATTCATTATTACCTTGGTAATATTATTACCATTGCATACATCATTCGACATCATATTGTATCACGGTCTTAATAATATAAAAGAGAAATTTTGGGGGTCTTGTGCAGATCTATGGGGTTTTATTCCCTTTTCTATTGACTTTAATCCATGATTGGTGTAAATGGCCTTGTTTGTAATAGAGGAAACTCGTGGTTTATTGGGTGAAATTTTGTACGATTAAGGTAATAGTGATTATCTTAACTTTGTCAAATATATCATAATCACTATTGCATAATAAAATATCTTCTTGACTGAATTTTGACCCTAGGTTTTGTTGGGGGCTTGGATTCGATTTAGCTTTGGGAGGAAGAGTAAATGATTTCAATTTGTATGTGGTAGCGATGGGAGATTTGGATGGAGGATGTAGTCCTATAATAGATTGATGAGGCCCTAATATGGATGATTAGATAGTGGGTTATTTGGATTGATTGGGCTTCAAAGGGGGAATATTCAATTTCTTATGTGGATGAGTAAGGGATTTTCAAATAGGGGCACCCAGGTTTTTAAATTTTGTTTTTGAAGTTTTACCCTTTGTGTAGATAATGATGATTTATATCGTGGAGTCTTCTTTAGGAATGGGATCATATGGTTTAGATACATGTTGGTTTGTAGATGTGGTGGTAGAATATGAGGATAGTTTTTGAGTAGTATCATCAATAGAATTAGAATTTTTGTGGATGGTGTGGAATTAAGAAGTGTTGATGTAGGAGTTTTCATACTTGTTGGAGGTAAGGATCAGATTGGTATATTATTGGTGCCAAAATCAAGGGGAGATGTTCATTTTTTAGAGGTTTCAACAAGAAATATAGATATGGTCGTGGATTTAGATTTGTGTATAGATGTAGATATGGGTGTAGATGTGGATGCAGAGGTAGATGTTTAGATAAATGTGGGAATAAATATAGGTATATATGTAGATATGGTTACAAATGTCGGTATATTTGTAGATCTTGAAGTAGACGTGGGTGTAATAGATGTGGGTATATATGTGGTTGTAGATGAAGATGTGCGTGTGGCTATAGATGTAAATGTAGATAAGGGTGTAGATGTAGACAGTGAAGTAGACACGGTTATAGATGTAGATGTAGATAGGGATTCATATATTTAATCCTGACTTAAAGTGTTGATTACATGAGCATTAGACACTTAATATGTTAGAGGATTGTATTGGTTTTTTGGCAGATGATTAGTAAAGGGTTGTTTGAAGACATCTAATGGTTGATTAGGGGGATCATTTGGATTATATAATTGTATTATTTATGATCGACAATCAATTGCAATAGGTCCTTAAAGGTATGGAATTTTTGATATCATGGCCACATACTTGATGATGTTTGAAATAATGATTCTCATGATACCATGTGGATTTAGCACAAGAGACAAAAAAAATCGGATGGGAGGAAGTTGGATAAGGTGTGAATCCATGAGTTTATTGAAGATGGAGCTATTGTATTCTCCAGAGATGATTATAGGTAGGGTTTGGTCAAGGATATATTTTTGAAGGCTACATATGAAATGTGGATGCAAAAGAATTTTTTATGACGATGTCATTTTACACATTCTTGGATCTGTTGTTATGGGTGAATGAATTGGTGAATTTAGTCTTGGATTTTTTGGATCAAATATTAACATGTCCTTTCTCAAGGGTGTATAGCTCTAATTTTTGATCCATGGTGCAAGTTTCCTTGAAATTTTGAAAGCACTAAATTTATAGGGTAGATGAAATATCTTTGGCACATGTTCAGAAAATAGCTCAATGAGCTCAATTTGAGGAAATGAGAAATATAGTTAGTTAATAATTTCACACCACCTAATGAAAAAATTAGTGATTGATTTATCTTCAAATTGTTTGATGGCATAAATATCCTTGATGGTTATCTTATGCATGATATTGATGGAGAAGTGCTCAAAGAAAATTTGCACAAGTTGAGTGAAGGAGAAGAGGGAGTGTTGAGGAATGCCATTGTACCAATCTAGGGTGGGTCCAGCCAATGACATGGGGAAAGTACAAATAATAAGTTCTTGATCATGGGAAATGAGATAACATGAGTTCCTAAAGGCATGAATATGTTTTTGGGGATATTCTTTACTATTAAACTTAGAAAATTTAGGAATCTCCCAATGTGGAGGATATGGCTTGATGGGTATAGATGGGTTGATATGTTCATTAAAAAATTTCTCGTAGGTGAATGTGCTCTTAGGACCCAAGGTAGCAGCCTCTAGGTTGGCCATTCTACTCAATAAGGCTTACATGGGATCATTGGATGTGTGAGGATGAGGATTTGATTGATGTGGTTGTGGATTATAAGAAGTAGATGGATTGGGTTGTGGGTAAGATTGATATTTTTGGGTGTAATTAGGATTTTGTGGGGGTGGTTGATAAGGAGGAATATAATTGAAGGTTTGTGATTAGATGGGATACAAAATAGGATGTTGTGAAGGGATGGAATTAGATAGGTAATATTGATAATATTGTTGTTGAGTGATATGAGGATTGGATTTAGATTGTGTTTAATGAGTTGGGATATGTGTATGAGGTGGTTGAGATGTTTGAGTGGGTTGATTGGGAAACATGTGTTGAAAGATACTTCAGAGTGGAGGTTGATTAGTCTAAGTCAACTCCAAAGGGTGGGGTTGTGAGGTAACAACATTGGCATGGACTTGAGATGTGAAAGAAGACAAAAATATTTGAACATGTTTCTCGAGTGGTGGAGGAATTAGGTTGGATTCTTGAAGATAGTGGTTGGGTGTGTTGATGGTAAGGGTAGATGAAGAAGGAATGGGGATAGAAGATGTAGGAAAGGTATTGATACCAAGTAGATTAGGTAGAATAGGGACCACAAATTATGTGGATTGATGGGTTTTGGAAACCATGCTAAAATCCATGAGGGACATGTTTAATTTGGGATAACGCCAACTCATTCATGGCCATAGGGAAGAAGACAAAAAGTTATGAAGTAAGAAATTCAATGGATTTGGAATGTGAGGGATACACATAAATTTATTGAGGTGAGGTCCATCAATAGGGATATTAGTGTATTTTTGAGATAAGTAGTCATGGGAAGTGACAAGATTAACATCAAGGAGTTCCTAAAACTCCAAGCATCCACAAGGGATAGTGGGAGGTCAAAATTCTCCTAAGAAAGTAGTAGAAGGAGGTGTAGCTAGTCTATATTGGATGGAATGGTGATAGAAAAAGGATTATTTTTAACATGGGGATTAGTTAGAACCATACGGGGCTCATGAGGAGGATTCATAAAAAATGGATTGGGAAACTGAAGATGAATTGACCAAAGGTGTAGAGTAAACAATATAAAGTGTGGATGTTTGTTGTGAAATGGAACAATTAACCTCTTTTAACAACATCCCCATTTGAAGCAACCAAGTTAAAACCTATGCAAATTATTAATGCAACAAACAAATCAAGAAACAAAGTTTTTTCATCTTGTTTATTTAATAAATGTGAAGAGGGAAAGAGGATCAAAGGGAACCTAAAGAAATGGTTGATCTATGGATGGTTTATGGTATGTTTATGGATGGAGTCCTCAATATACCTAAAGGTATGTGAGGAAAAAATATGTGATGATTATTGGTACATGGCTTGGTATTGGGGCCCACCCTTGCACTTCATGGACAATAATGATAAGGGTGTCAGGGACTTAGTTAATATAAAAATAGTAAAAAAATGTTACATGACTAGAACATTGTGGAATATTTCTTATTGGGTTAAAAGATCTTAATAATTCCACCTGGAAGGAAATGTTTAGATGTGTAAATTTGATTTGTGTGGTTTGGTTATGTGTGAAGAAATGTGAATGCGAGAAATTTACTACCTACTTAAACTATATGATCAAGAAATCATTAAAATATGTTCATTTTTAGATGCAAATCCCAAATGTGGTATTCGATAAGAACAAAAAAAAATGATGGGGGATGATGCAAAAAGGAGAAAATAAGGATAAAAGAAGAACATCTAGATAATGCTTTTCCTCTTTTTCCAAACTAAATGCATGCATTTTTGAGCAAGTAAGCAAACCCACCAAGCATACAAGCGAGAAAATCCAATCTTCAATATTAGTGGAAAGAGGAAACTATAATGTAGAATAGAAAATGAAAATAAAATAGGAACTTACCAAATGATGTGGTAGGTCCCACCATGCATGTTAGAATGTTTAATTAGTTTTTTTCTCTGTTTCAATTTAATGAAGTTGTATGAAATAAAATAATAAACTCCAAAATATGGGAGGGTTTAAGGATACCTATGATATGTGATGATGATGAAGATGAAGGATTGACACATAAATCCTTTCCATGGCAAGCTTGAAGACATGTACAACACAAAGACAACAAGATAAGAAAAATATTAGTAGAATATATGGTGGGCTACCTGATGAAGTCAGTCTTGAGAAGTGATAAACTTCCTAAGGAGGATGTCATCCCATATTTTATAAAATAGCTTGAAAATAATGGATGATAAGATAGCGTGTAAAAGATAACAAGAATCAAACAAAGATCAAAGATATACAAGATCAAAGATAAGATAATACATAAAGTAATAATTTAAGAGAAGATAAATTAAACCAGATAGGGTTGATGATAACCAAAAATAGTTGATGAAGATTGTAACAGTAGATCTAGAAAAGAATGTTGGATGTTGAAGATGTCCTATATATGGCATGAAGCATACAAAACAGAAAATATGTAAATTATTCAAATGTAATGGATGCATATTGGGTGAATAGGACTGGGATAATATATGTGGTGGTTAGTGGTGACTGAGGTAGAAAAAGGTGAGATCTCGAGTTGTCAAATAAGGAAAAGATAAAGGTTACAAGATCTCATAGATCTAGATGCTTCAAAAACTAAGGAGTTGATGGTAGGGAGGTAGAATTTAAGAAAAATAGATGATGCAGATCAAGTCGACAAAGTGACGCAGTATAATCTATGGTGACTAAGGCTAGATTAGGGTTTGATGAACCTTAATAGATTACAAACATACTATAGGAAAGAAATAATATTGGCTAATGATATTTTAGGTCTCCAAGATGACAAACGAGCCTACAAATTTGATGAAGCAAGATAGCACTCTAAGAAAAATCCATGCTTTATATCTATAAAAATGATATGCAAGGGCTCTAAGAGGACTCTAATATGTTGATAGAAGTCACAAGAAGAGAAGAAAACAAGAAAATCTTGCAAGAAGTCAAAATACCCATAGTTTTATCCTCTTTTAGGAGGTGGGTAGTGATATACTTATGGTGTCGTTGGTGCTCTAATAGGGTCACCATTGAATACAGAGGGCCATTTATTTCTATAATGGGGATGATGCAAAAATTGAGACAAGAGGCCTTATTAAGGTTGGATTAGGGTTTTGAGTTGATTTGGTGGATTAGGGTTACATAGGGATGATAAATGGTAGTTGGATGGTTGAAAACATTGAGTGAGGGTATATGATATTCTAGGGATGATAAATGGGATATGATTAATATAGTGGATGTGTTTAGGGATAATAAAATTTTGTTAAGGTTGAATAATGAAGGATAAAATAATGATGGTATGGGATAGGATTAATATAGAAAAATAGGAAATTAATTGGAGTAAACAGGGTTTAGGAGGGAAATGGGAATTCAAATAAGATATGGGTATGAACATACATGATGGTGATAAAGAGGGGAGAGAATGTGATATGGGGGACAAGCATACCAAATTTTTGTTTCTAAACTAAGGGGGTGAATGTTAAGAATGCATATTTTTCGTAAGGTTATTAACATATTGTGTAGTGTGTGTAGACACCAATTTTCGGTATCGTTCCCCCCTTCACACTACATTCGCTCTCATTCATCTTAGCCACCTATTCAAATTTAGTTTTTCTCTTAGAATCAATTCATCCCATTATTCATCATTAATCATCTTATTATTTTATCTATGATTAATTATCTCTAATTAATCCTAATCCTCATGTCATTATTTTTATTTTCCCTAAATCACTTTAATTATTCCTAATCATCGTTAATTGATTCTAATCTCCACCCAATTCATTTATTATCCCTAAATCCTCCATCTCTCATCTCTATATCCTTCCAATTTTCTATCCCTAGCTCCTAATCTCATAAACTTATCTATATAAGACCTTAATTTATTCATTCTAACCTCCCACCTACCCATTTCTCTTCCCTATGCAACCCTAACCTTCCTAAGCACCCTAAAACCATAATTTAACTTCATGTAGGCCTCTTTTCCTCAAGTTAGGAATCATTCCACCACCCTAGTTCATGGATCTCCCCATCAGCAAAGTGACCCACCTGTGTCATTGTCAACCCTATAAATACGCCCTTGTCCCCTCCTTTCTAAGGATGCAACATTGATATTTTTAGGATATCTTACAATCTTGTTTCCATCATTGAATACTTTTGAAACTATCCTACACATCTTGGAGTATTCTTGGATATTTTATGCATCTACGTTGGTTATTTAGGGAGACTTATATTCCTTTTCCATTTCATTTACTTTCATTATCATATTGTTTCATTTTTGTGTCACTAATATCTTGTGCATGTTTAGGTATCTTCAGGGGCCTCCTACCATTCTATTTTGGCCCATATTTCTATCTATAGTTCTTTTTTAAGTCATTCCATTTTCATCCATACCCTAACTAGTCTAGGTTTTTGTCAATTCGATCGAGTATCATCAATCCATCCACCATTCAGCTTGTTTCGTTATTCAAGTCTTAAGCAATATAATTTTCTAGTTTCGGTTTGTCTCTGTCATTCGGATCCTATCATTTCTTACACCATGTTACCTAGATCTATTTTCTTAGATCCCATTCACCATTGATACCCCCTAGTCACCATCAACCAGCCATGTAGTCACTCCACTTTCCATCACTTCCCATAATTTTCTTACATTCTTTCACCCATTTTCAGGTCTAGTTTTTTTCTCGCAGTGTTTATCTCCAGTTCAATTCAATTTTCAAGTCCATTTCATCACAAATATATCTACAAGAGAGTTTACAAGTATATTATGGTGTATTTATTCCTCATATATCTCTATTCACCATTGAATAGCCTATTGTAGCCTCAAGTCATCATCAACCCATGTCAAGTTTTCTTTTTTTTTTTTTGTCATATTTGGATCATATCATCTTTTTACTATCTTATATCTACTTTTAGATTTTGTTTCAGATATTGCATAATTTTATCAGATCCATTATGAGATTTTATATTTCATATTATATAAAATAGGTTTGACATCCATCTAGTAAGTTCATGCTTCTTGGAACCAACTTTGTTAGGTAGCCCTTCATCCTATCTACTAATAGAGTTTTCTTCTAGTGTTCTTTTTTGGGCATACCATCAAACTTACATCAAGGAGGTTCTCATATTTAGTGCCCACCTTTTCCAATACCATCACAAGGCATCATAAACCATCCATTTTCTCAGTTATTAGTTTTTTCATTACTAGTTCATTTAGTTGTATAGGAATACATAAACTTTATTAAAATTCTTGCATACCCAATGGGAGCCACCCTCTCTAAGTGAGTCTTATTGTTTATTTTTATTTTTCATTTTCTTTCATTTCCTCTAACCTTGTAAGGAAGGAGTATATGTTTTAATGTGTCTTATTTCTTGTTCGTGTTACATCATGGATTACTAGGATTGGCTTTTATTGCATTCTTTTTTGAAGATTAGATAAAAGGAAAGGTGTATTCCAAGTGTTTCCCTTTTTCTTATTTAATCATTTTTGCATTATAATTTCCATTTATTTCTTGTTTTCCTCATCGAATGACACATTTGATTTTGGATCTAGGACAAACCCTTTCATGATTGCTTGAAAATATAGTCTAACTAGGGGGTTTAACACATTGCATTTAACTTCATCACATACAACTAGACTCACAAATCAATTTACACATCTAGAAAATCCTTACCAGGTGGAATTTTTGGGATTTCATCATCCAATAGGAAATTATTTGTGGTGTCCTGGCCACGTTATCATCTCTATATAGATTTGGGCCTCATGTGCCTTTGGGTATATCGAGGACTCCATAGCCAAAACTACCTAAAACCATCCATAGATTTTCATTTCCTAGGTACCCCTTTAGCCTCTTTTTCATTTCTTTTTCACATCTTAAATTAATCAAGATAAGTGAAAAATTGTTGTGTGACTTGCTTGCTTTAAGTAGAAACCAACATAGTTTTAACTTTGTTTGTTTGTTTCATGCCATTTATTACTAGGTCTCAATCTAAGAAAATAGAACAAAACATGTCAAACAATGTCTCAATTCATGCTACCATTTAACCAACCAATGTGCTTTCTATTCTCACATCTACTCCTTTATTCATCTCAACTATAGTCACTCAACCTATCATCGCCATTCCTAATCTTCAAGAGGTACATTTTTTTCAATCCAATCCCCATGACGAAACCAATACTTTCCTTCATCATTCCATCCCTTATAGACCATACACTCATATGCTCACTTCTTCTATCAATGCTTTACGGGCCTCCCCTCATCCCTCATGGATCTCGTGAATTTTCAGGAGCTTCTTTATGCAAATATGGTTTCTCTCCATGATAATATTCTTTCTAAAATAACTAACCTTCCCATTGATGGGCCTCCATTACAACAAATTTATGCTTATCACTCTAATACAGAGTCCACTCAAGTTCTTACCTCCCAACCTATCATGTTCTTGCCAAGATCCATGAGTGAGTCGGCCAAATCCCAACATGAATTTTATCCTAATCAACCATCTTATTCCAATCCAAACAATCATCAAACTACTCAATTGGTGGTTCTTATTCCACCCAATCTACCTCATGTTAATACTAGCATTCCTTCTTCCCTCCCCATCACTTCTCTTCCTATCCAAGCAACTTAAGATTCATTCTTTCTTCCTCCCATATCCAATTAGCATCATAAGATATTACCTCTTATTTCCACTTCACATGTTCATGCTAATGTGGTCATCTCACAACTTCTTCCATCTGAATCAATGAAAACTCATATGCCACCTCATCAAGGAACCTATCATCATAACTCCCCTATTCAATCATTTCAAACTTCTCAAAAACCTATTATTTATATTCCAACCAATCCTATAACCAATCAATCATATGTCCCAATATCACAATAACCCACTCAATCTAACCAATCATATCACATTCCCATATACTAACATCAAGTTGTGACTCAACCCATACAATCACAACCCTCTAATTATGTTCCCCATCATCAAACACGTCCATAAACACTAACAAACCTCAAAAATATCAATTATGTCAACAACTTCATACATCCACCTCATACACATCTCAAATTCCTATTACAACACCACATCCATCCAATGATCCCTTACATGATCTACTAAGTAGAATGGCCAATATTGAAGCCATAGCATTAGGATCCAAGACCACATTTTCTTATGATTAAATTTATAACAAACCCATCAACCCATCTGTTCTGTCAAAACTTATCATCCTCACTAGTAAATACCTAAAAAAATTTATATTCAATGATAAGGAGGATCCTCAATAACACTTAAGTGATTTTCTCGCATGTTTTATATCTCATCGCTCTTGGTCAATACCTTATTCTATGCATGTTTCCCATGTATTTAGCTGGACTATCCTTGGATTGGTATAACAACATCCCACAACATTCTCTTTTCACATTCACTCAAATTTCACAACTATTACTTGAACACTTTTTAATAAACATTGTGTGTAAAACTACCATCACTGACCTTTATGACATCTAACAATACGATGATGAATATATTGCCTAATTTTTTACATGATGGCATGGAATCATTAATAAAATCTCATTTCCTCTTCCACAGACCAAAATCATTGAACTCTTCTCATGGTCTTGTGCGAAGCATATTTCATCCACCCTCCAAATCAAATCATTTCAGACCTTCAAGGAGTTGTTTACTATGGATCGTAAACTTGAACATTGTGCCCTTGAGAAATGTCACCTTAAAATTTGATCCAAAAAACCTAAGATGGAGTTCACGAAATCATCCACACATAGTGACAAATCTAAAACCACCGCTAATGCCATTTTGGTCAAGTCATCATCCACATCCACTTCTCACACAGAGCTCTGCACAATGAGCTCCTAGTTTGACCCCTAATTACACTCCTCTTGGGAATTATAAAAATAATTTTTGACAAGTTGATGGTGGTTAACCTCATTTGAATTCCACCCATTAGAAATTTTGATGAGACATGACTTAAACTAGCATGGTACAACAAATAACACTATTGCAAGTATCACCAAGTCCATATCCATGATATTAAAAGTTGTCACAAATTTCAAAATCTGGTTTAAAACCTTATAGAATCGGGTGACCTGTAAGTGGACAAACCTAATGTGCCACCTAATCAACCCTTGGATTTCTTCAAGCAACACTTCCCAAACCACCTACCTAACAATCATACTCAACCTTCTACATTGCAAGCACCTAACACACATCATTAACACTATAGACTAGATTTTGACATCAACATCTACTACATATTCATACACCACACTAACATATATTTTAGACACATCTCCTACAATCACACCTCTATCAACATCCACTATACCTACAACCTCATTGGACTTTATTATACTTCCCCCTTCATCTTTCTCACCTATAACTTCATCTATATAACCCCTTTCTTCACCTATGACAACTACGACCACATCATCATCTTCAATATACCTATGCCAACTCCTAACCCAAGTGTGATTACATCCACACATAAATATGAAATTAATCCTATGACTACACCATAATCTACTATAAAACCCCCATAATCAATACAAGTACAAGTGACACTTCAATCATACCAACTACACCTACAACACTTACACCCACTAATCTTAAAACCATAAAATGAACTACCCCTTTAGATATCTTTAAATGCATCATGAAGAAAACCTTACCACCATAAATATTAAAAAAATTCTACTAAAACAAGTCATCATTGAGTCTATAGCTAAAGATACCACTAATTCTACCAGGAAAAATTTCCACAAGAAAAGCTAAAAAACCCTGGTATAGTTATTCAAAATCTCTTACACATCCACCTAAAAGCTATAGATTCCTTCCTCTAAGACAAATCCTCTCAATAATACATAATGATCCTTAGAAACATCCTCTTCTATTTTAGGGCCATCCCCTCCATCCAAAATTTCCACCACTAATAAGATAGCACAATAATGACTTTCTTCTAAGACAAATCCTCCTTCTAAACTATCTACCATTTCTATGCCCAAAATTGAATCCAAGTCATCCACATCATCAAACAAGACTCAAACTCAAACAAAACCATATTCATACTCTTCCAAATATTAGACAAAATAACAAGCTCTCATCAAACCACCTCAAATCAAATCATCATTACATTAGTAAAAACCCCTTCATCTACAACCACATCATCACCTATTCCCTTGGGGTATTATACAATGATGTTTTACAAATTACTCCAAGCTTCAACAATCACTTTACCATCAATAAAACCCTTTGATACAAATGCACCACAACCTTCATGGTTTGAATCAAATATTATTTGTACATACCATTGTGCACCAGGGCATGACACTGAACACTGTAGGGCCCTGCAAACCATCAAATATAATCTCTTCGACCAAGATAAACTTATTTAAGAGGGATAAATTATTTCCTCATCGAATTCTTCATCAAAACCCTCATCTACTAAAATATCCAAGTCACCCCATTCATCTAAGACTTATGTCACTATTCCTCCACCTACCTCGGCTCCTCTTGAGGAACACCCCTCTCTACATTGATGTTGTTCGGGTCACCACTCATTATTATTGTGAATTTCCTCCACCCACTCAATCAAATTCCAAGGTGGTTTTCATTGCTCCTCCTAAAGATTCTACCCAACCATCTTCATCATCAAAACCCAAGGTGTCCATCTTAGCTACCCCTCGGCATATTTCTCTTAAATAGAGTATCACTAAAAAAATCCACCAAAACCTCATTAAGATGTCACTCTATGAGCTTATCCAAAGATATCTCGATCATAGAAATGCCCTCAAGGAAACTCTTAAATACATTCCTACCCTTTATGATGAGGCTAAACTCTTTTCATCTCTTGTCGGATCACTTACTACTTTGACCTCCATATATTTTGATGGCCTTGAGATTCCATACATCACACCGGAAGAGCATGACTTTCCCCTCTTCATCACCTTTCGTATTAACGACACCTTAATTCATCGATCTATGATAGAAAATGAGGATAGTATCAACATCATATCACCTCATACTTTTGACCAACTCAAGCTCCCTAAATCCATTTTCTCCCAATCTCTCGCAAAGATTGCACTCCTTTAATGATGTTATCACCGACACCTTAGGTATGGTTATTCTTGCCACTGTGTTAGTTAAAAACTCATTCATGAAATATTTTGTATCATAGAGGGGGTTTCAATATAACATATTGTTAGGATGACCTTGGATTCACACTATGTGTTGCATCCCTTCCACACTTCATCAATGCATCAACTATGAGTGTGAATGGAATATTCTAACTCTTCCTACGAGATACTACACCATTCAAAGAATATAATATGACCTATCATCCCAATGATGTGCTCATACCCATGTAATACTATCCTCAACCATCCACTAGCTCATCCATCCCCACGTCTAAGATTCCTAATGATTATTCGATTGAAAAAGTATTAGATAAGCTCTCGTTGAGGGAGTATCACCTTCTCAAACTAAATTATCTTCCCCAAAAAAATAGGATTGGTAGACCTAACAAAGCATCCATGTACTAACAAAATTTTGGTATTGTTCCTTTTGGTCCACCTCATCTTTGTACCACTCTCATCTATGGTGGTATTGATTTCCCTTCATCTCACATCGACATCCAACCTCATACTAAACCATACACCAATGGATTTTGTTATCTGTACAAGCAATCATTCACTCACACATATTTTCACCATTTTCCTAGAAAGGATTTGGAATGGGGAATTATGAGAAAGGCATGCATGACATTTTCATTGATCAATCTCACAAAGCCCATGAAAAAAATTGGACTAGGTTTTAATGAGAAATTTGTTGATCCCCTTCAACCATATATGATGCTCATGGACATTGATCCTCCCTCTTTTCCATCCCAAAAGGCTATGGATATGGATGAAACCATGTCTATTTCATCTATCCTTGTTTTAGTCTCCACCATCACCTTGGGACAGTCACTTATTAGTGTGAAAATTAGACTAGCTCCCCCTTTTTTCAACATCCAGAAATGATAGAAGAATACTCTTCTACAATTGACATTCTCCATTACACTCGATAATGATGCCATCCTTTCCTATATGGGGGAAAAAATTATTATCTTCATAAGAAATTACCATCTGACTCACCCACTTTTCTTAATAAATCCACCATCAACATCAACATAGGGACTTCTCAGGATCCTCGTATTCTCAAAGTGGATCAATCCCTTAATCCAATCATTTACCACTTTTCTCTCTCATCATATTCAAGCCTTTGCATGGTCATATTATGACATGCAAGGCCTCAATCACTCCACTTATGTCCACAATATCATCACCTTTCCTAATGTTAAGATAGTTAAGTAGAAGTTTCTCCACATGCACCCTTGAGTTTCCCTCATTGTCAAAGAGGAGATGTAATGCCTTCTTTTCACTAACTTCATCATCCACATTGACTATTCCCATTGGTTTTAGAACATTTTTCCCATCACTAAAGCAGCTGGAAATATTCATATCTACAAACAATTTCAAGATTTAAATCTTGTTGTCCCTAAATATGACTTCCCCCTTCCTAACATTCATCGGTTTCTAGATCTTACTACATGCCATGAGATGTTTTCTCTTATGGATGGTTTCTCCGCATATAATCATATACTTATTGTACTATAAGACCAACATAATACCTAATTATTACTCCTTAGGGACCTTTTGTTATCGAATCATGCCTTACGGTTTCAAATTTTTGGAGCTACTTATCGCAGGCCATGACTTATATTTTTCATGATCTTATACACAAGACCATTAATGACTATGTTGATGACTATTTAGGTAAATCTAAGTATTGACACAATCATCTCACTATCCTTGAATTCCTCTTTGAGCACCTTATCCACTTCTTTCTTTGTATCAATCTAAATAAGTGCATGTTTAGAGTACTAGTAAACTCCTTGGATTCATCATTTCTATTTGGGGTATTGAAGTTGACCGCCAAGATCAAGGCTATCCTTGATATGCCTCCTACCTCTAAATTGAATTAGTTTTTAGTCTTCAAGGTCGTCTTTAATCCATTCACTGCTTCATCTCACAATTTTATGATCTTTGCTAAGCCTTTCATCATATTCTTCATAAAAATGTTGATTATAATTGGAAATTTAATTTCTAGAAGCCCTTTGACAATCTTAAGTAATATCTCTTATCTCTCATCGGTCCTTACACCTCCACGTGAGGGGGATCCCTTCTATCTTTATGTCTCTACCTCTAACCATGTTCTAGGAGCTATGTTGGCACATCATGATGAACAAGGGCGTAAACAAACTATTTATTATATCAATCATGCTCTTCATGATTATGAGACTTGGTACACGACTTTGAAAAACTCTATTGCACTCTTTTCTTTGCCTCCTTAAATATGCATCATTATCTTCTTAATCATAAGACTTATGTCATCACTAGATTTTATCTTATCAAAACCATACAATCTAATCCATATCATAATAACCACATCACTCAATGGATCATGCTCATGATGGAATTTTAACTAGAGTTCATCTCTCGAAAATCAATTAAGGGCCAAGTTATTACCGACTATCTAGCCAATGCCCCTCTTCAAGATAGGTGTATTCCTCATGAGCAGTTCCCTAATGATTCCATATTTAATTTTTAACATGAATTCCATCCACTTAATATGAATCTCTTCTTTAATGGTTTTAAGTTTCAAAAATGGGGAGGTTTTGGCATCATTATCATTCCTCCTTGGGATAATCATATCCCCATTGCAAAAAGCTTAACTTTAAGTGCACATATAATATGGATGAGTATGAAGATCACATCCTAGGTATTGAAACCGTGATATTTCTCGGTGTCCAAGTCCTCGATATCTATGGGGACTCTCAACTTGTCTTCAATCAATTCAAAGGTATCGATCAATATAAAAATGATGTTTTGCAAAAATATAAGGATATTGTTAGCTTCCTTCTTGGGGAATTCTATTTCCATATGATTAAAATTGTACCTCAATCATATAATTGATTTTTAGAAACTATGGCCTCTCTCACTTATCTAATTACATAGACAAATAAGTAATCACTACTTTCTATTGTTGTTCAACATTAAGATCAACCTGCTCATGTTCATGACCTTCCTTGTGTCAACCACGTTGATACTAATCCTCACGACCTTTAGTATCCTCAAATATTCAATTACCTATCTCAATCCATCATCCCCTCTAACTTATCTAAGAATGGAAGGATGTCCTTTATTCAACATGTTAACCACTATGTCATCCTTAGCAGCATACCTTACAAGTGTATCTTTAATGGTGTCTTTCTTTGTTTCCTTAAGTATCACGAATCCACTCGCGCTATCCAAGAGGTCCACGAAGGTATATGTGGGGGAAATTTTAGTGGTTTAGAAGTTACCAAGCATGTCCTTCACATGGGATATTATTGGCCCTCACTCAATCATGATAGTTATGATTATGTTAAGAAATATGTCAAATGCTAGCAGTATTCTAATCTCATCTACATTCTTAGTCAGCGTTATAACTGTCTCGGGACCTTTGGTCTTTTTCACAATAAGGTATCGATCTCATCAATCTAAATTATTCTCAACATCATCATTCCATCATCACTACTACAAATTAATTCACCAAGTGGGTGGCAGAAATTTTTATTACATCAACTAAGGCTAATAAAATCATTAATTTTATTTATAACACATCATTTATCACTTTGGAATACCTCACAAACAACATAAAGTCCTTCAAAAATAAATATTTCAAGAATATTTGTGACTCGTTTAACATTAATCTTAGCTTCTATTATCCATATTATCCTCAAGCTAATGGTCAAACCAAAGCTAGTAACAAAACCCATCATAGAATTCTCACCAATACTATTGATAGATCAGGTTGTAATTAGTATCTTTGTATTCCATTTGCTCTTTGGGCTTGTAGGACTAGCATCTACACTTCCACAGGTGTTACTCTTTTTTCTCTCATTTCTGATTTGATGTCATTCTTCCCCTTGAAGTCCAAATCCCTTCTTCTCTCATTTCTCTATGTGACTTCATCTCCAATAAATATTATTGCCAAGAGCGTCTAAAAAAATATGAGTTGTTAGATAATTACCACCTTCTCACTCTTAAACACCATCATGTTTATCAATAGAGAATCAATCATGCATATAATAATGACCTTAAAGATTGTGAATTTAACATAGGATACCTTGTCCTTAAAGAAATACAAAACATCACTACTCTAGAAAGGATCCAACGTGGAAAGTTTTCTCCTAACTAGATTGGATGTTACATTATCATGCATAACTATGGGTCTTGGGCCTATCACTTTGCTTCTCTAGATGGTAAAGTGGTACCAAAACCTCTTAACACATTGCACTTATAGCCATTCTATTGTTAACATATTTACCAATGAAAACTTGTTCATTTCCATGGTCATCCATCCATCATTATCCACTTCCATCTCTCATTGTAATGATTTGGAATTATGGGCTACATTCATTTTCCTAGTCATGACCTTGAAATATGGGTAACACGGTTCTCGCTCATAGCATATTCCTTATGGATAGGTTCTTCCTTCTTGGTGAGAAATCGACAATCACTATATCCATTACCCTCTTGTTTTCCTATTGGAACCACACTAAGGAGCCAAGGGTGTCACTTATACATTCATTTTCCCCTCTTATGTGGCCTACCTAGCTATTCCTAGCTCTTCCCCATGTAAAAATAAAAATCATGTATGCTCTTATAAAAAGTAAAATCTATCGAAATATATTTCTCCCTCGAAAGATAGTTGTTCATGTAAAAAAATTCAAAAATAATAATAGACCAATCCCTCAAAGGATGGCTATCATGTATATCATCCATGTCATGCCATAAAGGTCATAAAAGTATGAAGTAGACCACTCCCTCAAATGGTGGCTACTTATTTGTACCATGGTAGCAAAGGCTTCCCACATTAATCACCCTTCTATATGATAAAGTCAAGAAGCCAAAAGAAAAATTAGCATCCCAAGAAATCTTCCCGCATTTATCATCTTTCTCATTTTTGAAAAACTTCCCACATTGATCAGATTTCTCTTCCCATACCCAGATCTAGGCACAAACCTAGGGAAATCCACCTATGGAGAACCTAGTTCCCATATACAAGTCACATCTAAACCCATTTTGTGTGTCAAATGTATTTTTATGAGTCTAATTTCTATATCTTCCAATATGACCCACGAAATAGCTAACTATTGTTGGTTATGTGTTAACATATGTTATTCATTGTAAGTGCATTACCTTAAGTGGTTCCCTTATCATTTACCTCCCATCTGGTTTGAAGCATTGTTTCTTTGTAAGTTTTTACTATAATCTTGTGTCGTTTAAGTTTTTTTGGACATCTCCTAGTTAGGTCACATTTTCATACATCACATTTTGTCTAACATCACGCATTACACCATCATAATTTCAAATTTATCACATCATAGTTAGGTTTAACTCATATTATGACATTCATATACATCCATTACATTCCATCACACTAATAAACCCATCACATTTTTTTCAAACCATACCATCTGATTCTAAAGCATCTTCAATATCATATTTACAACATTTATATCTAACTTACAAATCCATAATAATCTCTAATAACCATCTAAAAAATCACAACCATAGTCATCATCATCATCTTCATCATCATCATCAATATCATCATTATACCATCATATTATCTACATCTAAATAAAAATGATGATATCATAAAAAACCCATACAAATCATGATCACATTTAACTCACACATATATCTACTCATAGCAATAAAATCAACACCATTCATCACATGTTCATCATCATCATCAACACCATAAAAAGATCAAATTTTACATACGTACATCATGAATCAAAATCATCATCATATATATAATCATGAATCAAAAGTACAGTACATAATGTACTACAGACACTAAGGTTCATGTCTAGATGCATCACCTACAATAAACTCTACATCCGATAATCACAAGTCACGACCTCTTGGGGGATATTCCACTATCAAAATATGGGCCTCACTATGATCCTTCCCTCATGGTGGTTATGTCATGCTTGTAATAATCCTCGATGGTGCTAGATGGGATGCGACACTCCCTCTTCCTTGTTGCAACTTTAGCTGCTCTACATACCTCGTCGCCGGAGGGAGATTGTTCATCACAAGCTCCTCATAGTACCTAGCTTCCACTACCAATGTTATATATAAGATCAATGGGACTGTCCCTAGTGGACCCATCTACCCTTCAACCTCCTCTCGATGTGGTTGTGCTTGTGTTGGATGACTCTATAACTAATATGGACTCAAGATCCCTCAATCTTAATTTGTAGGCCTCTAGCTATCGCCTATATCTATATCTCTATGTGACGGATTTAACTATCTCTTGTAAAAATTTAGGGAATCCTAGAAATCATCCTATCACTTTTATTAAGTGGTATCCCTCTCAAGTCAAGCTAAGTCATGCTCGCCCACATTTGTGAGATTTCATCTGCATCCTCAATCCCACCTCAAGGAGATACATCCTCCTCTCGTAGTCATCTTCTCATCCTCCTTGTCTCTATCATCACCTCCCTTTACCACCACCTATGTTTCCCATGTCCCATTCATCTAATTAGAAAAACCCGCACCAACCCCCACGTCATCACGTTCATTAATGGCTCTCCTACCTTCTCCAATGGATCAGCCATGTGTGTAATTGGCAAATATCTCTCAGACTTATCTTGCTTATATGTAATGGGATCTCTAGGGACTATCTAGATGACTCCAAAATACCTCCAAAATCTTTCAAATTGGATGGCCTTAATCATCTTATGCATCCTCCCCTCTACCCATCGATTCCTCCTCTTACATGTTAGCTTGGCATCTACCCAAGGCCATGTAGGGAAATAAAAGTATAAATGTCATCTGATCTAATCTATCTAGAGATCCATAAGTTTACCTCTTTACCATGTGGAATCCCTCTCCCTCTTGTTACCAAGAGCCTAATTGGCTTGCCATCACCAAAAATCCCACTACCAACTCGATATGGTCGCATGTAACCCATAATAACCCTAACAGTCTAATCACTATTATGTACTCATAGGCCTAGTGATGTAAGAGGAATCCAACATCTAGCTATGTCCTCCTCCTCTCCACATATCCAAACAGCTCATGATAAACCTATGCCAGTAACGTGGTTCTGAAGGAATAAACTATCTTGTGTTTCACAATATCGACCAGGACCCCTACCAATGTCCATGGAAATTATGCATCGTTGGAGTCTAGAAGTGCGTAACATGATACGGTCATCATTAGTAAATAAATCAATCAACTCCGGACATCTGCGTGATCATATATCCTCTCGTATGAAAATTCCCCTAATAAAAAAGTAGTTTGTTGGGCATCAACTCCAAATATCCATGTCAATATTATCAACATGATATCCACTTTAATAGGGACCACCTGATCTTCTTAAATAGGAAATATAAGGATGTGATGTACATCTTCTAAGGTCACTATCATCTCACCTTTCTGAACCAAAAATATGCAGTCTCCGCATATCCCATCTCTCCACTAATATAATAATCGGGTCCCACATCCCATGGAATCCACTGGTAGTATCAGAATCCACCCAATCTAATTACCTCTAGGTGCTCCCATTCAACATCCGTTATATTCCCATGAATCTAACCATTAAAAGTAGGGACTCTATCCTTCATGTAAAATGTCTCTCGTGATTTTGCAAAAAGTGAAAACATGCAACCATTATAAATGTGTTCATCAATCTCCTCCCAATTCAAAAATATTTCTTTTCCACCTTTGTTCATGCCAACCTAGGTTAGGTCAATGTTCCTAAGATCGAATTTTCACCATTGTAAGCCCAATTAGAAAATTCTCGTGACCGATAATGCCAATGCCAACCGCCCTAAGCGTTAAGATAAATTTTTCAAAACATACAAAAAAATAAAGAAAAATAATACAAAATACATAAAACAAGCCAGGGATTCGATACTCACCATCCTCTCGAGTCCTCTCGGTACTTCCTTCCCACCCCTCCGTCCACCCTTTCTCTTAATTTAACTCTCTCTCTCTTATTATCTCAAATATCTCAATCATCACTTGGTCATGTGTAAATGAGCTCTTTGGGCCAACCCATGGGCTTATATATCCCATCGACCCTACTTTAGTCAAGACTATTTGGCCCTAGTTTTCGCCAATCGACATTAGTCACCGTTAACCCTACCTTGATATTTTCCATGCTCTCCTTCTCTCTCTCCTAGGGAATTATTAATTTTATATCCTTTTCATTTTATCCCCAAACATTTAATACTTTATCCTTCATTATCTTTCCTTCATGCCCATTCTTTTGTTCCCTCTCGAGGCATATTTTGATTACGGTAGCTTTTGTCCTTCCCCTGGAAAAATTTTCTTGAACCCACCCCTCTTCATTTTTCATGACTCTTTTCCGACCCTTCTTACATTTATTTATGCTTTCTTGATCCTTTCCTTTGACCCATTGGTCCTAGAGCTTGCTTTTCTATTTGAGTGGACTCCCATTGGTTTCCCTTCATTTTATCGTTATTTATACCCACTTACTAGTCTAAAGGACATTCAATGTCTCTATTGATATTATCCTTTGTTCCTTATCAAAGTGATATCGAAATCACCATCATATTTTTACCTTTTGTTCCATCCTCATCTAGGATGTATTATCCCTTCTTTCATTCTTCTCATCTTTTCTCATTTGTCTCTTTCAAACTTATGATTGACTCTTAAATTTTCATCAATCCCAAGTTTTAGGGGAGCACCCAATAAAATAATCTTTTCATCTCTTTCATTTTTTCCTTTTGTCTTTCCCAACATAAACCACTCATCAAAAAGGGGAAAATGTAGACACCAATTTTTGGTATCATTCCTCCCCTTCACCCCGCATTCACTCTCATTCATCTTGGCCACCCATTCGAACATATTTTTCCTATTAGAATCAATTTATCCCATTATTCATCATTAATCATCTCATTTTTTTATCTATGATTAATTATCACTAATTAATCATAATCTTCATCTCATTATTTTTGTTTTCCATAAATCAATTTAATTATTCCTAATCATTGTTAATTAATTCTAATCTCCACCTAATTCATTTCTTGTCCCTAAATCCCCATATATCATCTCTAGATCCTTTCAATTTTCTATCCCTAGGCCCTCATTTAATAAATTTATCTATCTAGGGCCTTTATTTATTCATTCTAACCTCCCACCTACCCATTTCTCTTCCATATGTAACCCTAACCCACCTAAGCACCCTAAAACCCTAATCCCGCTTCATTGGGGACTCTTTTCCTTGAGTTAGGAATCATTCCACCACCCTAATGGATGGCTCCTCATGATCAATGTTGTAGTATAAATACGCCCTTGCCCCTCCTTTCTCAAGGATATAATATTGATATTTTAAATCAATCTTGTGATCTTATTTCCATCATTGAATACTTTTACAAATATCCTACATGTCTTAGAGTCTTCTTGGATATTTTGTGTATCTACATTAGTGATTTAGGGATAATTATCTTGCTTTACCTTTTCATTTGCTTCTATTATCATATTGTTATCACTAACATCTTGTGCGGGTTCGTATTTTCAGGGACCTCCCAACACTCTATTTCATCCATTAGTTATGTCTCGTAAGTCTTCATTTTATTCATTCCATTTTTTTCCATGCCCTAATCGTAGTCATTTTTACCCCTATGAAAAATAAAGGAACCCCATGCACACTAGCCTATCACCCAAGTGAAAGCTGGGTGCTCACCCGAGGCACACGCGGGTGCCGAGTCTCTCTTTATGTGAGTTTAGTGGGAAACATCATCTATGATTTGTGTTTAAAAGAATTTCAAATGGATTTAGGACATACAAGAACCATAGAGCTCAGAACGACCTCTAGATCCTTGTAGTCATTTTAGATAGAGTACTTAACAGAATCTATAATGTGTACCATGATAGAAAGAAATATACAAACATCCATACTTAGCATAAAATGAAAGAGATGTATGCATCAGAATCATTGATATTCATATATATAACATGCAACCTCATTACATCCATGGAGCCATTACATAGGGTCACAAAGAAGTAGACAGTAGTCATGCATTGCAACTAGACTAATGTAACTATGCTACCAAAACTAAAATTACAATCCCCTTACCAAATACATCCTTCCCCAAGTCCAATTACTCACTAATAGAGTTCTTGCAGTATTTCAGAGCTCCACCCACACTCTAAGTCTCTCTTGTTTACTCTATAGGCACTTGTATTTATAGCCTCACTAGGCTACCAACTCATCTTCCAAAGTGCCCTCAGATCTGATGCCAAGTGTCTGAATGTGGTCCTCCATGCGAGCATGCTCCTCCAGGCCTGAGCTTCCCACTTTATCCCATGATGTGCTTCTAGAAGATTCTATCGTAGGCATGCTCCTTCTGGACCAACCTAGCGCCAGTGACATCTTATCCATGTGTAATTGGGCCATGATTTACATGTATTCTACCCCAAACATCCAATTTGTCTGAGTCCCAAACCCTTGGTTATGTCTGTGCACTTCGTGCGCACCACAGACTTCCTTAAACCCACTTCTTAAATCCTGCCTTGCGCAATTTGTCCTTGTGTGCCTTTATTTAACTAGGACCCTTACGCACCTACATGCCTTCTATACTTAGTAAATATTCTAGGGGCTTAACATCACCCCACACTACACCTATTCTCCAGCCATGGGAACACTCCTCTTAGTGAGAGAAAGAATACAATAGGCTTACGCCTAGGAAAAAGAATAAGAGGATGAAAGAATGGGGAAAGAAGAAAGAATGGGAGAGTGAAATAATTACTGCAACAGACTGGGAAAATCCTTTTTCAAGTCAGCTTCCAATTTATTCCAGGCATCAACTTTGTCCTACGCTCTTTGATAGAGGTCGCCGACCAAGGCGCTTACCTCCCCAAAATTTAGTCCATCCCCTTGTGCGCTCATAGTATCCGTGATCTTTTCTAACTCCTTGCATATATCCTCTAGTGCATCCATTCTTCATGTAATGCATGGATATAGCTCCTTTAACTGATTTTTGATTGAAACCCTTAAGGTTTCAATGGCCTCTGATTTCTTCTCAACTTCGGAAAGGATTTTGTCTCTTTCCACCCTATTCCCTTGTTTTCTCCTAGAGCTCCTTGAGTTCTGCTTCATGAGTGGCGACCAAAACACCTACTAATTTTCCCCTTTATATGTAATTATTGTATGTGGCCTCAGCGGTCCGGGAAGTATCCCTTACATCAGCCAGTACCTTGTTGTACTTTACGACAAGTGCTACAATTTTCAACTTATCTTCCCTTTCTAAAAGTGCTGCCACTTCCTCTGCTAACTCTAAGGCTAGCGGCTGTCTTTCCATGGTGAGCACCCTTGTTAAATCCTCTAGGCATCCCAAGGTAGATCCATACTTCTAGGTGGGAAATGCTAGGTCCATATGCTTTAATAGTATGGCCTTGTTGATAGATTCCACTTTCTTGTACACAATGCTCACCTTGGCCTTCTCATCCTTCAACTCTTGTTACCACTGGGCACTAATTAAATTTTCCTATCCCATCTCTTTGGTTAATGTAGCTAGCTCTTCCTCTTTATTTTTTAGCTCCCCTTCCAGGTCCCTGATTCTATCATTTCTCCCAAAGATCCTAGCTTCTATCTCAACGGAGACCTTATTAAGCATGTTGCATAGTTTGTTCATTCGAGAGCTCCGGCTATCCACCACTAGGTTATATTCTCCTCATCCTAGCAATGTTACTATTTCCCCATGGCTTACCTCAAACTCTGGCTCATCAAAGTGGGACTCAATTGCCCAAGAGATCATCTTCCTTGTCCGCGGGTAGGCAGCCTCCTTGTTAAAAGATAACATGCATATAAGCCCGTCTGTCAAAAGTTTACTCTGGAACCACGCATGAAACACCTTCTTGGGGTCATCAATATAACCCATCTCTGGCCTCCCCCTCTGTGCACCTTCCTCCCGTGTGCGTACCTTTGGGTATACTTATAGTTAAAACTAGGCCTCTAGTGCTGCCACATTCCTCTTCTGTGCTCTCCTTCTCTTTGCTTAATATTGGCTCAGCGCCGCATTCCACTTTGTCCTCCACTAGGGTCTCAATGTCCCTTATCTCCTCTTCTTCTGCCACCTTGGACATTTTCTCTTGTGTCGAGCTTGGAACCTCTTGCTTCTACGCGCTAGCCTCTTCATCTTTTCCCATGTCCTAGGCACTTCCTCCTACTTGGCTATCCTTATACCGCATAAAAAGGAACCCTTATTCTTCTTCTTTTCCTTCCTCCTCTAAATCATGTATATAAAAAATAGGTGGCCCTTGATCTTTCCCCTGGTGTCCTCTTCCCCAATTACTTCTTCTTCACTACCATCCTTCTCTCGTATGTACTTGCTCATACTTCTAGCTTCATCGAGGTGGTCTCCTCTTCTACCCTATGTTTTTTCCGACTAAAGATTCTGGGTGTAGGTGACTCTATTTCTTCTTCTGATGACTCCTTATCTGATGGCTCTTCTGGCTCTCGAGTCTTTTCTCTAATTACGACCTTTTTCTTGCATGCGTATGTACTGGGTCCAGTGCCTACCCTGGGGAACCTATTTCCTATGTGTCCACCACACTTGGATTTTTCCTTTCTGGTTTCTTTTCCTCCCGCTTGGGTGCGGGTATCTTCCTCCCAGTTGGATCTTGAGGTATAGATACCTCATTTTCTAGGTATGTGCCCTTCTCTCGACTTGGGTCTTATGCGAATGTAAATGTGTGCCACGGATCCTCCTGCAATGGGCAGAGTCATGGGCCTTTTCATTTACACTTCATGTGACACATACTACTCTATGTATGCACTTTCACTAGGGTAGACCAACCTTTTACGCAATTTCCTATGGTCTTGGTCCAAACTACCAAGGTCCAACTTAAAATTTTTAGACTACACCATGGGCTTGGAAGTATGAGCTGTGAAGGCAAAGGGGAGATTACACCATGGGCTCCATGAGTCATCTATTAACTTGAATCTACCCAAGTAGTAATGCTAGTACACAACAAATTCTACCTCTCCCCTAGTGGCCATTGGTAGTTATTCAAGAATTCTCCATTCTACCCGAACACATTCCTTAGGCGTGTGTACCACTTTTCCAAGTGCACCTTGTGCACTATTGTCATAGTGTCACAAGCATACTTCTAAAATATTTTAGTGGGTGAGGGGTCTTTAGTAGGGTACTCCCATATGAATTTATCTGATGCATCTGGTACCCCAATCTCTAAAAACATGATGGTTAGCAGCACATTTCCAAAAAGGATCCTGTCACCTTCCTTTGCGTAGTTGATAATTTCATCCGCGATGAATGTGGAAAAATTATAGATGGTGCCCTCTAAAATCTTCCTGCAAACATTCAACCATGGCTTATTTACTTCGGTCCATCTCTCTTGGCCATTCAAATTTAACACCAGGTGCACGACCATCTTCATTACTAGATCCTTGATGTTTGTGACATCATAATACCTTGACCCCTTTTTGCAAGAAAAAGTGGCGATAGTTTCCTTAATCACTTCCTTGTTTGTCAAGTCATCTTCCAACTGTCTCCTTCACAGATGAGGCCTATGAAATGTGAAATGAGCTGAGGGGTTATGTGCATCTTGCACCCCATGAAGTGGAAATAGTCCTCATGCACGCGTGACATCGGTCATTGATACTGATCACCGGGTTTCCCAAAGTATGGCAACTCAAAGAGTTGTAGTAACCCTAATTTCTCCAATTTGACCTTTACATCATCATTATATATGGGAAAACCCTCTAGCATCCTCTTGTTTGTTGGGTGCACTAACTCCAACACTAACTCCTTTTCAATTGTTCTTATCTCGATGATTATAATCATTTATGGACATATCCCTAAGATGGGACTCAAACTCCTTCTCCAACAACATTCCATCTGGGTGCTACATTTTTGCATACCATTCCTCATTTGTGCTAGCTTTAATTTCTTTCTACTTTCCCTTGTCCTTTCCTTTTCCCTTCTTGGGTGTACTAGCTGGTTTCTTGGGTGCCATTTTCTAGGTCTTCTTCCCACCTAAATTACTTCTCTTACTCTATCGCTCCACTCTCTCCAATCTTAGATCTCGAACTTATGAAGAAAATTACAATTACTCACACTCGTGCCCTAGTTCTTCAAACCCTAATCTGGGATACTCCCTTCACAAGAAAACATATTCTCACACTTCCTTCTGGTTCACAAATTTGAACTAGCTACTCACGCTTCAATCCTTTCAATTTTTTCTTCACACGGATCAGTTTTTGGAAGCCCTAGTTTGTAAAGGTGAAAAAGTGCTTTGTTCTCCTTATATGCAAAGTGAAAAATGAAGTGTCCCGACCCCCTTATTTATAGTTTTTCCTTTTTTAGCATTAAGTGTTACTTCACCTACCACCATACTTTCTTCATTTAATGCAGATTTTTCAAACAAATCCTGACTTAAGCACTTTCCCTCATGTGCCCAACCTACAGAAAATCCTCCACCATTTTGGTGCATAACCAATCCAACCTAATAGGAGACTCTTACTCACAAAAAACCAGCATTGAAGGCACTTCTTCTGTCCTTATTTTTACTCCCACCTACCTCATGATTCTTAATTCACTTTCTCCTCCTTGTACGTGGGATCTATAAGTAGCTTTACCTTGGCACCAACCATCCTTCTTCCATCTTTTCTCTCCATACACCTCTTTCAACCAAACCATTCAACTGGGATTTTTAACACAAACTTCCTTGGCACTTTGACCATGCACTCATTCACATTACTCCACCCCACACTTAAAATGATGCACAATCCTTTGCGCACTCATAAATTCTAAAAAAGTAGTAATAAGGTTACTGGCACCCAAGGCACAAAACAAAACAACAACGTGAAAGGGAAACACAAGAAAATAAATGTTAGTGTGTGTATTTTCCACATCATTAGGTGATTCATCTCACTTAGGTGAGATCGTAGGTCCACGTGTCATTTAGGGGTCATTATGAGATTCCCTTACGTGTCAGTGCATCAGCACGTCAGTGCGTCAACACGTCAGTGCATCAGTGCATCATATGTGTCATTGGGAGTTACACTTCTATTCTGGGAATGTAACTCCCCCTCTCTACTCGAGTTGTCATGATTGTAGCATTGGGGGTTACTTAACACCTCCTATATGTACACGTCTTTTGATCTATGAGATAGATGATAGTTTTATGGCTTAACTAGGTTTATGCCTATTTGTCGAATCTTTGCATGCACATTCGGTTGATGCTCACTCCTCTCGAGATCTCTTCACGCTGCCGTTCACATGTCCGTTGATGTGCATGTCATCCCTCGTGATCCTCGCTTGTGGGTTTTAAACCCTCTTTCATGGTATCAGAGTGGATCTTGTGGATCTATGCACTCATCGGTGTTTCTGTGCATGTTTTCTAGCTTCCGGCATGATATACAGATCTCTTTCAGCATGTGTCATAATGGATATTCTAGTTGTGCTCTTCTTGCATTGATTCGGGCGTTTATACTTCCGTTTGGGTTTGATCGCAGTTTGTTTGGTTGTGTTCAAGTTTCTGGTGTTTTTGGAGTTTGGTGTCTTCTCGGGCTCATCAATTCCTTGCTTGCATATGCTCGTATTTGCATTCTCTACATCAGGTTATGCTATGGAATCTTCGACGGTTCATTTTTTCAAGCTCCTCAGGCCTTGTCTGTAACTCGGTGTTTGGTTTTGGTCTTTTCTCGGCCTCACTCCATCCTTGTGCATCAAGTTCACCATCAGACATTGCTCTCTCTTTGCTTCATGCACCAAGAGCTTGTACTCAGCCTTGCCTTGTTCTCACGTTGGTTAGAAAGCTCCCTTCTTGCTGGCTGTGAATGTCTAGACGGATCCTTGCATGGAACACCAACAAACTGCCAAACTGCATTTTTTTTTGCTTTGGAAAAATGTTTTTGCACTCTGATCTAGGTCATTTGTCCTTGCTTCAGCCACTTGCATACATCTCAGGCATCTCAGGAACATAGCTCCTTCCAACATGGCACTTGGCACATCTCCAACCACTCCTCCAACAGCTTAGCACATTTCAACACTGCAATTAGTCGTTTTGGCATTTTGGGTCTTCAAATGGCTCCTCCAGCTTGTGCAGACCTACAACACCTACTCCCAACACCTCCAGTGACCGTTTTACACATCTCCAATAACTTGCAACCTACAATGTCATATTCAACGTCTCAATCTTTGCTTGAAACGTTTTTTGGCCATTTTTGGTGTTTTTGGGCATTTTTGGGCATTTTGGGTCTTCAAACGGATCCTCATTCTTGTGTAGACCTGCCACTCAGCCTCCAAGCACCTCCCACATGTCTGCAGCACCCTCAGCAGCCTCCCACGTGTCTGCAGCACCCTCAACAGCCTGTACAACTCTTTTTGGTGGTTTTCCCTCCAAACAACCCAGCACGTGGACCCTCCAACTTGGCATTCATCCACTCTTCCAACGTGGGCCCTCTTTCCACCTCCTTTTTAATGTTTTAAGGTGGTTAAATAAAAAACATTTCATTTCTTGGCATGTATTAATTTATAAGGCTGTTTTTGGCTTGTAATTTAATCCCCTCCTACGAGTGTCGAAGATGGAGGGCGAGGTCCGAGTTGGCAGGAGGCTAATCCCCCTCGCAGTCAAAACAAACCCCTGTTAAAATTCCATGCCATTTCTAATGAGTACCCACACAATACCCTTTACACCCATTTCGTGCACTTTTTTAATGTGTTTGCAGCATCTAGTGTATTTTTCCATCAGTTATGGGAATCATTTTAATGCTATAACTTTTGACTCACTACTAGTTTTTAGCACTTCCTTGGTCAAAGTTGCATGATTTTTCACACTTTATGTGATGGAATTTCCAATTTTGTAAATGCACTACTTTTATAAAGTGCCACATTCTAGGGGGTTACTTGTACTCTTGGGCTCTCACACACGAGACATATATCAGTCAAGTCGACGTCTTGCTTTTGTGCATCTTACATTTTTCATCATGGAGAGTGCTCTTTCTAGACGTGAGCATCATAGGATTGCCTTACAACCTCCGCCACTTCTCACTGGGAGAGAGACCTATTCAGCTTGGCATGCTTCCATGGAATGTTACTTCACCCATGAGGGTCTTTTACCCTTCTTGCTTGGGCCAGTTCTTGCACCCACTGATCATCATCATCTAGAGGACTTCCTTGACACTTGTGACCATGTATTTGGTCACATGATGATGCATGTCTCTCGTTCTCTCTAGTTTCACATGGCAGACTCAAATCCACCTCACCGTGTCTGGAGCATTCTTCAGTCCTTCTATGGAGACCCTTCACATACTGCTATCATCATTGTTGTTGTTGATTCAGTTATCTCCTCCATTTCTTTGTGTGATGATAGTTCCACTTGGTTCTACTTCTGATGACGAGGATTGTGCATCTAGTTCTAATGTTGAGAGTACTACAGAGGACTCTTCTCCTCTTTCTCTCACTATTCTAGAGAGTGTTGACACTTCCCACATCTCATCAGATATCGAGCAGTCTCATACTTAGTCTCATACCATCATTACACCGGCCTCCTTTCCACTTCTAGTGTGTGAGGCCCACTACACTCCTTTACCTTTGTTGGATGACTCATATCTATATGACATCACTCTTCATTTATTGAGCCCCCTCATTGGGATGAGTATTTACTTGACCTTATTCATCTTTTTACAGAGTCTACTTGTGATGCTCTATAGGTCCCTCATCCATCTATAGCTGTTTCAGAGGATTTCATCATCTCTGTTGTTGGGAGTGCCCCTTCCGAGAATCATGTCACTTCCACATTTCTAGAGACCTTCATTGATCCACCCTCAGCTATGGATCCATTTTCTATTGTGGAGGATGTTTTTCCCTTCACATCACTTGGACATCCTTTTTGTGGGTTATCCTCTTCACTCGACATTTTTCTACGCACGTGGCATTACCTTCGGTTCCTTGGCACTCACTCGCTAGACCTATGTCACACTTCCATGCACCAGACTCAGAGTTCTTCTTGTGCTTTGCCTTGTTTTCCTTATGGAGTGGGTGAACTTCCAACACATCATTTGTCCTTCCTAAGGGCAGGCACATAGTTTGGTGTGGGTGGCTCTTCTTCAGTCCAGAGGTAGAGGATCTCATCATCGACATTCTTTTGGGAGACCTCCTAGAGCTGCAGAGTTCAGATCCATCCATGGCATCTTCTGCATTCCTCTCATCTCCCTCTTCTTCTCTCTTCTTCTTCTTTCCGAGAGATTACCTCTTTGTACATGGGTACCTTTTCAGGCTCATCTATGGTGGGACCCATATTTGGCATCTTTCTTAGATTAGAGAGTGTTTTGTTCTCTTGTGGTGGATGTTTTTCCCACTGGGTTTTCCTTCACTGCTTGGGACCTTTTTCTTGTGCATGGGTACCTCATCAAGCTTTGTGCCAGGACCCATTTCTCATTTCTAACTTGCCGCCTCATCCTAAGTTATGATGAAGGGGGGGTGTTGGTGTGTTTATTTTCCACATCATTAGGTGAGTCATCTCACTTAGGTGAGATTGTAGGTCCACGTGTCATTTAGGGGTCATTATGAGATTCCCTTACGTGTGAGTGCGTCAACGCGTCAGTGCATCATATGTGTCATTAGGAGTTACACTTCTATTATGGGAATGTAACTCCCCCTCTCTACTCGAGGTGTCATGATTGCAGCATTGGGGGTTACTCAACACCTCCTATATGTACATGTCTTTTGATCTATGAGATAGAGGAGAGTTTTATGGCTTAACCGAGGTTCTACCCATTTGTCAAATCTTTGGATGCACATTCGGTTGATGCCCACTCCTCCCGATATCTCGCATGTTATCGTTCACACATCCGTTGATGTACACATCGTCCCTCGTGATCCTCGCTTGTAGGTTTTAAACCCTATTTCACCACTATACTTTCTTCATTTAATGAAATTTTTTCAAACAAATCCTGACTTAAGCACTTTCCCTCATGCACCCAACCTGCGTGGAAAATCCTCCAAGATTTTGGTGCGTAACCAATCCAACCTGATAGGAGACTCTTACTTGCACAAAACCAACACCGAAGGTACTTCTTTTGTCCTAATTTTTGCTCCCACCTACCTCGTGTTTCTTAAATCACTTTCTCCTCCTTATACATGGAATCTATAAGTAGCTTTACCTTGGCACCAACCATCCTTCTTTTATCTATTCTCTCCATACACCTCTTTCAACTGGACTTTTTCAAACAAACTTCCTTAGCACTTTGACCATGCACTCATTCACATTACTCCACCCCACACTTAAAATGATGCGTGATCCTTTATGCACTCACAAATTCTCAAAAAGTAGTAATAAGGTTACCGGCACCCAAGGCACAAAACAAAACAACAACACGAAAGGGAAACACAAGAAAATAAATGCATAAAGGAAAATTCTAAACTAACTGGCAAAATTACCTTATTTACAAACACCAAGAAGACTTATTTATAGTAGGGCTTTATCCTACTCCCATTGAAGTGTCTAGGAAACTTCATCCCATCCAACACTTATAACTGGCATGTTCGAATCAAGGATGTATAAGATTGTGTAAGGACCCAACCAATGGAATTTCAACTTCCCAAGATGGCACAAAACTTAAAATCATATAGTAAAACCATCTACCCAACCTCAAACTTATTGTTTCTAATGTGGCAATCATGCCAAGATTTTTCTTTGCTTTCTCTATTATTTGGCTCCACCTGGTGAGTGATCGTCTCTCATCCAGTTTCATTAACTCCTCAATTCTTTCTTCTAGTGCTTTCTCATCACCAACCCTCCTACGTGTGCTATTCACAGAGAAGGTAACATGAATTCAACTGGTAGAATAGCTTTTGTGCCAAACACCAACTGAAATGGTGTGGCTTTGTTCAGCCTTTTATAAGTTGTCCTGTAAGCCCATAATACTGCTGATACTTTTTCATCCCAATCTTGTCTTCCGACATCACAAATTTTTGTCATGGTATGACTCAGTTTTTTGTTGAATGCCTTCATGGTTCCATTTGCTTGTAGGTGATAGGGCATAGTCTTGTGATGAGCCACCATGAAATCTGCAAATAGGATCCTCATTGTCTCATTCATTGGCAAGAAATGCATACCCCTATCACTTGGTTAAACTCAAAGGACATCCATACCTTGTGATAATGTTCTTCCATAAGAATCTTACCATTGTGGCTACTTTGTGTAATCTTCGAGTTAGGGTTTCCTCTACCCACCTAGTCAAATAATCTATGCAAGTGATGACATAAGCATGACTCAAGACTACGTGCCGCTAGTGCAATAGGGCCTACAAACTCCATTTCCCACTTCTCAAAAGGTTCGTGCTAGGTATAGGGCATAAATCCATTTCATCTCTCTTTCCTAGTTTACCAATGCACTGAAAATGGTCACACACTTTACAATAGTATTTAAAATCGTTGAATAGGGTTTCCCACCACAAACCTACCATTAATATCTTACATGCAGTGGCATCACCTACATAATGCCCACCCACACTTCCTCCATGTTCTTCCTCCATGATGGCGAGGTTCTCATGCTCTAATACAAACCTGTGTAAAACTTCATCACATCCCAAATTGTATAAGTCTCCAATGATTAACATGTAGGGAGTGACACGTATGACTAACTACCTTTTCTCTAATGCCTTCATTCCTTCTAGCGCCACACCTTCCTTTAAAAATATTGCAACCTCTTCCAAATCTAAGGGTGTGTGCCACAACCTAAAAGTTATGCATCTGGCATTGTCTCCTCAATACTCTGCGTGTTCTCCCCTGAATCAATTCTTGACAAATGATCAGGTCCATAATTTATTTTCGAGGCTTCACTACAACTGGTGAACTTAAAATCTTGAAACAACAACACCCACTAACATATGCACCCTTGCAGAATGGGCTTGTTTACCAAATACTTTAATGCCATGTGGTCAGTTTAAAATACAAAGGGTGCTACCAATAGATACTATCTAAACTTGAAAAACATGTATATCATTGACAATGCCTCTCACTCAATTATGGTGTAGTTTTTCTCTACTTGTGTCAGCTTCTTGCTTGCAAAACACAGAGGATGATCAACAATTCCTTCACCTGGATGTGCAAGCATTGCTCTAATAGTGGTCCCTGAGGCATCTACATGGACATGAAAGGGCTTTTCCCAAGAGGGAAAATGTAATATAGGTGTGGTGACAAGCCTATTATTTAATGTATCAAATGCCATCATTGCCCCTCTCCCTAATGGATGGCACTTTTATGTCTGAACAGTTCCTCTAAAGGCACGGTGATCTTAGCATACCCCTTGATGAATTTCCTATAATAACCCGTATGCCCAAGGAATCCACGCACTTCACTCTGTAGCTAGTAGGCTCCCCTAACCCCATAATAACTGCAACTTTAGCGGGATCTACCAATAAGCCCTCCTTACATATGATATGCCCCAATAAAGTCCCAAAGGGTGTAGCAAACACACACTTCTTAATGTTGAGGGATATCCTCAACTGCCTACACCTCTCAAACATTAACCTTAAATTGTCACAATGGTATTTAACTAGACCATACACTATCTAATCATCCAAATAGACCTAAAGAAACTTATGGATGAAGTCCTAGAATGCTTACACCACTATGCACAAAAAAATAGCAGGCACATTCTTCAACCCAAAGGGCATGACTGTGTATGCAAAACTTCCCCACTCAGTGGAAAAAGTTGTCTTCTCCTAGTCCTCCTTTGTAATCTAGACTTGGTGGTACCCCAAAATCCATCGTAAAGGAATAGATTTCACGCCTAGCGACTCCTTCCAAAATTTCTTCAGTGAAGGGGGTCAGAAAGGGATCAATGACACAAACTACATTCAGCTCCCTATAATCCACGTAGATCCTAATCCACCCATCCTTCTTGATGCTGATTACCATCGGACTTATCCATTTTGATTCCTCCACTGCTTCAATGATCCCAGAAGCTATCATTTTGTCTATCTCCTCCTTAACCTTTACGCATAAATTGGGATTCATCCGGTAGGGCCTCTTCTTGACCGGCATGCACCATCCTTCAGCTTTATCTTCATCTCCCCAAGGAATGGTGAACATCTTTGAGCTCATGGTACCCGCGTGGAAATAAATCCTCAAATTTGCGTAACAGATCAATGATCTTAGAGACTTCCTTCTCCAACTAGTAATCTCCAATAATAGCTTCCTTAGGTTCTTCTCCTAAATCGATATTAATCTTCTTTGTCTTTAAGGGCTCATGGTGGGTGCATGCTTGAGCATCAAGACTGCCCACTACCTCACGCATCCCTACTGAATGGCTAACATCCAAGCTTTCCGATTCCTCTCCATCAATCACATACACCAACTTTCCTTTCTCCTTTTTAAACACGCGTGCTCAAGCTGTAACTCTTCTGTTTCCTCTACTTCTTCTTGAAATTGCGCCTCCAAACTTGTTCCACCTAGTAACTCCAATATCCTATCTTCCATCATGGCACTATCCCCCATAGTAAGGAAATTGATACCCTATAAGACCTTATTAAATGATGGCTTGGTACTCCAATACTCAAAGGTTTGAATAAGGCCAGCCACGAGCTCTTGCCAATTCCCTGTCTGGTGGCATGTCTCCAAATGAATGTACCATATGCACATGCAACCCTACAGTGTAGAATATAACTTATGCACCTAGAGGGATGGTGTAAAATCTTCCATGCCTTCTCTCTAGACCCTTTCAAACTCTTGGATATGGAAAGATTCGGGCTCCTTCCCTTGGTAGTCCTTGATGGCGGTGGGCACATTGCTCTTAGAGAGTCTGACAAAGAGAGAAATTCTTACTTCGCACCATTCCAAAAGGCTCTCTTGATGTGTAGCCCACCACCATGCCACTATGCCGAGTAGGACATAACTTAACATCCCTCTCTGTTCCTTCTCATCCTTCCACTGAGCTTCCATCTCCTACAGAAAGATCTCAGGGAAGGCTCCTCCTGAATACTTGGGAAAATATTTTCCTCCTAGGTGCCAAAATATGCATGCCTTTGTTACCTTGGTCACCGACCCTCTCAACTATCATTCCATCAATTCATAAGTTCCTCACGCCCAATTTTCACATGCTAGACTAGTGGTATCACTTACTGACTGAGCATCCTCAAACTAGATAACTCCTTTAGTAGGATGTATTATCTTTAGGTCCCTGATTGATCACACATATATCCTGTCTAGAACTTCTTCCCCAAAAGTTTCAATATAGGGTGTCAACTTCCCTTCAACCGGGGTACAATGACCCACTCCTCCTTGTTTTCAAATCTGATGTATCCTTTGTTGAACCGAAGTTCCACATTATTTGTGTAACACTATGGGCGCCCAAGTAGTGCTGGGAAATTTTCTACCTCGGCGAGCACCAAGAATTTGAAGTCCCCAGTAAACTTAGCTCCCTGGATAGTAATAGCTGCATCCTTTAAAACACTGATGGGCATCACCTTAGTCTTATTTTCCATATACAACACATTCAAAGATGGTTGTAACGTAATTCTTTCCATCTGATGCCATGCATCCAAAGTTAGAACATTAACCTTCGAGCCAGTGTCAATGAGGATGTTACTAAGGATCCATCCATCTATAACTACATTCAATATGATCCCCTTGTCATAGTTGAGGCTGTGAGGGGAAGATTTGTGTTTAAGATCTTCCTCTCGTGCTCTCCTCTGGTGTGTGGTACCTTCTCTCTCAAACATGATCCTAGCAAGGGAATGATATTCTCTTGCCTTAGCATTTTACAAACCTCCTTGACCTCATCCAGGTCATCCTTTGGTGCCTCAACTCTCCTTCCTTGTTCCTCACTCTTAGATTTCTCCTTTAGACACTGGATTTCCCCTTGTAAACTTTGAATGACATCCATAGTGTCTTGATACACCTCCTTTTTATGCGCAAGGTCTGGGTACTTTCCATTAACTATTTCCTCCGTTGAAACTAGGTTATTTTTCCTTGGTATCTCTTTTGTGTGCATATCTTTTGCCCTTGTTATTACCAAGATAGGCTCCAAACCTACATCCTGTGTTACCCGAGGCATCCACTAGGTGTCTTCCTTCTTAATACTGACCATTGTAGCACCCTTTTCTTTCCGGTGTTACTAATTCATGTGCTCAAACAATTTTCGGCACTCCTCATACTTATGCTTCTTTCCACACCATGAGCACTGCAATAGGTCTAGGCATTCTCATTTGTAATGATCTCGTAGATCAACAATAGAAACAGGTTCCATGCGGGAAATCAGTCCTTCCGCTCTGCGGTTACCACAACTATGGAATATTCCTTGAAAACCTCGTCCATGCACACCTCCATCTATACACTCCTTTTAATGTTGATCCTTACCCTTGGAACTACTAGAAACATCTGAGTGCGGCACACCCCATGATCAATGGCTTCATGGATCTCGATCAATGAGTCTACGAGTCCTTAATATCATGGGTTGTAGAGGTGTAAATCTTGTAGTAACAAGATACATTCTTCTGGATAGTGCATTGTAGTAGGGAGCATCTACTCCCATCATGGTCCCCTTGACAAATTTCACAATCTACCACCATCACATGTACTATCCTCTGGGAAAATTATCCTTAACGTGCCCCTCTACTTCACAACTGTGCACCACAAACCACTATGAGTATCATGGGATGATTTCACGAGATAACTTTTCCAACTTCTTGGCCATAGCAGAAATCTGAGTCTCCAGGAATGGGATAATGCCAATATCAACACTACCAACAACCTCGGCATGCAGGGTAGCTTCCAATTCCTCGTGCAGGTTTGTAAAAGTTTTATGAGATAAGACCCTTCTAAAAGGGGTGATCAATCCTCCAAAAAACCATTGAGCATGCTGCGAGGGTTGAATATCATATGATAATTTAGACAAGAGAGTTTTAAAGCATGCATCATACTCTCGCACACTCTCTACCATTCCTTGTTGAATCTCCTTTAATGTGCTGATGATATTCTTCTCAAACTCAGGAATGTGGAATTCTACCAAGAATGCATTCTTAAAGTAGTATAGTCCACGACTATATAATGAGTGTTATATTTCCTATACCATCTATGTACGTGCCCTTGTAATGTGGTTGCAAATTGACTAGCCTTCCGTTATGGGGTTGTGATACCCTTTGTGTGCCATAGTAGTTCACACTTATGAACATGTTCTATAGCATCCTCAATACCTCTATAATTAGGAAAATCTAGAGACATTTCAAAGAAAACACAGGGGGTGGTTAGGTCCCGAATCCTCTGAGCCGCGAGCCTTGGTTTACGCTTGTGTTTCCTCTACCACCGATCCACTAGCTCCACCATGTCCACCAGGTCCTAAACCACCAGATCCACTAGACCCACTAGCTCCTACTCCTCCTAAACCATAAAACACACTAGGTCCACCAGGTCCTATTCCTCCTGACCCCCTAGATCCACCACATCCCATAGTGGTTGTTCGAAGGGTCCCCACGATTCCACCGAACTACGTTCCTATGGTTTACGACAATGCCCCACTACTAATAGTATACCCTACACCACCCCCATATGTGAGACCAAAAGCTTCCGTGTCTATACCTTTCCTGATAATTCCTCCTAATACTGGGTTGGTGTTTGTAGCCATAGAAGGCCCAAATGAGAAATTATATCTCCTAGGTGTAGACCGATCACTTCCAATGTAACCAACTAGATCAAAAATATTTTCCCCTTGATCTAGAAAACCAAGCGCTAAGGTTCGGTCACTAGGTGGGCTCGGATGCACGCTAACAGTTCTTCTCTCTCTGCACGATGAACTCTCATCAGAAGCCAAAGGGGTCTCTCTTACGTGCTTGCCAAGATGGGGTCACACAGACTACTCAGGTTCCACATCCTCTGCGTGAACCTCAAATCCTTCCCACAATGTCTACCGCCATACATCCATTAAAACTACAACCTTGCATTGTCTAGCAATCTCCCTTTCATGTGCTTCACCATACTTAAGTTGTATTTCCTCCCTATCTTTCTCCGCCGCAACATCTATCATCTTCCTCCACTGTAGCTTCCTCACCCAAGTGCTCGAGAATGGTTTAGCCGACCATTAGAAATGCCTCTAAACTCATGGTAATCATCAAGATTTTCATAGATAGAGGGACAACACATAGAAACAATCCTCTAGGCTCCCATATAAACTCAAACTTAGAAACCTCACGGACAAGAATATTTGGACATGGCATACTCCAGAGTTTAGCTAGCCAATACCCCTTTCCACCAATTATCCATAACATGGGTCCACGTCGAGATCTACATCCTTTAGCCTCTGGTATTCTTCTTGGGTCCACACAAGTGATCCATAATTCAAACTTGATCTAGATGCACAGCTATGAGCCATTCATATAATTCCACTAGGAAGCAGCAAAAAAGTCTCATACAAATCATGGTAGAGGTTCTCTTCTACCCATCTACATGCATCAAACTTAGGTCTAGTGCTAACTTCTTGAGAAAATTCATCCTCCATGCTCTTAAACCATGATTCAACACTTTCCAAAGTTAACCGCTCTGTCATTACTTACTACACAAATCATGATGCATGTTATTTCCCACTACAACTTCAAAAAGAGATCCTAGAAATGGAACCAAGATGTAGTCATTTTTACCCTATCACAAAAGAAAGGAACCCCATGCACACCGGCCTATCACCCAATGAAAGCTGGGCACTCACCTAAGGCATGCGCGGGTGCCGAGTCTCTCTTTTATGTGAGTTTAGTGGGAAACATCATCTATGATTTGTGTTTAAAATAATTTCAAATGGATTTAGGACATACAAGAACCATAGAGCTCAGAATGGCCTCTAGATCCTTGCAGTCATTTCAGACAGAGTACTTAATAGAATCTATAATGTGTACCATGACAGAAAGAAATATACAAACATCCATACTTAGCATAAAATGAAAGAGAACTTATGAAAGAGATGTATGCATCAGAATCATTGATATTCATATATATAACAGGAAACCTCATTACATCCATGGAGCCATTACAGAGGGTCATAGAGAAGCAGACCACAGTCATGCATTGCAACTGGACTAATGTAACTATGCTACCAAAAAGAAAAATTACAATCCCCTTGCCAAATACATCCTTCCCCAAGTCCAATTACTCACTAACAGAGTTCTTGTAGTATTTCTGCAGAGCTCCGCCCACACTCTAAGTCTCTCTTATTTACTCTACAGGTACTTGTATTTATAGCCTCACTGGGCTGTCTAAATGTGGTCCTCCATGCAATCATGCTCCTCCATGTTTGAGCTTCCCACTTTATCCCATGATGTACTTCTAGAAGATTCTACCACAAGCATGCTCCTTCAGGCCAACTGTTGCAGACTGGCATCTTATCCATACACAGTTGGGTCATGATTTTCATGTGTTCTACCCCAAACATCCAATTTTTCTAAGTCCCTAACCGTTGGTTATGTCTGCATGCTCCGTGTGTGCCATGGTATTCCTTAAACCGACTTCTTAAATCCTTCCTTGTGTGCTTTGTCCTTGTGCGCATTTCTTTAACTAGGTCCTTGCGCACCTACATGCCTTCTATACTTAGTCAATATTCTAGGGGCGCAACACTAACCAATCTAGTTTGAAGTCGATTCAGTCCAAATACTATCGATCCATCCCACCTGTCCATCTTGTTTTTTTGTCATTTGAGTCTTCACCAGGTCTTAGTTTCTAGTTTTAGTCTGTCTCTACCATTCAAACATGTCATTTCTTACACCATGTTACCCAAATCTATTTTCTCATATCCCCAGTCATCGTCAACTCCCCTATTCATAAATCAACCAGACCTATATTTACCCCACTTCCCATTGCTTCCCATAATTTTCTTACATTATTTCACCCATTTTCAAATACAGTCTATTTTGCAATTTTTTGTCTACAATTCATTCTAGTTATAGGTCTAATTCATCTTAGATCTATCTATAAGAGAGCTTGTAGGTCTCTTTTTGTGCATTTATTCTTCATTCAGCCCCATTCACCATCAACTACCCTATTGTAGCCTCGGGTTTTCATTGACCCCTTTGAGGTTTTTTTTTCATATTTGGATCGGATCTACTTTTTACTATCTTAGATTTACTTTTGATATTTTGTTTAAGATATTGCATACTTTTCTCAAATCCATTTTTAACTTTTGTATTCCATATTATTTATAAGAGGGTTGACATCCATCCAAGTAGGTTAATTCTTCTTGAAATTGACTTAGTGGAGTATCCCTCCATCCTATATACTAATTTATTTTTCTTCTAGTGTTCTTTGTTGTGTAGATCATCGAACTTACAATAAGGAGGTTCTCATATTTTACACCCTCCTTTTCCCATCCCATCATGAGGTACCATAAACCCTCCATTTTTTTGTTTCTAGTTTCTTTCATTACTTGTTCATTTAGTGGATAGGAACAAAGAAATTTTGTCAACAATGTGATATTGTAAATGAGTTATAAATACAACTCATATGTAGAGGTTGTTGAGAAAATCTTCTAATAAGTTGAGTTGATCATGTATAGCTCAACTCTAGATATGCTAGATATTGCTAGTGATCTATAAGATTGATATTGACTCATATTCCATAGGAGAACAATTTCCTAAATATTGCAATCAATTTTCATCAATAAAAATGTATGTTTAATATTAGCATGGCCCGCAATTAGTTTTGAGGCACAAGGACCAACCTAGGTCAAGGGATAGTTGTATACATATTTTCACAAAGCACTAGGATAACTAAATTGAGTCTTAAATGTAGTACAACACTTAATGATTCAAAAATGAGGTGATGGCAGTGGTCAATCCAACTCAATCATTTACATGTTTATTTTTAGATCTAATGATTGCTTGAGTGTGTTGCGGGATATCTAGCATTTGTTTTGTATGATTCAAGTGTGACATATAGGATTTTATGTGAAGTTGAAGGTATTAAAGAGTGAAAAATAGCAACACTAAAATTTGATGATCTCAACCATCTAAATTTCTAGTTCAAAATCATACCATTCTATCTTGACCTCTTTTTATGGTCCTCCGAATAGTGATTTTACAACTTTAGAAATTGATTGTTCCATATTTTAGACTCTACCCTTTCCCAAATTAGTCATTAACACATCTTTAATATTTCCTACATGAGATAAGTTCCTTGTTCTATATTTTTATACTTCAAATTGTGTGTTTGATTGTACAATGTTGTGGTTAGCACACCATTTGTACAGAAATATATCGATCTAAGCATACATGTAAATAAAAGTGGATATTCTACAAGAAGAAATATACAAAAGAAGAGATATAAATCAACACTAGATTTAATGTGGTTCACCCAAAGGTGGGATACGTCTACCAAGAAACATGTCAATCTATTATCTAAATCTTTGACAAGATATACAATGAAGATTTAAAATCTTCCACACCTCTCAGATGTACAATACTTTCTTTCTCTCAAGATTTTTCTTGGCCACCAAGAATTCTCTCTCTCACCAACTTTTTCAAGTTCTTTCTAATTCTTGTTAATCATCATTTTTGTAAACCCTAGCTTTTATGTGTATATATAGTCATTTATAGACTTAAAGGGAACTTAGCCATATAATTACAATCAATAAAAATACTTTAATTCTAAAAATATATCTAATTACCAAGAGTTAATTAAAACATCCTCACACAGAAATTGATGTCGAGTTAGACCTAACCTGCATTTGGATCCTCCCTTTCCCGACCGATTCTAGTTCCCCCTAACCAATTACGGTTACTATATTTTCCAGTAAGTTTCCATTGCATCCTTGTTGGTTTGAAAATCATCGCGTGGACAGATCTATGGATAGATGAGCCAACAGAAGTGGTGCGTGGCTTAGCCCCTCTTTGAGACAGCAAAAAACTGGTTTATTGCTATTTCTACTAGCAGGAACCTATGCAAGTCTCACAGATTCTGCCTTCGGGGGTTGGGATCTCATCCCAGTAGAGTGTTCCAGGCTGCGAAAAGAAAGGAATGAAAGAGGGAGAAGAGAAAGAACAGATCCGAAGGGAGAAAAGAAATGAATTCCAAAGCAGAAAGGTCAGAAGATTTATGTTTTTAGTTTGGTAGTAAACAGAGCCAAACCTACTTGCATAAATAAACAAAGCAATACTGATAAACAAATGACGGAAAAGTAGATATGAATCCAACAGATTAAACACATACAGATCTAACGTAAGAAAGATCTAATGTATAACACAGCTATTGAGCACAAAGTCTGAATAATTGTATTACTGTTCTCTTCTGTTACAAGAAAGCTCAAAGTCTTTCTCTCCTCACTTCTATTTCTATCTAAAAATGTTCACACTGAATACAACAAGTATTCCCATATTTATAGAAGATGAGGGAGAGAGAAGGCAAAATGGAGCCAACCACTTATTTACAAAGATATTTACAAAATATCTAAAAGTCATGTTGACTTTGACAACTTGGTGGATGACATCATCCCATGATGCAACATGGATGATGTCATCATTTGTATCAACACATTTTAGACATTTCAAAAAGAAAGTCGGAGAATAGAGAGAAGAAGAAGAAGAAGAAGAAGAAGAAGAAGAAGCTACTCATCATCATCATCCTGCGGCCGAAAAGGGGTTTCTGTTTCGATCGCTCAGAGATGATATGTGGAAAGCGAGCGGTATTCCAAAAACTTGCTAATCATTGGCCCAAATTGATCCTGTGATGGATCCTTGTGCCGTTCACTGATTGCTTCACAAGTATCCCGCTCATCTATGAGCTTTTCGGGAGTTTGGAATAATCTTTCCCGCCTCGATAAGGAACCCGATGAAGTCCCTACAGGCCAGTAGGTTGTTGATAGATTCAGTGTCGAATGTGACCTCTGGCCCTGTCCCTTGAGAAGCTATCTCCTTGAAAATCCGGATAGTGTCATCAGCTGATCTCAAGGTAAGGGAAGGAGTGAGCAACCCTGGAGTCATGGCGAGAACAACTTTCTCCATTTGATGCATTGCATCCAGGGCCTCTTCCTTTATCTTGTCTATCTTTTCCAGAACGAATTCTAGCTGATCTATCCGATAGTCCAGAGTGGACATAGTTTTGTTGAGGGCCCTTGGATGGCCGAATACTCCGAACTTGACCAGATCTTCGACTGAACAGTCGAACATTTGCTGGAAGGTCTCGTGCTGGAGTCTAGCATGCTCTAACTCTTCGATATCGACTCGCAAATGTTTGGAGTTCCTTATTCGCCTTTCCGATGTTTAGGTATAAACTGGTATACTCGGCGATTACTCTTTCACTATCCTTGAGGATTTGGCTCCTCCAAGCAGAAACGGCCATACCTTGCTCGCCGATCTTTGAATACTCATTGATCTTCTCCTGACTGAGCAGCTCAGGAGTCTCGGCGGCAGTTGTGGGAGGTGCACTTCCCATCTTCTGTAAGGCTTGAAGCAGGTATTTGTTCTGCTCCTTCAGTAGCCTTTTCTCCTCTTTCGTTTCCTGAAGCTTTTTGCAGAGTGCATCAACTGCGGAAAGAGCTTCCCCCTGGAGACTTTCAGAGGATGTCCCCATTGTGACTTGGGTCACGGTGAAATCTGTCGGAGACAGATCTTCTTTCTCTTTGAGGGGGTTGGGGTACGCTATTTCCATGACTCTCTCACCTGCAGCGCTCTTCGAGAAGCGTGTAACCGGCTTCTGTTTCTTTGCTCCTTTAGCTGGAATGACCGAAAAGTCCATCGGAGCGATGGGGACTTTCCTCTTTTGTTGGCTCAGCTGCTGAGAGATCCAAGCTGGTCCTATAGAAGAAGGACCAGAGACAGAGAGGGAGGCAGTAACGGTAGAGGAGGGGAAAAACGTGGAGACACGGCGGCGGCATTGAAAGAATAGCCGAAGAAGTGTCCACGGGAGGAAGGGAAACCGCAACTGTAGAAGACATAGGAAGGGAAGGGAGCTCGGAGATGAGGGAAGAAATAGAGGAAGACAAATCAGCGAGGGAGGAGAAGATAGATGAAGAAGCAGGGGAAAGGGTAGAAGAAGGGGCAGAGGACACGACCAAAGGGGTGGTCGTTTGAGTCACTCGAGGAGGGGAAGGAAGAGAAGAAGAAGGGATAGAAGGGACCTCTGAAGTTGTAGCGACGCCGACATCCTGGGTGGATGGGCGTATAGGACTATCCTCTGTCAATTCTTCCTCCAGAGTTATAACCTGTTCTGGCTCTGAGGGAAGAGGACTTTCAGGGGCTTCTTCCTGAATGGTGCTAGTTTCACCTTCTGCACCTTTGCCTTTCAGCTGCTTCTTGGACCTTGGAGGTGCATTGCCCAACGGGGAAGTTGTGAAATCTACCCCTAGGTAGATTAGTCCGTTCATGCGGCACCAATGCTCTGTTCTCCGCATAGTCTCTTTGACCCTCTCCTCAATTGTTTGAGGAGCCTTGTTCCTGTCAATGGCCGGGAAGGGCCAATTGTCCCCATCTGTGTCATTATACACCTTATCTACTTCATCTTCCATAGTCTGGAAGCCTTCGGGGACAATGGCCACTCCGTATTGGATGATTTCCGCCAATGCTAAGCGAGAGTGATCCTTTCTTCTGAGTTCCGCCTCATGGAGAACGTCAATGTAAATATCCTCAATTTGAGGGACATGGATTGGATCGAGCTTCGCTTTTGGCAGGCAGCTTCTTGGGTCGAAGGTAGGCCTGGCTGGGAAGTCATGCTTCAAGTTGAGTAGCTCCAGCTCTGCGAACATTTCCTTCGCCTTATGGTGGGTGGAGCATGTGTATCGGCCCACTTTGAGGGGGAAAGGAGTTCCACCCTTCTTTCTTTTGAGGCACTTCTCATGGTATGTGACCAGCTGCCTTGACAGTTCTAGTAGAATCAGCTTAGGCCCAGCATACCTTGGTAGCCTGGTTGGCTCTCCCAAAAAGTTGGCAGCCCTCAGATAGGTGAACGTGGGAAATTGGGTGAACAGGGCCCCCCATTTCTCTGTGACTGCCACTATGTTTTTGGTCGTCCGGCTATGAGTCATGTTTGGCCTCAGTAGGCAGATGACATGATAGAAGAATGCATCGTTAACTTTTGTGAAATGTTGGATGCTATTCTCCAGCCTCAGCTCTGGGTAGTAATCAAATATCTTGGCCTGAGGCCATACTCCACTTCGGTTCAGCCCCGGATAATCCCTTGCCGCTCTGCAGCGTAGACTACATAGGAGTTCATATGGAACACTCCTGTTGTGGCGAACTGTTGTAGCTGCTCAGAGATGGTGCTGCTTATTATTTCACCCCAGCAAAAGCGCTGATCGGGTAAATTTTTATTCATTGTCTCCAAGTACCGCAGCATCCATTTATGGAAATAGTGGGCATCTGAAAGCCCGAAGACTCTGCTCAGGAAGGTGATAGTATCGCTGAGCTCCTCTGAGAAATCACTTCGGTGGATAGTCTGTGGCCACCGGGTCACCACCTTCTTGTTCTTTAGGTAGACCTCATTCATCAACTGCATGCACTGGTCTTCGTTGTCTTCCCAGGCCTTGATGCATTCTCGTTGGCTAACAGCCACGAAGTTCCGGTGGTGAGGGATGCCGAGCATTATTTCAAAATGACGGGCAGTGAGGTTTATGACTACCTCGCCCTTGCTATTTTCGACACATCTTGTGTCTTTGTTGTAACATTGGGCAATCACCATCATGAATTCGTTGTTGACAGCGCTGACGGGGATTCCTCCGGCGAAGTGCAGGGCACTGCCTATTAACTTGTCCATCCATGGACTTCTTGTAACTTTCTGAGTCCTAACCCAGAATTCCTCCATGTCAATGTGACCCAATTCTGAGTCTCTGACATCCATCGCACTCACTTTCGACCTATGATTCGGGCATCCTGACCCTCTGATATTTGTATTTCATCTCTTCTTCTGTCAGCTTAGCCTTTCCTCTTGGTTTGGTGGGTTTCTTGCTTGACGTAGACATGTGTTCTTTCGAACTCAGTTGCTGATCTGCATGAAGAAGAAGTGAGACCCAATCCACAAAAGTTGAATTAGTCATTTGATCTTCCATTGGAATGCTAGCAGAAGAAAGAGTTAGAGATTTTAAGGCTTAGGGCGCAGGGCGCATGAAAATTGCATGTTGCAGGCCAAATGGATAAGGCGCACAGAAAAAGAGTGTTGCAGAGGTTATACTGGCGCCAAAGGCGCATGGCGCACGGATGTAGCAGATTGCATTTTATAGCAGGGCGCATGAAAATTGTGTGTTACATTGGGATTCGGTGCGCCCTTTGGCACATGGATGGATCGTGTAACATGGACTTTTCGTGCGCCAAAAGGGTTTACAAAACATCATGTTACTGCAATCGGGGGTGCGCCCGCGCCTTTATAGCTTTATACTTGCGCGAATAAGGCTTGTGTTGCATGGAAGCTGGGTGCGCCCTTTGGCGCATGGAAACGGGATGTAACATGGATAAATGGTGCGCCAAAGGCTTTTAAGGGGGGCGCGGGATCGACACTTGTAGCATGCGAGAAAGGCGCGCCTTGAGGGCGCATGAGTTCTAGATGCAGCATGACAAATGGGTGCGCCATTGGCGCGGGTTTAGATCATGTAACAGGGCGGGTAGATGCGTCAAAGGGGCGCAACTATTTTTAGTGTAACAAGGCGCGCCAGTGCGCCACAGAACTAAACTCATAGCTCAAACCCTTTCTTTCTTTCCTCCATTTCAAAGGTTGCTTGGACATATAAGGTTTCATAAAAAGATTTTCAGACCAAGCCTTTTCAAAACAACACTCTTTACCAGCAGATCTGGAAAGAGGGAGGGAAGGGAGGAGGAAAAGAAGAAGAAAATGAGACAGGACAGCACAGGGGAGGAGCTAGCTTAATCATAATCTCATTTTAAAACCGGCCAGCAAGCCAAAACACAGACCAAGAACACTCAAAGAACCAAAAGCACAAAACGGAGAAGAGGGAGAACCTCTCACCTTGGATATATAGCAAAAGTTTGGAGAGCGGGTCCACAGGGCGATGAAAACGACGGAGCAGAGGCTGACAAGTCCAGAACGATCACGTGCTTTGCAAAAGAATGAAAATGACGTTGGGCGCGCACGTATATTTATAGAAAAACTGGTCATCAATGCGCCAACCACTTTTGAAATGGCGCATGAAAGTTGCTGTCGACAGGGGAAAGCGTGCGCCCTTTGGCGCACCATATGCATTGTCGACATGAAGTTATGTGCGCCCTTTGGCAGCACCGAAAAGTGGAGCAACAAAAGCAATGTCAACAATAAGGCGCATGCGCCTTGGCGCACGCAAAAGAGACTCAACATCCTTTGGTGCACCGAAAGACGTGCTAACATGGAAAACCATGCGCCAAAGGCTTTTAAGTGGGCGCACCAAAACTTTGTGTTGCAAGGCAAATCCATGCGCCCAGCCAAAAAAGGCTCAAAAAGACTAAGTTCGAAAACTAGATTTCCCGGGAAGGGATTTTACAACGTTTCGAATGCGAAGGATCCCTAACGAGGGATCGAAACAAAATTTTTGGTATGGTTATCGGTAAAATTGCCCTTGTCAATTTTACGGGATAACAGCTGGCTCTTTCTGGGGACTATCCCTGAGCGAACTCGGGGGTAGAGAATCCCAGATTTCATGTGCCTATCCATTGGGTACGGAGTCAAAAACAAGGGGGACCGGAGGGAAGACAAAGGAAACACACAACCAACCGAAAGCAAACACACGACGAAAGCAAACACACAACTAAAATATAAACTGTACAAAGAAGAGAGCAAGCTCTACTTCCTGAAGATCTTGAGATGTTGCCCGCTATAGGGAAGCGGGAGTTCAGCTCCATCCAGATATGAGAGATAGAAACTATTCTCTCCATTGAGTTGCTTGATTTTGAAGGGCCCTCTCCATAGGGAATCAAATTTTCCGTGCATGCCCTTTGGCTCTCTTCGCTTGTCCCACAAGAGGACAAGGTCTCCCACTTGAAAATTTCTCTGCTTGGCTTTCTTATCAAAAAGCCTCTTTACTTGATTCTGATGTTCAGTGATCCTGTCGACCACTCTTACTCTCTTTTCTTCAAGTTCCGCAAGATACATGATTCTCTTTTCTAGAGAATTCTGGAAAGTTTCATCTTTGATTTGTAACATCCTCATTTTTAACTTTAGAACAAGTGAATTTTTTTTTTTTTGATAATTGCATCTTTGGTTCTAAATACATAATTTAGAACTCACAATTCAAATAACCATTCATATAACAAGCAACCATATGCATTTATGTAATGACTCGGAGTACTTCCGATCTATTCATTCCATGACTCGGTAATCTACCGATCTATTCATGAGTAATAAGAGTCGGTGTTTTTATTTAACACATCACTCTTGCGGTTCTCTTCCCTAATCTGGGAATTCAGAATGCTCTGTCCAAGGAATCTAACTGAATAACTGTTACCATTATTCATCGGCATCTCATCCCTTAGACTAGGTGAATCAGGACAACGCAATCAGCAGCTTGCGATACTTTGGCCAAAGATTTGAAACATACTGTTCATGTCTCGTATTCCTTAACGGCATACTCGTCAATCTGGAATACGTCCTTCACCCCATTCATATGTTATATAGAATGTCTTATACTGATTACTGTCAGTCCTTTCTTTCACAGCTGAATCACTCGGAGGCAGATTAACAAGGTGATAATGTTATATGGATGCCTACGAGGATTAGGGATATGATGACATACTGGTTCAACCTTGCAGTTCAACCAGTGTGTCATGACACCCCAAATCTTCGAGGCAGTCATATAACATGACCACGTTCTTAATCGGTCCCTGGGTAACTCGTGCGAAATCAAGTGTAAATCTCAACGATCAATGCAAGGGGTGTCGCCATAAGTCACCTGCATTGTTGTAACTTCGAGAAGATCCTAATCTTCTCGGAGGTACAGCCCTGCAGTCGACTTTATGCCGTCAACCTTTAGATCCGCCTCGAGAAGATCTACCCAAAACAAGCGTTACGCACTAGAGTTTAAATTACTTCTTAAGACTTTTCCCTAAGGTTAGCCTTTGCAAATCCCTGGATTCATTTTCTTAAGACGACCCTCCTCTATTATTCCATTACTTGGTAGAGGTATTATGGCCTAGTTTCTATCAAGGAGTCATTAGAATACATCTGATTCTAAGCAACAGATTCAGACAATATCTCATAACCTATGCTTGAGATTGCCACCTGAAACTCCATTGATTGCCTATCAGTTCTCTTAACTGAATTCATATCATACCTTTCATTTTAAAGCTATGAATGATTAAGAATCCAATCTACTATTATCCTGTTATACTTAGGACTAGGGATTAGTAATTCAATCCAACTTGTTTAGCGTTATCTTTTAGGCTCAATTTTTAACCTATCTTCTAGAGAGACAATATTTAAGTTACAATATTGCATTATCCAGATCAAATTAGAACTACTAAATACTCATAAGAATTTAGTCTAATTACTTACAAGCTTTCATTGTCAATCACAAAAGCATCCATATTATACAAAGATAACTATGCCTCTTCGTTACGTAAACCGAAGAAGTTCATCATTCATAATAGAATACAACACATAAGTATCAAACACTTATTTTCATTCCTTTCGAAACTCGTACAATTACATTTTATGCAACAGCATACTTGATATAATGCTAACGGAAAAGAAACATCTTTTCTCATATAGTACATCCATAAAATCAAGCTGTAATTCATAATAAATCAAATAAACTATCTGATCGGACTGCCAGATCTGCATTGTATTTACCTCTTACGGCAACCATCTGCAAAAATAGTCAACATGAGTCAGTTCAATGAACTGAGCATGATAAGCACTAACTTTTAAAACAATTGCAATCCATCAATTGTTTCCATTAAACACCCTGTTTAAATGAGATCAAATATCCAAATAAGAAAACATATTCAGGCTATGTCCTTGTAATACTAAATGATTACAAACATGTAACTCTATCATTGTTACAGAATAGTCTTAAACACTTTCTAATTTTTCATCAGATATTAAAGAAACAAGAACGAAGGCATATAAACGATCATTGAATCCAAATCACGACACTGGTCAGATTGTTGCATTCTTTCAAAAAAAAGGAAATATCATAACAATTTGGAATCCTACCAAAACGTTACCAAATTAATTTCCTACTGATAGTTCATTATCAATAATATTAAATAAAGGAAGAGAAAGAATCAATCCATTCTTACTTCCCTTTTTACATAAGTTCATCACTGTACTGCCTTCACTTATGAGAACAGTCAACCAGTATATAAATGAACAAGTTAGACAGGCCGAAATCAAGATCACTGTTCTAAATCACGAAAATAGAAACTCAGCAAATCTCTTGTACAGCAACTAACACATCAACTATCCATAAATCAGTCTGATGTCCAAAACTAGTTTCTCCTAAACACAGTAAGGCTTTCGAACCAAGTTCGAAAGCAAGAGCTTCAAGCGTATTGCTGTAATCAACAACTCTATAACATTAAGCCTTTTAAGGTTTCCGAGAAACTATGCTATGATGACCACACATTGATTCCAATTCATGTTCAGTCAATCGAACTGAACAAACAGAAAGGAACTTAGCATACTTATACTTTCTCAGTCTATCGGGCTGAACAAACGGAAAGGAACATCATCAATCGATCCCTACCTTGGTGCATGCAAATCCCTAGTGCAACTCACCCAAACGAGGGCGACACAGCTTGAGTCATCAATGACGCATATAAAAATCAGACAAACAATCAAGCTCTTATTTCAACCAAGAAACCCGACTGTACTCTGCCAATAATTTAGCACAAATAGAACAGGTTGAATATGTAGTTGATCACCTAAGGAATCTGTACCACCAAAGCAACATGCAACACAAAGTACTCCAAGAAAATACAGAGGTCTTGATCTGATTTTCTCTTCAAGTCTTGGATCAACACTTAACAAGCGTATATACACATTTTAACAGAACGGTGACCAAAATAGAAATAGAACATTGAAACGTCTCCTCACACGGTCGTTCGAATTCAATCCTAATAAATCCACTAATTCACACTACATATCGATAGCAGTTTGCGCCCATAATCACAAACCCAACAACAAGTATAAAAATAGAATTAATTGATAAATCCTTCCATGCCATTCAAGACAAACATTCGAATGAAACAAGTATAAGCAAATCAATATACTCATTCCAAAACAATGAAATAAAGTCGAAAGCTGCTTGAAACCTTGAACAATTTTCGCAAGGAAAGGCAATACATCCACAAAAAGTCAATACTCGATTATTTACTACAATGTGATGAGCCACAAACAAAACATCTTTTCCACAAGGCTTCCACGACAATATAATAACAAAACTCAAGATGAATCTACATTCACAACAGTAGATTACTGTAAACGATTCAATCATGAAATCCACTGAGTCGTTAAAGACTACGGTAACTCAACAGTTGCCTATTCCAAGCCAGAAATTAGAAAACAATGAAACCCACAAAGTATCATTAGTCATTTGTTAACAAAACCATGTGAGCTTGAAAATCTTCAAAAGCACAGAACAATCAAATGGTACACCAGTATCATTCCCTACTGTCTCACAACAGCATTGACGATCAAAAGTCGACAGCAAAACAGTGATCTATACCCTTCACAAGTATATTCGACGGGCTCTCGCCAAACAGGCCGAGCATTCAAACCTTTATAAATATAAATCTCTCATATTTAAACCAGAAGGAATACACAACAAACAGAGTTGAAGTTCGATTTCAACAAACACCCAACAAGCGGAAATTGCCAAAAATCGAACCAGAAGAGATACAGAGCCAAAATCAACTAAATCTTCATAGAAAATTTATCTAATCTTCACAAACAAATGAACAGAGTTGTTTTAATGAAGACATTTGAAAGACAGCAAAATATTTAAAGGATAGGGCCTAACATGCCTGTATTTTGATCGAATTTCCGAAGAAGACAACAGGAAGAGCTCAAACTTCCTTTTCTTTTTCCCAAATACAGCGACCAACAAAATTTCGCTGTCCCGTTTACAATATATCCTCCATGGCAGAGAAAAGAGCCAGAGAAATTCATTCTCGCCATGCAACTCAAAAGAGGCGAGTGCGAAGAACCGAGTAAACTAGCAGAGAGAGAGAGAGAGACCGAAAATCGCGATACACCAAACAAACCTTCCAAATTTCGTTTGCATGCCGTTTCGCGAGCTCCGGGCTCGACTCCCTAAACAATAAATGCCATTAAACCAATTTTCCCGCCTAATCTCTACTCCCACCGACCGCCAAAATTGGCGACAGTCCATCAAAATCTCAAGTTCATTTCAAAACTTAGTAATTGCCAAGTCTGCCAAGGTTAGCCGCCGCCTAAGCCTCCGCCATCTGCCTGTCCCTCATCCTTATCCTTCCCATTTATTGCCATAGAGAATAGCGCCCATGGTTCACCACCCTTCAAAGGCCCCTTCCCATAAACTCTTAGTTAGCTAGGTTAGTATCTTAGGTTAGAGTTTTAGGGTAAGAACCATGCTAACCATTTTGCACTTAGTTATTATTTTAGGATCATAACACATAGCCTAGGTCTAGGTTAGACTAACAATAATCTAACCCCTAGGTTAGGTTATTGTTTTAGGTTACTAACCCTTAGTAATTCAGTTTGGTCCTTCTCCGAAAACTCGGAGAGACTGCATCATACTTTCTAGAGCAGGCCGCTCTGTTCTTATTACAAAGTGTATGTCAATGAATTATTACTGGTCTTTAATCGAGACCTTCCGGATATACCGGATATCGGGAACGTTTCATCTCTCAAGATCGGCTGAGTCATACTCCGACGACTTACCAAATGCTTCCATACCTTGCGTGACTTTGTTCAAGGTTCGGGATATAATTTTATCACTTCACAAAATTAAAGCATTACTTGGATCAATTCCTCTGGTCCAAGTCTAGATATTATTGATGAATACCTGTATAATTTCATTCCGTGATCAGATTAATATTCAGTCACAAGATGAAATAAATAAAAGAGTCTATTAATATTTTGACTCAGTCAAGATCTGCAATCTGCAAGAAATTTAATACATATCAAGCATGATTCCCGAATCGAGGTACACAATCCATTTACTAGAAATCACATATCAACACTTGAATGCTTAGGAGAAAGTAACAACAGTTCAGGGTGTTACATGCTTCCCTCCTAAAAGGATTCATCGTCCCGATGAATTACATATTAAACTTAACCTTCCGGTCAATCAATTTATTAGTACACAAACAATGTGTTTACTTCCATATTTAATAGTTTCAGAAATCAATGTCACCTCACTTTTATTCAACTTTGAATAAAGTCGCACTTAATCGAGGCTTTCATAAATACTTAAAACAATCGAGTTCATAAAAGTATTTCATCATGATTTCATTCACATTGCAAAAAGAGAAGGAAAAGCAGTTTTCATCTCTTCCAGGTTTTCCCAAGTTGCACTTTCTTCGCTAAACTGGTCCCACTGGACCTTACATTGCTGAATATCTCGATTCCTTAAATGCAACTGGCGAGTTTCCAGCACCCTTGTGGGTTTAACCACGATTATTCCTGGGTCTGGACCTGCAAGGAATTCCAATTTAAAACATGTGACAGATCTGAAACGTATTTCTTAAGCAAAGAAATATGGAAAACATCATGCATACGAGATAGAGCAGGAGGCAATGCTAAACGATAAGCTACAGGATTGATTATCTCGACAATTTCAAAAGGTCCCACATATCGTGGTGACAACTTGGCAGCCTTGCCAAAAGTTATAGAACTCTTTCTGGGTTTAACACGCAGAAAAACCTTATCACCAAGCTCAAACTTTCTATCGACCGGCTTAAGGTCAGCATAGCTCTTACGTATCCGGCTGCTTCCTTTAATCGTTCACGAATCAGCTTAACTTGCTGTTCCATCTCTGTGAGAATCTCTGGTCCAATTACCACTCTATCCTCTACACTGTCCCAACTTACAGGGGTTCTGCACTTTCTTCCATAAAGTGCTTCAAAAGGTGCCATCTTAAGAGATGAGTGATAAGTGTTGTTGTATGCGAACTCAACTAATGGGAGATACTCTTCCCACTTATACTGTTGATCCATGCAATACATTCGCAACATGTCCTCCAACACTTGATTTACCCTCTCAGTTTGCCCATCCGTTTCTGGATGATATGCAGAACTGAAGTTTAGTTTCGTTCCTAGGGCTGCGTTAAGCGTTTGCCAAAACCTTGACGTCATTCTAGGATCCCTGTCAGAAATAATCAGTTCAGGTACACCATGCAATCTGAAAATTTCGTGTACGAACCTCTTGGCTAGCACTGGAGAATCATCCTTTAGATTTCCAGCGATGAAATGAGCTACCTTAGTTAGCTTATCTACAACTACCAGGATAACATCATGTTTATTCCTGGACATGGGTAGTCCTTGTACAAAATCCATGGTTATTACTTGCCATTTGTACTGCGGTATGCTATGAGGATACAACAATCCAGCAGGATGCATATGCTCTGCTTTCACCCGCTGACATTCCAGACAATGAGTCACAAAATTTATCACATCCTTTTTCATACCTTTCCAGAAGTATTGCTGTTTCAAATCAGCTAACATTTTTGTGATACCCGGGTGTCCAGAGAAAGGTGAATTATGAAATTCAACTAACAACTTCTTTCTCAAATCATCCAGCACAGGAACATATACCCTATTTTCATAACGCAAGATTCCTTCATTATCTAAATGAAAACCTTCATACCTTTTATCTTTAGGTTCTGCAGCAAGCGCTGCTTTTACTTGCTGAAAATATGTATCTGATTCTGAGGCACTTTTTACCTCGTCTTTAAACTGAGTTCTTAATGTTATAAGAGCAGAAATGTGCCTCCTACGACTTAGAGCATCAGCTACTCTATTCTCCTTTCCTTTGATATAACTGATATCAAAGTCATATTGTGATAGAAATTCTAACCACCTTCTTTATCGGCATTGATTGGTGAGTAAAAATATATTTCAGTCCCAGTGATCAGTTTTCAACTCAAAAGGTTTCCCTAGTAAGTAGTGTCTCCAGACTTGAAGTGCGTGAACAATGGCAGCAAGCTCCAGATCATGAGGGGCATAATTCAGCTCATGAATCTTAAGTTTTCTACTCTCATAAGCAATGACTTGATCATTTTGTAGCAAAACACCCCCAGAGACCTTCCCAGGAAGCATCGATTACCACCCTTTGTAAAAATTTCCATTAAGTGCAATACGGCCAATATAGGTAGTGAAGTCATTTGGTCTTTCGGACTTTTGAAAGCCGCCGCACTTGTCATTCCACATGAATTTCTTATCCTTCTTCTAATGAAGTTATTAGTGCATTACTACCTTAGAAAAATCCTTTACAAATTTTCTATAGTAACCAGCAAGACCCATGAAGCTTCTTACTTCATGCACATTCTTTGGTGTAGGCCACTCAGTTATCGCCACTATTTTCGAAGGATCTACAGTGATTCCTTCCTTGCTTATGACATGACCCAAATAGTGAACTTCTGAGTCAAAGAAAGAACATTTGGATAACTTACCATACAGCTTTCTCTTTCTCAAAATTCCCAAAACTATCTTCAGATGCTCATTGTGCTCCTCAACACTTTTAGAATAAATGAGAATATCGTCCAGGAATACAAGTACAAACTTGTCCAGGTATTCTTGAAAAATATTGTTCATTAAATTCATAAAGGCTGCAGGTGCATTAGTTAACCCAAAGGCTAGAACTGTGAATTCATAATGTCCGTACCTTGTTCGGAAAACATTTTTATGAATATCTTCCTCTTTAATTCTTAGTGATGATAACTTGGATCGAAGATCTATCTTAGAATAAACCGCTGCTCCACGCATTTGATCAAACAGATCATCGATCCTAGGAAGTGGGTATCGGTTCTTAATTGTTGCTTTGTTCAACATCCGATAATCAATACACAGTCTCAGAGTTCCATCCTTCTTTTTCACAAATATCACAGGTGCTCCCCAAGGCGAAACACTTGGTCTAATCAATCCCTTTGACAAAAGCTCTTGTAACTGAGCCTTTAGCTCGACTAACTCAATAGTAGTCATCCGATAAGGCGCCTTGGAAATAGGTTCAGTTCCAGGCTTGATTTCAATAGTAAAATCAAATTCTCTCTTGGGTGGTAACCCTGGTAATTCCTCAGGAAAAACATCCCTGAAACTTTGTAACAGTGGGATTTGCTTCATGAAATCACTATCTTCTTCAGAAGATTCAGATATCTTTACTGCATAAAGGGTACATCCTTTATTCTTAGCCTTTTAAAGTGCATAGGTTGTGACTTTCTAAGCTTTGTAATTTCGTTTCACACCTTGAATTTCTCTACGATTCCGGTGATCATCTAAACATTCTATGTTCTTTTCATAGCAATCTACCTTTGCTTTATGGTCAGCTAACCAATTAACACCGATGACAATGTCATACGATCCCAAAGGTGCAACATAGAGATAAACTTCCGTGGAAAAGTTAGGTAAGTCAAGGACCGCTCCAGAAAAAAGACACATACTCACTTTGTATGAGCACGAATTATTACCATCTTTATGCGGTCAAGATTTATCCATTTTCCAGCTTTTCTTTTAAGTTTAGAAGCTAGTTTGTTAGATATAAAACATTGATAGCTCCTGTATCAAAAGAATAGTAGCGGAGGTATGCCGAATAACTTACACGGAACTTCTATAGGTGTCACTTGCTTTTCGGCTTGTTTGTCGCTCTTTGCGGCATGTATCTTATCTTTGCTTTGATTACGATCATCCTTCTTCAAGAGGCCGATTTGCGTAATGATCTTTACCACAAGTGTAGAGCCTCCTACGGGTCCTTCTTAGGCTCAAAGTTGCTTCGGTTTATAATTGTCACTTATTTGTCCTCCATAGGACTTGACCATTATTATAATTTTTGCAAAATTATCCTTCACATTTCTATGAGCTTATTTACTTTTGCTGCCTTCTTATTGTTATCTCACTGAAACTTACTCTTGTTCCCAAACTTTTTCCATGGTCCTTTTAAGGTGCGAGAGGTTGAAGAAGGGTTTGCGATCTTCTTCGCACTTCCTCCTTATGAGCGAAATAGCCTTCAATTTTGTTTCTTGCCTTATAGCCTTTTCAGCAACTCCTTCCATAGTGGTTGGGTGTGAACATCGACCTCTCCCCTATCACGAGATTCAATCCCATGATGAATTTCCGTATCACGAACTTTTCGTCGGTTTGAGTACTGCGGTACATACTTGAGAAGTTTTGTAAACCGCTCGAGAGTCGATTCTTGTTAACTTCCCTTGAGTCAAGTTCTAAAATTCTGTCATTTACGATCATAGAAAAGTTGTGGCAGCCAAGCGTTGCCTAAAATAGCCTTTAAATTGATCCCAGTGATATTGGTCTCATCGATATTTAGTTCAGCTTTTTTCGGCTATCCCACCACGAAGATGCTTCGTGAGAGAAGGCTGATAGGCTCCCCATATTGCCTTGGTTTCTTGAGAAGTTCCTTATAGCAAAGTACTTCTCCCATTTGAGCCGATTCTCGGCTCCATCTCCTAATGTGGTGCCATCATACTTAGGTGGGCTTATCCTTTTTATATCATTAGTGAGTTCTGCTTTTGCCCAATCGGCCCTTTTGTTTCTACGGTTGGGCGGTACATTTCCAGCATTAACATCAACACCCATTTCGGGGTTGTCCTCGGGAGGTTGCTTGATTATCATTATCGGCTTCTTCTTCCTCCTCATTCCCCATCTTTCTTGTTTGAGTACAGCTAAGCGATCTCTTGTGTCGATAGGGCAGCGAGGATCTCATCGATTTACGGGTTGTTGCAGCTCCTTCTTGGTGGAGCATTACCATCATAACGTTCCCCCTTGTTCTAACCATTTTATTACAAGAAAATTCGGGTTTTAATCGGATTATGGACTCGATAGGTCGAGAGGCTGTGCAACCTTCAGCTCGATACCAGATGTAACATCCTCATTTTAAACTTTAGAACAAGTGATTTTTTTTTTTTTTTTTGATAATTGCATGCTTGGTTCTAAATACATAATTTAGAACTCACAATTCAAATAACCATTCATATAACAAGCTGACCATATGCAGCTGTAATGACTCGGAGTACTTCCGATCTATTCATTCCATGACTCGGTAATCTACCGATCTATTCATGAGTAATAAGAGTCGGTGTTTTTATTTAACACATCACTCTTGCGGTTCTCTTCCCTAATCTGGGAATTGAGATGCTCTGTCGAGGAATCTAAGCTGAATAACTGTTACCATTATTCATCGGCATCTCATCCCTTAGACTAGGTGAATCAGGACAACGCAATCAGCAGCTTGCGATACTTTGGCCAAAGATTTGAAACATACTGTTCATGTCTCGTATTCCTTAACGGCATACTCGTCCAATCGGAATACGTCCTTCACCCCATTCATATGTTATATAGAATGTCTTATCGATTCTTTATCAGTCCTTTCTTTCAATTGGTGAATCACTCGGAGGCAGATTAACATGAGGTGATAATGTTATATGGATGCCTCACGAGGATTAGGGATATGATGACATCTTGGTTCCGACCTTGCGGTTGACCCGATTGTGTCGCGGCGCCCAAATCTTCGAGGCGGTCATATAACATGACCACGTTCTTAATCGGTCACTGGGTAACTCGTGCGAAATCAAGTGTAAATCTCGGCGATCAATGCGAGGGGTGTCGCCATAAGTCACCTGCATTGTTGTAACCGAGAAGATCCTAATCTTCTCGGAGGTACGAGCTAACTGTGATCGACTTTATGCCGTCAACCTTTAGATCCGCCTCGAGAAGATCTACCCAAAACAAGCGTTACGCACTAGAGTTTAAATTACTTCTTAAGACTTTTCCCTAAGGTTAGCCTTTGCAAATCCCTGGATTCATTTTCTTAAGACGACCCTCCTCTATTATTCCATTACTTGGTAGAGGTATTATGGCCTAGTTTCTATCAAGGAGTCATTAGAATACATCTGATTCTAAGCAACTGATTCAGACAATATCTCATAACCTATGCTTGAGATTGCCACCTGAAACTCCATTGATTGCCTATCAGTTCTCTTAACTGAATTCATATCATACCTTTCATTTTAAAGCTATGAATGATTAAGAATCCAATCTACTATTATCCTGTTATACTTAGGACTAGGGATTAGTAATTCAATCCAACTTGTTTAGCGTTATCTTTTAGGCTCAATTTTTAACCTATCTTCAGAGACAATATTTAAGTTACTGATATTGCATTATCCAGGATCAAATTAGAACTACTAAATACTCATAAGAATTTAGTCTAATTACTTACAAGCTTTCATTGTCGATCACAAAAGCATCCATATTATACAAAGATAACTATGCCTCTTCGTTCGTAAACCAAAGAAGTTCATCATTCATAATAGAATACAACACATAAGTATCGAAACACTTATTTTCATTCCTTTGAAACTCGTACAATTACATTTTATGCTGTGACATACTTGATATAATGCTAATGGAAAAGAAACATCTTTTCTCATATAGTACATCCATAAAATCAAGTGTAATTCATAATAAATCAAATAAACTATACGATCGAATTTGCCGGATCTGCATTGTATTTACCTCTTACGGCAACCATCGCAAAAATAGTCAACATGAGTCGATTCGATGGGCGAGGCATGATAAAGCACTAACTTTTAAAACAATTGCAATCCATCAATTGTTTCCATTAAACCTACCATTTAAATGAGATCAAATATCAAATAAGAAAACATATTAGGCTATGTCTTGTAATACTAAATGATTACAAACATGTAACTCTATCATTGTTACTGAGAATAGTCTTAAACACTTTCTAATTTTTCATCAGATATTAAAGAAACAAGAGCGAAGGCATATAAGCGATCATTGAATCCAAATCACGACCTTTGGTGATTGTTGCATTCTTTCAAAAAAAAGGAAATATCATAACAATTTGGAATCCTACCCAAGCGTTTACCAAATTAATTTCCTCACCGATAGTTCATTATCGATAATATTAAATAAAGGAAGAGAAAGAATCAATCCATTCTTACTTCCCTTTTTACATAAGTTCATCACATCTTTGCCTTCACTTATGAGAAGCAGTCAACCAAGTATATAAATGAACAAGTTAGGCAGGCGAAATCAAGATCAGCATTCTAAATCACGAAAATAGAAACTCAAGCAAATCTCTTGTACGTGCAACTAACACATCAACTATCCATAAATCGTCGATGTCCAAAACTAGTTTCTCCTAAACACGGTAAGGCTTTCAGAACCAATTTGAAAGCAAAGCTTCAAGCGTATTCTTTGTAATGTCAACAACTCTATAACATTAAGCCTTTTAAGGTTTCGAGAAACTATGCTTTATGATGACCACACATTGATTCCAATTCATGTTGATCAATCAAGTGAACAAGCAGAAAGAACTTAGCATACTTATACTTTCTCGATCTATCGGGCTGAACAAGCGGAAAGGAACATCATCAATCGATCCTACCTTGGTGCATGCAAATCCCTAGTGCAACTCACCCAAAGCAGGCGGGCGAGAACAAAGCGCAGTCATCGATAGCGCATATAAAAATCGAACAAACAATCAAGCTCTTATTTCAACCAAGAAACCCATTGTACTCTGCTTGATAATTTAGCACAAATAGAACGGGTTGAATATGTAGTTGATCACCTAAGGAATCTGTACCACCAAAGCAACATACAACACACAAAGTACTCGAAAATACGAGAGGTCTTGATCTGATTTTCTCTTTCAAGTCTTTGGATCAACACTTATGCTTGTATATACACATTTTAGCAGCGGTGACCAAAATAGAAATAGAACATTGAAACGTCTCCTCACGATCGTTCGGAATTCAATCTAATAAATCCACTAATTCACACTACATGCGATAACAGATTTGCCCATAATCACAAACCAACAACGGTATAAAAATAGAATTAATTGATAAATCCTTCCATGCCATTCAAGACAAACATTCAGAATGAAACAAGTATAAGAAAATCAATATACTCATTCCAAAACAATGAAATAAAGTAAATTTGCTTGAAACCTTGAACAATTTTCGCAAGGAAAGGCAATACATCCACAAAAAGTCAATACTCAAGTATTTACTACACATAACAACATGATAACCCACAAACACATCTTTTCCACAAGGCTTCACGACAATATAATAACAAAACTCAAGATGAATCTACATTCTAATGATAGAATTCTTGTAAGCGATTCAATCATGAAATCCCTTTGAGTCGTTAAAGACTACGGTAACTCAACAGATTGCCTATTCCAAGCGAGAAATTAGAAAACAATGAAACCCACTGAAGTATCATTAGTCATTTGTTAACAAAACCATGTGAGCTTGAAAATCTTCAAAAGCACGAGAACAATCAAATGGTACACGGTATCATTCCCTCTTGTCTCACAACAGCATTGACGATCAAAAGTCGGCCAAAAATTGATCTATACCCTTCATGAAGTATATTCAACGGGCTCTGCGCCAAACAGGCCGAGCATTCAAACCTTTATAAATATAAATCTCTCATATTTAAACCGGAAGGAATACACAACAAAGCGAGAGTTGAAGTTCGATTTCAACATGACACCCAGCATGCGGAAATTGCCAAAAATCGGAACCAGAGAAGAGATACTGAGCCAAAATCAACTAAATCTTCATAGAAAATTTATCTAATCTTCACAAACAAATGAACGAGTTGTTTTAATGAAGACATTTGAAAGACGACAAAATATTTAAAGGATAGGGCCTAACATACTGTATTTTGATCAATTTCGAAGAAGACAATGGAAGAGCTCAAACTTCCTTTTCTTTTCCCAAATACAGCGACCAACAAAATTTGCATGTCCGTTTACAATATATCCTCCATGGCAGAGAAAAGAGCGAGGAGAAATTCATTCTCGCCATGCTGACTCAAAAAAAGGCCCAGTGCGAAGAACATGTAAACTAGAGAGAGAGAGAGTAGACCGAAAATCACGATACACCAAACAAACCTTCCAACTTCTCGTTTGCATGCCGTTTCGCGAGCTCAGGCTCGACTCCCTAAACAATAAATGCCATTAAACCAATTTTCCGCCTAATCTCTACTCCCACCGACCGCAAAATTGGCGGCAGTCCATCAAAATCTCAAGTTCATTTCAAAACTTAGTAATTGCCAAGTCTGCCAGGTTAGCCGCACTAAGCCTCACCATCACTGTCCCTCATCCTTATCCTTCCCATTTATTGCCATGAGAGAATAGCGCCCATGGTTCGCCACCCTTGAGGCCCCTTCCATAAACTCTTAGTTAGCTAGGTTAGTATCTTAGGTTAGAGTTTTAGGGTAAGAACCATGCTTAACCATTTTTGCATAGTTATTATTTTAGGATCATAACACATAGCCTAGGTCTAGGTTAGACTAACAATAATCTAACCCCTAGGTTAGGTTATTGTTTTGGATTCTAACCCTTAGTAATTCAGTTTGGTCCTTCTCACGAAAACTCGGAGAGACTGCATCATACTTTCTAGAAACGAGCCGCTCTGTTCTTATTACAGTGTATGTCGATGAATTATTACGGTCTTTAATCGAGACCTTCGGATATGCCGGATATCGGGAACCGTTTCATCTCTCAAGATCAGCACTGAGTCATACTCGACCGACTTTACCAAATGCTTCCATACGCTTACTGACTGTTCGAGGGTTCGGGATATAATTTTATCACTTCACAAAATTAAAGCATTACTTGGATCAATTCCTCACCTGGTCCAAGTCTAGATATTATTGATGAATACTGTATAATTTCATTCCGTGATCAGATTAATATTCGAGTCACTGAGATGAAATAAATAAAAAGTCTATTAATATTTTGGCTCGGTCAAGATCTGCAATCTGCAAGAAATTTAATACATATCAAGCATGATTCCCAATCGAGGTACAATCCATTTACTAGAAATCACATATCAACACTTGAATGCTTAGGAGAAAGTAACAGTTCGGGGTGTTACATGATTACTCATGCCAAGCGCGAGCAAGAAGTTCCGGAAATGGGAAGTTGGCATCAGGTGCCATATAACACTTGAAAAGGTGACATCTTTGAGAGATCTCTTGGGAGTAATGCGGTCCGCCCAAAGCGTCGTGCTGAAGACTTGTGCACATCCAGCTGGTTCTCATCTACTAATTTCCGTATGATGGTCACCAAGTTCTTATTCTTGGAGTTCGCTTTGACCATTTCCACGAGGGTAATAATCTAAAGAGGCATGCGCTAAAGTTAT